>CM046893.1:9440446-9467704 GCA_025688845.1 Cucumis hystrix
TTTCTACTTTTTCTATACCCCCTCAAAAAAAAAAAAAAAAAAAAAAGAGAAATAAAAAAAAAATAATTTTTTAATTTTAATAATAAAATCATATTATTTTTTTATTACCCCTTTTTTTTTTTTTTTTTTTTTTTCAAGGGCGTTACAAAAAAGCTTCAAACCAAGCTTAAAAACCTTAAACCGGTCCAAAAATGGAAGAACCGACCCAAAACAAAGTTGAACCAATGTCCAACCATGCACCAGATGCTGAACCGAAGCCCAATCGAGCCAAAATACTAAACCTATGCCAGCACAAACCAAGCCAAACTGAAGCCAACCGCCCTAAACCACAGTCGACCCCTAGAGGAGCTAAGACGAGCCGTCATCTGTGCCACCAGTGATGCTAACGTCATCGTGGTGCTAGCCCTTCTCCTTCCTCCTAGCGTCGCCAATTTTTTTTCTTGTCTCAATTTCCATGTTGTGCCGTAAAACACCCCATTGGAGGCCTTTCTGTGGTTCGTTTTAGGTGAATTTA
The DNA here is from genome assembly GCA_025688845.1 of Cucumis hystrix. NCBI lineage: Eukaryota > Viridiplantae > Streptophyta > Magnoliopsida > Cucurbitales > Cucurbitaceae > Cucumis > Cucumis hystrix. The sequence continues at coordinate 9,440,961 of CM046893.1, forward strand.
GTATCGTTTTTCTTAGACAAACACCACGAATCCTATTTTGGACTCTAATTTAAAAGATTTACAAATAAAATTGTCATAAACTGTAGAAGCCTTTACATGATCATATCAATGAGAAATTGTAAATCTATGACCACTATACAGAAACATTCAATTGCAAAAAATCTACATTCATAATGCACAATCCCACCAAACCAATGAAAATTTTAAAATTCCCAATTAAAAATTGAGATGGCCGTGATAACAATTAAAGGGATTAAAGCCATTGGCAGTGGAAGATTTTACACAGACCTTAGTTCAATTTAATTTGGAACTTAAAAAAAATCACACATTGGCAAAATAATACAGAAACTAATTTTCTTATTATAGCCTAAAGGCTAAGCATGCTTTCTATAAATTATAGAGAATTATAGAGAAGGAAGGCTTACGTCGTTGATGACTCTGAATCTACTAATTACCAAACTTGAGGTAGCACCAATCAAAGACCTCCTTATTCTCTAGAATGAGATTGGTTTGTGGAAGCCAATTGAAATGGGAAAAAGTTTTAGAGAATTCGCATAGAGATAAAGGCTCATATTGAAAAAACCTGTTTTTCTCTGTGTATTTATAATTCCCTCTTATTTAGGAAATTGAAGAGAATCATGAGATTCTATTAATTTAAAAATATTAAAATAACTAAATTCATAATTAATTTCATCGTATTTAATTAATATTTCATTTAAATCATATTTAATGAATATCTCTCACATATCCTATAGTTTTAATTTAATTAAATAAAATTAAACTCAACTATTAATTAATTTTTTAATTAATTAGTTGCTAAATTAAATATCTTATATTTAATTTAGTTCAAATTTGAATCATATTAAAAAAATAAATTTTTCTCATGACCTATAGTTTTAATGTGTATCGTATACGCATTAAATTTTAACTTCTAGTTTTAATATGAATCCAATTCACATTAAATTAATATTTGAACTCATTAAAATATTTTATCTCTCGTAAATTAATTTTGAATCACAACCAAAATTAAATTTACTTAATAAAGTTTAATTAAAATATAAATTTTATAGTATAATGTATCACCATACATTATACTAATTCCTAAAGTAAATTTGAACATTTCAAATTACAACAAATATAAATAAATCTTATTACACTTTACGAGCTAAGAAGGGGACCTAATGGACCTACTGACGAGGCGAGTTTTGACATGCAAAAAGATTATGCAAAGAGTAGGTAAGATCGTTATCAATGAAGGGTACTCACCTAAACGCCTTGACCAAAATTTATTTATAGTTACCCTTGATTTTACCGTAGATAGAAGCGAGCAAGGGTGTCGAACCCAAGGGAGTGATGGATTTTTCCTTGAATGAAATGCTTGGAAATATAGAGATTAGTAACAAAAGGAAGATAAAAGTATTGAAAACAAATTGGGGAAAATTGTAGGAGGGAATGAGAAGGGGAGTTTGGTATGCAAAACAATTCACAAAAAAAGAAAGAGATACTAGATATTGAATTCCAAGATAGTAAGTGAGGAATGGGCTTAGGCTTAATTCAAATCTTATCATTGAATCAAAGAAGGTAAGGAAATTGAATTATGCATAGCTTTAAAGAGATTTTGATTCAAGATTTCCTTGCAAGATCAAATTGCTTGATCTTGGAAGGAATTCTTGAATCAAATAAAAAAAGAGTAAAGAATTTCAAGGGCTTAGTTTGATCATTGCAATTCTAACTAAACCCATTGTTCTTTTCTTTAAAGAAAACACAAGATGGATCAACAACTTTATATTCAAGGAATCAAAGAGAAATTAATTTGTGCACATAAAAAATAATATTCAATTTAATTCCAAGAATCATCAAGATCAATTGAAATCCAAAAGAGGCATTACACAATTCTAAAATTGGGAGAGATAAAATGAAGAATCATGGAACGTTTGTATATAAGCAAGCAAATCAACTAATCTTGCATCAATCGAAATACTAGGGGTAAATTGCTTACAACATTGAATCAACAATTCATAAAATCAAGAATCAAGATTACAAAATTCAATAAAATTGAATTAAACATCCAACTCTTGATGCAATCTATTATTGATTCTAACAAAAATTACATGGAAATCAAAGACTAATCAAACCCTAATTATAAAGAAAAATCTAATTAATCAAATTCTCAAAGATTGGAAATGCCTAAGCCCAATTTACCTCAAAAGATTAGCCTTCCATCTTCAATATTTCTGGAAAAATGGTTGAAGATCAAAATTATAGAGAGAGGGTAGAGAAATTGGAATTTGGAGGGAATTGAGAGTAATCTTGGAGGGTATTGTGAATTGTATCTCTTTGAAAATGTGAAATTAGGGGTATTTATAGTGAAAATGAGGGGGATTATAGCAAATGGGCCCAAAATTACATTCTGAAGCCCATTCCCACTTAAAATGCAAGGAAAAAATGGAGAATTTTCGAAAATTTGGCAAATAATTAAGATTTGCCATTGAAAATGGAGGAAAAAAAATTGTTTGCGTTAGGTGGGAGTCGAACTCGAGTGGCTAAGGGGCGCGCGTGAGGAGATCGTGCCACGTGTCAAGCGGAGACAGGCTGAGATGGGAAGACACGGATTGAAGGTTCAAATGAGGTGATTAATTCGTGCGTTCTTTTGGGATCGAACTCGTGACCTCTTGGACGCGCGCGGATGCCTTAAACGACGTCGTTTTCGTCTTTAAAAATCAGGATAAAAATTTGCGTCTGGTGCGGTTCGAACTCATAACCTTGAGGCTGGACGCACACGACTGAGGGGCTGCCACGTGTCAATCTTCTTCAATATTTACGAAAAATGCCCCTCATGATTAATTTGCCCGTTCTCCTTCGTTTGAACTCCGATTTAGGTGATTTTCGTGTCATTGGGTTCGTATCGGAGTCTACTTCATATTCTGCATAAAAGTATAGAAATAATGAAAATTTGTATAAAGAATGCGAGAATAGACTATCTTTAAAGGGTTCAATATTTGTCCCAACACCTACAGATCAGAAACTATAATGATATGAGATTAATTGGCTAAAGTCATTAACCACATTAATCAATATTCGTTAACTGTGTGTACTCTCTACTAAAAACTCACAACTGAACTCTTCTCATTGTACACATATTTATGTGTCCACAAATATAGACCAATAACAATAAGTTAATCCTTTACAAGTGTTCGTAACACCGGCTGGGTCAAATTACCATTTTATCTCTTGGTTACTTCTAGTCCTTAAATACTAGTGCTCTCCTAATGAACAACCTGTTTATGGACCAACCAATAAACAAAATCCCTCTCGTGCCAAAGAGAGGGTAGGGACCTTTGTTCAAGTTTCGAAGACACCATTTAAGGAAACACTCATCCATTAACCCTAAAGTCAGGAAGGAGTAAATTTCATCTTGTGTGATTATGTTTCCAGCTCCTCACTCGGTCTTGTCCGCAAAATGTTAAACATATTGAATTGATAATTTGACCACTCTCATCTGTATAAATGAAAGGATAATCCCTCGTGAAGATGACTTCATAATACACTCAGGATTAAGCCTAAGTTACCTTGGTCATCCTAATAAAATAGAAACCCAACTAGTTAACATAGTTACATCTAGTGGTTACTATTTCATGGTCCGGTCTTATGCAAACTCATTGTATAGGATACCCTCACTCGCATGTCACCTACACGAATGCATTAGATCATTGCGTTTGTATCAAATACAAAGTGAGATGTATCCATAGTGTTACAAGGATAAGGTACCCAACCTTATCCCTATACTATAGACCCTTTAAACTGATCTCAAACATTGATCCCTGTATGTCTCTACGTACTGTTCAAAACTCATCAAACAACTTAGGATGTTAGTTTATTGGATTTGGATTATTAAGACAAAGCTAATAATATAATCAATAACGCTAATTGAAATAATAATAATAACAATATTTTTTTAATTAATAACGATCAATGAATTATATTTACTATCTACGAGTTTTAGGACATAAAACTCAACATAAAGAATGTGAGAATTCCAATACTAATGAACTTACTTTACCTTTGTAGGAAAATGAGATAGAACTAAAGGTTCTCCCTTTTCATCTCAAATATGTGTTCTTGGGGGAAAAGAACATATATGCTGTCATTATTTCAAAGGAGCTTAGCGAGGAACAAGAAGCAAGGCTGCTTGAAACCTTGAGAAGACATAGGCAAGCCATTAGTTGGAGTCTTGAAGACTTGAAGGGGATCGATCCATCCTTTTGCACACACAGTATCCATCTTGAGGAGGGGACAAAGAAGAAGTTTAAACCACGAAGGCGCCTCAATCCAATCTTGAAGGATGTTGTCAAGAAAGAGATCTTGAAGCTCAAAGACGTCGAGATCATCTATCTGGTACCACATAACACTTGGGTAAGCCCTATTCAGGTTGTACCGAAGAATTCTGGTATGACCATTGTGAAAAAGAGCCAAGGTGAGGTCGTTCTTGCGACGCATGTGTACTGATTATAGAAAGCTAAATGAGGTAAATCTTTAAGACCATTTCCCTTTACCTTTTTTAGATCAAATGATAGAACAATTAGGAGGGAAATCATACTTTTGCTTTCTAGATGGATTTTCTGGCTTTTATCAAATACCCATAGCATGCATAGACCAACATAAGACAACTTTACATGTGAATTTGGACTATGTAATGCTCTTGCAATATTTCAAATATGCATGTTAAACATATTTACTAATTTCATAGGAAAATGCATAGAAGTGTTCATGGATGATTTCACAGTTCATGGGAACAATTTTGATTCTTACGTGAATAGTTTAGAGTTTATTTTAAAGAGATGTATTGATACTAACTTAGTGGTTAACTTTGAAAAATGTCATTTCATGGCTTCTTACGGTATGGTACTAGGTCACTTAATATCATCTAAGGGAATAGAAGTTGACCAAGCTAAAATAGATGTCATTCAAAACTTGTCCTACTCCACTTGTTTAAAGGACGATGTTAATTAGATCATTTTTGGGTAGTGCTAGATTTTGTAGAAGGTTCACTAAAGACTTTTCTAAGATAGCTTTTCCCCTTGACAAATTTGTTTAAAAAAGATGCCCCTTTTGTAATTGATGATAAATGTATGCATGCTTTTGATACTTTGAATGATAAGTTGACTTCTTCTCATATCATGCAAACACCTATATGGAACTTGCCATTTGAGATCATGTGTGATGCAAGTGATTTTGCATTAGGTGCAGTGCTAAGACAAAGAGTAAATAACAAATTGCATGCTATATATTTTGCATCTCGAACTCTAAATTATGCTCAAGCTAATTATTCCACAACTGAAAAAGAGTTTTTGTATATAATCTTTATTTTGTAGCTACATAATTGGATAAAGAATAACTGTGTTTATTGATCATGCAACTATAAAATATCTTGCAAATAAAATGTAGAGTAAGGCAAGGATTATCAGATGGGTAGTCTTCCTTCAAGAGTTCAATTTGACGATCAAGGATAGGAAAGGTATGGACAACCCCGTTGTCGATCATCTAAGTAGAATCATTCATAAACAAGAGGAAAATTCGGTAAGGGAGTATTTCTTTGATGAATAACTCTTCAAGTTAGATTTGCACACTCCATGGTACGCTGACATTGTTAATTACCTTGTAACTGTAAACTTCCTTCTCATTTCTCTTATAATAAAAAATGAAAATTAAAAAGTGAGTCAAAGCTTTATGTTTGGGAGTCTCATTACGTTTGGAAAATAGGAATAGACCAAGTTATTAGAAGATGTGTTGCTGAAAATGAGCATGAATCTATTTTATCATTTTGTCATGAAAGAGCAAGTGGAGGACATTTTGGTCCCAAACGTACTGCTAGAAAAATTTTAGATTCTGGATTTTATTGGAAAACATTATTTGCTGACTCTTATGCATATTGCAAAGTATGTGAAAAATGTCAAAGTTTGGCTTTATTTCCCAGAGGAATGAAATGCCATTGAAACCAATTCTCCCTTGTGAAGTTTTCAACATTTGGGGAATTGATTTCATGAGACCTTTTTCTTCCTCTTTTGAAAATCTTTACATACTTTTAGCAGTTGATTATGTGTCCAAGTGGGTTGAGGAAATCCCTACTGGAACTAACTTTTCCTCTGGTGTTTCCTCTTTCTTAGTTGCAAACATTTTCTCTAGGTTCAGTAGTCCCAACACCATAATAAGCGACCAAGGAACCCCCTTTTGCAATTCAATCATCGAGGCATTGATGAAGAAACATGAAGTGGAACACCAAGTTTCAACTCCATATCATCCTCAAACAAATGGCCAAGTAGAAATGATGCACTTTGGGCTTATAGGACAGCTTATAAAACACCTATAGGCACAACAACTTTTAAATTACTATTTGGTAAAACATGTCGTCTTCCAGCAGAGTTAGAACACAACTTTTTGAGCTATTAAAAAGTGCAACTTATATCTTGAAGAAGCCGACAAGAATAGATTGTTAGAACTTAGTAAGTTAGAAGAACATAGACTTTACTCTTATGAGAACTCTAAGATCTATAAAGAGAAAACCAAACTTTACCATGATAGAAAGATTCTTAGAAAAGAGTTCAAAGTAGGGGACAAAGTGCTTCTTTATAACTCATCTCTATCTTTTATGTCGGGCAAACTAAAATCCAAGTGGATTGGCCCATTTTTTGTTTGTAATGTCTTTGAGTATTGTGCAATTTAGATTATAAGTGAGAAAATAGGAAAAGCTCTTAAAGTAAATGAGCATAGACTTAAAATCTTCATTGAAGGAGAATCCACATCATCTCGTGTGTGCAAGATCTCACTTCTCCATCCCACCTACAATTGAGATCATAAGAATAAACAGTTGAGTAACCGATCATAAAAATTTGGGCTTTCTAGAAGCAGCCAGGCGTCAAACTTTAATGCTTTCTTTAATATTTCGTCTTTTTTCTTTTGCTTTCTAATTTCTAGCTCTTTCGCTTTTTAATAAAACTAAGAAACTTGATCTTTCTTTTTACAAGAATAAACTTTGCTCAAGGTGAACAAGGAATTCAATGCTTTCTCCTTGCAAGCTTTCTACCAAGCAGATATCAAGAAATCAACATCCAAGGGATTACACTGTTCCCCCTTTCCTTTCTCCTTTTCACTTTACTTTGCTTTTCAAAAGCTTTGAGGACAAAGCAATTTTTTAAGTAGGGGTGGGTAGCATATTTCTTGATACTTAGCTTGCATGTGTATGAATATGGGGTCCTTTTTTTTTTCAAAATTGCATATCTGTCTAACCCTTAAGCTAAGCTCGGGTTTGTGAATTGTTATATTATGGATATATTTTTTATTTTGAATATTCTGAATATGTTGAGAATAAGTTGCTATCTTTTTTTTTTTTTTTTTTTAAGCCCCATTTTAGCCATACATATTGAGATATGAATGCTTGAATGTCAAATGTTATGTATGTTATGACTGAATGATTGCATGTATAATATAATAAGTGCATGGATACATTTCTAGCCTTGTCTTCTTTGTTGGGTTATTAGGATATGCCTATGACATTTAGTCTAAATCTAGCCTAGATAAAGTTCAAAAAAGATATGAGCTACTGTTTAGGAGTTGAGAAGGTTTTAACACTTTTGTCTTGTCAACATGAGTTGGAAACCTCTTATCTAGCCACAACGAACTAGATCCCTTTAGAAAAGATTAGGCGTTGATAAAACTTTCTGTCACTTCGAAAGGAGAAGTCAAACTTAGAAACTAAATTTAGAACCATAGAAAGTTTAGCCCACTAGTTCTAGCAAGGCCTAGTTACCACATTGCATACCAAATAAAGAAAAAAATGTTTGCAAAAAAAAAAACAAAAGAAAAAAAAAAAAGGTGAGACAATCAAGAGCTATATATATATAAATGCAATATGCATTAGAAAAAGCTCGTAAAAAGTGAGAAGTCGGGTAGGTCATGTAAAATGTGTTGAGTTCCCCAACTATCAAAAATTTTAGGGGGAAACTTCCTTTTTGGCCTAAGTAAAACCATACAACCTACTCTGAGCATTCTAAACATAACATCTAGTTTGATGAGGGCTTTGAAAAGAGGACCAATCCTTCTCGATCCATAGTAAGGGGAAAACAAGTCTAAGGTGTCTTTTATCTTTTCAAAGCATGTCTAGCATCCGAGTAGCAAAACTTGAGCATCTTTCTAAAGGTGCTTGTTTCGGATGAACTTAGTTAAACTCCAACCTCAATCTATAAATTGTCATCTCTTTGGTAATTTGAACTAAGTTTAAACATAGGTTTGGATAGACTGTTAAGGCATTTAGTAACGTCACTAGGTTGACTCGTTAGAAATGCATCACCTATATATTCATTATTTTGATACTTTTCTGTAGAATATGAAAGAAGACATCGATATAAACCCAACGTAATAAATATCACCTAAAATGAAGTTTAAATGAAGGAGAACACTCAAATAAAAGATTAGGGGCAAATTTGTAACGCCCTTAGAAAAAAAAAATTATTATTAATTATTAAATATTTTATTATTATTATTATTATTATTATTATTATTATTATTATTATTATTATTTTATTAAATAAACCAAATGAAAAAGGGGGGGAAATTAAAATTTCCCTCCCCCCCCCCCCCTCTTTCCCTCACGCGTCCCCCACCCCCCCCCCCTCCATTTTTATTTTCTTTTTTTCTTCTTCTTCTTCCGTCCGCCCAGCTCTAGCCGCCGCCGGCCTCCCTCCTCTTCTTTTCCGTTCAACCCCACTCCGCCCAGCAGCATCGCACACGCCGCCCAGCCGATCGTTTCTGTTAGCCGCACGTCCACACGCCGTGCGTCTTTTTCCTTCCGCTCCCGACTCTGTTCGTGAAGCGGCCGACCGTATGCGAAGCAGTGTGTCGCGAAGCCATGTCTGCAGTGCAAATCCTCGTCCGCCGGCCGAAAACCCTCCCCCTCCTCAGATCCGTTCTTCGGGCGCCAGGTCCTTGAACTCCAACCACTGCGCGTTTCCTTCCAGCCGCGTCGGGGTTCCGCGCTGCATCTCCATCCGACAAACCACCCCGCGTCTCCCCTTCTCCGTTCACCTGAAGCCCAAGCCCAAGCCGCCGCATCTCCATCCGCCAACCATCCGCGCCGCCGCACTTCTCCGTCCGACCGACCTTCTCTCTTTACGCCGGTTGCCGGACTTCATCTCCGCCGGCGGTTCTCCATCTTCCAGCCGTCGGTTGCACGTTGTCGTCCACCTCCGTTATCAATTGAATTTGTTTTACCCACATCGATTTCACCTATTTGAAGACGCTTCTGCCTTACTGTGAAGTATTGGGTTGGTGTGTGGTAAGAGTAAATTTTGGATTTTGTTGTTTTCATGGATAATGATGAACACTACTATTGGGTTTAATCAATTGTAGGAATGTTTGATTATTGAATGTTTGATTTAGATGCTTGGAGCTACTTGGAAAATATGTTGATTTCTGTTTGTTTATGTCTAGGTTGTAATTGTGGAAATTGCTCGATCGAAGAACTTGCATAAAAGCGAGGTAAGGGACTTTCTACTGGACTCAATAAATATTATTTGGATGTATTGGCTGCATAAATTGTACCATTGTACTGAGTAGGGATAACAATTATGATGTGTATGTTTGAATGTGGAATTGTGGTTGAATGCATGCTATGACTGTCTGGTTATGTATATGTACAAATATAAGGATGTGGGCATGTCGGAATCTCGTAGACTTTACTTAGATAAAGTGTGGCTGAAATGGATAAATTGTTGCGTAAACCAAATGAAGGATATACAACTATGGTAGTGTTGTTATGAATGGAAGGGATATCATGGTTGCGCCGTTGTAGACTAAGGTGAATGTTATGGTTATTTATGTTGATGACTGATGTATGGATATGTTGATGACTGACGTATGGATATGTTGATGACTGAGGTATGGATATGTTTTGATTGTCTCTGGGTGAAATTAGGATGATATGGTTGTTGAGGTTAAATTGGAAGCTTAGGGGATAAGGAAATTTGATTGTATTGAGAATGATTTTTAAGATGTTTAGAATGGACTGAGGGGATAAATTATTAGTTTCCTAGTGGATAGTTACCCTGCGGGTGTCCTTCGGGATCATCCCCTTTATGTGCATCCTTTGGGAGCACTAGACTGATATGTGCATCCTTCGGGAGCACTAGACTGATATGTGCATCCTTCGGGAGCACTAGACTGTGACTGTGCAGGGTACACCATAGGATGCTAATAATTTATTGTTTCCCTAACGGGACCAGTAGCGGGTCTCTTACTGAGTATATTAATACTCACCCTTTTTATGTTTAACTTTTCAGGCAAAGGTAACACGAGGGGCAGACCGACGAGGGACAAGAAGGACTCGTGAATTTGCCATAGGGGACTGTCTTTAAACTGCTTCCGCTGACAGTTTGAAAATATTTTGATTTAACTAAGTCTACAAATAGTTAAATTTTTTGTAAACAGCATTTGAAATTTTGTATTTTGGAAATAGGGCCCGATTAAATTTTTCTTCGTTTTCTTACGGTTTCAACTGAATCTTCCTATGTCTTTTGTCAACAAACGGTTTTGCGTAAAATTGACAACTTAGACGGTCAGTCCGAAAAGTCTGGGTCGTCACAGTTTGTATCAGAGCATAAGTTTTAGGTTCTGTAGACTGACTTATGATTTAAGTCCATGTTTTTATGTCCTTCGTCACTCGTCAGGTATGCTTTTATGTTTAATAAGTATGGTATTATTAATATAACCTTGCCTAAGTTAAACTAGACTGTCTGAGGTGCTTTGATGTTTAAGACTAAAAGAAAATTTTTGGTGGATGTTAGGAAACCATGCCGCCAAGGAGAGGTGCACGTAGGGGTGGTTTTAGAGGCCGAGGTAGAGGAGCAGGGCGTAGTCAGCCTGCTGTAGGCCAAACTGACCCGCGTGTCCCTGCTGCACCTGTTACTCAAACGGATTTGGCAGCCTTGTCTGCTCACCTGGAGCAGAGAATCGCAGAGCTTATTGTTGCTGCTATGGCTCAGAACCAGTCTGCGCCAGTGAGTTCCCCTGTACCAGCAGCTCCACCTGCGTCTGCAAACCCTCCCGCACAGGGACCGGTCGTGCAGCAGCCACAGATGCTACCGAATCAGCTTTCTGCAGAGGCGAAACATTTGAGGGACTTTAGGAAATATGACCCTCAGACTTTTGATGGATCACTGAAAGATCCTACCAAGGCGAAGTTGTGGTTGTCTTCTGTGAGACCATTTTTAGTTATATGAGATGCCCAGAAGAGCACAAAGTTCAGTGTGCTGTCTTCCTTCTCAGAGACAGAGGTATTATCTGATGGAGGTCCACACTGCGTATGTTGGGTGGAAAGTTAGACCAGATCACGTGGGACCAGTTCAGAGATTGTTTCTATACCAAGTTTTTCTCGGCTAACCTTAGAGATGCTAAAAGCCAGGAATTCTTGGAATTAAAACAAGGACACATGACAGTCGAGGAGTATGACCAGGAGTTCGACATGCTGTCACGCTTTGCCCCTGAGCTTATTAGTAATGAGCAGGCCAGAGCTGAGAGGTTTGTTAGAGGATTGAGAGATGAGATCAGAGGCTTTGTGCGAGCACTAAAACCCTCCACTCAGGCTGAAGTACTGCGTCTGGCAGTGGATGTGAGTATTGGAAAGGACGAGGTTCAGCCAAGGAATGTTGACAAGGGAACCTCATTTAGTCAGAAGAGAAAGGCAGAGCAAAAGTTCGTCGACGTTCCTCAGAGGAACATGAGGTCAGGTGGAAATTTTCGCCGTTTCCAGCAGAGTCCCTTTGGGTCAGTTGAGACTGCCAGAGAGAAACCCTTGTGTAATACTTGTGGAAAGCGCCATCTGGGTCGCTGTCTGTTCGGGACAAAGGTTTGTTTTAAGTGTAGGCAAGAGGGGCATACAGCTGATCGTTGTCCTTTGAAGTCTACTGACTTTGGGCAGAGCAGTCAGGGAGCGAGAGGGCCACAGCAGGGCAGAGTTTTTGCTACTAACAGGTCCGAGGCTGAAAGGGCTGGCACAGTTGTTACAGGTACGCTACCAGTGTTGGGGCACTTTGCCTTAACTTTGTTCGACTCTGGTTCCTCTCACTCTTTTATATCGTCGATATTTGTAACTCATGCATGTTTAGAAGTGGAGCCCCTAGATTATGTTTTATCGGTGTCTACACCATCTGGGGAAATTATGCTGTCGAAGGAAAGGATTAAAGCATGTCAAATAGAGTTAGCTGGTCGTGTGTTGGATGTCAAATTGGGAAATTATACGGTTTCAACTGAATCTTCCTATGTCTTTTGTCAACAAACGATTTTGCGTCAAATTGACGACTTAGATGGTCAGTCCGAAAAGTCTGGGTCGTCACAAAATTGGTCTATATTCAAAAAGCCTTGACACACGTTAGCCTGCCACTCCCACACACCACCTCGAAGTCATCAATTGAAAACTCCGAGGATGCGATATATTTCTTCAACATTAACGTGGATGGAAATTTCATAAATAATGATTCTCGCGCGTCCCAGATGTCTTGAGTTTGAATCTACTTGGCGTAATTTCATTTTTTTTATATTTTGAGTGGTATTTTCGTAAATCTTTCACAACTTTCCAAAAAAATCCCATTTTTCCGTCAATTCTCCGTGCGCGCGAGCTTCAGGTGACGGTTTCGAACCTCATGAATGGTTATTTCCATTTCTTTTCTATATAAGTCCTAATTCCCCATTAATTCATCATCAATTCACAAAATCAACCCCAAATTCTTTAAAACTCTCTCAATTTTTCATTTTCCAGAAACTTTTTCTCCATTCTGCCTTTTTTCTTCACTCAATTAATTTCTAGTAAGCTTTCTCTAATGGAGGGCTAATCATCAAGAGATAAGTGGGCAATGAGTTCTTTCAATTTCTTGGATAGATTCTTGTATTTTTTTCTTTGTTAATTAGGCATGTTGAATCTTTAATCTCTTTATTGTTTTTGTTGAATCCTTAATTTTCGTGTATCAAGAACATCTCCTACTTTCAATTATAAGTGTACTTTGCAAATTAATTCTTGAATTTGTTCTTGATTGACCAATTTGTATGCAAGATACTCCGTCTTTAGAAAATTATGCAAGATTGATTTGACTATCCTTGTCTACACAAAAACTCAAATTATTTCTTGCTTGTAATCAAACATGTCAAATCTTAAAATTGATTATTGCTTAGATAAACCACCCTTGTTCTTTGCAATTTATGAATTTAATTCTATCAATTTTATGTGCACAACAATTAATTCATTGTTGCAAATTGTTTCTAAAAAGTATGAAAGATACTTTGATTTTCTTGAATTTTAATTAAAACTCTTCCAAGAATCAAGTAAGTTGATCTTGCAAGAACTTTGATCAAGAATCTCTTTTTAAAGCAAAAATCATTTCGTATTTCTTTTAGTTCGATGATAAAACACCCATTGCCCCTCACCTCTTTTGCTCATAGAGTTTAATTTCTACTTCTTTTTTGTAGATTGAATTTACATTTCAGATTCCCTTAATTATTGGTTCACTTTCATGTTCTCTGCACTTTCTTTAATGCTTTCCTTTTACTACTAACAACACTTCTTTCAAGCTTGATTTCAAGAAATTTTCTTTGCAACCATTCCCTTGGGTTCGACAACTCCACTTACCACCGAGCTACGATAAAAAGTAAGGATAAATTTTAAAATACTTTTTGTCGAGGCATTCTTTGTAAGTGCGTCCTACACTTATCCTACCCTTAGCAAGTTACATTTCATCTTTATTGATTCTAATGACCTTACCCATACATACCTTCACATGTATTATTTTTTAGTTATCACCGGGTGTCTTAATCATTTTACATGCATTCACTCGTGCTAACTACTACAAATTACTTCCAAAATTTTCATAATCGTGTCTAATTTATTGACGAGGGCTACTGTGAAATTTGGATACAAGAAGGTTGGCGTTTTGGGTAAGAAAAAGTGAAAAGATTAGAATCGAGTGAATCTAAGCAAGATGGACTTCAAGAGGGTTACAGAGTTTATCTTTTGGATTTGTGTTCTGAAACTTTAAGGTAAGAAAGCTAAGACATTTTAGAGAGACTTTGTAGAAGGAAGTGTTGTTAAAAAAGTTATAAATTTTAAGTTATGATTTTTTAGGAAAGCTCACTAGAGGACAAGAATGGTAGTTGAAGTGATGTGACTTCATAGGGCTAAAGTACGCACTGACAATCTCTAAAGAACAAAATTTTCCAGCCAAAAGCTGTCTATAAAAAGACCTCATCTCCACCAAGAGAGGAAGACCTGTATGGGCCAGCTGGACATCTGTGTAGGCCAAAGGCCTGAATAGGTCAATTCCTAGAGAGTGACAGAAAGGAATAGTCTTTCTGTCATCTGTAAATGTTTTCTTCTTCTTCTCTAATCAGTTGTAAAAGTGAGAGCTTGGCTTCTAAGTAGGGAAGAACCCATACTCCCGTTGTCCTCTAACTTGTAATATTTTCCATTCTATTTTCTCTCAATTTTTATACTTCTTTGTAATATATGTTGTTTATATTGTACAATGGCCTAAGGACTACATTCTTATACCTTTTCAATCCATCATTTCTTGACTTCTCACTTGTCAATGTTTTATTAGTAGTTAGATTTGTGATCAGTTTTTTATAAGAAGTTTAACTTATAATTCTTGTGGCGTTAGTTGAGCTATGTTCATCGCTTGACCAACATATATCGACAACTATTTGAAAGGAAAGTAGCAAGGATAAGGCTAATGCGCACAAAGAGGAGTACTTTGGAAACAAACTCCACTTTGCGAGATAACTTCCATCATTTGTGTCTCAAAAGGTGAATAAGTGTGAATATTAGGCACCTAGAGCTAGGTTTCTATTCTTAATCACGAAGTTCTATAAGTATTATAAGTGAATTGTTCTAGATATATCTCACCTAATCAAGCACAGTCATTTGCATACCAAAAGGCGAGCAAATGTGGTGTCTCAACACTTCTAGAGAAGCTCGCTTTAAACTGGAGCTAATTACGAAAGTTATATCATATTGAAGCTCTCGCATTACTTAATCGCCTAATAATGTGTAGACCTTCCTTCACCCTTTTCTTGCATACAAGTTAGTCCGCAATTCCATCCTGCATCCATTGATTACCTTTTACAGATTCTGTAGGCATACATAAGTAGTTTTAATTCTGATTTTGATTCTATTATACTTTATTCAATTAGATGGTAAGTATTCTTAGAACTAATGTCTTGAATCAATTCCCTATGTTCGACCCTGAATAATCTAGGTAAACCTACTATTTCGCTTGCACTTAGGCAAGCAGTAGGAAAACTTGTACTCAACTAGGACTTAGCTATTACACGATAAAGAGGTACACAGTG
The DNA here is from genome assembly GCA_025688845.1 of Cucumis hystrix. NCBI lineage: Eukaryota > Viridiplantae > Streptophyta > Magnoliopsida > Cucurbitales > Cucurbitaceae > Cucumis > Cucumis hystrix. The sequence goes on from CM046893.1 coordinate 9,456,348, forward strand.
AGCATCTCGCATGCTATGATCATGACCCATGACTTACTCCATAAAATTTATCACGCAATACAGAAAGATATAGTGAGCATCTTACATGCGATGAACATGCTTTGTGACGTATTGCCTAGATTAGAATTGCACCATATGAATGTGAAACTACTACAACAAACAAAAAGACACAACCAAGTTTCTGGCGCCGTTGCTGGGGAATTGATTTTTCAAACATTAGAGTAGAGTTTTATTTTGATTTTGGGCAGTGCATTTGATCTTGATGAATCAAGTGATTAGCCGAAAATCATGCCAAGATGTTTAAGGTACCAGAGTAATCTATGATTACTTGAACCAACCTCAGGATCAGTGTATCTTTCGATGGATGGCCAAGAGGAATTTCAATGGACGCAGTTAGTCGAAGAAAGTTTCCTCGCACAGAGCTAATGAGAAGCCTGTTTCACATAGCTATACGAAAAGGACTGAGAAAGATCATTTGAACATTGTGATGAACGATTGGGAGCAGCGACTTATTGTAATGAACAATGATGCAAAGAGTCATGATGCAAGTGATCTAAGGAGTTTTAGAATGATGCGGTCAGGAAAGCTATGAGAAGTAGAAGCGTTGATACCATAACTCTTTCTCGCCAAAGAACCTAAACTCATGGATGGATCTGTAATGTATAATTCTTCCAATTTTGTTTTACTAATAATTGCATCCATATTTTTGTGTACATACTTATATTTTGTACCCCTTTAACTGCTCATCTACTTGTAAATTATTTTTGTATTTGAGTTTTGTATATCCTTTACTCTTACAATGGGGATAGCGTGTTAAGTCACAAAGTTATGGGTTCAAAAGATAAGATGCATGCAATGAAATCAATCTATGAGAAGAACTGGATCAGAAAGCATTAGGTATACTGACCTTCTCTTCTTGTACGACAAAGCTGAGTTTAGGCTTCATTTGGAAGCGTTAGGGTTTTTAGGAAATAGGGAACGTCTTGTCACTAGTTAAAGTTCTTAAACATCCAAAACGCAAGGAGTAAGTCGTACCTCAAGCCACGAGTTGTCTGTCAAATTTATCACACCACATTAAATGTGACAAGATCTTAACTGTACGGTAACTAAACCTTTAACCCTAGTTAAGATAACTTATTTAAATCTTCCAAGATTCTGAATCTCAACATTTGGCCAAACATAATATGTCACAAAACCAAAAGTTGCCATCTCCTTCAAATCACTACCATTCCAAAAATTCTTTTTCTAGTTCATCAAGTCACTCCTTCTGTCTTTCACTAAGAAATACTTCCCTTCCAAAACCCCTCATAAGACTACAAAGACTTGAGAATCAAGTAACCCACCTTCTCGCCTCATTATGCGATAAGTTCACAAAAGAAGAAGGACGACGAGATAGGTTTGGGAGGACTCAGGAAGAAAACATGGGAATAAAAGTAAATGTAAGGAAGAAGCACAAGAAAGTGACAAGATGGAAAGGAATAAAAGAAAATGTAACAAGAAAAAAGAAGAGAAAGAAAGAAAAGGCGAACCAGCAGGGCAAGGAAGAAGGATAGTGATCTTCCATTGGAAAACACTTCCTTGCTTGACGCTGATTTTAAAGATTTAGCAAAAAGGATCCAAGAGAGTCTAGCTAAAGAAATTTGGATCCTTGGAAGAAAAAATGAAGAAATAGAGTTGGAGACAAAAGTGGAGGAGGAAACGACTGAGGAGTTTGAGAAAGAAAGAGACAGAAATAATCTGTCGGAGGAGGAAGTGCCCATTCGCAATCAAGGAAGAAGAAAAATAGGAGCAAAAAGCGCTTGTGGGCACAAGCAGGGGAAATGCGAAAAGGAAAATTGGGACCTCCTCACCATCCATATGACAAAAGGTAAATCAAATACCCCAAAGTCAATTAAGAATATGAAGGGGTTGAAGAAAGGGATGTGATGACAGTAAAGACAAGACGAGGAAGAAGCCTAGGATCGAAGAGAGGACAATCCCATAAAACTGAGGAATCCAAGGATATCTTGTCGCAAACCCACTACCTTGACCTCTAACAATTTACCACCTCCAAGGACAAATCACTTAAACTCCTTACCAATCCAAATTGCAAACGCTCCCCACTCTCAACTCTCTAAAACAAACCTTAATAGCCTATTCCTGACCTTAGCAAATCCTACAATGCATTTTAACCCGGCAGCACAAGTTAGGATAACTCCACCAGAACTATCTCCCTAGAAATCGCCTTTACTTTTATAATCTTAAGAAGGAAATGCTAAGCGTCATCTCTTATTTTATTTTCCTCAAGTAGTTATGCAATTATTATTTCTTTTTACTCATGTCCTTTACAATACAAGTTATAACCAATGATCAAATTCTTTCGCATTTAATCTTTCCTGTCACAAGCCTGGCTCCTCGCTTTTTAGCATTCTAATTTTTCTGCGTGTTTTAATGATAACTTATATGAAATAAATTATGCGAAATAAAGTTTCATTTGTTATCAAGGTGTTTAACGTGTTAGAGAACCTTACTTAGAAAATATTTCTCTCGTTTACTAAGCGAGCAAGCTTTACCTCAAACGTCTTTTGTAATAGTTTTCTTCGAATAATCTTATCATTCACTTTTAGCAATGAGGACATTGCCTCCTTTAAATTTGGGGCGGTGCGAGACCCGCGTTAAAACTTTTGAAACCTTTTGGAAATCCTCTTAAAGCGTTAAAAAACAAGACTTTTTAACAAAAGTTGAAACAAAGCCAAAAAGTTTAAAATTTTTCAATCTAATTAAATATATAACAACTCCTATGTCGCCTCTTCTAGCAAAAATAGAAAGAAGCAACACTTCAAAAGTAAAAATTCAGAGAGGTGAGTAATAAGAGACGATACGAGTTACAGTTGAGGAGAGAAACAGACTCATAGAGTACCTGTGACTTTCAACTCAACGCCAAACCCAATGTAAATAAAATAAAAAGTATTCTTTCGCTAATAAAAGGGATTCAAAATTCTTCAAAAATTTTAGCCATTTCTAATTTTGAAAATAAGCTTTACTATGAGAAATGAATAAAGGTATTTTGAGTATTAAGCTTGCTGCAATGTGAACTTAAAAAAATTTCCACAGCAAGAAGTATGCAATGAGAGTAGACCTTGAATAATGAATAAAAATTGAACGTGTTTTGAGAAGTGTAGAAACGCAAAGGTGATAACACGCAGAAATGTCTGTTATTATAGTCTTTTTTATTAGAATAATGGGGTCAAAACGCATAAGAAGATGGTCAGACTACATGAATCATGTTGTAAATTCATAAATATTTAGAAATACAACTTACATAAGTGTCACACCTGTTTTGCATGATTACCATGTCTAAACGCATGATAAGTAGGAAAAGAAGAAATGAGCAAATCACAGAGAACATTTCCCACACAGGCTACGCTATAGGAACTCTTTTGGCCGTTAATAACCCAGGCAAGGAAATAAATCATCATGTGAGGAAAGCTCACTAAAATACAAGAATGGTAGTTGGAATGATGTGACTTCATAGTGTTAGAGTCAGTGTTGACACGCTCAGAGGAATCGAAGTTTTCTGTCGAAAAGTGGCCTATACAAGCACTTCATCTTCACCAAGGCAAAGGGGGGCCCGAATAGGCCAACGAAGTCTGAATAGGCTAACTAAGACTAGAGAGTTCAAGCAAGAGACGAGTCCTTCCCTCGTTTTCCCTCTAACTTGTAATATATTTCTTATTTCTCTCCATTCTTGCACTTCATTGTAGCATATGTTGTTCATATTGTACAATGGCCAAAATCCTATATTCATTATGGATCTATTATATGTTTACTCCTTTTCAATCCATCATTTCTTGGCTTTTCATCTATCAATGTGTTATTAGTATTTACAGTTATGATAGATCTTTGGTAAGGGAGTCTAGCTTATAAACCATATCGCATTAGTGGAGATATATTCATCATATGGCCAGTGCCAATCGCCAACTACCTGAGAGGGTAAGTAGCAAGGATAAGGCTAATGCGCGCAAGGAGAGTTTGGTAACAAACTCCACCTTAGCAAGATAACTTCTAACATTTGTATCCTGAAAGGCGAACAAGTGTGGACATTAGGCACCGAGAGGTTGCTGTCCTTAAACAAGAAGTTTCTATAAGTATTATAAATCAAGTCTTCTAGATATAGCGTGCCTAATTAAGCATAGTCATTTGCATCCCAATGGTGAGCAACTAGGGTGTCTAAACAGTTCGAGAGAAGGTCATCTTAATTATGGGCTAATTATGTAGCTATCTCGCATCAAGTGTTTTACATTACTTAATTATTTAATAATGCATAGACCTGCCTTCACTTTTTTCTCGCATACAAGTTAGTTCGTTCAATCTTCTAGCTTGCCATAATTTATTCTTTATGCATGAGTCTTTAGCTATAAGAAAGCAGTTTTAATTTATTTATATTCTTTCTACTTGATCATCACAACGCCTAAACAATGAGAAGACCCTAGAACTAATGTCTATAAACAATTTTCTGTGTTCGACCTTGGATCATCTAGGTACACTTGCTGTTTCGCTTGCACTTGGACAAGCAGTAGGAAAACTTGTACTCAACGAAGACTTATGTATCACTCGATGAAGAGGTACATAGTGAGCATCTTACATGCTATGATCATGACCCATGACTCATCGCCTAGAGTTAAAGCATGCTATACAGAGAGTTACAGTGAGCACATCACGCATAATGACCTGACTTAGTGACGTATTACAATTGCGCTATACACACATAAAATTATTAAGTCCAAACACAACAAGCAAAAGGGGAGGTGAGTCTTTAAAGAGGAATGGTGCTTGAGGACAAGCATAATACAAAGTGATGCTTGAAGACAAGCATTATTCTAAATTTGGGGGTTTGATAATATGTATAGATACCTGTTCTTAGAACCTCTTTTATTAGAATAATGAAGCAAAATGCATGAGAAGAGGATCAAAATGCGTAACTTAAATTGTAAATTCATAAGTATTTAGAAATACATCTTACATAAGTAACATGCCTGTTTTATGCAATTTCCATGTTTAAATGCAGAATAAGTGGACAGGAAGAAATGAGTAAATCACAGAGGACATCTCGCACAAAGGTCACGCAATAGAAACTCCTCTAGCGAATAACATCTTCAGGTGAGGGACCACATCATTACACAAGGAAGGCTCACTGGAGGACAAAAATGATAGTGTTGAATTTATGTGACTTCATAGGAGGGAAGTCGGTGCTGACAATCTCAAAAGAATAGAAATTTCACCACAAAAGCTGCCTATAAAAAGACCTCATCCCCACCAATAGAGGAAGCCCTATATGGGCCAGCTGGACGTCTGTATGGACCAAAGGCTTGAATATGTCAATCCCTAGAGAGTTTTGGAAAGGTATAGCCTTTCCGTCATTTGTAAACGTTTTCTTCTTCTTCTCCAATTAGATGTAAAAGTGAGAGCTTGACTCTTGAGTAAGGAAGAATCCATATTCCCGTTGTGCCTTAACTTGTAATATTTTCCATTCTATTTTTTCTCCTTTTTTATACTTCTTTGTAATATATGTTGTTCATATTGACAATGCCTAAGTCCTACATTCTTTATATATATTACATGTTTATACCTGTTCAATCCATCATTTCTTGACTTCTCACTTGTCAATGTTTTATTGGTAGTTAGGTTTGTGACAAGTTTTTGATAAGAAGTTTACTTTAAAATTCTTGTGGTGTTAGTTGAGCTATGTTCATCGCTTGACCACTGTATATCGCCAACTACCCGAGAGGGCAAGTAGCAAGGATAAGGCTAATTGGCACAAAGAGGAGTACTTTGAAAACAAACTCCACTTTGCGAGATAACTTCCATCATTTGTGTTCCGAAAGGTGAATAAGTGTGAACATTAGGCACCGAGAGGTTGCTATTCTTAATCACGAAGTTCTATAAGTATTATAAGCGAATTCTTCTAGATATATCTCGCCTAATCAATCACAATCATTGGCATTTCCAAAGGTGAGCAAATGTGGCATCTAAATACTTCGAAAGAAGCTCGCCTTGATCATGAGTTGGTTACACAAGTTATATCGCATCGAACCTCTTGCATTGCTTAATCGCCTAATAATGCGTGCACCTTCCTTCACCTTTTTCTTGCATGCAAGTTAGTCCACAATTCCATCTCGCATCCATTTATTTCCCTTTAGAGATTCTGTAGTTGTACATAAGTAGTTTTAATCCTGGTTTTGATTCTTTTATACTTTATTTAATTAATTCTTATATACCGCCTAGATGATAAGTAATTCTTAGAACTAATGTCTTGAATAAATTTCATGTGTTCGACCTTGGATCATCAAGGTAAACCTACTGTTTCACTTGCACTTGGGCTAGTAGAAAAATTTGTATTTAACAAGGACTTAGCTATTACACGATAAAGAGGTACATAATGAGCATATCGCATGTCATGATCATGATCCATGACTTATCGCATAAAATCAATCACACAATACAGAAAGATATATTGAGCGTCTTACATGCAATGAACATGCTTCGTGACGTATTGCCTAGATTAGAATTGCATCATATGAAGGTAAAACTACTAAGTCCAAATGAAAAGACACAACGAGCATGCGACCAACCCCATTCACCATGTCAATGGGAACTGAAAGATTTTTGGCTTTTTTGGGCAGTCTTGATATTTGGGGAATCTTAAGAAAAGTTTTGGATAATTTCATGAACAAGGGATTAATTAAGGAATAAATATGAATTTTTCAGAACGGGAATGTTTCAAAGGAATTTCAAGCTAAGTACTAGTTGAAGTATTGTGAATAACACATTGATTTCTAAAGCGGTTAGCTAGTAAACATGGTTTCAAGCTACACAAGCAATAGCTTGTGAAATGATTTCTAAACATGAATGTCAAGTTATTGTTCAAAGATGTGGTGTATGATAAATGTTTATTGAACTAATGTTTCAAGCTATGCAATGATATGAATGATTTACTGATTAATGCAAAGGAAATCTTTCAATGTTTTTTAATGTTTTCTCTTAGCTCGAATATTCCATGAGACCTATTGTATACATGTGGTTAACTCCATACAGATGGTAGGATTGACGAGCTAATAGTTTATGGGCCCTCATTAATGGTATATATTTTATACCTTAAAGGAGGATTACAATGAAAACTGTTTCCTACTGATTGTTCCATCTTTGGACGAAGAGGTTTAATATTGTTTGTGGTTATGGAACACCGTTTTACAAAAGCTATGCAAATGTTTCAAGTATCATGTTATAAATTGGTTGTTTATTGATAAATGTATTTAAGCTTTAGTTTTATATTAAATTATTTTATGAAAACTTGTTTTATAAAATCGTTGCTCACTAAGTCTTTCGACTTATTATTTCAAATTGTTTTCTCTCTTTCCACATACAGATTGTGACTTTCCACATGTTGAACCTACTGCTACTAGACCAATCTAACTTTCAATCATGAAAGAAATAGAATTGTTAAAAAGTATTATTGTGTTTTATTAAAAGTTTATGTTTCCATGTTTGGTACATTTTGCTTGGTAATTATTGATAGCGTGTATAAATACTCGTTATTATAGCTCCTTTTATTAGAATAATGAGATTAAAACGCACAAGAAGATAATTAAAACATGTAACTTGTGTCGTAAATGCATAAGTACTTGGAAATATACTTTACATAAGTGTTATACCTGTTTCACGCGATTTTAATGTCTAAACGCAAGATAATGAACAAAAAAGAAACTAGTGAACCGCAGAAAACATTTCGTACAAGAACTACAACCAGGAACTCATCTGACGATTAACGTCTCCACACAAGGAACAAAGTTATCACGCGAAGAAAGGTCACCAGAAGACAAGAGCGGTACTTGGAGGTGATGTGACGTGCGACAGACACTTGTCGCTGACAAGTTCAGAAGATAGAAGTTGCCCTCTCAAATGATGGCTATATAAAGCCATCCCTGTCAACGTACAAAGAAGATGCTTGAATGGGCGCAAGAGGCCCGAATAGGCCAAAAGTCCTAAAGAGTGATTAAAAGGAATAACCTTTCCATCGTCTGTAAATGTTTTCTTCTTCTTCTTCGATCAGTTGTAAAAGAAAAGCTTGGCTCCTCATAAGAGAAGAATCCATACTTCCGTTGTCCTCTAACTTGTAATATTTTCCACTCACTTTCTCCCAATTTTTGCCCTTCTTTGTAATATATCTTGTTCATATTGTACAATTTTTGCCCAATTTTTGCCATTCTTTGTAACATACATACAAACATTTCTATTCATGCGTATAAATAATTAAATCAAAGGAATTAAATGTGGAAAAAGAATAAAAAAGAATCTTATGGCAAACGGGGGGAAATGATTTAGGGAAGTTGTTTATATAATTGCGACAATTGTAGGTTAGGTTGGTCGGTAGGGAAACATTAATGTAAATGGTCTGTACTGTCACATTTTATTATTTTATTTTATTTTATAAAAAGGTGTAGATACATTTTTAATTTATTAATTTAATCTATGCCCTTTCTGTTTGGCATCTACCTAATTTCCTAATTAACATGATTAAATTAGGGACACTTGGGGTTTGTCATTTGTTTCAATTTTTAAAACACATTATATTTATAGGAGTTCGTATCTAATTAAAACGAAATTATATAATAAAGGGAAGCATATTTATTTAATTTAGTTTTTTAACTTATTGCATGCCAACTATTTAATGAATCCAAGAAACCGAAATTAAACAAAAAACAATTGAAATTGCCCTTGACTTTGATGTAATAATACTTTACTACACTTTATAGAATATATTAGTTCTTTTTTATTTTTGTTCATTTGCAAATTATTTTTCTTCTTCAAGATTGACAAGCACGCTTAAATGTAAATTAACATTTGTGTTCTAACCGTGGGTTTGAAATGGGCTTTGGACCAAAGTTTCTTTTTCTTTAATTACAAATTTAATATTGGTCCTTTAATATTTCTATAAGTAACTTTGAAAACATAAATAACTCAAAACTTATTTAATGTTATATCTAGAATAGATTGGATCATCATCGAAAAATAAAAATTAGTGCCTTAAATTTTGGTTAATTTAACATGTAATTTTGAACAAATCATTTGAGGGATAGATTGGCATCATGATTGTGAACAATTAAAAAAAAAAGTTTTCAAATTATGTATTGAAAAAATTAGATAATTTTAAATAATAGAGTTGCGATTATTAAAACAATTGAAGTATTTTAATATTTCATTTTTTAAAAAACAAACTAAGGAAGAGAGATTGACGTACAAAGAAGACCAAACTAATTGCAATTTCTTAGCTCGCCCTTAATTATTTTAATCTTTGGTATTTGTTTCTTAAAATATATATTTTCTTTTTATTTTAATCAATAATTTCTTTGCTTTGAAATATACATATTTAAAAAAAAACTGCCACAACTATTTTTTCTCTCGCAAAATATATAGTTGATAAATTTGAAATATATATTTTCAAGTTTAATTATAAAAGGTTGGATACATTAACGTAGCGTCTAGAGTTGACATGATCTTCCGATACTGCATTTTTCAGCATCAAGAAGGCCTCTCCTTACCCATTTCGCCCGACCATGGTTCCGATATTTTTCAGACACTTTTTCGTATAATTTTATGGGTTGGGAGATTCTCATTTCTTGTAATGATTCTTGAATACATATAAAGTTGAAAATATATAATATCATTTTTAATAGTAGGTTAGACGGAGATTAGGAAGGGTGGTTATGCAAAATATAAATAATATTTTGAGAAAAAATCTACAGATCATGGAAGTTATTTGTGAGTATTATTTTAGGGTTAAATTATATAAAATACTTCTAACATTTGTCTTTTGTGTCAAATATACTCCAAAATAACCTTCAAATATTTAAAAAATACTTCTAAACTTCGAAAAGAATTTAAAGATATTTGTATAGTTAATTTTAAATGAAAACAATTGGTATTTTTCATAAAAAAATACTCTTAGTCTTAAAAAATATTTAAATGTACTTTTGAATTAAAAAAATTAAATGCCTGTGCGGGCAATGAGAAAATGAAAATTTCATGTTTTAGGGTATCAAAAATTCTCGAGATGTCCTTTGCAAGAATATCCTGCGATATGTAAAAGATTCACTAAATGATAAACTATCTTACAATCCATGAAACCTAAAGTGATAATTAAATATCTACTACATGAGAATCTAGCAAAGATATCCTATAAAACAAACAAACTTTTAGATTATATGGAAAATTTTGGGGGATAAATGGTATGAAAGAAAAGAAGAAGAAAATTAAACGAAGTGGGCATCGGAATTTGTTCTAGTGGGAGAATAATTTATCTAGTAGCTTTGAGCTTGACATAGGTTTCAGGTAAAGATACGACCACCCAATGATCGATCTTAGGATTGCATTTTATTTTTCTCTAGGTTTATCGCTCCATCTGAGGTCAAAACTCGTAATAATTATAGTTTTTAGCTAAGAAATAGGTATATTATATAGAAGAGATTCCAATTTTCAAATGTCTATGATAAAGTTAATGCGTTTCATATGTTAAATCAGTGGTACTGATAAACATTTTAAGATTAAATATGTTGTTGATTCTGAGGAGTAACAAATTGTAAACCTGCTAGAATTCAGAGGGAGCTATTGTAGAGTCTGATCATTTTCACTGCCATTCTTCTTACTTTTTTTTTTCTTCCTAATATTCAATAGTGTTATTGGCCATTTTAGAACAAAGGGCATCATATTCCAAACTTTAAGTTAATTTCTGTGACGACCCAGACTTTTCGACATTGTCTAAGTCGTTACGTTTACTCAAAACCGTTTGTTGACAAAAGACACAGCAAGATTCAGTTGAAACCGTAAGAAAACGAAGGAAAATTTTAATCGGGCTCTATTTCCAAAATACAAAATTTCAAATGCTGTTTACAAAAAATTTAACTATTTGTAGACTTAGTTAAATCAAAATATTTTCAAACCGTCAGCGGAAGCAGTTTAAAGACAGTCCCCTATGGCAGTTCACGAGTCCTTCTTGTCCCTCGTCGGTCTGCCCCTCGTGTTACCTTTGCCTGAAAAGTTAAACATAAAAAGGGTGAGTATTAATATACTCAGTAAGAGACCCACTACTGGTCCCGTTAGGGGAAAAATAAATTATTAGCTTCCTATGGGGTACCCTGCACAGTCACAGTCTCGTGATCCAGTAGGATGCACATATCAGTCTAGTGCTCCCGAAGGATGCACATATCAGTCTAGAGCTCCCGAAGGATGCACGTATCAGTCTAGTGCTCCCGAAGGATGCACATATCAGTCTAATGCTCCCGAAGGATGCACGTATCAGTCTAGTGCTCCCGAAGGATGCA
>CM046893.1:9467714-9479471 GCA_025688845.1 Cucumis hystrix
ATCAGTCTAGTGCTCCCGAAGGATGCACGTATCAGTCTAGTGCTCCCGAAGGATGCAAGTATCAGTCTAGTGCTCCCAAAGGATGCATGTATCAGTGTAGTGCTCTCGAAGGATGCACGTATCAGTCTAGTGCTCCCAAAGGATGCACATATCAGTCTAGTGCTCCCGAAGGATGCACATATCAATCTAGTGCTTCCGAAGGATGCACATAAAGGGGATGATCCCGAAGGACACCCGCAGGGTAACTATCCACTAGGAAACTAATAATTTATCCCCTCAGTCCATTCTAAACCTCTTTAAAATCATCCTCAATACAGTCAAATTTCCTTATCACATAAGCTCCCCCTTTAACCTCAAACAACCATATTATCCAAATTTCACTCAAGGACAGTCGAAACATATCACTACATCAGTCAGCCACATAAATAGCCCAGCAGTCACAACATACGCTAGACAACAAGTCCACGTCAATCCATACATACATATATAAATTTCATTCAGTCAAGCACAATATACATTAAACTTTCAGTCCACACCCAAACACAGTCCAGACATAACATTTCAGTCCATATAGTCAATACATCTTAATTCTTGTTATTGAGTCCAGTAGAAAGTCCCTTACCGTAACTTTACTCTAACCCCTTGATTGAACCCACGTTTGCCAACAACCTAAACATTAAGACAATCACTCAATATCTCTTTCCAACACATAATTCATTTAAAAATCAACCCAATGTGATGTTTCACAACTTACCCAAGTTCACGAACCAAGCTCCAATTAAATCCAATAATTGTTGTGAGCCCAAGGGAATTAGGCGTTACCTTCAATCTAAGATCGAACAACGGTCAGCAATTAATCCAACCAATAACTCGAATTCGTTTTGAAACAACTACAATTCACAACTTTAATTTGTTACCAAAAAAACCACTTCGACAATTTACCGTAAAACAAAGGCAACGGCACTTCACGGCGCACGGCTGTCAGTTCGCGGAACCTTACGTGTGGGTCGATCGGCGGTAGGCTTCCAATCTGCGGCTGGAAGATGGGGAGACGCGGGCTGGGTTCGTCGGACTGTCGGAACCGAGGAAGGCCCGGCGCGGACGGCTGCTGATGGTTGGCGGATGGAGATGCGGCGGCTTGGGGTGGTCTCACGACGCGCGGCAGACGCTACCCGGTTCCACGGCGGCGGCGGACGGAGACGCCAGGAGACAGATCTGAGGAAGGGGAGTGGGTTCGACTGGTTTCGGCTGGTTTCCGTCGCAGGCGGACGGCGGCGTCGCGAGACAGAGGTCGGCGCGGACGGAGAAGTGGTGCTGTGCGGCTGGGCTTCGCCGGTCGGACGGAAGGAGAGGGGCGGCCGGCTGTTGCTAGGGTAGAAAGAAGGAGAGGAAGAAGGAAAGAAAAAGAAGAAGAAAAGAAAGAAAAGAAAGAAAAAGAAAGAAAAAAAAATTAATGGAGGAGGGGGGGCTGTGAGGAGGAAGGGGGGAAAATTTTAATTTCCCCCCTTTTTTTTTCTTTTGCTTTATTTAATAATAATAATAATATAATAATAATAATAATAATATTTAATAATTAATAATAAAATCTTATTATTTTTATTATTATTATTTTATTTTTTCTTTTCTTTAGGGTGTTACAATTTCTAATTCAACTATCTTGTTTTATTTGAGGTTGAATTATTGGGTGTTTAGTTTATTTTGAATTGGAAGTTTAAATATAGTTTAGTGAAATTTATGTAATTAAATATATGTATACGTGTATTAATGTTTAATTAAAGAAATTTGGAGTTTGGTGAAAAATATTATTAGTTATATATATTGAGAAATTTTTAAAAATAGTAGATTTTACAAAATACTTACAACCTATAGCAAATTCTTTCACTGATAGTCATTGATACGCTAGAGTGATAGAAGACGAGTGATAGAATTCAAAATTTTACTATAGCTTGTAAATATTTTAATTTATTTTGCTATTTTTAAAAATGCCCCGTATATATTTGTAGATATAATTAATATTGAAAAAGTATATTAATGAAGGAGAGAGGATAGTTTATGATGATTGGATGGGGGAGAAATGGAGTTAATATGAAAAAAGTATATTAATGAAGAGAGGGTGAGGGTAGATCTGGTAAATTTTGGAGGGATATGATTGGAGTGATGTTTTTTGGGTTTTAGAAATATACTTTGTTAGTATTGGGTATGCGAGTAAAATGTTCATATGGTATATTTTGAAAATTTGCTATTTGGATTAGGCATATATTGTTGTTATAGGATATAGACTTCGTTATATATATATAACAACTATATGTTCAAAATATTGCACTTTGTTACCTTATGTGTTCAAGGAAAGTTTGGATAGATTGAAGAAGCTCAAATAATTCAATATATGTGTTGTTTGTTAGGTAGATTGATGGAAAGCTTAATTGTTACCTATGTGTTGTTTGAGTTGATATCATTGTTAGACTTAAAGCAGGTGCAATTCTATATATAGGTGTTTCTAATTGTACATTTAAGAAAGAAAAAAAAGGTTTGACGCACCAAAGTTATGAAGTATTAATTAAGTTGTTAGTTTTTAGTATCAAGAAGAAATTACATTTGATAGGTAAAGTCTGTCATGTTTCAAATAACCTTGTCAAATAATAAATGTCAAGAATTTATATACTTGACACTTAAAACAAGTCAACTAATCTCATATACTTGAGGTCTATAACATATCAAGTAAATCATAACTTGATTCTTCTAGCTAGTTAAAATTATTTATCTTATTCTTGACACATGCTTAGTTGACATTTTTAGAAACATTAAGTAAACAGACACTTGACTGTAGAAAAAATGTCAAGCAATATAGTTTTTGTAATAGAGTTAAGTCAAACCAGTGAAATTGTTTGGTATCAATTCGATTAGAAATGTTTATTTAACGCTTAATTAAATATCATACCGTTTTGCCACTTGTGAGGCATTACCTACTTGTCATTCATTTGGGCTTAATCTTTAGGACTTCGCATAGTTGATTGATATGGTTTAGGATCCATTACATTTTTTATATGTGTTGATTGATGAGGTGTTTTGGATTTTCATTTATCATTACTAAATGTGCAAGGCTAAGCATCGACAATAATGCCAATATATTTGTCTGTGTTTGATGATCAAGTAAGCAATTAGAGATATTTTTAAAACTTAGGATAAGCCGCTTTTACTTCATTACATTTTACAATCCGCATTTTATTTTTAGATGCTTACTTCTCAAACCCCACTAGCCTCCCTCTTCCTACTACCACTTTAACTAAAGATTTGGCTATGTAAAATTAATCTTTGTTCTTTCTTATGGATGAGCCCATGTTGTTTTTGATAGTACGTCAGAAATACACTATCTTATTCGATGATTTTATATCTTATTTGATTATGTTATAGGTTTTGAGAAATTCGAGGGAAGGAATCGGTGTAGATATATGTAGCTTTGAGGCCTAATCGAGCAAATACTAAGTCAAATGGTGTCAACTAGGGCAAATGGGTGATCAAAGGAAGCCAATTTGGCTTTTGCCTTACTGTGCCTGTAATGCTTTTAAGGCAGAAAAGGTAGTAGGCATCAAAAGCATGCAGCACTACGAAACTCTAAATTCCACACGTGCCTGAAATTCTATCGGAGTCATGATCAAACTGCTTCATTTGTCATATAAACGACTTCCGTTCCTAGGTTCCAGGAACCACAAATTCCAGCCATCTTGCTACCATTTTCTCTTTATTATCTAATCTCTTTCAATTAGTTTATGTCTCTGAACAATATATCATTATCCGGCATGTGGATGAGAGATTGACTAAGGTACACTTTTCTAGCTTGGGTCGTTAGGATTCTTTGCCTATTTCATTGTTTATGGGCTTTTGAATTTGATTTAATATATTAGATGCTTTGATTATGTTTTGATCTTTATTAAAATGTATTATCAAACACAATATCGTGACACTAGGTTGTATATTTTTCTAGAAGAAAACGGTTGAGTTAGCTTACAATTTTAATTAATTAGAAGAGTATTGATCTAACCCACTTAAGATCAAATCAATAGAATAATTAGCTTGGTGCATGAAAATTAATTATTCACCAAATTTACCTTAGATCTTAATGCAATTAGTAGAAATTTGAACTTGAATGTGTCATTTGCTCAATTAGTATCAATTAGTTGCTTAAAATAATTTGGTTAGCGTTTTGAGTCAAATTGAATCAATTGGTTTGGATTTAATATTTAGATCTAGTGGTGAAAATGACATGATCGAACAAATTGAAATAGGGAGTTCCATTTAGATCCAAGCTACATTCGTTTGATATCTATCTTGCAACTGAAAACAATCTCAAACTCCCCTTTGGTTGCCTTGGTTGAAAACTATTTTATTGAAGAAACTAACGTGCTCCCTAAAGTTGACCAAGAGTTACCATTAAGACTAGCACTTGGTTTGTGATTTGATAATTTAATTGACACGAATTTGGGTGACAAAATCTGTCTGCCAAATTGGCCCTCGATCCTCTCAGGATCAGAATTCATTGTTGTATTTTGCAAGGAGGTTGGGAGGCAGGCAAAGAAGAAAATAAGTTACAGAACAAAAGCTTCTCAAGAGGACATTTGTACTAAAGGCACGTTTGAGAAGGAACTTCCAAAATAGAAGGTAGAGAGCATGGCGAATCATGCGCCAAAGCGTACTTTGAGGACCTTGCTACTACCGAGTTTACCTAGCAGTCTTTCTGCATTATCTATTCTTAGACGACATGTAAATTTGTGCTTAAAACGTGGTTGAGTCACTTAATGCCTATTTTTCATGGACTTTCAAGTGAGCACCCACACAAATACATCAAGGAGTTTCATGTAGATTAATGTGGCATAAGGCCACGTGGAGTGATTAAGGAGTAACTGAACCTTAAATCCTTCCCCTTCACCTTAAAGAATAACGTCAAGGATTGACTTTACATTTTTCGTATAGGATCTGTTATCACCTGGGCCCAAATGAAGAAGGTTTTCCTCTAGAAGTTTTTCCTTGTTTATGATAACTTATAGAAATACAAGTTATTATAGCCTTTTAGATAGAATAATGAGATCAAAACACATAGATAGTGTGTCAAAAGGAGTAATTTATGTTGTCAATTCATAAATATTTGGAAATACACTTTACATAGGTCTCTATGCCTATTTCACCATGCTTTCATCGTTTGAACGCAGAATTAGGAAAAGAAGAAGAAGCTAGTGAATCACAGAACTCGCACAAAGACTATGTGTGAGAAGACCTTGTCTGGTAAGTACAACTTCTAGACTAGATCCACATCAGCATGCGAGGAAGGTTGACTAGAAGACAGGAGTGGTAAATGAAGTTGATGTGACTTGATAATGGCTACGTTTAACGGAGTTGATGTGACTTGACAATGGCTACAATAGGCACTGACTTGATCATAAGAATAGAACTTTCCCACCTAAAGTTGCCCTATATAAAGAACTCCATCTCTACCAAGCAAGGATGTCGGCCTCAAAGAGGCCAAATGTCTGAATGGATCGACAAAAAAGAGAGCTTGAATGGGCTGAAAATCCTAGAGATAGGTAAAAAGGAGTAGCCTTTTGGTTGGGGTTTGTGAACTGGTGTTTTCCAATTCGATTTGGAATCAGACTCAAGGTTTTTTGAATGCACAATTAATTCTATTTGCTAAGTCATTGGTCATGCTCACTGTATGTGAAGTACTCGCTATGTACCTTTTTATCGCGTAACTACTAAGTCCTCGTTGAGTACAAGTTTTTCTACTGCTTGTCCAAGTATAAGCGAAGCAATACATTTATCTCAATGATCTAGAGTCAAACTCGGGAAATTGATATCAAAGTTTAGTTCTAGAGTTTACTTGTCAATTAGGTAGTATAAAAGAATTAATTAAATAGTATAAAGAATGCAAAGATGAACTCTACACACTTATATACTCCTCGGGAATTCTATAAAGGGAAATTAAAATGGTTGTGCGATGAAGATGCGAACTAACTTCTATGAAAAGAAGGAGGTGAAGGAAGGTCTATGCATTATGAAGTGATTAAGCAATGCAAAAGCTTTGACGCAATATAACTTGCTTAACTAGTTTATGATTAAGGCGAGCTCCTCTTGAAGTCTTTAAATGCCAAACTTGCTCGCCTTTTGGGATCCAAGTGACTAAGCATGATTAGGTGAGATATATCTAGGAGAGTTCACTTATAATATTTATAGAACTTCTCGTTTAAGGACAGGAACCTCTCGGCACCTAATGTCCACACTTGTCCCCTTTTGGGATACAAGACTGAGTCAGGAGCTGAAAACATAATTACACAAGATGAAATTCATTCCTTCCCGACATTAGGATAAGTAGATGAGTGTTCCCTTAAATGGTATCTCTGGGACTTGAACAAAAGGCCCTACCCTCTCTATGACACGAGAGGAGTTTTTGTTTATTGGTTGGACCATAAACAGGTTGTTCATTAGAGGGTCACTGGTATTTAAGGACTAGAGGTAATCCATGGGTAAAACGATAATTTGCCCAACTGTTATTGTTATTGGTGTTACAAACACTCATGAAGGACTAACTTACTGTTATTGGTGTATATCCGTGGACACAAAAATATATCTACAGTGAGAAGAGTTTAGTACTTGTGAGTCTTTAGTGCAGTGTACAAATAGTTAATGAATATTGATTAATGTGGTTAATGAGTATAGTCAATTAATCTCATATCGTTGTAACTTCTGATCTGTAGGTCCATTAGGTCCCTTTTCTAGTCCGTAAAGGGTGATGAGATTTATTTATATTGGTTGTAATTTTAAATGTTCAAATTTACTTTGGAAATTAGTATAACGTATGGTGATACATTATAATATAAAGTTTATATTTTAATCAAAATTAATTAATGAGAGAAAAAATATTTGAATGAGTTCAAATATTAATTTAATGTGAATTGGATTCATATTAAAAGTAGAGGTTAAAATTTAATGTGTATATGATACACATTAAAACTCTAGGTTACAAGAGAAATTTATTTTTGAATATGATTCAAATTTGAATTAAATTAAATATAAGATACTTAATTTAGCAATTAATTAATTGAAGAATTAATTAATAGTTTAGTTTAATTTTATTAAATTAAATTAAATTAATTAAATTAAAACTATAGGATATGTGAGAGATATTCATTAAATATGATTTAAATGAAATAATAATTAAATATGATTTAATTAATTAATTTAATATTCTATTAATTTAATATTTTTTAAATTAATAGAATTCCATGATTCTCTCCAACTTCCTAAATAAGAGGGAGTTATAAATAAGCAGAAGAAAGCATGTTTTTTCACTCTGAGCCTTTGCCTCTACGAATTCTCTCAAAAAAAAAAAATTTCTCATTCCAATTGGTTCCCACAAACCAATCTCATCTTAGAGAATAGAGAGGTCTCCTAGTGGTGGTTCCCCAAGTTTGGTGTTTGGCAGATTCAGAGGTGTCAACGACATAAGTCTTTTTCATCTATAATTCTCTATATAATTTACAGTAAGCATGCTTAGCCTTTAGGTTTTAGATGTTTGTTTCTGTAAATATTTTTTCAATGCATTGGTATTTTTTATTCCTTAATTAATTTGAGTTTCAAATGCTTCTGTAAAATCTTCCGCTGCCAAGGACTCTTATCCTTTCATTCAATGCATGTTGTTTTCATTATTCATCTGTCAATGTGTTATTTGTAGTTTATGTATGTGATAAGTTCTTGATAAGAAGCTTAGCTTATAAGTCTTATTGCGTTAGTTGAGCTGTACTCACGACTTGGCAAGTGCAAATCGCCAACTACTCGAGAGAGCAAGTAGCAAGGATATGGCTAACGCACATAAGAAGAAATTTGGAAATAAATCTCACCTTGATTAGTTAACTTCCATCATTTTTGTGTCTCGAAAGGAGAACAAGTGTGGGTAATTGCCGCTGAGAGGTTACCACTCTTATAAAAGAGTGCTATAAGTCTTGTAAGTAAACCCTTCTAGATATATCTTGTTGAATCAAGCTTAGTCATTTGCATCCCAAGAGGTGAGCAAGTGTGGTGTTGAGGCACTGAGAGGTGCTCGCCTTAATCATAGGCTAGTTAACTGGACTCTATTGCATCAAGGCTACCGCATAACTTAATCTCTTAGTAATGTGAAGACCCTCCTTCACTCATTCTTAATACAAGTTAGTTCACACCTCTATTTTGCCTCCACTTTAATTACCCTTTACAGATTCTCTAGTGTATATAAGTAGATATAGTTTAAAATTATACTTTACCACATTGTATAGATATTACTATATATTGTCCAACTGAAGAGTGAACTCTAAAACTAAAATTTGATATCAATTCCCTGTGTTCGACCCAGGATTATACAAAAAAAACCTATTATTTCACTATTACTTGAGCAAGTAATAGGAAAACTTATACTCAATGAGGACTTAGTAATTACATAATGAAGAGATTCATATTGAGCATCTAGCATGCAATGACCATGATCAATGACTCACCACGTAGAATTTGATACAAACAAACACAACAATACTGCACACAATCATTTTGAATCTTCACCAACTAAGTTTTTGGCACCACAAATACATCAAGGAGTTTCATGTAGACTGATATGGCATGAGGCCACGTAGAGTGACTGAGGAGCAGCTAAACCTTAATGCCTTCCCCTTCATCTTAAAGGATGCCGTCAAGGATTGGCTTTACATTCTCCCTATAGGATTTGTGACCACCTGGGCCTAGATGAAGAAGCTTACCTTGTAAAAGTTTTTCCTTGTTTCTCGCGCCACAAAAATCAACTAAGAGATTTATGGAACAGACAGGCGAACAACGAGATATTTCATGAGTATTGGGAGCGGTTTAAGTTCATGTACAACAATTTTCCACATCATCAGATCTAATGCGTTCTTGATTCAGTTCTTCTATGAAAAGCTAGTCTTTAATGATATGAGTAAGATCAATGCAGCTGTGCGAGGAGCCTTGGTCAATAAGACTCCTATAGAGACCAGAGCATTGATATCCACTATGGCTGGCAATATTCAGTAGTTCAGGAATAGAGATCGAGTCCCTATGTCCACCATATCTACACAGGAGGTAAGTGACCTTAGATTTGAACTTATTAAATAGACTACCCTTGTGAAACAAGTATTCCTTGCATATGGACAAAAACATCATGAGCCTGTAGCTGAGAAGAACTACGTTGGAAACCAGCAAAGTGGTAGAATCATTGAGGAGGCCAAGGACACGGTTAAGGCAGACAATGGTATGGTAGCTCTAGCATACCCTTAAAGGACATAGTTAAAAGCCTAATTTATACTACTCTGTAACTAAAGTAGAATCAAGACACCATCCTCTCTATGCAGAGTTAGCCTTAAAGGTGTCCCAGTTGGCCAGCACAATGAGTAGACTGGTAAGTTTCCTTCTAAAACAGTGTCGAACGTGTATAACATTAATGTCATCTCAAACATATACTCTACTGAGAGTCCTGCTTCACCAGTAAATAAGCCAGTTAATGAGTTTGACCAAAAGACTTAATTCTGTCATTTTGCTTAGGAAATATGGTGAAGGTTTGACCATCCATTGTGTTTAAATGATTGCATTCATGTTGCTCCTTTTCCTACTAGATTTATTATTGCTAAAGAAGGTGCAAGAAAGCAGCAGGTGAGTTCTATCCCGACATGTGGAGAGAAAAGCTATTACATGTAAGAAAATTTGGGTTGAGGTGCCTTCTAAATAGGTAAAGGTTAAGGATGTGAGATGAAGGAGGAGGCAGCGATTACAAGTAATCTTCATATAGAGCATGATGCTTCAGGTATGTTTTCTATTCCTTGATTTATAGGGACTAGAAACTTTGAGCATGTTATGTTAGATTTATATCCACTATCAATATCATACCTACCCTTATTTATTATGGATTTCAGCCACATGTTCTGCACTCTGTTGATATCTTAGTGTAGTTTGTTGATCTCCCCTTAGTTAGGCCTCTAGGTTTGGTTAAGGATGCCTTGTTTAGAGTTGATGACCTTTTGTTTCCTATGGATTTTTATGTTGTGATTGTGAATACTTCCATCACTCCCTTTGGGTTGTCTATTATGTTAGGGAGACCATTCTTAAAGACAACGAAAGATGTAATAGACGTGGAAAAAAGGTCTTTTATAATCAAACAAGGAAAGAAAACTCAGACATTTATAATAATCAATGATGATTCTTTTGCTAATCCTACATGTTTTAGTTTTCTATTTTAAAGAATAGTAGCCCATTTCGTAAGTTGAGGGTAGAGGATGTTGGCTTTGTTCTTCACAATGATTATGGTTGATGGAGCCAAGTACAATCGAGCATAACAACCTTAAAAATTTGCACTACCAGGAGGAAGCATAATTTTTGTTGCTTTCTTAGTTTAGGTTTCTTTTCAGTTATTTTTGTTTTATATGATCTAATTTTTTCTATCATTCTTGGTTTTAAGAACGTGGGAGAATATTTTCTTGTTAAGTCAAACACCCATCCTCATTAGGCTTAAGGTTCAGCGAAGTATTCTAGTTTCCTTTCATTTTGTTCCTTGTTTTTCTTGTTTTTATTACATTGGAGGAATGTATGATTTTGAGTTGGGGGTAGGGTGTGTCTGTGTTCTGGTTGGAGCCCTCGAGCATCTGAGATGGGGTTATTGAATGTGATTTGTTTGCTTGCTTGTCTTCTTTATGATTTTTGATGACATGTCTATGATGCACTCTTAAAGTCTTGCATGTATGAAGCATTTCATTATAAAAATAAGTATGACTTTGAGTATAATTTTAAAAAAACAAATATTTTATCTCTCATGCACACTTAAGTCTTTAGCTTGATTATCATCAAATTTTCATGCTTAGAGTAGCACTATCTTATTTATATTCTTGTTGTCACCCCCGAAATGCATTCCTAGAGTCAATTTAGTAATGCATGTGTAAGGACCAAACAAAAGGATTTCCCCACCTTTCGTAAAAAAATATGTGAAAACAAACCAACTCCAAGTTAGTGCCAGGGAAATCCAACCTAGCATGAATTACACTTTTGAATGAGTCTTGTCTAAAATCTTCACTCCAAATTTAAATGAGGGCAAGATTACTGGGAAAAGCAAAGAAAAATAAATTAAAAAAACAATGAAAAAGGAAAAAACAAAAAGCGACTAGGACTTGAAGTTGTTTACTTGAATACTTGTCATTGCCATTTTGTATGAGGAAGTTGCTTTAAAATCTTATTTTTGCCAGAGTAAGGGAAAAGTCAATTCAGGGTCCTTTAAATCTATTACCGAGTTCATTTGGGCTTAAGTTTTAGACTTTTTTATGCATGAATAAATTTGAGGAAAAAATTCTAATCTTTTACTTCAATCGACTGATTGTATTTCAGATAGCATTCTTGATTTTTGTTAATTGTTACTATATGAGAAAAGCACATTGGCATCTCGGTAAACTGTTGTGTGTGATTGTGCGCTTTATTCTACTATGTTCAGGACGATCGATATTTAAGTTGGGGTGATGGTTGCATTGAAAATATGCTATCCTATTTTATTTAAATCGGGATTATTCCATGATTTTACGAACTTATTTGATTATGTCATAGGTTTTGGAAATTTGAGGGTAGAAATTGGTGTTGATGTAGCTTTGAGGCCTAATCGAGCAAATAGGAAGTCAAACAATGTCAACAGAGGCGAATGGGTGATCAAAGAAAGCCAATGTGGCTTCTTCCTTTTAGTGACGTGGTGCTATACGA
>CM046893.1:9479481-9560934 GCA_025688845.1 Cucumis hystrix
GTGTCGCCTTGGAGTGCTACGATACTCTAAACTACACAAGCATGTGAAATCCTATCACATCGCAACATCGAATCATTTATCATATAAACGGCTTTTGCCTCTAGGTTTCAGGCACCACGATTTCCATCTGTCTTGCTACCGTTTTCTCCCTATTTTCTAATATTTTTTCAATCATTTTATGTCCTTGAACAATTCCTCATCCCTGAGCATGTGGATGAGAGGCTAAAGTACACTTTTCGAACTTGGATCGTTAGGATTCTTTGCCTATTTCATTGTTTATTGGCTTTTAAACTTGATTTAATATATTGGATGATTTTATTATGTTTTGATATTTATTAATGCATATTATCGAACGCCTGTCGATGTATGCTTTATCGCTTGAATTCATATACAATCATTTGACACTAGGTTGTATATTTCTCTAGAAGCAAACATTTGAGTTAGCTTATAATTCTAATTAATTAGAAAAGTATTGATCTAACCCACTTAGGATCAAATCAATAGAATAATTAGCTAGGCGCTTGAAAGTTAATTGTTCACCTAACTTTTTCTAGATCTTAATACGATTAGCAATAATTTGAATTTGTATGTATCGTCGATTCAACTTAGTATCAATTAGTTGTTTAAGACAATTTGGTCAGCGTTTCTATTCAAATTAGTTGGGATTTGAAATTTAGATCCACGGATGAAAATTCCATGATAAAAAATTCAAAATAGGGAGTTTCATTTAGACCTAAGCTAGATTCTTTTGATATAATTTTATTTGCAATTCACTTTCATTTCATGCCATTTAACTTTATTGGAACTGAAAACAATCTCAAACTCCTCCTTTGGGTACCTCCGTTGGAAACCACTTTGTTTGAGAAATTAACATGTTCCATGTGTTCGATTCGGACTTACTGGTTGTTACAAATTTCGACAAGGAGAAAAATTTGCTTGGGTAGATTTGATTCGAACTTAGGAAATAATGTTGTTACCTATGTTGGTATCTAATTCTACATGATGAGTCATCGATCATGGTCACCGCATACTACATGTGAAGGGATAAAAGCCCTATGGCAGTGGAAGAATTTAAAGAACCATTACTCAATTTAATTTGGAAAACATAAAATACCGATACATTGGCAAAATTTTAGAATCAAAATTCTAAATAAATTCTAAGCATGCTTTTAAAGATAAGATACGAGAACTTACTTTCGATGACGTCTCTGAATCTACAAATCACCGAATTGAGACACCATCCGTCGGAGACCTTCCTATCCTCTAGGATGAGATTGGTTTGTGGGAACCAATTGGGATGGAAAAAGATTTAGAGATATTTGAGAGAAACTCTTTTGTAGAGAGAAAAAACCTTAGCTTTTTTTTCTTAATCAACTTGGCTTAAAGAAAACTGTTTTCTTCTAGATATTTATAACTCTCTTTCCTTCTTGAAACAGGAAAATGAGTAGGAGAGAATCACGAGATTCTATTATCAAATCTACTAATTAATTAACAATTAATCAATTAGTTAATAATTAATTAAATCATATTTAATTAATATTTCATTCAAATCTTATTTGAATAAATATCTCTCCAATATCTTATAGGTTTATATAATTAATTAAATCATATTTAATTAATATTTCATTCAAATCTTATTTGAATGAATATCTATGCAATATTATTTTATACATTTAATTAAATCAAATTAAATTAAATAAAACTAAATTATTAATTAATTCTCCAATTAATTAATAACTAAGTTAAATATCTTATATTTAACTTAAATTAAATTTGAATCATATTCAAATATAAGCTTCTTTCATAATTAATAATTTTAATATGAATCCAATTCACATTAAATTAATATTTGAACTCATTCAAATATTTTATCTCTCATAAATTAATTTTGAATCATATCCAAAATTAAATTTATATAATAAAGTTTCACAAACTTTATATTATAATGTATCACTATACATTAAACTAATTCCCAAAGTAAATTTGAACATTTCAAATTACAACCAATATAAATAAATCTCATTGCCCTTTATGAGCTAGGAAGGGGACCTAATGGACCTACAGATCAGAAGCTACAACGATCTGAGATTAATTGGCTAAACTCATTAACCACATTAATCAATATTCGTTAACTGTGTGTACACTCCACTAAAGACTCACAGCTGAACTCTTCTCACTGTAAATATATTTCTGTGTCCACGGATATAGACCAATAACAGTAAGTTAGTCCTTCACGAGTGTTCGTACCACCAGCTGGGTCAATTTACCGTTTTACCCTGGGTTACCTCTAATCCTTAAATACCAGTGCTCCTCCAATGAACAATCTGTTTATGGTCCTACCAATAAACAGAAACCCCTCTCGTGCCATAGAGAGGGTAGGGCGCTTTGTTCAAGACCTGGAGACACCATTTAAGGGAACACTCATCTACCTACCCTAAAGTAGGGAAGAAGTGAATTCCATCTTGTGTAATTATGTTCCCAGCTCCCCACTCGGTCTTGTCCCCAAAATGATAAGCTTATTGAGTCGGCGATTTGGCCACTCTCACCCGTACAAATCAAAAGACAATACCTCGTGAACAGGAGTTCATAACACACTTAGGATTAAGACTAAGTTACCTAGGTCATCCTAGTGAAATAGAAACGTAACTAGTTAACGGAGTTACATCTAGTGGTTACTATTTCGCGGTCCGGTCTTATGCAAACTCATTGCATAGGACACTCTTACTCGCATGTCAACTACACGAACGAGTTGGATCATTGCGTTTGTATCAAATACAAAGTGAGTCGTATCAATAGTGTTACTAGGATAAGGTACCCAGCCTTATCCCTATACTATAGACCCTTTAAGCTGATCTTGAACATTGATCCCTGTATGTCTCTACATACTGTTCAAGACTCATTAGACAGCTTAGGATGTTAGTTTATTGGATTTAGGTTATTAAGACAAAACTAATAATTTAATCAATAACAATTATTACAATAATAACACTTTATTAATAACGGTCAATGGATTATATTTACAATCTACGAGTTTTAGGACATAAATCCCAACAACATGCTCACTATGTATCTTCTCATCATGTGATTACTAAGTCCTCGTGGAGTATAAGTTTTTCTATTGATTGTCCAAGTGTAAGCGAAAAAGAATAGGTTTCCTGGGTAATTCAAGGTCGAACACAGAGAATTGATATCAAAGTCTTAGTTCTAGGGTTCACTCTTCATTTGAGTGATATAAAAGAATTATCTATACATTATAATGAAGTGTAAGTTTATACTATACCTACTTATCTACACTAGAGAATCTGTAAAGAGAAATTAGAATGGAGTTGAAATGGAGATGCGAACTAACTTGTATGTAAAAAAGAGTAAAGGAAACTTTATGTGCTGCTAGGCGATTAAGAAATATGAAAGTCTTGATGCAACATAACTCAATTAACTAGCTTATGATTAAGGTGAGCACCTCCCGGTGTCTTTAAACACCACACTTGCTTGCCTCTCGGGATGCATATGACTAAGCTTGGTTGACGAGGTATATCTAGAAGGTTTCACTCACGAAACTTATAGACCTTCTCTTTTAAGGGTGACAACCTCTCAGCGCCAAACGCCCACACTTGTTCTCCTTTCGAGACACAAATGATGAAAGTTATCTCCGTAAGGTGGAGTTTGTCTCCAAACTCATCCTTGCGCGTGTTAGCCATATCCTTGCTACTTGTCCTCTCGGATAGTTGGCGATAAACACTGGCCAAGTGATGAATATAGCTTAGCTAACTAGATAAGAGTTATAAGCTAAGTTTCTTATCAAGAACTTATCACAAACCTAAACTACAAATAACACATTGACAGATGAATAGTAAAAATGTGATGGATTGAAAAGATATAAACATGTAATGTATTAATGAATAAAGGACTTCAGCCACTATACAATATGAACAAATACATTACAAATAAATGCAAAAATGGAAAGTATAGAGATGACATTACAAGTTAAGGGAGATGGATGATGAACTTTTCTCTACTTAGACTCTAAGCTTTTACTCACAGGCTGATCGGAGAAGAAGAAGGATATTTTATAGATGGTGGAAAGGCTTCCTTCCACCACTCTCTAGGGTTTGGCCCATCCAGACCTCTTTTGGCGGTCCATTTAAACTTTTCTCCCTTGACTTGGTGAGGATGGAGTCCATTAATAGGCAACTTTCGGCGGAAAACTTCTATTCTTCTAAGCATGGCAGCACCAAAAGCAACCTTTGTCAACTTACATCAACTCCATCTACCACTTTTATCTTCTAGTGAACCTTCCTCGCATGTTGATATGGATTTCGCCTAGGAATTGTATTTGCTAGAGAAGATCTTCTCGCATAGTCTTCATGCGTGTTTCTCTGTGATTCACTAGCTTTTTCTTTTGTTCATATACTGCGTTAAGACACTAAAAATGGGGTAAAACAAGCATAGAGACTTATGTAAAGTGTATTCTTGAAATATTTATGAATTTACAACATAAGCTACGCGCTTTGACATACTTAGTATGCATTTTGGTCTCATTATTCTATCTAAAAGGCTATAATAACTTTTATTTCTCCAAATTATCATTGACCAGTGAAACTAGTGTTTGGTGTGTCATTCAACAATTTATTCAATGCGAATTTCGGTGACGAAATTCGCTTGCCAGTTACTTATATTATTCAATAATAAAGATTAGTTAAGTAATTAGAAATTATATTTGATTAGTTAGGAAAGACTTTAAAAAGATGCAAATATATGTCAATTATCGTTGTGTTATATCCAATTTGACAACGAGTGTTTTAGTTAATATTTAAATGTGTGTTAACATCATATGTGATATAAGTAGAGGTTCACTAGTAGAAAAATGAGATTTAAGTATGCAAAATATGTGTCATAATAAGAGTTTTCGTGACACATATTTTGCATTCTTAAGCTTTTATGAAGATAGGCTATTTAATGACACTTTTTCTGAAGTGTCATTAAATTTGTGTAGACGATACCAATATATTGTCAATAATACACTTATATTGATGCTCTAAATGAGTCACTGTTATCTATATCTCGACACAAAAAAAAATGATGTTGTTCATGTGCTAATTGGTTTATTTATATCATTTTTCGTTATTATCTAGAAACGTACTTTCATAACACTGTTCCTCTGTAATAAATGCTTATAATAATTACGACCCTTCTTCAACATCGTTTTTTTCAATTAACAACACAAAATCATAAAATGTAACACCCCCAACCTAAGATTTGGAATATGGATCCACAACGTTCTCTTGCATCCCCTGCGACCTGGCAACATCATTCTTACTTGTCTTAAAGGCTTATTAGAGTGAAAGTTGTCCCTACAAACCAAGACGAGTCCTTTTATCATGCTCTGCCCTCACTCACATGCATTGTCACACCCCATCCTAGATCACCTACTCTCGACCTAAGAGACGGCGTGCAGTCAACCAACATCGTTCTCCTTCTAAACAATACCAGTTGACCTTGACTTCTGACCTTTTGGAATGCTAAACATCTTGAGTGGATTAACAAGATAAACATGAATTTCACAAAAAAATTTACATTACTTCAAAATATGTTAAGGTTAAATGTCATTAATTACATACTAAACTTTTATACCAAACACAAGCTAACAATTGAACTTAACTCTAACTTATGTACAACACAAAAGTAAACTTAAGTACTGACCAACAACAGCAAAACTATTAACAACTTTGCACATTAGACTGGAGCCAACGATCAGGCTTTCAAATCACAATCTCTTCCTAAAAAATGGAAAACATTTGGAAAAGGGTGAGCTAAAAAGCTCAGTGAATGACAATTTTAATAAAATATACTTTTTGAAATAACTTCATTCTTTTCTTAAATCACTTAATAAAAATATCACAAGGATAGAATCTTTTATAACTCTTTCCTCCTTTAGAAATATCTATTTCTATCTTTTCGAAGCTCTTTTGCTTTCTAAAAAAAATCTCTGTTTCTTTCTCTCTATTAGTTCTATATCCTGGAAACTCGATCACTATAGTAATTAGCTTGACCTATCGTGCCTGATAACTCTATCATGATTATATAATGCCTGAAATCAATAATGCCGAGGTCATGCTTGAACTTAGTCAAGACAATAGAGCTCTGATCATACTA
Organism: Cucumis hystrix; assembly: GCA_025688845.1. Taxonomy (NCBI): domain Eukaryota; kingdom Viridiplantae; phylum Streptophyta; class Magnoliopsida; order Cucurbitales; family Cucurbitaceae; genus Cucumis; species Cucumis hystrix. The sequence goes on from CM046893.1 coordinate 9,485,635, forward strand.
TTCTGCCTAAACTCGGTGGTAGCGGCTAAGTGGTCAGCATAGTTCTATACCGTTAGAACTCTATGCACATTGGTCGAGAACTAGGTATATAGAACAAACGTGGTTTTCTTGCCATAACCATTCTTAATAAACTCATGCCTTTAGAACATCTTTCTAATACATTAAGTAAATCTGTTCAGATACTGTAAGCATGATTATAAAACATTGCTTGTAAATCACATCAGTAGTTTCTCAATAAATACATGCTTTGCTAAACATTTCTAACACTAGAAGAAATCGGGGATATCCCGATGCAGCACTAGGCATTGGAGAGGATGTTGGCATTGGTCATCAATGACGATGTCCATGCAAAGATGTCGCGAGAGCATGAGACTTCCACGACGCCATGTATGATGCCGTCGCAGAAGCATTTTATTTAAAAAATAATATTAGCTTTTCGTGACGCCATGCATGTCATGTCGTCGTTGCCCTAATAACGGACACGTGGAAGAGCATGGCATCATAGAAAGTGGAAAATATTATTAAAAAGGTGGATCAATCGCAATGTCTACATGCATGGCTTTGGCATTGAGCCATCTACGATGACGTGCGTTGACCACGTCGGCAAAGGTCTAACCTTCAAATCATTGTGACAAACCTTTTGCCAAAGTACATGTTGACGACGTCATGAGAAAGTATGACGATTTGACTAATTTTGAAAACTTTATGACAATTCCATAAGTGACCACGTCAGTATTTGGTAGGGAAATAACGATGCAGCCACTCATGGCATTGTTAGAAGGGGATTCTCACGACGTTTTCGAGGTGCGTCGTGAGAATCCCCGTTAGTATAGTTCTACGTTTACAGAACACAAAATACAGACAAAAGAAAAGAGAAAATTGAAAGATGAAAGAGAGACTGAGATGTTCGTCTGCCATCCGCTGTCACCTTCCATCAGCAATTGATCGTCGTCGCAGTCCATCGAGTGCTTGTCCGCTGCTGTTGCCATTGGTCGAGTGCTTGCCCGTTGTCATCATCGTCTGCCTCCCACCATCCTCTTATCATCGTTGATTTAGTTTGTCATCTCTGCCAGTAAAAATGTTGTATTTTATTTTTTTTATTGTTTTTAAATAAATATATATTAATGTATGTATATTGTATATTGTATGTATAATTTGTAGATTATATATTGTATGTATAATTTGTAGATTGTATATTGTATGTGTAGATTGTATATTATATGTATGTTTATTATTAAATTTTTTGTATGAATAAGTTAAATTAAATTCAAATTCAAATAGTTATTGTATGTATGTTTATTATAGATTGTAAATTGAAATTGTTAGCGTTTTTAAATTAAAATGTATATTGAATTGCTTAAGAATCAAATTATATGTGTGAATGAAATTTTTTAAATTGTAATATGTTAGGGTTTAAATTATTAAAATTGTGATAATAATTATTGAAATTGTGATTTTGATTGTTATAGAGAGATTTAAATGTATTGAAATTGTTGAATTGATGAATTTGAAAATTTCTAAATTGTTTAAATATTTAAAAAAAATTATTGGTTTGTTGTGGATATCATGCAGTTATGTTAGCCTATAGTTTATTGTTTGTGAACATGATCTGTTTTTTAGGAGTAAGTAGCTTTTATTTATTTAGAATTATGTTATCCCTTAGTTTATGATAATTTGTTCGAAGTGTTCGATTTTTTTCGTTTAAACTTATATATAGTGAAAGTTGAAATATTGGATAATTATGAGGTGTGACTTATTAATGGAGGAAATTTAGCAATTGAGAGAAGGAATATAAGACTAATTACACACATTTATGTTATAGGTCTTTAACGATGGACAAGAGTTGGATGAAACTTAGGAATAAGTTATCGGTTGAGTATAGAGAGGGAGTTTTCCAATTTTTTGAAGTTGTCAAATATCACGTCGATGAGTACGGACATATAAGGTGTCCATGCAAGCGATGTTTGAACTTGAATTGGGATTCATTAAAGGGTGTGGAGAGACATTATTAACAATTGGAATATGCCCCTCCTACACAGATTGGGTGTATCATAAAGAGCTAGTGAACTTATATAGAGGTATAGAAAGATTTGATGAAGGAACTAGTAGGGATTTATATCTTAAATTCCAGAACTCAAATAAACGTATTTCCTTTTAAAAATTTTATGGAAAATGCCTTAACTTTCTTGCCTCAAACTTTCAGCCAAAACCTCCACCAATTGCGTTCTGTAGCCTCCTTGAAGTGAACACTACTCAAAATTTCTTTGAAAATGACATTTTCTCTCTTGTTTCAACTCAAACTCAACCTTCGTCTCTTCAAAATTATCCAGAAGCCCCAACTTAGAAAAAAGACTCAAATTCTGAACGTTTAGGACCAATTTCAGCAAAAACACATGAGTAAATTGGGAGAAATATAGATACGAAGTGATCTGTTTATATTGAACCTTGCATGAAAAAATCTTGACACCTCCTGCTTACCGAAATTAACCTAAGCATACACAAGTGATAACTTGTAAAAATACAAGTTATTATAGTCTTTTAGGTAGAATAATAAGACCGAAATGAATGATAAAAGTACCAAAACACATGCCCTTGGTTGTAAATACAATTATTTTAAATGCAATTTATATAAACTTTCACGCCTGTTTCATCATGATTTTTAACACAAGATTACTAACAAAAGAAAGGTGTGGATTACAAAAAGGACGTACAAGAGTGCACAATAAGGAACCCATCTAACTAGTACAATTTCTAGGTAAGAAGACACGTCACTATGTGAGGAAGATTCGCTAGAAGACAAGAATGGTAGTTGGAGTCGATGTGATGTTTCAATGTCGTAACCAGCACTGACACGCTCAGAAGAATAGAAATTTCTCATTGAAAGTTGCTTAAAAAATATATACCTCCACCATAACAAAGGAGGCCAATATTGGCCAAGAGGCCAGACGTTTGAATAGATCGATCGAAAGGTCCGAGTGGGTCAAAACCTAGAGAGAGAAAGGCAGAAAGGAATATCCTTTCCGTCGTCTGTAAAAGTGTTTCTTCTTCTTCTTCGATCAGCATTAAAACCAAGAGCTGAGCTTCTAATAGGAGAAGAACTCATATTTCATCTGTCCCCTAACTTGTAATCTTCTCTATCTTCTTTGTCTTCCATTTTTGTATTTCTCTGTAATATATGTGTTCATGTTGGACAATAGCCGAAGGCCTACAGTCTTTAATATATTGCATGATTATACCTTTTTAATCTGTCATGTATTGACTTTTCTTTTGTCGATGTGTTATTAGAAGTTAAGTTTGTGATGACTACTTTTGATAAGAATCTGAGCTCATGATTCTCATCGCGTTAGTTGAGCTATGTTTATCACTTGGCCAACGTAAATCATCAACTACTCGAGAGGGCAAATAGCAAGGATAAAGCTAATGTGCACAAGGAAGAATTTGGTGACAAACTCCTCCTTAGTGAGATAACTTTTGTCATTTGTATCTCGAAAGGTGAACAAGTGTGGACGCTAGGCACTGAGAGGTTGTTGTCCTTAAAAGTGAAGTTTCACAAGTATTAAAAGCGAAAACTTTTAGACATAACTTCAATTAATATGTTAGTCACTTGGGTCCCTCGAGATGAGCAAGTGTGGCATTTAAATACTTCGAGAGAAGCTCGCCTTAATCATGAGCTGGTGAAGCAAGTAATGTGGCATTGAGGCTCTCACATTGCTTAATCGCCTAACAATGCTTAGACCTTCCTTTGACCCTCTTCTCACATACAAGTTAGTTCGTATCATCACTCGTAATTCATCTCCTTCCCCTTTTACAGACTATTTAGGTGTAGATAGGAGTTAGAGTTCAGTTTTACATTCTTTATACTATTCAATTTATTCTTTTATACTGCCTGTTTGATAAGTAAACTCTAGAAGTAAGCTTTGATATCAATTCTCTATGTTTGACTCTTGATAACCCAGATAAACCTATTGTTTTGCTTATACTTGGACAAGTAGTGGGAAAACTTGTATCCAACAATGGTTCAGTAGTTGCATGAGAATTAGGTACACAGTGAATATTTCACATACAGTGATCATACCCAATGACTTGTCGCATAGAATTAATTGTACCCTTTAAGTCCTAAGTTAACTTACGCGTCATCCAAACCAAGTGCTTGGCGCCGTAGGTTAACAAAACACACCACAATCACAAAATAAACAAACGAGCAACATGACACATGTAAAGCACTCCACCGACTCCACCTCTTCATCATCTGGTCTAACCTCACTCAAAACACCAAACCAAAATGCCTTGAGCCCTTAGAAATGCCTTACTACCCTCACTTAGAATGGTCGCTAACCTCATCTCACATGCCCATGACTCCATGCCTAACTTCTCAACGCCAATACTAACCTCTAGAAAGCTTCCTTGCATGGCCTAAGTACCCACTAACCTCTAAGGACATTTCTTTCGCCTAGCTAAACACCTACACACTTGGAGGTTTTTCACATCCTTCTTGGCCACACACAGACCATGCTTGCCGCCTAGTCTACCATCACCCCGCCTAAATAACCTCTTTTGAGGCTATTTTCTCATCCTTTGGCTGTCCACCAAGCCCAAAATGCTTAAGTCATGGACTTAGCCAAATTTTCCTCTTTTTCAACCTTAACTTCCCTTAACCATTAAACCATTCCTTCTTAGTTTTCCTTCTTTCTACCTACCAAGACACACTTACAATGACACTTCTGAAGTCTACTTTCCCATCTTAACTTCACTCAAAACTATCCTTTTTGAAAACTTCAATTTCTTAAAGTTCAAGGCTTACATGCATCTTACTTGTCTTAGAGGTCTATTAGAGTGAAAGTTATCCTCACAAACCAACACGAGTCCTTTAAACATGCATCCTAGAAAAAATTTCCAAGAGGTCACCCAACATAGAATTGTTTCAAGTTAAGCACTCTTCACTTTGGAGTTCCTATGATTGAGAACCGAAAAGAAAGGGGCACCTTATTGGTATAGGTATTAACTCTTTATTATTTTAAGCCTTTCTTAATTAACCTTATTTTTCATGTTCTTCGAATCCCTCTCATTCAGATGTGATATCAGATCATTTATGTCCCCCTCCTAAACTCAGGGCGTTACATATAATTACTTATGTTTCTACTGTAAAAAAATTAAAATTCAAGATTCAACGTTACTCATATATGTTTAGAATGATCTTTATATTGGTAATGAAAATTTAAATTACATATTGTTGAAGGTAAAGGTTCTACAAGAGTCCAATACATAAATTGTAATACAATAAAGTAGATGTATGGGTCAACTAAAATAATGAAAACTAATGCATAAATCATCGTGATTTCATGGTCATTTGATTCTTCGAATACCTACAGATTTGTCGAAAATGAACGTTAATTAGCATTCATCAAGTATATGCCAAGGAGATTTCACTTTCTTAATAAGCACACAAATGAACTTTTGAAAAGTAGTCAAGGTAAACAATCTATTAACATATTCCCATCAAGAATAATCAAATCTAATAAAATGCCAAATATCCTCCTCTAGTAGAATTAAGAGACCCCTTGTCCATCCCCCCCCCCCCCCCCCCCCTTCCCCGCATAGTGAAAGATTTAAGAGCCACGTCGCGAGAGAGCCAAGTGACGAAGCTGACGGGAGAGGGCGACAACAAAACGTCAGAAATGAGAGTTGAGAGTTTGAGTGGTGGAGGAATGAAGAAGGCAGAAAACTTTTAACCCTAGTTTCATCTTTACTTAAATAAATATAAAATATAAAATTATATAAATATAAATATCATTTTTTTTTTTTGTGAAGGAGGGAAGGACAAAAAAAAAAAAGCTTTTTTATTTTCTTTAATGAAACCTCAACTTTATTAGGTTTAAAATGACAGTTAAAACGTGTTGTTGTTTAATTATGCAAAAAATATGTTAAAAGAATCTCCAATCCAAAAATAGCGTTTTTGCTCGCAAAAATTTAACATTTTTCTCATTTATGACACTTTTTTCATCCTCCAACCTCAATTTTTTTTATTTCAAGGATCATTAAACCCATTTTTCTTGCCGTGGTTTGACACCAAAAGAAATATAACTAAATTATCATTATTAAATTTCCCCATCCATTTTGAAATTTAATATCATTATAAGTTGATTCATTTTTTTCAAAACCCTAACACTAACTCTTATAATTAAAAAGAAAAAGAAAACAATTAAATAAAAAAATTGATGGATTGTAGACTAGTTGAAAAGTCCAAACCCCAAACATATCACTATCCTCGAAATTCTTAATTCCTATATCTAGAAAATATAGATCTAAGCTACAAATTAATGTTATGACTTTTAAACAAGCTTGGGTCACTGATGAAGCATGGTCATATGAATGATGGGTGATGTAAGATCTAATTTTGAGAAGTGAACATTAATAATAAAAAAGAATAACATATCAACTTATACTTACCTTTTAGGTTTAATATCTACATTATAGTCTATATATTTCTCGAACTCATTCCTAGAACGCCTTAGATATTGTGTATGTGACTGTTATTTTTTAAAAAGAAAATATAAAGTAAGAATATATTTCATTACATGGACCGAATGAATATATATGAGAAAAGTATGAATATTCTTTATAAAATTAAAATAGATTTAAAGTACAATCTAAAGAACGTAAGTCAAACATAAGTACACAGTTATATTTCCATAATAAATTTTAGAAACTCCCATATATATTCTAACATATATATGAAGTTATTATTGAAATGAAGTTTATATTATTTATCATTTTTTGATTGGGAGTTCCTCTCCTTTTGGAGTGTTCAACATTTTAATTATGGTTTTTCTTCTTTCCTAACAAAAACTAATATGTAAACATATCAGCAAATTTAATTAGAATTAAGGAAGATTATAGCTAGGGTAATTGTAAAAAAGTGATCAAGGAAAAGGTTAAATAATAGATTTTATCAGTGTCTATTCTATCCATAACAAATTTTACTATATTTTATAAATTGTTTAGTTTGTTTTGATATATGTAAAAATACTCCTAAAAATACCTTTAAAATCTTGTCTTTAATTAAAAAAAATATGCCTATGTTCTTGTAAAAGTTGCAAGAATATAGTTCACCAAATTTTCATAAATGTTTTTGGAGCAATTCATCAGAGTTTGGGATTAAAAACATGGGAATTGTAAAAATGTTAAGTTTGGTAAAATTGTGTGTGCAGTGAATTTTTGTGTTTTGGCACTTTTTTTTTTTTTTTTTTTTTTTTTTTTTGTCTTGAAGAGTAAACATTTATTTTATTATTCTTAGAAAAATCCTTGGAAATAAGATTGTCATGGATTTAAAATAAGTAAATAATTATTTTCCAAGTCATCATGAAAATAGTATAAATATTGATTTTTCGTTTACATTCTAAAAAATTTTAAACGTTAAAAGATAATTGTTTGAAACATTATTTGAAATGTTGGAGTATTCTTTTTTTAAGAAAACGAGAACTTTCGATAATTTACCAAAGTAAAACTATGTGGGAGATTCAAGGAGTATCAATATTTTTATATATTGTGAAGAGAAGGGTAAGAGAAGGGTCATTATCAACACTCCAGGTGAGGGTTAAATTTTAAACTGTTTGATAACTATTTATTATTATTATTATTATTTTTGGAATTACAATAGTTGAATTTTTAACCAAGAATTCTATGAAAAAAATTATTTTGTTAGTTTTGAAATTTTTGAGATATTGTTTTAAAATATTAGTAACTACTAATAACAAAAGATCAATAAATTTACAGAATAAATGGATTTTTATATCTTAATTTAAAAAAAAAAATTAAAAAGGCAAAAGGGTTACAAAAAGGACCCTTTATAACTCTGTGACAAACGAAGTAAAGATCTTATTAAACAACATGTGGAATAAATTAATGTCGTCATACAACCATGAACATATAATAGAGAGATAATGAGTAATTTGTTATCATCTTTGAAACAATTCATGATATATATATTTCTTATTTTAACGAAAGTGTATAGCACTTGGGAAACAAAGTAAAAGATATGGAGTAAACCGGTAATCCAAGGAAATTAATATAGAAAACAATATAGTTAATTAAGGGAGGAAGTTAAGTAATTAAATTAAGTAAGAGAGTTTATGGATGGTCCCCTCCCACATTGATGAATTGAAATTGGCATAAAAAACATTCCTAAGTCACAATCTCCAAGGCAAGGTTGCTGGTTTTCTTCATCACATTTCCTTATTTCAATGCCTAATTTCTTGAAGCTCGAAACCCATTTCTCATTTTAATAACTTAATTATATTACTAACTTTAATTTTGTGGGGGTTTTGAGTTTGTTCCCAATGTCTTTTTCCTCCTCCCTTGAGAACTCGATTAATTAGGGTTTCATGTGGCTTTTGCACTGCTTTATTTGTGCAATTGGCCGACAAGTGGCCTCAAATCCTCTCTCTCGCTCTCCAAAAATAAACCCTAAAGCCTATTTTATCACAAAAAATGGTGGATATCCTTCTTGATATAACATAAACAATTGTCAACACCCCATGCAGAAGAATAAAACAACACAATATAATTTATTTATGGTTCACTAACAATGTGTAACTATGTTTTTATAGGAGAAAAACGGTTTTATCCTCAAGAGCAATAGAGTAAAGAACATAAATGTAAGAGTTAGCAGATTTATATACTCATATAGCACCCCTCTTAAACCTTACATGTAACAACTCGACTTTCTAGAAGCTCTAATTGAGGGTATTACTACCATGCATGTACATACCAAAACTAGTAGTCAATTTTAGCAACATATAAGAATTTTCTAAATTTCTAAATTCTTAAATTACAAATCCAGTAAGTATCAAAACAGAGTTTAGTTTCAGATCTCTAAAAACTTTTTGAATAATGATTTAACAAACTTGAGCAAAACTACTAGTTTTGTAATTTCAATAAAAGAATCGAAAGGTTTGAAGACATGAACTAATATGGAAGCGACATTACTACTAGTCCCATGGGACCATCAACAAACCACCTCGTCAAACGCCTTGCATGCTCTTGTGTTTATATGAAAAAATGTTTATGAAAAGGTTGAGTATTTAAAATACTAAGCAAATAAGCCCTTTACTGGGTAGGGTTATGCAAATACATACATCATGGTTCATGTTTTTCTAGTGAGAAATATTCCTTTCAACCAACATAATAAATTTTTACTTTAAGGCCTTCTTATGGACAATTACCACCTCACCAAATGTCTTGCATGCGAGTCTTTAGTTACCCGAAAAATGTTCATGAAAAGCTTGGGTATTTAAAATACTTAGCAAGTAACCCCTCTACTGGGTAGGGGTTACGCAAATACATACATCATGGTTCATATTTTTCTAATGGGACCTATTCCTTTCAAACAACATAATTAATTTTTTTACTTTAAGGCCTTCTTATGGACAGTTACCCTTCATTTCTTCTTTTCGAACATAGAGAAATTGTAGCTTTCCTTTCAAGGCAAGTTCAATTATTCGTATGTTGGCTCCAAATATCGAGGTGTTCTTTACTATAATATTTTAGTTCCTTTGTTCCTCTTCCAACATAGAGATATTGTAGCACCCTTTCAAGGAGTACTGTCCGACTATCGTATATGGCCTTCGAATAGCAGGGTGATATTTTTGTTACAATATCTCAGTTCCTATAGATGTACATCAAATCTTCTTCAAGGATAATTGCCAAGAACATAGTTATTAGTCTTCATGAAACGTGCAACTGTATGAGGTCCCACGAACTCTTTCATGCTTTCGTTAAATGCATCATAGATATCCTCAATAATGGATGAATACAAGAGTTCATAGTTTCTTTTCTTATAAACCTCAAAGCATGATCTATGTATAAGATAAATTTACAGTTATTCATCCATTCATCCATTCATCATGCATATACACACTTCACAGACATCTCATATTATAAACTTTAAAGTGTGGTATCTATGCAAATGATAAGTTTGTGGTTTTCCTATAACCTTCATGTATTCATCATGCATATACATCTCACATACATCAATTATCACATTAAAATTTCATGCAAAGTCTATCCTATCAGAAAATAGATCTCAACGTAGACTAAGCGTTCCAATAGTAAACTTACTTACCTTGAATTGATGTTTAAACAACTAGCGCACTAGCCCTCTTAACTGGTAAACAAAAAGAATTCTTGAATCACCTTAAGTATCAAGCAAAACTAACATAAACTTTTAGGTCACAAACCGAATAAAAAAAATTCGTCCTATTGACCTCTAATTAATTACTTACCCCTTGAGTCTTGATTCGAGGTCAATTTTAGGCTTTTTCTAATGGATTCAAACCTAGGTACGAACCAAAACTAAGGATATCCAAACTTTCAACAACTAACAACAATTTTCAAACGAGGTTGCTGATAACTTGTAGAAATACAAGTTATTATAGCCTTTTAGGTAGAAAAATGGAGTCAAAACGCGGGATAAAGTGTCAAAGTGCATAGTTTTCATCGTAAATTTATAAAAATAAGATAATATTACTTACATAAGTCTTCATGTCTGATTTACCATGTTTTTTAGTGCTTTTATCCCAGAATAATGAAGAAAAGAAGAAATATAGTAAATCTCAAGAAGAATGCGTGTGCAAAAGCTTATGCAATGAGAAGATTGCCTGGCTATTAACATCACTAAGCTAGATGTCATATCATCACGCGAAGAGATTCACTAGAAGACAAGAATGGTAGTGAAGTTGATGTGACTTGACAAGGCTACATCCGGCGCTGACATGTGTAAATGAATAGAAGTTTCTCGCCTAAAGTAGCCTATATAGAGCCTCCTTCTCTACCAAGTTAAGGAGGTCTGAATGGACCAAAACATAGAGAGCTCCATGAAAAGCCAGTGAAAAGGAATAGGCTTTCCCCTTGTGTATAAGTTCTTCCCCTTCACCTCTTCTTCGGTCAACCTTTGAGTGAGAGCATAGAGAGAAATTAGAGGGAGAAACTCACCTTTGCTCCCCCTAAGTTGTAAAAGAGCCAAGGAATGCCGAACTATGCATTCTGCGGCTTGGCTCTTGCCTCTTTACTTTTCATTTTTGTACTTTCATTGTAATTTTTTACTTTTATATATTTTCATGGCCGAGGGGCCTACATTAATTAATACATCGCATATTTCTTCACTGTCAATTTTTTACCTCTTTACTATTCATCTTGTTTCTATGTTATAAGTAGTTGAAGTGTGTGATAAGTGCTTGATAAGGAATCTTCACTTATAAGGTTCACAGTGCTTAATCGTAGGTTCACTCCATCGCCCGGTTCTCTTTTCGAGAGAAGGAATCAGGTGTTGTTCTCTAACTACTCGAGAGAATAAGTAGGAAAGAATCCGTTAAGCATGCGTAGAAGGGGGCTTGGCGACAAGCTCAGTTCTAGAGTTTGTCCTCTATTATTTGTGTCTCGAAAGAAGAACAAGTGTGGTATTTAGGCATCGAGAGGTTGCTCACCTTAAATAGAGAGACAATGTGATTCTTCTGAATAAGGAAACATAGATAGCTATCACATAATTCATCTTTATCATTTATATCTCAAGAGGCGAGCAAGTGTGGTGTTAGGCACCGAGAAGTTACTCTTGGCCTTAATTAGAAGATGGTTATGTAATCTCTATTGCATCAAAAACCACCACTTGGTTTAATCGCCCACAAAGCAGAGACATTCCTTCATATTTCTTTAACACAGGTTAGTTCATTTTTCACAATCACACCATCCCATGTCACCTTCTACAGAATCTCTAGTGGAAATTGTAGAATTTATACACAATACACTTCTACTTTATACTGTATACATATTGTATACTGTATTAATGAGAAATAGACTTTATAGCTAAGCTTGATAGAAATTTTCTCTGTTCGACCTTGGCTTACCCAAGAAACCTCTCACTTCACTTACACTTGGACGAGCGAAGTGAAAACCTGTACTCAATGCAGATTTAGTAGTTACGCGAGGAAAGGATAGTGTGCCTTTTATTGCACGATCCTGACCTAGAGACATAGTTAGCATATTGCATGTGTTGATAATGCTCGTCGCGCAGCGGAGTTGCATACATTGAACCTCAATGACATACCATCAAATCCTTTGATTTTGCAAAGAGAGATTTGCGATAGGATAATTAAAATGATAAATCTAACCGACACACTTCAATCTAGCAAACCCACATAACAACAACAAGCAAGTCGTTTGCAAGTACCAATTACCAAGTTAAAAACTTACCAAAATATATGAAACAACTCTTAATCTTACCGAACAACACTTGAAAAGCTTTAAAACACCCACCTCAAACAATTATTAAATATGGGTAGAGTAACAAACTTAGACCAACCTGATGGGTGCTCCAAAAACTAAAGAAAAACACAACAATACACTTCGCATAAGTTGGAAACTTACCATAAAAGAACTTGAAAGATGTTGGACATAGTCGAAGGGATTTGATTGTAGTGATGCGAGAGATTTGACCGAAACCAACCCTAACACCGACTAGTCTTAATATTACATTACGCACGAGTGAAGGGAAAACCAATGGGAGTTTTGTTGGCAATTGGGTTATACATGTGACACCTCGCCCTGCACGTGTCTTGAAACTCACTATGCAGTACGCGACATGATAGGAGCCTCACCGATACCTCAGATGAAATGCCAAAATGCTAAACTTAAGTCCTTGAATCTTGGCATTACCGCCTAGTTCAACTTACCACCTTTAACTGCTAAGTGATAACATAACGCAACAGAAAATAATTTCAAACAATCTCTTTATTAATTTATTATCGTGTGTTCCACAATACAATTTACATGCTTCTTACATACAATAACTATAACAATAATCTTAAAGCGCCTTGATAAGTTTCAACGCATGGTAGTTCACCTTCCTTATTCAAATCTTGGCCTTAATGCATGGTGACCTGGGGGAGGGAATACTTCAAACATAAGAAAAAAACTTAGTGAATGATAGTTTTGGAAAACCTTTTTGGGCATACAATACATGAAATCATTTTCAGTAAACAGGCTTTCCTCGGCTTAATAAATACTCATTAGTCTTTCATATTCCTTTCTTCTAAGTACACGAACCATGCATTCTCATGCATAGTCTACTGTGAGATGTCCTTTTCATCCTTAATATCCCTTAAAGAGTTCTCTTAGTTCAAGTTTCCATTGCTTAGGCCACCAAGCTCAATACGCTCCTTTTACGCATTGGTCAGCTTCACTCCACTATGCAGTCCATTTCTACATGACTACCTTTACCCATTATGTGCACATAATAGTTTAGCTTCAAAGATAGGAATAAGACTAATGGTTTGCAAACAATCATTTCATACATTCATTACGCATAAGACTTAACATAGCATAAAATCTTTCTTTTGAAAATCATTCTTTTCATATACATATACGTACGAACAACATTACAAAATCAACATGAAACTTAGAAGAAAGCTTTTAAAGTTTTTAAACATTTTGGAAAATCACTCACTGACTAAACTTCCTTCTTCACAATGTTTGGTTCCTCAAAGACCTTCTTCTCATCCAGTGAGTCTTCCTTTTAGCAGAGTAATTTCAAGTATTTGAGCATAACCTTTTTTACTACTAACCCTTCTTTTCTATTTATACAATTCCTAAATTGGATTAATTATCCTTGATTTTTTTTAAGCTAGCCAGCTCATACTTAAAGTAGTGCACGTGTAAGTCTAATAACTTTTCAAACCATGCTTAGTTTAAATCTTTACATCTGTCCCATTAAGTTAAAATTGGAAATTTTCCAAAAAATTCCTAACTCTCATTGTCACATCCCACCCCTCACACTCCCTTGCTTGCCATGTGAGACGCAATATGACTTTGGTGCGTTAAACACCAAAGGCACTTAGCTTAAGGTCCTTAAGCTTTACTTAATCGCCTAACTTCTTTTACTTAACTTAACCTACAATCATACTTTAGGTAATAAAACAACTTAACACAAGCGAGATAACTAAACCTTGAACCTTTATTGATTAAATCATGAGTTCTACAACCAAATACAACACTTAATCAAAATATAAAACACTACACTTAAACAATTAAATAAAACGTCTGGCAGCTCTTCTCGCGTAGCTACTTCTTAATCTTTACCTACTTGGGCTTAACTCCCTGAACCTGAAAATGAAAGATTAAAAACATAAGCTAAGAGACTTAGTGAGGTTTTAAGAAATCATTTTCACGAAATATCTCTCGTAAATATCATTTTTCACATCAAATCACTTTATCATAACATTTCAAATCGCTCAAATATACTTTTCACATAACCACACATTAGTCAAGTCATTCCATTCCCCAAGGACCTAAATCATTCTCTACACAAAGACTCATCATCCCGCATTTAGACTAATGAGATGGCCTTTTCATCATCAGCATCTGAGAATATTCCGATCCATTTTTTGTTGCTCAGGTCGAGACACAATGCACCTCTTTTATACATTGTCTCGCCTTATTTAACCATGCACATCTTTTATACACGGTTGTCTTTACCATTTACGTACACATAACAATTAGCTCAATAATAGAAAAAAGACTACTGGGTTAAACATCATTTCACAATCATTTGCATCATCCAACACATGATTTAAAACATAGGATAAGCTTTTCAAATAAATCTCTTTAGAAACATTTAAATTGAAACCTTTATTCAATCAATAAAGACTTTAATGAAAACCTTTCAAACCTATGTAATACTTTTGAAGAAAACACTTACACAACTTAGAAATAAAAAATCCAAATTCTTCTCCTCGTCTTCTCGCGTAGCTATTTTAGTAGCACTTCAACTCTTTAATTTTTCTCTTTAGATTTTCAAAGTAACAATTCTAAATAATCTGACTTAATCCCCTCACTACTACAAATTTGGTATTTCTTGACGCACACAAATTTTGATTTCTTGATGGTCATGGCAAAGGACCATTAAGAAAAATATTTTTCTTGGTACAATGTTTATCTTGATGGTTATGTACGTCAAGAAAAGTTTTCTTATTTTGTTGATAAAATATAAAAAAATGTAAAAAAATGTGGATTATTGATTTTCTTGATGAGCAAAGTTCCCTTAGTTTTGTTGATGATCCACAAACGTCAAGAAAACTATATCTTGATGGACAATAAACATCAAGGATAATATATTTGTTGACTGACAATGCCCATCAAGTTAGTTAAGTTTTCTTGATGGACGAGACCCATCAAGAGATGAATTTTCTTGATTTGCAATAGCCATCATCGAAAAAATTTAATATATTTGTTTAAGATATATTGATGAGTTTAGAATTTACTTGATGAGTCTAGGGTTTCTTGATGGACAAAGACCAAAAAAAGATCATGGACGTGGTCCATCAAGAAAAATGATATGCCCATCAAGACAAAACTATTTTCCACGAAGCACGAAATTTGGACCCTCATTAACAGGCTCAGAAAACATGATATTCATTAATAATATCCTTAAATGTTTACTATTTTTTTCCAATTATTACTTTCTATTCATCAATAATACAATATTACATTTTTAAAAGATAATTGTTGTAATTATATTTAGATTGAAATAAGTGACTTTATCAAAATGAAATTAGTTATTGTGTTCAACTTTAATGAGTTGAATTGAAAGTTTGTAATTTAGGGTTTTTAAAATTTGTAGAAGCTGACTAACATGAGCTTAGCTCAACTGGCACCTGTATGTATCTGTGGACAAGAGGTCTCGTGTTTAAATCTCCACCCCTACATTAAAAATTTGTAGAAGCTATTTATAAATTTGGATTTCAACCTTACAATTCTTAGTACAAGAATCATTGAGAAGAAATCAAGATCATCAAGATGCTTGGAGCTAAGGTGGGTGTGAGAAAAGTAAAACATAAAAAAAATAGGATTTTGATGACATATTTTGGTCATCAAGTAAACTGGTTTTCTTGATCAACTATTCAGTTTTCTTTATGGTTTTCCAGTTTCCTTGATGGACAAAAAGCATCAAAGTTGGTCCAGCTAAAATAGTTTAGTCATCCTTAAGCTCTTGATATCACGCCAGCTCCTACTCAGAACGGTGCACGTGCAAGCTTAAGGTTTAACTTAATCATGCTTAGCTTAAACCTCTTCACGTGGTCCATAAGTACACTTGGAAAAATTCCAAAGAAGTTTCCTTACTTCTTCTCGCCTAGACTTTCATCTCGCGAAGAACCAAAATCGTATAGTAACTCTTAGTCTTCGTGAGATAAAACTAAAAAGTCTTGTCGCTTAACCTCTCTTAAATATTAAACTACCTTAATTATCAACTTCTTATCGTGTAGACTTCTCAAAACACCTTTTCTTTAAACACTTTGTCAAAATTACTCCTTAACTTAAGTACGGGTCTTACACTCACTTCATAGTTTTATCTCGCGCTGAAACTCAACCTGCCTACTTAGCCTTGCTCACCTTCTCCTTCTCCTCGCGTTGCCTTATCTCAATGCCATGCATCAAAACGCCTAATTTCTAAAAAAAATCTTCCTTCAAAATTCTTCACTTAGCTTCTTATTCTCAAAAGGATCCTTCTAATCAGGCACGGGTCTCACAATACATATTTCAAAGTTGGAGAGAGCGATAGAGATTGGTTGGAGTAGAGCCAAAGAGAGGGGTAGAAGTCGACTCACCCATGATGGCAACCCAAGCTATGGTATGTGTGCCCAAGTTATGGGATATGGAGAAGGAGGAATTCTACTATTAATGCAAAATATTTCCATATTTTTGGCATCACATATTATATTAGGACTAATTGTGTGTTAAGACAAAAATTGGTTAAAAAAAATGATAACAGTATTTTTCTAAGATATTTTCTTAGTAGTTAAGAACATCAGATGTTCAAATTGAAGCATCTTTTGTTTATCAAGAAGTCAGAAAGAAAGAAAAGCATATTTCATATTTATGCTGATGATTCTGTTTTTAAGAGATATCTAAAATATTGGTGAAACTTTTTGGTTGACATGTGCAGATTGCATTTCAAATGGGTTTGTTAAAGAACTTGATTCTGTTTTTAAGAGATATCTAAAATATTGGTGAAACTTTTTGGTTGACATGTGCAGATTGCATTTCAAATGGGTTTGTTAAAGAACTTACTTGTTTTCAAAGATTTCAGGATAACTCAATGAATGCAGGGGAAGTATAATTCAATTTCTATCCCTCAAGGCAACTTTAGATCTTTTCAAAATAGATTTATAGCTGTCAAAGAAAATTTGGAAGGAAACACAGGATGTTAACCATGGTTTTTTAATAATGAAAAACCTCACAGGATATGTCACTCAGTCCACTAGGTATGTTTATATAGAAACTTTAATTTAACTCATTGTCTCTTCTAAAGATCCTAGAGATAGAGTGTCTCCTCTTAATCTGTATAAGTGTTTTAAAGAATCTAGGATTGTGAATGTTGATTAAATTACTATTAAAGTTGATGGTATTGTGATGGAGTTTGTGAGCACTGTTAATCATGTGGAACTATCTAATATTCTTAATATTGTGCCAACTAAAACCACTATGGATAACATTAAAGTGATTGTATCTTTTGTTATTGGACATGTCACTCACGCTGCAATTGTTGTGTTTGTTGTTATTTCTAATTGAGATTTATTGAATAAATTAATTAAATCGTTGGGGCTTGCAAAGTTTGTTGTTGCTTATACTAAGAAATTGTAGTGTTGAACATATTATGGATATCAGAATTCTTGTCAAGCATCATATGTTGTTGATGATACTACTCTTGGAGAAGATTTGGGTAAAGCTATGTGGCTTCTGATACTGCTATTGAATTTGTTTTCCATTTGAAAGTGCTGGTCATGTGAGAACTATGTTGATTGTCACGTCTAAAAATATAGAGAACGTTAAGTTTCTATTTAATGAGAAAATTGAAAGCACTACTTTTTTGCTATTGTTATTGATTCATAAGAAACTATCGATCCTTGTGTCATCGAGGATATTAATAATGGTTTTGTTTGTGGTTGCACATTTTAAGCAAATAAAGTTGTTAATGTTGCTTTTGTTGCTTGTTGGTCAGTTTGATGATATTTCTAATAATGTATGTTTAGAAAATTTTAGTGCTTCTATTGTAGAGTCTGCTGGTGTTGGTACTACAAATCATTTTTTTCATCTAGATATGCATGAGCATATGATTGTGGGTAGTGGTCTAGTTGACCAGTGATAATTATCTAGATGCAAGAAAAAAATACTATTAGTGAAAATGTTTATTGAATTGAATCAAATAATGGCATGCATGATGCTGTAGATAAAGATGTTGTTAACAAAGGAGAAACTAGAGTTTGTGAAAATATTATTCATGTTGTTTATGTGGAAAACTCTTACTAAAATAGTTATCTCTTATTGTAAAACTCATATAGTTAAATTTTTTAGTTTTAACTTTTGATTTAATTAGAGTTTTAACTAAGAGACATAGGAAAGTCTATAAATACTTTGTATCACTTTGATATTTCATTCACAACAAAAACTGAAAAGAAATAATACCTTGCTCCCAAAGCACAGTGGACGTAGGCATTTGTCGAACCACTTTAAAACGATGTGTGTTCATCCTCTCCTTCCTCCCTTCATTTTCTCTTTATCTCACCATCATCCAAAGGAAACCAAAAAGAAACCCAAAAAACAGAGGCAAAAAAGAAAGAAGAAGAAAAGTCTTGAGAGCCCCTTTAATCTTCTGTAAACATAGATCTACACGCAAAGTAAAGGAAAGGGAAAGTAAAACACAAGTAAGAACAGAGAGAGTACTATTACATGCAAATAAGTGGCAACCCCTTCAAATTGGTATCAGAGCCTGCAGAAAGATTCAAGAAAGCTCCAAGAATCACATTCTTGATTTCAAGAAACTAAAAGATGGCAGTAGCAAGGTATGATATTGAGAAGTTTGATGGTAAGGGAGATTTTACTTTATGGAAAGCCAAGATCAAAGCAATAATCTACCAGCAAAAGGCATTGAACGCCCTCACGAATCCAGAAAAGCTCCCTAAAACAATGACTTAAGAAGACAAGGAAACTATAGAGAATGCAGCCTATGGTGCCATAGTTTTAAGCCTAAGTGACAATGTTCTTAGTGAGGTTAATGGTGAAGAAACAACTTATGGAATGTGGACAAAGTTGGATGAAATCTACAAGTCCAAAGATCTACCTAACCATGCATACGTAAGGGAGAGGTTCTTTACCTTCAAGATGGATGGAAACAAATCTTTGACAGAAAATCTTGGAGAATTCAAGAAGCTGTCTTCATATTTCAAAGAATTGGGAGACAAGATTGGTGATGAAAATGAATCGTTTATTCTACTCAATTCACTTCCAGAAGCATACAAAGAAATAAAGATGACTCTCAAATATGGAAGACAAAAAATCACCACAGATGATGTTATTTCAGAAATAAAAACCAAAGAATTGGAACTTAACTCACAGAAAAGAGATTAAGCAAATAGTGAAGGTTTGTTCTCAAAAGGGAAGAACAAAAGCAACTCAAAAGAATACAAAAATCAGAAAAATAAATCAAAGCTTGAATGCACATTTTGCCATAAGAAGGGACATCTCAGACAAGAATGTTTCTTACTAAAGAAAAAGCAAAATCAAAAGAAACAAAAAGAAAAATAGCAAGAAGAACCTAAGGCAGAAGCATCAGTAGTAGAACAAGCCCCGTTTGTGTATTCAAATGCCTTAACTATCTCAAAAAATTCAATTCAAACAGAAGGTAATAAAGATACTCATGATTGGGTACTTGATTCAGGGTGTTCATTCCATATGACACCATTAAAGGAATGGTTTACAACATACAAAGTGTGGGATGGAGGCCTAGTCTACATGGGAAAGGACAAAGCTTGCAAGATTGTAGACATTGGATCTATTACACTTAAGTTCAAAGATGGGACAGCAACACTACTAAGAAATGTGAGGCATGTTCCATCCTTGAAAAGAAACCTAATTTCCCTTGGTATGCTAGACTCTATAGGCTGTGAATTCAAGGGCTCTGCTTGAAGGTTTGAAATATTAAAAGACTCCAAGGTTGTTCTTGCCGGTATAAAATTCAATGGACTCTTTCTCATCAAACAAGTGTCCATGAACCATGCTGCCCTAATTGTTTATGATGATATGCTGATTGAAGGGGATTTGTGGCATAGAAGACTTTCTCATATAAGTGGAAAGGGATTGAAAATATTGTCAGAATAGGGGATCCTTCCTAAAGGAGTGGCTAAAAAGCTTTCTTTCTGTGAGCATTGTGTAGTTGGCAAGTCTACAAGACAAAGTTTTCAAAAGGCTAATCACAACAGCAAAGTTATCCTAGACTACATTCATTCTGACCTATGGAGACCCTCACAAATACTATCTTTAAATAATTCCAGGTATTTTCTAACTTTTACTGATGATTACTCTAGAAGTAGTTGAGTTTATTTCTTAAAGTCTAAAGACCAAACTCTAGGAAAAATTAAAGAATGGAAAACCATGGTAGAAAAACAAACTTCTAAACAAGTTAAATGTTTAAGAACTGATAATGGTTTAGAATTTTGTAGTGAGGAATTTAATAACTTTTGTAAAGAACATGGAATAATGAGGCATAGGACTATTAGATATACCCCTCAACAAAATGGTGTTGCTGAAAGGTTAAATAGAACCATAATGGATAGGGTTAGATGTCAAATGTTAATGGTTTAATTCCAGAAAAATTATGGGCAAAAGCTATTTCTTACACTATTTACACCCTATAGGTGCCCTCATCACTTTACAAACTTCCTAACACCTGAAGAAAAATAGTCTGAACATCCTCCTAATTTACGAAACCTTAGAATCTTTGGTTGTATAGGATTTTTCCATCAAAGTCAGGGAAAATTAAAACCTAGAGCTATAAAATATATGTTCCTAGGTTTTACAGAGGGAGTTAAAGGGTTTAGAATGTGGCATCCTATAGAAAAAAGGTATAACTAGTAGAGATGTGGTTTTTAAGGAAGATACTATGTTTATGCTTGATAAACCTAATGATACACTTGATTTAAATTATAAACTAAATGAGATTGAGGTGGAGCACCCACCAAACCATGAATCAAATAAACTTCCTAGTACCATTGAGGAAGAAACGAATTCTAGTATCAATCTACCACCTACTCTAGAAGAAGTTACTCAAGAAGAAGAAGATTTATCAAACTATTGTTTGGCTAGAGATAGACAAAGAAGGACTATTGTTCCTCTTAGATATAGTGAAGCAGATTGTGTAAACTTTTCCTTGAATGATATGAATCATCTAAATGATGATGAACCAAAAACATTTGATGAGGCAGTGAGCTGCCCTAATGCTAGACATTGGATAAATGCCATGAATGATGAAATGGAATCATTCACTATTAATAATACATGGACCTTGGTAACATTATCTAGAAATTGCAAGACCATATCTTGCAAATGGATCTATAAACTTAAAGAAGGAGTTCCTGGTTTTCAACCTCCCAGATATAAAGCTAGACTTGTAGCCAAAGGCTTTACACAAAGGGAGGGAATTGACTACAATGAAATATTCTCACCGGTTGTAAAGCAAACCTCCATAAGGATGCTCCTTTCATTAGTTGTTCAAGAAGATTTAGAACTTGAACAACTTGATGTTAAAACAACATTCTTACATGGTGACTTGACAGAAGAGATATACATGAATCAACCACAAGGATACACTGAAAAAGGTAAAGAAGATCAGGTATGTTATCTTAAAGAATCCATCTATGGTCTTAAGCAATCACCAAGATGCTGGTACAAAAGGTTTGATGATTTCATCTCTAAACGTGGTTTTAATAAAAGTTCCTATGACAGTTGTGCATTTATAAATTCAAACTCTTATTCTTCTAAGGTTTACTTACTCTTGTATGTAGATGATATGCTACTTGCAGGTAAATCTAAAATTGATATTAAAAGAGTAAAGACAGCCTTGAAGGAAGAATTTGATATGAAGGAACTTGGAGAATCTAAGAGAATTCTAGACATCGACATCACAAGAGAAAGAACAAAGAGATTTCTAACAATTGACCAAAGTAACTACTGTTATAAGGTACTTAAAAGATTTATTATGTTAGATGCTAAGCAAGTGGTAATTCCTCTTGCACAACACTTCAAACTATCAACTGCCAACTGTCTACACCCAGAAGATTCCAACCATGTTAAATACATGGCAAACATCCCCTACTCACAAGTGATAGGAAGTATTATGTACCTAATGATTTCTACTAGGCCAGATTTATCTTACTCTTCTAGTTTAATTAGCAGGTACATGGTTAACTCAGACAAAAGGCATTGGAAAGAAGCCAAATGGGTCCTTAGATACCTAAAGGGATCAATGAATGCTCAACTAATCTATAAAATATGTCCTAAAGAACTGTTTGAGCTTTATGGTTTTGTAGATTTAGACTATGGAGGGAATTTGGACAAGAGAAGGTCACTAACAAAATATTGTTTCCTAATTGGAGGCACCTACTAAACTGAAAAGCTTCACTACAACTTGTGGTGGCCCTATCATCTACTGAAGTTGAATATATAGCTATTTCAGAAGCTATTTGGCTAAAGGGACTACTGAAGGACTTTGGCTTATCACAAAAATCTATATAGATCTACTGTGATAACCAAAGCACCATTCATCTGTCCAAGAACCAACAGTATTACAATAGAACAAAGCACATAGATATTAAATTCCACTTCATCAGAGAAAAAATCGAAAAACAGGAAGTGGAAGTGCTCAAAGTTCATACCAGTGAAAACGCAGCTGATATGTTGACGAAGGTAGTCACTTGAACGAAGTGCCTCAAGTGTCTCCAAACAATCGGGATCCTGGAACCCGAGAAGAAGTGACTGCATCAAATGCTTAGGGAGTCAAGACATGCACAAATTTCTCACACTATATCTTTTATGGTGGATATTTGTGGGAAACTCTTACTAAAATAGTTATCTCTTATTGTAAATGTCATATAGCTAAATTTGTTAGTTTTAACTTATGATCTAACTAGCGTTTTAACTAAGAGACATAAGGAAGTCTATAAATACCTTGTATCACTTTGATATTTCATACACAACAAAAACTGAAAAGAAATAATACCTTGCTCCCAAACCACAGTGGATGTAGGCATTTGTCGAACCACTTTAAAACGCTGTGTGTTCATCCTCTCCTTCTTTCTCTCTTCATCTTCTCGTCATCTCACTATCATCCAAAGGAAACCAAAGAAGAAACCTAGAAAACAGAAGCATGAAAGAAAGAAGAAGAAAAGTCTTGAGAGCCCCTTTAATCTTTTGTAAACATAGATCTACACGCAAAGTAAATGAAAGGAAAAGTAAAACACAATTAAGGACAGAGAGAGTACTATTACATGCAAAGAAGTGGCCTCTTTGTGTCCATACACGTGGCAACCCCTTCAGTTTATGTGAATATGGTATGTGACTATGTTGAGATTGAGCATGTTCCTATTGGTACTTTCTATAAGATTGTTGATGTTGTGGAGTTATCTTCAAAAAACTTACTATAGTCTTAGTTTCTACCAGTATTAATAATGTAAGCAAACATGTTAAGTTAAAGTCATATGAAAAAAAAATGTTAGTTGTGACCTAGTTACAGGTTTGACTAATTTGTTTGTTGTGGTTCATGATAATGTTATTGCATCTTTCCCTAGCTTTACTTGTGATGTTTTTAAAGTTTTTTCTCCCAAGTCTGGTATTACTGAAAAGAATCTTGGAGACAGTGCTTTGTTTGGGAATTTTTCTATCTATAGAAAGAGTTTTGTGATCTATCAAATGTCTGTTGCTAAAAATAAGGTTGTATATGTTACAATTTTTCCTGAAGTCATGGGTCATGACAACACTGAAGGAAATTATGAAAAAGAAAATGTTGCTTTATATGTTGAACACTTGTGTGAAAACACTAAAGAGATTTTTGAATTAATTGTTAAATTTAGACTTATTAGAATCGTCTTAAGTGTTGACCCCTACTACGTACCCTCAATTGGTTCGAGAGTTCATTATAAATCTCTCAAGGATTGTTGATAACACTACCATTCTTAATGTAAGAAGAGTTCATAAAATGAATCATTGTTTTATCATCTATTTTTTTATTGTAAATAAGTTAGTGAAGAGTGAAGACTTCGTATTTGTGTTGGACCATCATTCTGCTAGAAGAGAGCCCATTATTGAATTCCTTAGTGTGAGTATTTTACTTTATGATGATATTGATGTCTCGAGTGGAGCTCATCATATTTAACCTCATGTTAGAGCTTTCGTCAATGATTGTCTGTATCACTCAATCACAAGTCTTAAATGTTCTCATTCGACATAGATTTGATGTAACGAGGGTGTCTATTAATTGTGCAAATGAGTTATCTTTGTGAGAAAAAAATGTTGAATGCACTAGGCTTTTGTCAGCTGGTTCATACTCTAATGCTCAATTTATATGCACGTTAAGGGGACAAAGGATTTAAAGCATCCTAATTGTTTTGAGTTGTTGGTTTCTTCCTTGCTTCACAAGAGGGAGTATCAGTTGGTTGTTTTTTAAGTCAAACAAAAGGGGCAAAATGAGCTTGGTTAAGCATGCAACACACTAGTACTTTCGTTCGTAATCTGCTCTGGTTTGATTGTGCTTAATCTAGTCTTGTTTGCTACTGAACACAGCGTGCTTTGTTGTGTGGTTTTTTTTCTTTAAAAAAATAGTTAAAGGGAGAGATTGGTAGGGCCTTCGCTATTGAAGTTCGATTGACTTATTTATTACAAGAAAAACTTGAATATCATGTTTATATAAAATGTTATGTGTTGTGCTAGTTCTGCCTGAGATCTATTGCTTTAATGTTAATATGTGTAATGCATGTTTGTTGGTGTGCTCTCGTGTCATATGCAACATGTCATATAACAAGTGACATTGTCTAGTATATTGTTACATGTGAAACATAAAAAATTTCAGAATATTCTTTCCTTATATGGCAGCACGACTTTCCAGATTTCATGATTTGCTCTATTATTCCTTGGAAAGTTGATTTATTATTTTCTTTAATTGATTTATTATTTTCTTTAATTGATTTATAATTTCCTTTAATTTATTTTCAACCCAACCAAAATATATATATTGATGATTTAATTCAATTTAGGTTTGATCATTTTGAAAAATATTTAAGTCAATTGTCTTGTGTGTGTCGAACAACAAAATGTGTCAATCAATGAGGTTGTGGAATTTTCACCATTGTTCCTTTTGAGTGATTCTCTATATCATATTGATTCGTTCAAAACTAGAACTATTTTTTTATTTTTTTGTGGTTGATGTTTTATTCAAAATCCTTGTTGACATAGAAATTGTGTGTCGTTGTTTGTTCTTAAAGCGTGTTCCAAAGAAGATTGGTTGGTCTTTGGGGAGCCTAAGTCGTCATCTCTTGAGAAGAGATTCTCTGAATTAGGGGAAGCCTAAGTTCCATAGCATGAAGAGATATTGACAAGAAAGGTGGAAAGATACTAGTAGAGAAGAAGTCTTACACATAGAGGGAGAGCTTAAGTGTTCATTCACTAATATCCTTATACTTTGGAAGAACCTAAGTACGCTAAAGATGAGGGGATCTCACACTTAGGGGGAGCCAAAATGATCGTTCTCTAAGTTGAGCTATTTGAGTTTCACTGTAATTGTCATTTATTTACAGATAAATACATAGTTGTAATTACTTGCCTTTATATTAGTTGAATATATCTTTCCATGAGTACATCGTCTCCTAGACATAGGGGGCATTGTATTAAGAAACACATTAAGATCCCATATCTTCTCCTATAATTAAGCTCAATCAAGATCCCATATCTTCTCCTGTAATTAAGCTCTTAATTGTAAATTATCTTTCATTATATTTTACCATATTTACCTCATTGTATTATGTATAAATATGTACATCTATCAATGAAAATGATCAAGCAAGTTCTATACAAGTTCTTTCATAGTATCAGAGCATACCTCAAAATAATTTTTTTTTCTTCCTACATATCTCTTCAATGGCCACCTCCAACTCTCAATTTGATTCCATCTCCACTGAAAGTCCTCCCAATCCCATCCCCACAGATTCATCACCACAAAATCAATATGTTCCTACTTCCACTCTCTTCTTGCTATCCAATATTTGCAACCTTGTTCCCCTTCGTCTAGACTCCACCAATTATGTTCTATGGAAATAACAAGTTTCTTCAATCCTCAAAGCCCATTCCCTGTTTGGTCACATTGACGATTCTTTCCCGTGTCCTCCAAAATTTTTATCTTCACCAACTGCTGGAACCACTCATGAAACCAATCCTGATCATCTTCATTGGATCTCCCGTGACCAAGCCCTTATCACCCTCATAAACGCAACCTTATCACCTTCTGCCATTGCTCATGTTGTCGGCTCACCCTCATCAAAAACATTGTGGTTCTCCCTAGAAAAGTGATACTCTTCAAATACCCGATCCAATATCCTAGATCTCAGATCCGCCCTTTACACCATAAAGAAAAATCCTTCTAAAACCATCAAGCAATACACTTCTCGAATAAAAGCCCTCGTTAATGAGCTATATGCCGCCTCTGTCTCTCTAGAAGATGAAGAAATCTGAGTTCATACCTTAAATGGCCTTCCCACATCCTTCAATGCTTTTAGTACATCAATCAGGACTCGAAGCGGTACCATATCTCTTGAAGAACTTCACACCCTACTCATCTCAGAAGAATCCACCATTGCCAAATCGTCCGTCATTGAAGCTATTCCCACCGCTATGGCAGTCGTGCACGCTTTTCACCCTTCTTCGCAAACTGGTAGCCGCGGACGAGGAAGAAGATCAGGCAACCCTAATTTCTTTTCTAATTCAATCCGTGATCCCAATCCTTATACGCGTGGAAATGGATCTCTCTTCAGCCCATCTCACTTTCGATCCAATAACCATAATTTTAGCCCATTTCGCCCACAATCTCTTTTTAACCCAACAAATAATTCCCATCAAAATTCACATGGTATCATTGGGCCTTCACCTCCACACGGGCCTGACTTTGGACCTGAAAATTTTTCTGGATCAAATGGTTGTATTTTTTGTCAAATATGTTAAAAACCGGGACATGGAGCTCTCGATTGCTATAATCGCATGAATTTCTCTTATCAAGGCAGACATCCACCCTCTTAATTATCGGCAATGGCGGTAAACGGTATGAATTCTCAACCTTCTGTTGAAAATACTAATAATTTCTGGTTATCTGAAAGTGGATGTAACGTTCATATGACGAATGAGTTGGCAAATCTCAATTTATCGCACAATTATAATGGTGAGGAAACTATCACAGTGAGAAATGGTCAACGTTTAAATATTCAAAATACGAGCAGTGTTAAACTCTCAACTCCCTCTCATACCTTTAATCTTTTTAAAATACTCCATGCTCCGCAACTTGCTGCAAATCTCTTATTTGTTCATAAATTTTTCTTGGATAATAATTGCATTTTTATATTTGATACTTACTGGTTCCTCATTCAGGATAAAGTCACTGGCCGAACCTTGTATATTGGTGAAAGCATCAATGGTCTCTACCTTATTCCCAGTACTTCTACTCTATCCAAATCTACCCATGCATTCCAAAAAATTAAATTTTCATGCAAAACAAGAGAATTTATCATTATGGCATTTTCTTTTGGGTCATCCTGCTCCAAGGATTTATAGTTCAATTTTATCTCGCATTGGTCTATCTATGTCTTCCTCTCTTTCTACTTGCATTGCATTAGTTGTTTAAAAGCAAAAATGACAAAACTACCTTTTTCTATGTCTCTCTCCACTTCTCTTACACCACTTGAACTTGTTCACAGCGACGTATGGGAACCTTCTCCAATAATCTCTTCTAATGGAAATCGATATTATGTTAGCTTTATTGACAATTTTAGCAAATTTACTTGGCTCTTTCCTATTGCCTATAAATCAGATGTTCCTTCTATTATTAAAAAATTTGTTCCCTTTATTAAAATCAAATATCTCAGAAAATGAAAGCTTTTCGATCCGATGGTGGTGGTGAATTCTGCAACACTTATTTACAATCATTTTCTGAATCCAAAGGTATTTTTCACCAAAAATCATGTCCTTATACACCAGAACAAAATGGCATTGTCGAACGTAAACATCGTCACATTGTTGAAACTAAAATGTCTCTAATTTTTCATTCATCTGTTCCTCTTGAATTTTGGCCTTATGCCTTTTCTACTGCAGTTTTTCTTATAAATCGAATGTCTTCCCCCTCCCTTCAAATGTTATCACCATTTGAAATGCTTTTTGGTAATACTTCTGATTTGCATCATTTAAAAAGGATGTGCATGTTACCCTCTCCTCAAACCCTACACCAAACATAAACTTGAACCAAAAACCACCCAACATATATTTTTAGGATATCCTCACAATTTTAAAGGCTATATTTGTTATAATCCCTTAACCAAACAAACAATTGTTTCATGCCATGTTATCTTTCATGAAATTACAATTTTTCCTTTTTCCAAATCTTCTACCTCTTCCTCATCCCAAACTCAATCCCCTTCTGATCCCAGCTTACTACTCACCTTACTCAACCTTCCACATCATAACTCCTCACAATCTATCTCCATACAATCTTCTACTCCCAACCCTCCCACTGTTGACAATACTTGCTCACCTTTTATGGATACTAATGCCTCTCGTCAGTCTTTGCATGTTTCATCTATTGTTGATACAGGAAATGAGATAGATGTTGCCACCACCAACGTAGCAGCTCCAACTCCTCCATGTAACACTCATGCCATGCAAACTCGGCCAAAATCAGGTATTTTTAAACCAAAAGCCTTTCATACTACAATGGCTCTCCCAACTCCCACATCATACATTGAAGCCTCCAAGTATCCTGAATGGAGAAATGCAATGTGTGAGGAATTCCATGCTCTTCAAGCACAAGGTACTTGGTCCTTAGTACCTCGACATCCATCCATGAATATTGTTGGGTGCAAATGGGTTTTTCGCACAAAATATAATCCTGATGGCTCTGTTGCTCGTCACAAAGCGCGCCTAGTTGCCAAAGGTTATCACTAGGTACAAGGTTTTGATTTTGACGAAACTTTTAGTCTTGTTGTCAAGAAACCTACTATACGAATTATTCTTGCTCTTGCTGCTCAATACAGTTGGTCCTTAACACAGTTAGATGTCAAAAATGCCTTTCTTCATGGTATTCTCCAGAAAACAGTATACATATCTCAACCCACTAGTTTCCATGACAAAACATGTCCAAACCATGTGTGTCTTCTACACAAAAGTCTTTATGGCCTCAAACAGGCCCCTTGTGCTTGGTTTGAACACTTTACCTCTTATTTGTTTACTCTAGGTTTTGTTGCCTCTAATGCTGATCCATCTTTATTCATACGATCAGTCGTATCTTCTCTCACTTACTTACTCTTGTATGTTGATGACATCATTGTCACTGGTCCATACTCTTCATAAATTTCTCTTCTCAAAAATCAATTGGCCCTTGAATTCAAAATTTCTGATCTTGGTCCTTTAAAGTATTTTCTTGGTCTCGAAATACATTCCTCCACTAATGGCATATTCGTCAACCAAGCCAAATACCTCAATGATCTTCTTCACACATCAGGAATGGTCTCTGTAAAATCTTGTGCCACACCAATGTCTTCCTCTCTTGACCTCTACACCACTGCACCCTCTTTTAATGATCCATCCCTGTCCGCAAACTAGTTTGTTCCTTGCAATATCTTACATTTACTTGTCCCGATATCGCTTTCTCCGTAAATCGTGTCAGTCAATTCATGCACAAACCAACTATTCTTCACTCTTCGGCAGTTAAACACATTCTACGATATTTATGTGGCACTCCAAACCTTGGAATACATTTTCGCAAAGGTTCGTTTTCCCTCCAAACCTTTTGTGACTCTGATTGGGCAGGTGATACTTCTGATCGACGCTTCACGTCAGGATTTATTGCCTTCCTTTGTTCTAATCCAATCTCTTGGTCATCTAAAAAGCAACCTACGGTCTCTCGTTCTTCCACAGAAGCAGAATATCATTCTCTCACCACTACTACTGTTGATCTTTACTAGATTCGCCAACTTCTATGTGATCTCCGTGTTCCTTTCAATACCTCACCAACATTATGGTGTGATAATGCTTCCGCTGTATCTCTGGCTCATAATCCTGTTTTTCATGCAAGAACCAAACACATTGAGATTGATTACCATTTTGTTCGGGAAAATGTTCTTCGCAAAGACATCTCCGTTCGTCACATCTCTTCTGACAAACAACTTGCTGATATACTCACAAAGCCACTTCTATCTCCAACATTTCTTCACCTTCGCAACAAACTACCAACTCAACCTGAGTCATTCGTTTGAGGGGGGATATTAGAAAACACATCAAGATCTCATATCTTCTCCTACAATTAAGCTCAATCAAGATTCCATATCTTCTCCTGTAATTAAGCTCTTAATTGTAAATTATCTTTCATTATATTTTACCATATTTACCTTATTGTATTATGTATAAATATGTACATCTATCAATGAAAATAATCAAGCAAGTTCTATACAATTCATTATAGTTATTTCACATTGCACCTAACTAAGTTACCGAACTCTGTGTTTTGCTCTTTTGGTTTTTAGTTTTCTGCATTCATCCATGATGTCTCTAGCATCATGTGCAACACGTTTTATCGTGTGCTAGACAACTTTCATTTTGCGATCATACATATATAATGTCAATTCGTAACTTACAACGTAGGGCAAAATTGTTTTGCTATATTATAAAAAAGGAAAAAATACATTTTTGGTGGTTGAAATTTTGGAGTTGGATGTTTTCTTGATCACTGAAGTTTCAAAAAGTTATATATTAGTACCTAAGATTTAAAAAATGATCATAAGTGGCTCTTAAGTTAATTTTACAGTTAGTTCGTTAACGAATGCGACATGATGATGTAACGGAAACTTTTATTAATTTTATGTAATATAGTTTTAGGTTATAAAGATGTTCAATTTTCAATTTCATTTCATCTCTCCATTATTTTTGAGAATTTATGATCTAATCCCATTTTCTATCTTCGCTAACCTATTTTTCCCTCCCCTCCCTTCTTTTTCTTCATCTACTTTTCCTTTGCCTCTTCATCTGCTCCCATGGGCTTGCAAGCTTAAATTTTTGAGAGGCACCGATCGAGCACTACTGATCATTATCCACTGACTAACAATGTAGTATTGTAAACATGAAGGAACTCACTGACTCCTGATTCAGATATGAGTAGTTAAAGGGAAGTGGGTTGAGAATAACACATTAAAAATGAAAGGACTTCACATTTTTTTATAGTGTAGATGATCGAGCTACTCTTCTTATCATCCATTGGATTTTACAATGGGGCTCATGATATCTAACAGAGAAGAGATTAGAATTGAGAAGGGTTGCTAGTGGTTCAAGGAGCGTGCCAAGTGACCAGAGGATTTCATTTCTCGATTTGATATTTTGATTGTCATTGTATGAATATTTCTACCCCATTTGGTATTGAAGTTTTGATGTTTCACTTTTTATATTATTTCTTTCATTTTTATATTTTTAATATATTGACATGAAAAAATAATAATGAACAAAATTGTGAAGTGATATATAATTAAGTTTTCCTTCATCCATTAGTTTAAGCTTTTGGATTGATGGATGATTTAAGATTGGCATAAGAGCAGATGGTTCAAGTAGGTCCTATCTTCGAGCTCTACAATGTTATTTCTATTCCATTTGATATTTATTTTTACTTGTAGGTATTTTTTGATACTTCAAAACTAGAAATGAGGGGTTAGTGATATGCAAGTAAATTTAGGTTCACCCACTATTTTAACTTTTGGGTTGATTGGTGATTTAAGAAAAATAAAGTTCGTTGGAGAAGATGAAGAGAACAAGAAGATTAAAAAAAACAAAAAAACACATTTAATCCTAAAAGCATAATCTAAAATTAATAAATCTATCTTGTCTCATTTAAAATTTGTCACTTTTAACATGCCATCTTATTTTATTAATGGTCAAATTATTTTAGGGATAATTTATAATAATTTTTTAAATGAACATCAACCAAAATGAACTAAAACTTCATATACCAAATCAGCATCAACCAATTTTGCAAACTCGATAGATTAAAAAGTGTATTTTGTTCTTCAAGAGATGTATTTGCTTTCTCTCATAAGTAAGCACATAATCTCTTCAAAATAATGATGATAATAATTTGTGGTACCTTTTGAATGTTCTAGTAGTTGACTACAAACTCAGTAAATGAATGAAACTATTCTTCGAGAAAGTTGGAAAGATTTTTCCAATTTTAATTAAAAGAGAAAAAGACAAGTATATATTAAAGAAAGATTTGTTATTGTGCATTCTTCTAAAAATGTTTTAATTTATTTGTTTTCTTAGTATAAAAGAAGCTAGAAAAGCTAAAGTTATGGGGAAATTAATTTACAATAGTTTGGAACCAAAAACATGATTCAAGACAAAATGGCCAAGTCTGATAATAAAACAAAGCAATACTTTTCTAATAATTTATCTAAGTATATAACTTTCCCTAAGTAGAGCGCTTGAATTTCCTTCTCCCTTGTGCCCCTTCACTCTATGAAAAGGTCCTTCCCCTAATTATGAATTTAAGATCACACACAAACACAAACCAACTTGCCTTTGTTTTTTTCTTTCCTTTCTCCTCTCTTTCATAAACAATTTGTAGGGAAACTCTCTTCTCTATTCCCATCATCATCTATCAACTTGTCAAACAATTCATACAATAATATGACTAAGTATTCAATGTCTGTTTCGTAATAATTCTTGAGTGTGGATTTCAAAATTGCATTTCTCTCCTAACTACATCCCTTTTATAATCAAACAATGAAAAATTTAGTCGAGGTTGGCTTAGTGTTGTAAAAAACCTCACACCACTATGGCATAACACAAAAATTTATGTAAAATACTAAAATATTAGAGTAAAACCATGACCCACGAGATAAATAATACATTATATGAAAAATTGTTGTAATTATACAAAATTCTTTCACAGATCTCAACTTTACAGTTTACAGTTTACGTTTTTTTCCACTTTTAAGAGAGTAAACAAAAAATTAACTAGAGTTAATAAACGTAAACTGTAAAATGTTTTCAACCAGGAGAATTTGAAACCAGAGTTATAGGGTTTATTAATAACATTTGGAGTTCGAAAACTACCCATCCAATGTTTGCCAAAAGACAACACATACCTCAATTGACAAGTAGTACTAAACTAATCGCTCTCCACCAAATAATTTCTCTACAGATATCTCTTCAACTTTTTTGGTTTTTTTTTTTTAATTTTTGTGTTCTAATGATAAATAAGGAAAAAAACGTGAAATTGAAGTTGGATGAAGAGCATGATTAGAAGGGGCATGAATTAGGAGGTGAGGGTTTAGGCAAAATGCCCCACCGGGCGGCCATGGGAGACCCTAGAAAAAGCTTATGCTTTGTGTTTGGTAGCGACATACTTATGCCTCACAAGACAAAGCCCTTCTAAAGATCATCATTACAATTCCCATTTACATATATATATATTACAATATCAGAACTATCCAATATATGTATATGTATGTGTGTATATATATATATCTAAGAAATAAAAAAGTAAAGTGTTGAATTTAACCCAGCAGGTCCCTAAAGCTACAAACTTTACGCAAAAACGTCGCAATCCATCTTCTGGATGTGTGTAATATTTTTCGTTTTTCAACCACTCTTTGTGAAAATGCTATATTACTTACGGAAGGGGGAAAAAAATAAGAAATCTGATGGTTAATTAGTTGATAAAGTTGGTGGAGTTAAAAGTTGTTTTCTTTTTTCTTTTTCTTTTTTTTTTTTCTTTTTTCACGGGATGAAACCGATTAAATGAGAGCTTTAATAAAAGGTTTACTTTAGGCCACTCCATAATGATTTTGCTTTTTAGTCTTTTGTTGCACTTGCTATTTTGTATAATAGTTAAACATATAACATTGAAAGCTAGGTCTTTTCACCACCAATTGTTTTGTTTTAATGGCTCATTTTGACTACATCGATATTTAGACCAAACCAAAAATTTAGCTGACATTCAAACCATTGATATTTTGGAACTTTCTTGTTGAATAAATCGAATCAACTGAACTTAGCAATCTTTTCAAATTCTCTATTCCAAGTCAAAATTTCCATTTCAATCTCTGATTCCCTTCTTCCTTCAAACTCTTTCCATATTTCCTATTTCATTATATGTAATAAATAATCCTATGCAATTGTTTTTTCAACATTAAAAACAGAGTTGAATATATATATTGATCTATTAGGATTTGGGAGAAAGACTACCTCTAACTTTTAGAAAATACGTAAAAGAAAAGTTTGTCCTAAGATTCAACTGAAAATGCCCCAAAAAAATCATTCGTTTTGATGTTCAAAGAAATTTACTTTTTTTTAATTTGGCGTACGTACTGATTTAGGCCGAGATGCACTAAATGAGCCATTAAAACAATGGAAAAGAAAGATGCTGTTTGTGGGTGGAAATTTTGTTTAATGCTGCATAATTTGTTACTATAATTTTCCCTTTTTCAAAATCATTTGAATTTTTTGTTAATTTTTCTCTAAATCACAAAATTTCTCGTTTTGGAATAAAAATCTTAGGGTGTTTGTGACAAAATTTGAGTGTTTGGCAACTGAAAATCGATTGAAAAGTGGTTTTCTTTGTATTCTAACTTAAAGCTATTATTACTACTTTGTGTAATTTGATGTGATTCAATTAGTTAATTTCAGTCTATTATCACCACCTCTGTATGCTTTGTAATTAGTTTAGTCTATTACTTTTCTTTTTATGTCCCTCACCTAAGGTGTGACATGTTGCACTTTTCATATGCAAGTTTGTCCAAGCTAAAAAAGTTTAAAATATATTATAGGAGAGACCTAGTAGTTGAGTCTCCGATCAAAAGTTTTATTTGCAATTGAAAGTCTTCAATGCTTTCTTTAATGATGTTTTCAATGTTTCTCTCTCTCTCACGTTTTATAAAACAATTTTCTCAAGAACGTGAAAGGAGGCTACATCATACTACGAGTTGTCTGCGATGTTTGGATTTTATACAGCTAACTTGTTGATTGACTAGAACAAGTACCACACAATTGTCTGTGTCGTGTTTGAAAGATTGTGATATTGACACTAGAGACCCGATAGCACCCTTTTGTGCGGAATACTTTTGAGCATGAGCACCCTTATGATTACCAAGTCACCCATATCCCTAAGCATTTGTTAAATCTTATAAGTTTTGGGCATCAATTTTCATTGGGGATCTTGACCTAAAAGTGAGGACAACCGTTTAGATAAGATAGCCACTTCTAGAGATCGATCCGGAGTTCAACAACGAGAGTCAAGAGATCAAGAGAGTGACATGAGGATGATGGAGGGAAATTGAATTGCCTATTTACCTATCTATGTTGCAGTAGCTGCATGATGATTTTTTGTACTAGATATACTATTTTTACAATAAGAAGTAGCTAAACCTTTGAATTCTACGGTGTTATTTATTATCAAGATTATTATCACAACAAACAAAAAATCATACATCTATTATAGATCTGAGCCCAACAAATTCATGCTGTCTCCTTAAGACAAATTTACTCATCTTAGAGCTTGAGTTTTGAGAGTAGTTGTCTCCTAGGATAGAACAAATCACCTTTTTTCTAAGAGTAGCACCCCGTCTAGAAGATCAACGGACGAAACCTTGTAGATCTACCGAACATCAAGATTGTGGATGTGAAGAGAAGTTCGTTTTTATGAAGACAAAGGATTATTGATATGAATCTTCTTTCAACCAAATAGAAAATGACTTATTTATAGACTTATTCGTAGCCATTCGAAAAGTCATGTCCTTTTCTATAATTTAATTAATAATACTTTTTATGAATTGATGCATCCATTCATGAAAAATCATAAATAATAACCATTTATTCCAACAATCCCTCCCATAAATGGTAAATTGACAAATGGGAGAAAATAAGCATTCTCTATTCCACTGGAGAACCTGCATGAGGATAAGTAGTATAAACTTTGAACTTTCCCTAGTGAACATCAATCGAGTTTACTTGGTTAATCAGTGTGAAAAGTGAGAAGGTTAAATACCCTTAGCTATTTCTCAAGTATTTAACTACATAATTAACTAAGGCACACAAAAGATAAATAACACAGTGCACTTTGGTAACCCAGTTCGGCAAATACAGCCTACATCTGGGGAGCGTCTTTGCTCAGATAAGTAATATTATTGAGACTCATCATTTGTAACTTAATTTACTAGTTACATATAAGATAGTTATATGCATAATTAAAAGTAAACTCAGGCTCCCTCTGAAGGTAATCAAGATCACTACTAAGACTTGTTCAAGCTCCCCCTAACTTCGTGAGCGCGATCCCTTAATTCAATTGTCTCCAGGTATATTCCTTATCTTCACAAAGTTTACGGTCCATCATGAATCTTTCGACATCAATTTAAAATCAATATCTTCATTAGAACAATCACCTTGATGTGTACCGTGACGAGTTCGGCCGAATCTTCGTTTTTCTGTCTTTTCTTCGTATCCTATATATTCATCAACACACACGTATATAGGTTCTTGTAAGATCCTTTATGCATATAATCTTTTCCATATAAAACGGAAACAAATCTTTTCCATATAAAACGGAAACAACTTTGCCCCAAGATTCCTAGATAATAGGAAAGGTTGGTAAATCAATAATATGGCTTTATAAAAAGAATTATTTATTTGACAAAAATATCCTAACACAGTGGATATGATGTCTTGAACTGTCAACCGTTCTAGAGTATATACTAAAACAATAGATATCACGCATCTTCTTATTATAACAAAGTTTGTTCTCATATTTGTGTTTGTTTTGGCCTTGAACACTGCCTGGTCTCATGAGTGTTATAGAGAATTCTCCTTAAAATTCTCACAGAAGCGGTCCCTTCACACTCACATAGGTGATTCCTATATAGAACATCGTATATGTTATTTTTATTAATAATTATCAACTTACAAAAATCATTAAAAGCATAAAGCTTACCCTAAAACCATACTAGCACTACCTTCATCATTCGTAGAATGGGTGAAAGATTTTAATACAGTGCTCATTATGTTATCTAGAGATCGGTTCTTTCGTTGAATCTAGATCTTGGGATCTCCAGTCAACTAGGTTGGGTTGCCTTTTTGGGTAACTTCAAATTATAGACTTTAATCCCATTCTTTTTTATGAACTTTCAACCAACTCCCTAGTTAGGCCTTTAGTAAGTGGATTT
This sequence comes from Cucumis hystrix, assembly GCA_025688845.1. Classification (NCBI taxonomy): domain Eukaryota; kingdom Viridiplantae; phylum Streptophyta; class Magnoliopsida; order Cucurbitales; family Cucurbitaceae; genus Cucumis; species Cucumis hystrix. The sequence continues at coordinate 9,522,960 of CM046893.1, forward strand.
GCAATATTATCTTTTGACCTCACCGAGTCAATTGTAATCATTCCACTAGAGAGTAGTTGCCTGATTGTATTATGTCTCCATCTTATATGTCGAGACTTACAATTATACATAATATTTCGTGCCCTTCCAATAGCTTCCTGGCTATCACTATGTATACATATTGCAGACATCGATTTAGAGCAGATAGGAATATCTTTCAAAAAAATTTGAAGCCATTATGCTTCTTCTCTAGTCTTGTCTAAAGTTATAAATTCATATTCCATTATGGATCGTGCTCTACATGTTTGTTTGGAAGATTTCCAAGATATTGCTACCTATAATTAGCATATCATCAACATACAGGCACACAATAACATGGTCATTCTCATTGCTTTTGACATATACACATTTGTCACATTCATTGATTTTAAATCCATTGGCCATCATTACACTGTCAATTTTTTCATGTCATTATTTTGGTGCTTGTTTTAGTCCATAAAGAGACCTAATTAATTTGAAATTTTCTTTTCTTAACCGGGAGAAACAAACCCTTTAGGTTATTACATGTAGACCTCTTCATCTAACTCACCGTTTAAAAATGTCATTTTGACATCCATTTGATGTATCTGAAATCCATGTAAAGCTGATATTGCTATGAGCATGCGAATAGAAGTAATTCTAGTAACTAGTGAGTATGTATCAAAATAGTCAAGTCCTTTTTGTTGCTTGTAATCTTTGGTGACAAATCTTGCCTTAAATTTATCTATTGACCCATCGGTCTTCATTTTTTGTTTGAAAATTCATTTGCAACCAAGTGGTTTACTTCCTAATGGAAGATCAACTAGCTCCCAAGTACGATTATGCATAATGGACTCAATTTCACTATTCATAGCCTCTTTCCAATATGGAGCTTCTGGAGAGGACATGGCCTCTTTAAATTTTTGAGGTTCATTTTCTAACAAATATGTTAAAAATTCAAGCCCAAATGAATTTGAGATCCTCATCTTTTTACTTCGTCTGAGATCCTCAACCTTGTTTAACTCAACAGTTGATCTATTATGAGATTCACTAGCTCGTTATAGTATCAAAAGAATGTTTTTGTAACCTTGGTTCACAAGACATTTTATGAGGAAAATATTCTTAAAGAATGTTGCATTCCTTGATTCCATGATTGTATTAACATGTATATCTGAAATATCTAATTTATGAACTAGAAATCGATATACACAACTGTTACTAGCATAACCAATGAATATGCAATCAACAGTTTTTGGTCCTATTTTAACCATTTTTTGTTTAGGGTTTTAAGAATTTGTATGAATGTTTCTTCCTTTCCATTTTTCATAAGGAATATTTTGTGACTTTTTATGAGGTATTCTATTTAATAAGTAATTTGCTGTCAACAAAGCTTCTCCCCACAAATTTTGGGGTAAACCTGAACTTATAAGCATAGCTTTCATCATTTTCTTAAGTGTTCGATTTTTCCGTTCAGCAATTCCATTGGATTGAGGTGAGTAAGGAGTAGTGGTTTGGTGAATAATTCCATGTTCTAAACAAATTTGTTCAAAAAGAGGACCATATTCACAACCTTGATCACTTCTTATTGCCTTAACTTTTGTGCTAAGTTGATTTTCAACCTCTTTTTCTAAAGATTAAACACTTTAATTACCTCATCTTTGCTTTTTAGAAGATAAACGTAACAATATCTTGTGCAATCATTTATAAAAGTAATAAAATACTATTTCCCACCTATAGTTTGCACAAATTTCAAGTCACAAATATCACTGTGAATTAATTCTAAAGGTTTGGTAATTCTCTTAGTTGAATGGAAAGGTGCTTTAGTCATTTTTTATTCCACACACACCTCACATCTATGATTTGTGTCAAAATTGAATTTTGGAATCAAGTTCATATTAATTAGCCTTCGCAAAGAATTGAAATTGACATGTCTTAGTCTGTCATGCCAAACAAATGACTCAACAATATAAGCAAAAGTAGATACTTTGTTATTAATAATACTTTTGGGTACAACTATGAGTACATTTAATTTAAACAGATCATCACCCAAATAACCCTTTCCAATATACATCTCATTCTTGGAAAGTACAAATTTATTGGATACAAAGACCAACTTAAAGCCATTCTTACTAAGCAATAAACCAGAAACTAAGTTCTTGTGAATGTTAAGAACATGAAGCACATTGTTGAGAGTGAGATCCTTACCAGAGGCCATCTTAAGAATCACTTTGCCTTGTCCCTCAACCTTTGAAGTAGAGGAGTTACCCGTAAATAATTGTTCTCCATTAGAGACTGGTACATATGATGTGAACATATTTTTCTTGGCACAAATGTGACGAGTAGCCCCAATGTCTACCCACCATTCCTTGGAATTGTCCACCATGTTGCATTATTAAATGAATGCACAAAGGTCAATATCTACAACACCATCTGATACTTCATTAACTTCTGCGATATGAGCTTGAGCATGTTTTTTCTTAAATTTCTTTGGCTTATGACAATCCTTAGGATGTCCCATTTTGTTGCAGTTGTAACACTTTCTATTGAACTTTTTTGTGAATCGCGGTTTTTTATTTGTACTTTCACCAGAAAACTTTCTTTTCTTGTTACTTTATGGTCTATTTTCCACAGTATTGGCCTTGGGATCTATTGTACTATCCATAATACACTTTTCTGTCTTTCGATTATTCTCTTCAATCACAAGTCGGACCACAAGTTCCTCAAGTTTTATCTCTTTGCGTTTATGCTTGAGATAATTTTTGAAGTCTTTCCATAAGGGTGGCAATTTTTCAATTATTGATGCTACCTGAAAAGACTCACTCAAAGTCATATTCTTAGTATGTATATCATGTAGAATTACTTGGATTTCCTAAACCTGACTGATTATAGTTTTGGAGTCTACCATTTTGTAATCAAGAAATTTTCCTGCAATAAATTTCTTTGCAACAGCAACTTTAGTTTTGTACTTCTTCTCCAATGAATTCCACAAATTTTTGGCTGAATCAACACTACTATACACATTATACACTGTGTTGTCCAACCCTCAAAATGTAATTCTTGCAAAGATATTTTGCATGTTTCCATGCATCAACTACAAGTTGCTATTCTTTGTCAATTTTTCCCTTAGGTAGTAAAATGGGAGCAGCCTCTATGAGAAACTTTGTTAAATTTAAAGTGGTGAGATAGGACAACATTTTTTTGTTGCCAACATTTGAAATCAACACCACAATTTTTTTAGGTTTCTTTCCATGGACAATACCAATTATAGTATTAAAGTTTGACGAAGTCATATGTTCAAAACAAGATAAATTAAACAAGTAATTAAAAAAGAAACTTTCACATACAAACTAATTAATGCAGACAAAAAAAATATTTAAAACACTCTCAAGTTAATATGCTAATGTGATATTTGAATAAAAAGAAGTAATTCTAAGCAATATATATATATATATATATGAAACAAACTAAGGCAGTGAACAAAAATATTAAAAATTCAAACAAAAGAAAACAATACAGAAAGATAAAATAAATGGTAGATATATGTATACGTCCACGTGTATAGATATATATATGTATATCTTTAAACAAAAAAAGAGTATGAATGTTTGTTGTTTTTTAACATAAAACTTAATGCAGATCCTTAAAAAATAGTAATTGTTATAGAATAAAAAAAATGTTAAAAAATGATCTTACTTAAAAACGAAAAATTTCCAACACTCTCAAAATATAAGTAGTCTCACAAGTGGTACACAAACTCATAACATCTCTAAACATTGACAAAACTTTTGAGAAAAGCCAAAGGTCTACAAAAATTAAAAGAAAATTGACAGTAACATAGATTCAAATTTGGAAAAAAAATCTATGTAATATAATCTTTAAAAAAAAAAAACACAGACTGACATAGCTCGTAAGTCAATTTTTTTTAAAAAATCTAAATTTGTCTTAAAATTGTTATCAAGATTATTACAAATAGAAAATCGTACATGTATTATACATATAAGCTCAACGAATTTACGTTGTCTTCTTAAAACAAATTTACTTATCCTAGTGCTTGAGTTTTGAGAATAATTGTCACATATGATAGAACAGATTAGTTATCTTCTAAGAATAGCACCATGTCTAAAAGATCAACAAACGAAACTTTATGGATCTACCGAACAGCAAGATTGTGGATGTGGAGAGAAATTCATTTTTTAGAAGACAAATGATTATTGATATGAATCTTCTTTCAACCAAATAGAAAATGACTTATTTATAGACTTATCCGTGGTCATTCGAAAAGTCATGTGCCTCTCTATAATTTAGTTATTAATACGTTAGAGGCATCCATTCATAAATAATCACATATAATAACCATTTATTCTAACATTATTTACTCTATGAATCTAAATTAAACTTATCACTATTGATATATATGGTGATTAAATTTTAATCCCTCTTTGCAATTTCTTTTGTTTGACTAGCCATTAAACAATTGTGTTTTGGCTCAATTATCTGCTTGTTAGAGGGATTTTTGTTGGATATGAGATTAGTAGGGGCTGGAATTTGAGAATAATAGTGGCTGGAATTTGAAGGATCATAATGTATAGCACTGATGTAACCGTAAGGTAGAAATTCAAATTGGTACGTTCATGCTATAAGGGATTGGACTTGACAAAGGATATCTTGAATTTAGATTTCTAGAACTCATTCGATCTAAATAATTGATCATGTTAATAGTGGTTTGGAAATTCATAACGGAACACCGTTGAATTGTCTCCCCATCGAACTGTTATATATCCATTGTTGACAATACCCTTTTAATGTCGCTCCCAAAAAGGACAACGATCAAATAAAATTGTAATAACTCCAATCTATATACTACCCACATTATAACGTTGTATGAGTGGCAAGCTCGATCACTTCGACATAAAATATGAGAATCTTAGATAATAATTTAATTCAAATGGTCACAAGGGAGTGTTTGTTGTTTTAATGTTTGCAAAGGAAAGTAATGACATGAATGTAAATGCATAATTTAGTTTTAAGTGATATTAAATTAATTTAAAGAAGCCTAGCTTAGGAATTTGGAATCCACTCATCTATTTGGTTTCTTAGAGTCAGGAGACCATTACAATGCTTAATTTTATTCAATTGACTTGTTTATCTGGAATCCCATAGCTAAATGCGCTAATACACTAATCAATTTCTTAATTAATCGGTATGTTCAACTAATAAGATTTAAGCTCATTAAGCCTAGGTAATCTAGCCAAGACAATTAACAGTTTGGAAAGCCTTTAACTACTAATTAATTAAGTTCTTGATTTAGGTGAGTCATGCAATGCTATAAGGGAGTCGTTCTAGACAACTTGAGAATTAATGAAAAACATGCATTATTCCACAACCTTTGCCCTATGAGATTTCCACTTAATTAAGCATGCATTCTCTAGAAATCAAAGAAAAGCATGATGGGTGATCAATCCAACACGTTTTTTAAGCATAGAAATTGATATTAATCAAAATAGTAAATTAAAATATAGCAGCAACAAGAAGTTTAAACAATAGTCTCGCAACCAAGTAAAGAAGAGTTTCAATCCTAACTTGCCTAGCCACTCTTGTTCATCAAGAAATCTTCAAAAAAATGTGGGAAAATACAAGTGAAGAATGAGGGAGATTGAAGAGGGGGATGACGAGTGGAATAATACAGAAAAGGGAGGTGAAGATTGGATAAATTTCGGGCTTTTATTGACTTAAAATCTGGAACAATTGCATTTAGAACAGTTGGAGCGCAGTTGCTCAATAGTCATGCTTCCTCAGGGCTCTGGTGCTCAAAACGACGCCATGCTTTTTGAATATTGTGCCTAAGAGTGCTGAACAGAGCAGTTACCCTCTGCCCAGCGCCAGTTGTGCACCTCCCCCTTGCTTTTGACGTAATTAGCATATTTAAGGGCATAAAAATTCACTAATTATCTCGAATTAAGGTAAGGAAACTAACAGTACTACGGCACTAACAGTTGTCTTGTTTAATTCAACCTTAACAATTAACATTTTTCTCGACTACCTAAATAAAATAATCACCTCTTACTATAGTAAATGTTATCTTGTACTTTCCAATTAGCTACAATAATTAACATTATTTCAAAATCAATATTTATCACAATATTTACTATTCACAACAATTTTTATTATTTAACGTTTATATTTTTTTAATTTTTTTTTCAATATTTACTATATTATTTTCAAACTATAATAATTTACACTCAAAAGATACTTACTATTATATCAATTTCTTACTCCAAACGTCACACAACCTAGACACAAGTTAAGGACAAAACATGTAATTAAAGATGTTGATTTGGGAGTTGCTCCAGACAAAATCCAAACCCCTACGAACTAGTGGGTCTAAAGTTCAAGGAAAATTGTGAAGAGTTGTAGGAAAAATGTGGGTGTGAAAAGGAAAAAGTGAAAGGGTCGAATCATGAATCCATCTAGAGAATATAGCAATCCAGAAATAATTGAACTTATATGTTCAATTTAGTGTCATACGGTCGTAAATGCCGTAAACTCCAAAAAGAACTGTGTTTAGGCTCAATATCTGCTTGTTAGAGGGAATTTTGTTGGATATGAGATTAATAGGGCATTGTCAAGATCAAATGCAAAAAGAAGTTAAATAAACTCGAAAAGGAAGTTCTTACCTTACATACTTTCTATTCTAACTTAGAGATCTTATAGGGTGGTTAAGTTGAATAAGACACCTGCGAGGATCTCTCAAGTGAAAGCAAATAAGGAGAAGTAGACTGAAAATGAAGCCACGAGAAACCGACAAGGATGAAGGAGGGTTAGATCTAATTATCCTAACAAAAAAGCTAAAATAAATTAAGATTTGGAATGAAAAATGGAAATGAAAGCAAGTAGGTGACATCTGGTGACCGGCGGTTTTTGAATAAGAATTAGGCTGCGGTTTCAGCCCAAAATTAAAAAAAAAAAAAGAAAAAAGAGTTAAAGTAAAATAATGGAGTTGTTTGCACGTTGGGTTTCTTTTATTTTTGGAGTGGCATTACTACAGAAAACCCATGTGAAAAAATTGAAACTTTTTAAGAAAAATTTATGTTTTGCAAATAAAGTTACACAGTAAAATTGCTTCAACCAACCCACCAATTCTCGATTGTTGAGGATTTCCCCCTGTTGCCCCTCTGTACTAAAACACACATAAATAATCTTTAGGATTTGTTTTCATTCATCCTGAGGCACCTAAAAGATTCAAACTTTTTCTTTTATTATTAATATTTTTCTTTTTTGCCAGATTCAGAAACAGGAAATATAATATTTCATTTATTTAGGTTAACTTTGAAATATTGCATTGAAAAAGAGGAAGGAAGAAAAATGCCATGTGGTGAGCTCAGAGATCTGCACATGGCTTTCCTCTAATTTCTATGCTCCATGAAACTGTAACCCAATCCACTCATTCACTTAAAACCCTAAACTCTTAATCTCTTAAACAACACAATTGGGGTTTTTCCCCCCTTATTACTTTACCCATTTGTCCACACACTAAACTTTCCATTCCTAACTTTTTTTTTTTGTTCATCTTTATCTCCTTTTTTCACATTCTCTTCTCTATTCTCATTATACCCATTTCTCTATTTCATCAATTCTTCATAAAGCTTCAACCTTTTTACTTTCATCTTTCTTGGTTCAACACTTTCAGGCAGTCACAAAAGCTTCACTTTTTTTTTTTTAAGAATACTAATTTTTTCCTTTTCAAACAATTAATACTAATTACCAATTAGCCAATCCCTTCCCCTTTTCCTTTGTTGAGTCTATGAAGTTGAAAATCGAAGTTGAGAATCAAATGGCCAATACACTTCCTTTGAGAAAACCATCATCATGGTGTATTGTTCTAACTTTTTTTCTCCTCTGTTTGGGTTTTTTGGGGTTTAGATTCTTCTCCTCTTTTTTATTTACTTCCATAGCTCTGATTATGTCTATGCTTTATTTCTCAATCTCGAAAAGAAATTCACTACCTATTCGGAAATTTGTACAAGAAGAAGAAGAAGAAGAAGAAGAAGAAGAAGATCAGAAACAACGGACCTCTTTTTCTGATCACTTGAAATCGTCGTCGGCGTCAGCTCCAACGATCGGAGACTTGCTGTCGGAAAGTGAATGTGCCGATGATAATTTCACGACCTCCGAGGAATCTGAAGTGGAGTGGCCGTATTTTGACCATCGGTTCTATAAAACCAGAAACCCGCACCGGTCTGATGAAGGTTCGATTTCCGACGAGGAAAGTTTGATTGAAATCGCTCTCCCGACCGGACATTACGTCAGCCGTAAGTTTGATGACGTCGACGAGGACGAGGACGATGACGACATATCGTTTCGTTACCAGAAACTGTCGGATTTTCAAAGGAAGAATCTTGTGGAGGTGTTGGCTGAAATTAACGACATCAATGAGGAGGAGAACTTGATCGAGATCGACATATCAATGGGCTCCATTAAATATTCAAGGTTCGAAATTGAAGCTTAAAACAAAAATACACAAAATAATAATAATAACAATAATAAAGGATATTTACTGTAAATTGGTTTTCCATTTTTCTTTTATGATCTAAATTAGTTTTATTTTTGTGGGTTTCATGTTGTTAATCACTGTTTACAGTTTTTGCAATCGATAGTTAAAGAGAAAAATTAAGAAAAAAAAAATCTGAGTTCCTTCTGTTACATACTTTGGATAACTTTTTCTTTTCTTTTTGCCTTTTTCTTTTTTCCCTCAGTTAAAAAGCAGCCCCTTTATTCTGTTAACAATTTGCTTTGTTTTCCCCTCTTAACTTAACACAATCATAGTGCTATATTTCATTTGCTTCTTTTTCTCATTCTTGCCTCCTTTTCTCTTTTTTATTTTTTTAAAAAATTTCCCTACTTTTCTTCTCTTTATTTTGTGCTGAAGTTTAAAAAAAAAATTGTTCTCCGTTTATCACTGTGACAACTACCCACTAAAGAGTGTTTAATTATCCATAATATTATATCTCTCGCATCATTAATGAGGGTTTTAGTTCTTGTGGTTATTTGGATTTAAAAAGGAAAAAGGGTTTTGAGTAGCGAGTGAGAGAGAGACAAGAGTCTAATGTGTGTGATAGTATTATTGTATTGGATTTGTTCAACGTGAATTCGAAAGAGGGTGGAAGAGCTCCAATATAATCTTAATTTCACACTCATTATTAAAACGATTATGAGGTACAAAAAATATATAACTAACATGATATTAGTGCATGCACTTTGAATAATAACAAAAACTATTCTCCATTATTTCAAAACTCGAAACAACATTAAAATTACAAAATTAAAGACATCCTGAACAAAAAACCTTTACTTTAGTACTATTAAAGTTTGTTCATCAATTAATATCCCTCATTTCATGTGCGTTGAGTTTTGTTTTATTTCATTGACCCAAAATCCAAATTATGCATTTCATTTAATAAAAGGAAAAAAAAAAGTTTATCAAATCATGTTTTACTTTCATTCTTTACTACTGTTTCCCAAGCATATTTTGATGTTATACTTCTTAAACACTACCATATGTGATTAGCATTCAAAAGTTTATTGTGATTTTTAGGTGACATATTTATTTTTTTAAAAACTAAGTAGATAAAGAAAAATAATGGTAATTGGTATAAAAGAAACATTTATCTCTTGTAGGTTAGAACAAATGTATAAAATATCTTTTGAAATCAATGAAACATTCATTTTCAGTAAACGTTTTTAGAGTTACTCCGCTTAAAAAAATCTTATATAAGTTAAGACCAACTATAACAAAATTTGTCTTAAATACTGAGGTATGCTTAGAACAGTTGAAACTCATAATAAATTAAAAGATAAAAGGTTTCAATCTAAACTCAAAATAATGGTATTGAGATTTGTGTGACAAATCTTAAGAGCCATAAATAAACATTAAAAGAAACATTTTATCTTTATTTATGGCTCTTAAGACTTGTCACACAAATCTCAATACAATTGAGAGATTGGTTAAGAGTGGACTTCTAAGTTTGTTAGAAGATAACTCTCTACCTTCATGTGAGTCTTATCTTGAAGGAAAAATGACTAACAGGTCTTTTACTGGAAAAGGTTTCAAAGCAAAAGTATCTTTAGAGCTCGTACATTTGAACCTGGCTCTGTGGACTAATGAATGTGAAATCTAAAAAAAAAAAAGAGTATAAATATTTTATCGATTTTGTTGATAATTATTCATGGTTTGGTCATATTTTACTTAATGCTTCACAAGTCTATTCTTTTGAAATGTTCAAATAATAATATAAGGAAGAAGTTGAAAACGAATTGAGTAAAACAATAAAGATATACTTCGATCAGATTGAGGTGGAGAGTATATGAACTTATGATTACAAGACTATTTGATAGAATATGGCCTCCAAGTCACAACTCTCCACACCTAGTATGCCTCAGCAAAATGGTGTATCCAAACAATATTAGACATGGTTTGCATTATGATGAGCTTTGTCATTTGCCAGATTATTCCTTTTGGGGATATGCTTTAATTTAGTAGCAGTGGTCTATATATTTTTAATAACGTTCCCTCTAAAAGTATTTCTAAAATGCTTTAAGAGCTAAAGAAAGAATGTAAATGTAGTTTACGTCATTTTACAAAACCATGTTGTTGGTACAAAAAATGTATTGAAACATCATTCAAACTTATTTAAAGGAATCAAAAGGTGATTTTTTTTTTTTACAGTTTTCAAGAAAATAAGGTATTTGTATCGATATAAATGCAACATTCTTAGAGGAAGACCACATCAGGAATCACCAACCACACATTGGCTGTAGTGTTCAAATTGTGCGGGAAGAGCTGGTACTTTCTGGTTGGCGTGATGTCCCACTTGATTCTTGGCTAGGCAACCCTTTCTAACGCGTCTTGTTTATCATGGTCAGATGGTTTCTTAAAGATATAGCATGTATAACTGCGATCTGTTCTACCAAATAATGCGTTGATTACTTCTGACCCGAAGTTCACTTTCCTCCATTTTACTATGGCGTAGTGTTTCTCCGTGTTGATGTATCCCTTGTAAAAAAAATTCACTATTCCTTGCCTGATCATAGTCACCTCTTCGAAGAAAGTTTGTCCATCTCAGTGCTTTAATGGGTGACAAGAGGAACTCAGGCAATGAACCCTTGAACGAGTAGAGCCTCTTTTATACCACAAAATGTTTGCTTATATCCTCTGCGGAAGGAACTTCTTCCTACACATTTACTTGGCTCTCTTCTTCATACTGAGTGTTTTTCTCCTTTTTCTTTTCTCGCCTTGCGGAGTCTTAATTTTCCAAATCTTTTCTTTTTATTACCACCTTCGTTTTCTATGAAGGTTCCACCTCCTCTTCTTCTTTCTCCATTTCTTTTTCAAACTCCTCGCTATACTCTTCAATGGTTTTCTTTTTCGTCTTGTCCTTCTCCGCAGAGAGGACTACTTGTTCAACTCTGTTTAGGAGCTCTCTTCGCTCCCTTAACTTATTTTCTTTCTTTTCTTCGGCTAAGGCCTTAACTCCTTGTCCCTTGACCTTTATTTTCAAGAGTCCAGATTTAACCTTTTCACATTTTCTTGGGCTTTCTTCGTAGTCTTCTCAAATTCTGTTGGTGCAATCAGTGAGGAGGAAGTTTCTTTCTCTTTCTTGTGATTTTACCTTGCTTCCTCCTACTTTTGCATGGCTTCCTCTTTTTGGTTATTTTCTTCTTCTTCCTTTTTCTTCTCTTCTTATTCCGCTTTCCTCAATTTCTCTTCTTTTTCTTCCTTTTCTTTCCTCATTGTTTCTCTAGAGACCAATGCGAGTAACGCACCAAGATTATCCTCAAATAACTTAATCTCAATTTCAATGATTATCACTAGCTTCAATGCTCCTTCTTGCTTTTCTTCCTTGCTCTGTTTCGACATAGAGCCACTAGAACGAATCACTTTAGCCTCTTCACCAAACTTGGTAAATCTGAGAGATTGGTATTTCTTGAGAGCCTAGACCAAAGCTTGCTTGGGAAACATTTTGATAGCAAAAAGGAATGGATGAAACAAAATGTAAAAGACGATTGAGGAAAAGGAAACTTTATTTGGTTCGCTGGAAGAACTAATCTGAAGGATGTGGAGAGCTTCAAAAATTCAGATACTCGTGCGACAATAAAGTTGAGATTAGGGTTTAAAAAGTGTTTTTAATGGTGGACTTCACTGTGGTTAGGGGTTGGGTTACCACATTGGTTAGTGTCACCCGTCTTAATGACGAACTGACGTTCTGACAAAACGATTGGGTTCTCAATACAACGATGTAATCATTGATTTGAATGCGACGTTTGGCATTTTCCAAAATCATAATGATTACGACTTTTCCTCTATCCGACAAGCTTTGCGAGGACATTATAACGCATGACGCGTTTTGAACTAAGACCCAACTAGCTTAGTGATCTTATCGTGTAAAACCCTATTCTTATCACCTAATTTTTACGCAATAAAACTTGCGCTTCCTAACTTGTTAAAAATTTTAAACTAGAAAGCAAATAAATAAAATTATAAAAGAAAAATACAAGTAAACTGTAAACATATCATGGTGATCGACTTTTGTTACCGTTTATCAATATCTATTAGACAATAATAGAAGTGAACTACTAAATATCACTAAAATTGAAAACTTTGGGTCTTCACCTTTTTTTCTTCTATTTGTGAATGGATACTATGACATTTTCATGAGTTAAACGTAAATTTTATTGTACTTAACCATAAATTTTAAGTTTTATTATTTTTATAATATTTTAGCATTATTTTTAGGACTTTTTCTAATATAACAATTTACTAAAATAATTACATTTTTATATAACATTTTAGAATGTATAATTATGAAATACACTTGCAATTCCACGCAATTAATCTTAATGCTTTTTTGTTTTCATCTAAATATGCTTCTTCTTTCCTCTACGATACATCAAGATAGTTGTCTATCTATATCTATTCCAGATAGACAGTGATAGAACACTATCATTGTCTATGTGATTTCATTATAACAAAAATTTCAATACAATACAATGCTAATCAACATATATATTTGCATGTTATCACAATCTATTTCGAATATAGACCACTATCTCTGTCTATTCCAAATAGACATTGATAGAACATTATCACTTTTTATTTGGGACAGACAGAGATATAATACTAGCACTGTTTGTCTGATATATTTCATCCTAACAAATAATTTCAATTCAATACAATACTAATTTAGCACATATATTTGCATGTTATCTATCCCGAATAGACAATGATAGACCACTATCTTCATAGAATTTAGACATGCACAACAAAAATTGGATCTAAAATTACCCTAATTGTTAAGGTAAACATGCATAAATCTAAACTAAATGATTTAGGATTTTTCAAGAAAATGCCTTTTGGTAGCTTCACAATCACTAGAATATCTTTACACGATCTTCACTGGACCACCATTAGTAGTCACCTACTATCCTTCAGACTCAGAACAAAGTTGTGAGATCCAATGAATGAAGGAAAACCGGGAGAGAGAATTGAGAGAGAAAAGGATGGAATAATATGAAGGGATATGTGAGAATTGTTTTGGGGAAAAATGTGTGTAATTTAATTAGGAGTAATTAAACTAACCAAAGGCTAAAATTTTTTAAAATTAAAAAAGTTTTCTATTTATAAACAAATTACATGCAAGTTTGAATGTAATTGATTCACCAAAACCCAACACCTCACAATCCACTAACCATTAGTGGACTTGGTGTCAACATTTTATGAAACCACATATCCCATTATTGAGTTAGTGGGATTATTCAACAAAATGTTGGATTTTCCCATTAACTTTAGTCAAAGGGCAAAATGGTCATTTGACCATTTAAGCCAAAGTCAAACTTGGACTGTAAGACCCGTAGATAAGACAAGTAGTTAAGGTCTGTAGCTAAGAAAAGAAGTAAAAATTTGACGAAGTGTCCCAAAATAGACGTTTTGGGTGGTCTACGTGAGAAGTGGTGAGTTACTCTCCAAGAAAGGTTATGCAAGAAGACTTTTGAAAGATTAGACAATTAGAGTTTTTCGTGAAATGAAACTTGGTGAGAAGGAACAAGGAAACTTCTCAGAAATTTCTTAAATTTAATTAATGGGCCACGCGAAAGGTTTAAGGTAATCATGATTAAGTTGAATCTTAAGATTATATGTGTACCATTAAGAAGCAAGAGGTGGCGACTTAGCAAGAGCTTAAGGGTGACTAAGCTTGTTTAAGGATTAGTATAAATAAGGGTCTTCAGCTAAATTATTAGTCATGGTTTTTTTGAGAATTTGAAGAGAAAAGTTTAAGTATTGAAGTGCTGCCAAAGTGTCTACACGAGAAGAAGAAGAAGAGAAGCCTTAGATGTTTAAGTGGCTGAGTAGTGTGAGTATTTTCTTTAAAATGTTTATGCTAAAAGTTTTTCTTATAAGTTCTTATTTGATTGAGTTAATGATTTCTATTAAGATGATTCCTAAAAAGAGATTCATACGAAAAGCTTATATGTTTTAAAGTATGTATTATGTGTTTCAAAGCATGTCTAGTTATGAAAATGTGTTCAAACCATTAGTTACTTCCTTTAATGAGCTAACTGTTATGTGCACATAAACAGTCAAGGCCACAATGAAGTGTATGGGGCTAATGGTGTATCATCTCACTATGCCGGGGCAGATCCGACCACTGAGGAAAATCAATGAAGAAGGTCCCACTCCGAGGTTACGATCTCGACTTTTCTTCACCCTGGAACGAGGTGCAAAGAATATTGCGAGCTAGCTATCTAAGAATCTTTGGAAAGTGATGATAGGCACGAGGCTGAACTTGAAGAAGTGTGAATTCGCCAGTCCTTAGTATATGCAGGGTATGCTGGTTGAGGTATGAATATCGAGACCTAGAGGGGAAGTATGAATAACAAGAAAAGGAAGAAGTCCCAGACTAGGGAGAAGTTTCCGTTTCAGCTCCCTATCCCACCTCGCAGGGCACTACAGGCTCTATTTGGCACAAAGAATATTGCAAAAATCCTTCGGAGTTTCATTACGTTTCGGTTCATCTTTCTTTCCATTTCATTCCTTCTTTCAGCTGGTCCGAAGGACTGACCGCAGAGGTTAGTTGGACGCTCAAAGAATTATCGAAGTCCTTCTACAAAAATCACTGCGTTCCTTCTCACTGCTAACCTTTGCGGTCAGTCCTTCGGACCAGGTGCGCAAAGCGAAGCGACTAGAAGGATAGAAGCTGTAGGCGAAGAAGAAGACTCAACTCCTCTGGCAAATAATGAAAGCATAATGAACTCATTAACGAGAATTCAAGAATAATTCTTCTTTCATAACCTTGTTTTTACGGAGTAAAATCCGAAAAAAAAATGCTAGGTTTTGGGTATGGGTGGCAGCAAGGTTCCAGAAGAGAAGGATCTTTCTGTCCCCCGAGTTCACGAGATAACTTCAAGAGTCATTATCAAGGTCGGAAGCAAGTCTCATAAATAGGCAGTGCCCAGGCGTCCCCTATCCACACCTTAAATATGACTCCATTAAAGGAGTAGAAATCACTCTAAACCAACCGCAGGGATCTTTCACTACTTTAATTAGTTCTAATATGCAACATCAAGCAGTCCCGCTTTCTCGGTCCGAAAAGTGCATTGTTGGAACTGGGTTAATCCAGTTCACCAATGCTTGGCCGGTGTTCTCAGGCTCATCCCTATGGATGGTGGATGGCACCTTTGACTGCCCTTCTCCTTCGTAACTAACCTCGAAAGATCTCATAGGAGAAGACCGCCTCAATGAACAAGGGGAATTTAGATCTCATTCAACTGAAAGTCCTCAATTCACAATGTTCAAAGAATATTTCATCCGTGGGCTTCCTCTTTCTCGTAAACACGGAAAAGCTGCTTTCAGTCATAAGTTGTCGAATAGGAGAGCGAGAACTAGAAATAGGCGATGCACCATCCTTTCTCCGATAGGCTCAATTGTCAGATGAGTCATCTCTTGTTCGATCAGGAATTCTTATCAGTCTTCTTTCATGAGTCACTCCTCCATGAGGAAATGGTTGGGTTGGATAGGGTAATTGATCGAATTGGCACCGCCTCAATCGCCTTTCAAGGCATGGCCTTATGATTTGCTTGGATGGAGTTGATGTCTTGGGGGAGCCGAGTCATACCATCCTCAAAACCCACCACCTACAATCGAGAGGGTATACCAAAGTGGGAGTGCATAGTACTAGGCTTGCGAGATCGGTTGCAGAATGGAGCCTCATGGCATTGAATGAGATCGTAAGTTGACCAAGGCCGTCGACCTAACTTTCAAGTCTATTTCCTGGTCAATACGTGTGAAAAGGAATACTAGGTGCCCAATTCATTGATTTTTCTTTGCCTTGGCTTGAGGATCATCTTTCTTACTGAGCACACCTTTCATTGTTCTCTCTGGTACTAAATTTATGCAATACAATCACAAAGTGCTTGATTTTTCAACACTTTTTGCTCGGGTCAGATGAAGCATGAAGAAGGGTCACACCACCCATAGCGTCGGATCGGGGTTGAGGAAAAGGGGTAGGGACTACTAGGTGGGGCTTACTATAGCAAACTCCTTTAGTTGTAGAGTGGTAGAAGACAAAAGATTCCAGGAAATTCCTCTTCTTTTCTTTCATTCCACTACCGTTTTTGGATTGAGTCTATAAGTCAGACTTCTTTAGATATGGATTTGAGATTCTTCCATTTCCAAGGTCTTTTTCTTTATTTTTGGCTCCCTTTCGTCCAATGTCTGTGATCAAGTAATACCAGATTGGTATTCACGGGTCGAGTTGCCCTCTCTCTTGGTCTGCCCCCGGGATCGATAAACCTTTTGGATCTTATTAAGCAAAGAGATACAACTTTGCACTATTGTTAGTTCAGCACCAATTGGCAATATTCTTTGCGCCTCCAGACCACAGGTATCCGGCAATATCTTGGCGGCGACTGTCCAACCAGGTCTTTTCACTACAAGGGGGAATAGAAGGATTTCTATGCCTTAGGATGAGATTGATGATTCCTGCCATACCTCCTTCTAAAATCTCTATAAAAAGGACAAGGTGCCATTCTTTCTCGTTCAGGGCCTTTCTTTTTGCCATAGACAGAATTCCCCAGTTGCCTCTTCCTTGTACCCTTATCCAAGGGATAGAGGTCGAGCGCCGCTCCTTGACCGTATTCACTATGAACTTCCTGGAAAGGCTTTTATGGTTTAGAAGATTCTCACGGGGCAGTAGAAGGCTCGATGAAATTGAGGAGTCCATTTGTTAATATTCTTTGGCGGGATAATTCAATAAATGGTCTTCATTCGCCCTAGGGTAAAAAGGGGTAGTCAAATCAAAAGCAGGTGTTTTTAGATAAAAGGAAGAAGGAAGGACTTAGCAAGCGTTCCGCCAAGCCGTGAACAGAGCTGATTCTTCGTTATGAGGGAATTGAATCAGTCTTCTTTGAATTAATAAAGACAGAAGAAAGCGTAGAAGGAGGATTTTCATTGACCTTTTCTTTCACTTCAAACCATCCTCCGAACTCCCATAAAGAAGAGGACGGACGGAGCTCAATGAGAGGCTCAGCGAAAGACGGAAGATGGATTCTTCAAAGGCTGAGGTGAAGGGCGGCACTCCACCATTCTTGCGTAGGGTAGATAATATCCCAATCTTTTTTGCACTAATTCTTCATCCAGTTCTCGTTGGAGAAAGGGAGCGCCCTTGCATGGGGTTGAAAGACTAGAGTGCCCACCCTTTCTTTCAAGTAGGCCACTTTTTCTTCCATGCCTCTATAACCAAAGAGTCAAATAAGCGGTAACCAACTAGTTGGGACACGTCAAAGTCAATAAATTGATTGGGAGGGTTTATTGGCAAGGATTTCCTTATCTCGCCCGTAGACTTACCAAGCCGACTGGGAAAAGGAAGCAAGACTATAAGAATGTATGGATCTTATAGGAGTTTTCTAACTTTCAATAATCAATCCTTCGGACCACGAAGGAGATTCAAGCCAGAGAGGAAAAAAGACGATGACCTACCAGCGGACTGGATTTCTGGTTGAGCAGTCGATTCAGATTCGCACCGAAACGTCTTCCTTTTGATCTCGTGCCTTCGTGGATGTTCCCACTCATAGTAAGAGAGAGAGTCCACTCAACCTTCTTTAGATCTTGCGGAAGAAGCCCTTGTTCATTGAGGCGGTAGCATTCTATCTTTCAGAGGACCTGTCTTATGGCGCCTTCGGACTATTCAACCTATTTCCCCTCTCCCTTATAACTGACTGAGGACCCTCTCCCTACGGTCGAGTCTCTTTGCCCCTCTCCCTACGGTCAAGTCTCTTTGCCCCTCTCCCGCAATTGAAAAGATAAGATATAAGTCGATAAGAAAGTAATCTTGGCTCGCGAATTCTCAAATAATAAGATATTTTGATATTTGGTGAACAATGTCTTATTCCCTCTCCCACTCTGCAGGGTTCAGGATGAAAGCACTTATGCTAGAGTCAGATATGAGAAAAAATCCTATTTTGCTTCAAAAAAGCTGGAAATAGCAATGAAAGAATCAAGCCTATAAAAGAAATTCACATTGTTTGGCCCATTAGAGAATTTGACTTTGGAGGCGCAATGAAATATATGTGGAGCGGAGCGGTGCAAAGAATATTGCGACTGAGCGAAGGCCTGGTGGCGGTATAGGCGGGCGAGACCCTTGTCTTTTAGCTTATGTAGTGGTCGTCCCTTCGACACGCGCGCGCCCGCCAGAGTTTCAGGCAGAATGGAGGGTGGAGGTTGTGGTCCAACATGTTGATGAGCCTGAAGCAAAGCGTCTGAACCTAAAAAAAGTCGGCAAGGAAGAAAGTCCTACCCTTGTTCATTGAGGTCCTTCTCCAATCTTTGCGCCTCGTAGGTAGGAGCTTTTCATATTGCGTTCCAAAATAAGGAGTCGATCACGCATATTTCATTGGCAACCTTTCTTTTCACGGGAAATCATGGGCTTCCCTTTCGACCAGGAAATTTTTAAGGCAATACAAGAGTTGAGCTTTCCAATTGATCGACTACCCTATAGGGGGCTCGCTCCTAACCACCTTGCCTCTGCTTCTCTGTTGTGGACCTCTTAATTCTACTGCGTAGTGGATTGGTTGACTAAAGTAGAATCCGTACTAGGGAAGTCCCATCCGATTAGTGGAATCGGGATAAGTTCTTCGTGAGATCATCGTAGGCCTTCTCTATTTCTCTTTTCACCCAAGTAGAATGATCGAGGGTAGGACGAGGCCATTTTACAGAGAGAATGAGAATACCTTCTTTGGTCCTGGCACCAACCAGGATTTCAGTTCTCACCGTGAGCCAATTGCTCTTAAGGAGAAAGCGATGGAAGAAGATAGTCGTTCTCTCTCCCGCCCAACCGCCCAAGTAGCGGTTTCGGCATGAGATAAGGGTCAAAGAATTTGAGAAGCGAGAGCAGCTCTTTCTTCTTTCTGTTGGCACAACGGATCCTGATACGGGGAAACTTCCTTCTTCCGATTGAAAGAGAGAGCTTCCAGGTCTGATTAATGGAACTAATACGAAAGTCCGCTTTTTCATATATTCTTATTAAGAATGAAGAGGACTGCGAGAATATTGCGTGGAACTTCAAATTTGAGAGAAAATCATCTTTGAGCCTCAAGACTCAACAATATCCCTGTCTTATGGAGCCGACGGAGCTTTAATTAAAAGTGGCAATTTTAGCGGATTTCACACTTTTTTTAGGAATTAAGAAGTCCGAGCTTTTTTTACCACTCGCAAGTCAAATTCTCTAATGGATAGGCCGCAGCTTGATTTCTGTTAGAAAGTGGGCTTTCTTCTCGCTCATAAACTGAGAATAGACGCTGCGAGATATTCCACCCTCTACAACTCAGTCTCGCCATTTCATTCCTCTCCTTACTTAAATTGCATTGAGCCTCTTAGAATATCCCTGTCTTTATCAGGACCACAAACCTTTTGAAGTAGGGAAATCTGTCCCAATAGATAGATAAAGTATAAGTTGTGCCCAAGAAAAGAAGCAAGGGTCAAAGATTCCCGTGATAACGCGCCTCGTCTCGATTGCTTTCCCTTCGACGATCTTCTTCTTCGGAGCTATCTTTCCAGAAATTCACATCCAATTCAAAGAAGAATTCAGAAATGACGAACAAAGAATGAATGAATGAACTCAAGATTCAGCAACCTCTGAAAGTACAAAAGCAGAATCACATAGAATTAAGAAGGCGCACTCACGCGAGGGAGCTCAAGCCCTCCATAGGGTACTCGCTCCCAGGGGAAGACTCAGGCAGAGCATGAGAATCTCAAGGTGCAACCGCTGAAACAAGGCTTTCTAAGCTAAGAAGGGCTTGACTTGGAAGAAGAAAATGAAATACGAACAACCGTGCTGGTGGTAATAGATCGACTTTCATGCTAGTTCTTGCTCCAGCATGTTTGTTCGCGCTAAAAACGTAGGTTCAAATCCTGGTTCCCTTCTTGAATGAATGAGATAGGGTCCTCTGGACGTTTTTTATCATGTCTCCTCTACAATACACCTCTCTTTATCTGGACCACAAACTCAAATCAAACTATGTTCATTTCTTATCCCTTTCCTAGGCGCAAAGAATATTCCGTTGCAATTTCCCATCTTTTTTGCGTTTTGAAAGGGTCAGTAGGCCTAGATCTGAGAGGCGAAAGGCTCATCTTTAAGGAGAGGCGGAGGAGGCGTCATAAGACAGGTCCGAAGGACTATCTTGGGACATTTTGTTTCCCTCACCGTCATTCACTGTGTTTCTTTTCTTTCTTTTGTATATTTTGTATATTTTGTATATTTTTGCACTTTTCTTTAACTCGATGGAACATGTAAGTGATGATTTTTTGGATTTCAAATGCTTGTCTTTCTGTTTTGTTTTTTCATTTTTTTTTCTTAGTTTATCTTATTGGCTATGTATGTGGGTTGGCTTCGTAGTATGAGAAAGTTGAGAAGATTGGAGAAGTAAATACAACAGTTAGGAGTAAGAAATGAAAGTATATTAATATTAATCCAGCAATATACTTCTAGGAAAGGAAAATCAGTTCATGGCTGTAAAATCAATTTTTATTATTGAGCTTAAATTTTTATGTAGTTTTTTTTTAGGTTGTAAAATCAATTTGTATTGTAATGGCTGCTAATCAAATGCTATAAAATACCAAAAAGGGATAAAACATTTCTAGTTAAGTACCTACCACCCCTAGGCTTTTTTGTGTGTAAATTTGAGCTAATTTCTTAGGAAATATTTTCATAACAATTAGTTTTCCCCATAATTTTCCTTCTAATAGCAACTGCCTTAGATTGATTTTGATTATGGTAGCATGATCATAAATATGGTTTGATTATTGGTGATACAGAGGCTTCATGAAGGTTCTTGTTAAGATTTTCTTTTCTTTTACATATCCTATAAACAAAGAATGTATAGGTTGCATTCATGATGGTCTCGGGGAGCTGATGTTTTACAATTTGAACTATTGTTCACTAATGTTTCTTGTCGCTTAAATTTGATTGTTTATGATGAATGTCAACTTATCTTGATGTCTTTCACAGGGAGCAATCACCAAACGAATGATTGCAATAGAATAAAATTTCAGCGAATACAATTAGTCAGGCTCTTATCATTGTGACAAGATCTTGAAGTTGGTCATTTGTGGAGCTTATTGCTCTTTCACTTTCTTTGTGTTTGGAGCAAGTTGTATATGTAAATGTACACAATATTAAATTTTCATTTTGTATATAAACAAGTAAAAGAGAAATATTATAGTTTTTAAAATATTGTTGACATAACGTCGATTTTTAACTATTTGGCATCATAAAAAATGGACAATAATACAAAAAATTAATAAAAATAAATTTGAAAAAATGGACCCAGAAACAAGGCTTTGATGTCGTTTTAAAAACGACATTAAATGTCTCTTTAATGGTTTATAACCGACATTAAAGTCCTCATTAATGTCGGTTTTAAAACAACATCAAAGGCCAACCGACACTAAAGATCTTCAATAACACAATAAAAAATATCGGTTTAAAAATGACACTAATGGCCATTAATGTCGTTTTTAAACCAACATTAATGAGGTCTTTGATGTCATTTTTAAACCAACATTAAAGACCTTTAATAATGCTAGTATAGATGTCGATTGCCAACCGACACTAAAGGTCATTAATGTCGGTTTAAAACCGACATTAAAGGCCAAATTTCTTCTAGTGATAAAAGATGTGCATTGTGTCTCAGCCTGAGCAACAAGGACGAATCTGTATATTCTCGAATGTTATTGTTACAGTAGTCTAAACGTAAATTTACGTGACCTAGTGTAGAGAATGATTCGAGATCCTTGGCGAAAGTAATGTTGATAACTAATGTGTGTTTATGTGAAATGAAGCATTTATGCGAAATGTCATGGTATATGAAAAGTTTAATTTATGTGATTTGATATGTTTGGCGAAATAATGTTTACAAAAAGGTATTTCTCGAAAAGGTTTTCTTAAAACCTCACTGAGTCTTGTAGACTTACATTTTTAAATTTCATTTTTTCAAGAATCAAGCGTTAAAGCCAAGTAGAGAGAATTGAAGAACTTGCTAGGTGAGAAGAGTTGCCACACATTTTTACTTTCTAAGCTTAAGAGTTGTACTTTTGTAATTTGTTTTAAGTATTGTAGAATACATTATTTTCTTAAGATAATAAAAGTTTTGGTTTGGTTTACTTCCCTTGTGTTAAGTTGTTTTATCGCCTAAAGTATGGTTGTAGTTTAAGTTAAGTAAAGCTTAGAGATCCCAAGACTCAGTGTTTTGGCGTTTAACACGTCAGATACTGAAGCCACGCTACATCTCACAAGACAAGCTAGTACGTCTACAGGGCAGGGTCTGACATTGACTTTTTACCATTTTGTCTTGAGCATGAACCCACATTCATTTTCTAAAAATTCAAATCACATTTGAATCTATAGCAGGTCAAAAATCAACATTTTGACTTCTTACAACTTTGAACAAATCCATCATTTTTTATCTTCCGTGTATGAATCTGTATTCATATTTTTTATATTTAAATCATATTTAAACATAAAGCTCTATCTCTAAAGAAACGACTATATCACATATACTTGTCGGTTTCTCTCCTCACCTAATAAAAACAATTTGAATCAATCCATCATACTTTTCTAAGTTTATTCTATATAAGCTAGCAGGGAAACCTAATGGACCTATAGATCATGGGCTCCAACAATCCAAGATTAACTGGTTAAACCCTTTTAGATCAAGCTAGTCAACATTCTTTAACTAACGAGTCATTCCACTAAAGTCTCATAGTTGCACTCCCCTCACTATAGATATATTTGTGTCCATCTGATATAACCATGATCAGTAAGTTAATCGTTCACTGGGTTGTTCGTAACATCGACTAGGTCAAAAAACTATTTTACTTCCGAGACTATATCTTGCTCCTTAAGTGTCATTGATCTACTATTGAATAATTTGTTTAAGGTCCAACCTATAAACCGAATCCTTCTTGGGCCAATGAAAGGATAGACCCCTTGTTGAATACTTGGATTCATCCTTAAGGGAATGACCTGTCTGCTAACCCTAAAATGTGTAGGAGTGAATTTTGTGATTCACCCTATGTTCCCAACTATCCACCCAGTCTTACCTAGGTTATCACTAACCGAAATAGATAAATTTAAACAGTAAACAATGTTATAACGTAAAAGTGACTATTTCATGGTTCAGTCTTATGTAAACTCTTTACATAGAATGCCCCCACTTTCATGTCTCTACATAAACAATTCAAGATCACATCGTTTGTACAAACTACAAAGCGAATCACATCATTGCTTGTTAAATTAACTCAACGGCACCAAAAACTTGGTTGGTTGGTTAACTTCATTTAGACATAATGTTGGTATCTAAATCTATATAGTGATTCATTGGTCATGATCATTGCATGCAAAATACTCGCCATGCACCTCTTCATTATGTGATTGCTAAGTCTTCGTTGAGTACAAGTTTTCCTATTGCTTGCTCAAGTGTAAGCGAAACAATAGGTTCTCCTCGGTGAACCAGGGTCTAACACAGGGAATTGATATCAAAGTCTTAGTTTAGGATCTACTCTTTAGTTAGGCGGTATAAAAGAATAATCAATACAGTATGAAAGAGTATAAGTTTATACTATATCTATTTATCTACACTAGAGAATCTGTAAAGGTGGAATAACGAAGGTGGTTGTGAGAATGAAATGCGCATGTGATCTAACTTGTATTAACAAAATGGATGGAGGAAAATCCATGCATTACTAGGCCATAACTTAATTAACTAACTTATGATTAAGGCGAGCACATTTTGTTGTCTTTAAACGTCACCTTTCTCACCTCTCGGGATCCAAATGACTAAGCCTAGTTAAACAAGGTATATCTAGAAGAGTTCACTTACAAGACTTATAGAGCTTCTCGTTTAAGGGTGACTTCTTGTTTGTTTTGGAGTCAATCCCACTCAATCGATGCAACAACTTGACTTGGATGGTTAACTCCACGAACTTAGGCAGGTAAAATGCAGTGTCGTGCATGTGTATCTACATCTAAGCAACAAAGATTCAGAGACTTGGAAAATAATGTTGTTGCTTATGTTGATGTTTCATTCTACATGATGTGTGTCATTAATTAGAATCATTGCATGCAAAATGCTCGATAAATATCTCTTCATCATGTACTTCCAAGCCTTTGTTGTGTACAAGTTTTTCTATTGTTTGCTCAAGTGTAAGCAAAACAATAGGTTTTCCTGAATGATCCAAGGTCGAATACAGGAAAATGATATCAAAGCTTAGTTCTAGTGCCTACTTATCAATTAGCAGTATAAAAGAAAATAAACTATACAGTATGAAAGAGCATAAGTTTAAACTATATCTACTTATAAACACTAGAGAATTTTGAAAAGATGATTCAATGGAGGTGGTTGTGAGAATGGGGTGCAAGATTGAGGAAGGGGGTGAAGGAATGTCTAGTGCCACCAGGCGATTAAGCCATATGAAAGCCTTGATGTGATATAACTTACTTAACTAGCTTAAAATTAAGGCTAGCTCCTCTCAGAGTCTTTAAACGTCATACTTGCTCTCGTTTCCAAATCCAAAGGACTAAGCCTAGACAAACAAGGTATATCTAGAAGAGTTGGCAAGGCAAAAATAATAAGTGTGAAAGTATGTATTGGTAAAGTCGTTAGAATCAAGCACTAATATGTTTAAAAATGAAATGTAATTTGTTAAGGGTAGAATGCGCTTACCAAAATGTACTTCAACAAAAAGTATTTTTAAATTTGCCCTTACTTTTTTATCATGGCTCGATTGTAAGTTAGGGTGTCGAACTCAAGGAAATGGTTGTAAAGAAAATTTCTTGAAATCAAGCTTGAAAGAAATGTTGTTAGTAGCAAAAGGAAAGCATTAAAGAAAGTGTAAAGAATATCACATTGAAGCAAGAATTAAGGAAATTTAAAATGTAAATTCAATTTACAAAAAAAAAGTAGAAATTAAACTCTATGAGAAAAACATGGCGAGGGGCAACGAGCATTATTCAATTCTTATCATCGAATTAAAAGAAATATGAATGAATTTTGCTTTAAAAAGAGATTTTTGGTCAAGGTTCTTGCAAGATCAACTTGCTTGATTCTTGTAAGAGCCTTGATTAAGATTCAAGAAAAGAAACAATCACCACAAACATTTATTGTATATTCTTGCAACAACAATTAATATCTAATTCTTGCTCTCAAAGAAAATCAAAGTATCTTTCATACTTTTTAGAAACAAATTGCAACAATGATTTAATTGTGCACATAAAATTGATAGAATTAAATTCATAAATTGCAAAGAACAAGGGTGATTTATCTAAGCATTAATCAATTTCAAGATTTGACATGTTTGATTACAAGCAAGAAATAATTTCAGATTTTGTGTAGACAAAGATAATCAAATCAATCTTGCATTACTTTTCTAAAGACAAAATATCTTGCATACAAATTGGTCAATCGAGAACAAATTCAAGAATTAATTTGCAAAGTACACTTGTAATTGAAAGTAGGAGAGGTTCTTGATACAAGAAAATTAAAGATTCAACAAAACAACAAGGAGATTAAAGATTCAACATGCCTAATTAATAAGGAAAAATATAAGAAATTCTTCCAGAAATTGAAAAAACACATTGCCCACTTACAACTTGATGATTAGCCCTTCATTGGAAAAGGTTGTTGGAAATTAATTGAGGGAAGAAAAAGGAGATGAAATTTTTGGAAAAAAATTGGAGAGAGTTTTTATGAAATTTTTGGCGTTGATTTTTATGAATTCATTGTGAAATTAGGGAAAATTTAGGGTTTATATAGAAAAGATGGAAAATAACCGTCCATGGGATTTGAAATCGCCACCTGAAGCTCGTGCGCGTGAAGAATTGACAAAAAAATGGGAAATTTCTGGTAAGTAGCAAAAATATTACAAGATTGCCGTTGAAAAATATGAAGAAAAAAAATGAAATAACACACCTCAGGTTCAAACTAGGGTGGGGAAGAGGCGCGAGCGATCAGGATGTGACACGTGGTAGTAGAAGAGTGGACGGATGAACACGCCCTTGAAGTTCAAATAAATTCGAGTTTTTCGTGGGTATAGTTAGATTCGAACCCGTGTCGTAGAGAACCTGTGCGCGAAGGATCAAAATGACGCTGTTCTTTTATGTTTAGAAATCCTGAAGAATTATATGCTACGCTTGGGGTTTGAACCGATGACCTGAGGGTGGCTTGAATAGGTGGAAGGCTAACGCGTGTCAGGTCTTCTTCAACTTATTTACCAAAATGCCCCTTGATCTTTGATTTGATCGTTCTCCTTCGTTTGAACTTCGTTTTAAGTGCTTTTAATTGCGTTGAGTTTGTAACGAAGCCTTCTTTAATATTCTGCATAAACTATTAAATTAATAAATATATGTATGCTATGGATTGAGAATAGAGTTGTTATTAAAGGGTCAAGAATTGCCTTAACAAGAGTTCACTTACAAGCAGAGCTTCACATTTAAGGGTGGCAACCTCTCGGTACCTAAAACCCACACTTGTTCTCCTTTTGGAATAAAAATGATGAAGTTATCTCACCAAGGTGGAGTTTATCTCCAAACTCCTCATCACGCGCGTTAGCCATATCCTTGCTACTTGCCCTCTTAGATAGTTGGTGATATGCGCTGGCCAAGTGATAAAATAGCTCCAATAACGCGTTAAGAATTTTAAGTTAGTGTTCTTATCTAGAATCTTTTATAGATCTTGAATTACAAATAACACAAGGACAGATGAACATTAAAGAAATGATGGATTGAAAATGCATAAACATACATTGTATTAAAGAACAAAGGCTTTTGGCCGCTGTACAATATGAACAAATACAATGTAAAGAAATACAAAAAATGAAAGAATAGAAATGACATTACAAGTTAGGAGAGATGAGGAATGGGATCTTCTTCCCTCAAACCTCAAGTTTCACTCATGAACTGATAGGAGAAGATAAAGAAGTGCTTTATAAACGGTAGAAAGGCTATTCCTTTCCACCAACTCTCTACGGTTTTGCCCAACTTTTCAGATGTACAAATGACAATCCATTTAGACGTTGCTCCCTTATTGGTAAGGATGGATTTCCTATTTATAGGCAAATTTAGGTGAAAAATCTATCATTTTGAGCATGTTAGCACCGAAAGCTGCCCTTGTCCTCAAGACACATCAACTCCATCTACAACTTTTGTCTTCTAACGAACCTCTTCTAGCATTCTGATAAGGTCTTCTCGGCTAGTCTTCGTGCGAGTTCCTCTACGATTTGCTAGCTTATTCTTTTGTTCTTTAGCCTGCGTTAAGACACTAAAAATGGGATGAACATGCATTGATGCTTATGTAAAGTGTATTTCTAAATATTTATTCATTCACAATATAAGTAACACATTTTGATACGCACACTTGTTCTCATTTTGGGACAAAAATGATGGAAGTTATCTCTCCAAGGTAGAGTTTGTCTCCAAACTCCTCCTTGCACACGTTAGTCATATCCTTGCTACTTGTCCTTTTAGGTAGTTGGCGATATACACTAGTTAAGTGGTGACAATAGCTCAACTAACGCGATAAGAATTATAAGCTAGTCTTCTTATGAAGAATCTATCATTGATCCTAATCTACAAATAAAATAAGGACAGATGAACAATAAAGACGTGATGGATTGAAAAAGATATAAATATGCAATGAACTAAAGATTAAAGGCCTTCAACCACTGTGCAATATAGGCAAAATCCATTACAATGAAATACAAAAATAGAAAGAACAGGAATGACATTACAAGTTATGGAAGATGGGATTGTTTGGATTTATTCCTAAAACTTGTAGATTGTAAATATAACTCATTAACAGTTATTAATAAAGTGTTATTATAATTTCAATAAATGTTATTAATTATATTATTAGTTTTGTATTAATAACCCAAATCCAATAAACTAACATCCTAAGTTGTTTGATGAGTCTTGAACAGTATGTAGAGACATACATGGATCAATGTTCGAGATCAGCTTAAATGGTCTATAATATAAGGATAAGGTTGGGTACCTCATCCTCGTAACACTATAGATACAACTCACTTTGTATTTGATACAAACGCAGTAATCCAATATATTCGTGTAGGTAACATGCGAGTGAGAGTATCCTATACAATGTCGATTTTCTTGAGTAATCTATCTGGAAATCCAGCCATTGAATCAAAAAAGAAAGTGAAAAAAGGTTTCTCAAACATTCCTCTTTCATGCAAAAAGGAAGAAAAGCAGTGGTTTACGGCTGCCATTTGTAATCCTTGTTGGAGCAAGGCGCAAGATCGGTCCGTCCACGCGGTCCGTCGACGACTTTTTGAGGAATTTCACTCCGTGCATAAGATTAGACCACGAAATAGTAACCACTAGATGTAACTTCGTTAACTAGTTAGGTTTCTATTTCACTAGGATGACCTAGGTAACTTAGTCTTAATCCTGAGTGTATTATGAACTCCTATTCGCGAGAAATTGTCCTTTGATTTGTACGGGTGAGAGTGGCAAAATCGTCGACTCAATATGCTTAGCATTTTAGGGACAAGATCTAGTGGGGAGCTGGGAACATAATTACACAAGATAAAATTCACTTCCTACGTACTTTAGGGTAAGTAGATGAGTGTTACCTTAAATGGTGTCTCTAGGACTTGAACAAAGGGTCCTACCCTCTTTATGGCACTAGAGGGGTTTCTGTTTATTGGTTGAACCATAAACAGGTTGTTCATTAGAGGAGCATTAGTATTTAAGAACTACAGGTAAAGTAGGGATAAAACAGTAATTTGACCCAACTGGGGTTGTGAACACTTGTGAAGGAGTAACTTATTGTTATTGGTCTATATCCGTGGATACAGAAATATATCTACAGTAAAAAGAGTTCAACCGTTGATGGAGTGTACACACAGTTAACGAATATTGATTCATGTGGTTAATGAGTTTAGCCAATTAATTTCATATCATTGTAGCTTCTAATTTATAGGTCCATTAGGTCCTCTTACTATCTCGTAAAGGGTAATGAGATTTATTTATATTGGTTGTAATTTGAAATGTTCAAATTTACTTTGGGAATTAGTATAATGTAGGGTGATACATTATAATATAAAGTTTATATGTTAATCAAATTTTATTGTATAAATTTAATTTTGGATATGATTCAAAATTAATTTATGAGAGATAAAATATTTGAATGAATTCAAATATTAATTTAATGTGAATGAGATTCATATTAAAATTATTGGTTATGAGAAAAATTTATATTTGATATGATTCGAATTTAACTTAAGTTAAATATAAGATATTTAATTTAGTTATTAATTAATTGAAGAATTAATTAATAGTTTAGTTTAATATTACAGACATTTTTTAAAATAACAAAATAAATTCAAATATTTACAAGCTATAACAAAATTTTGGATTCTATGACTGATAGTGTTCTATCACTATAGCATATCAATGACTATCAGTGATAGAATTTTCTATATGTTGTAAAATCTACTATTTTTAAAATTCGATTTAATTAAATTATTTCTCTTAATATTATTTAATTAAATCAAATTTAATTAAATTAATATAAAGCTTTAAGATATTGGAGAGATATTAATTAAATAAGATTTAAATGAAATATTAATTAAATATGATTTTATTAATTAGTAACTAATTAATTAATAATTAGTTGATTTGAAATTTCTATTAATTTAATATTTTTAAATTAATATAATCCTATTATTCTCTCTTACTCTCTTTTTTACTCCATGAAGGAAAGAAAGTTATAAATATGCAGAAGAAAAATTGTTTTTCTTAAACCAAAATAGAACTAATGATTTTGCTTTGATGCAAAATAGTTTCTCTCTAAAACTTTTTCCTTTCCAATTGGTTCTCACGAACCAATCTCATCCAAGAGGATAGGAAGATCTCCGACGGGTGGTGTTTCCAATTCGGTGGATTGTAGATTCAAAGACGTCAACAAGAGTAAGTTCTCTGTAACTTTTAATTTAAAAGCAAGCTTAGTTTTTTTATTTAGAATTTTGATTATAATTATTGCCAATGTACTAGTATTTTGGGATTCCCAAATTAAATTGAGGAATGGTTCTGTAAAATCTTCCACAGCCAAGGACTTTTATCCCTTTAGGGATATAGTCTCTTCTCTACTCAGACTTCAAGCTCTCACTCACAGACTGACCAGAGAAGAAGAAAAAATACTATACAAACGGTGGAAAAGATATTCCTTTTCCACTAACTCTTTAGGGTTTGATCCATTCAGATGTCTAGCCACATGGTCCATTCAAACCACCCCATTCCTTGATGGTGATAGAGTCATTTTAATAGGTAAATTTAGGCGAAAAATCTAATCTTCTGATCATGTCAGCACCAAAAGCTACCTGTGTCAAGTCACATCAACTCTATTTACCACTTTTTATCTTCTACCGAACCTGTTGATAAGGTCATTCCACGTAATCTTCAGACGAGTTCTTCTGCGATTCACTACTTCTTCTTTTGTTCATAACCTGCATTAAGACACTCCAAACAAGGTGAAAAAAGAATGGATGCTTATGTAAAGTGTATTTCTAAATATTTGTGAATTTACAACATAAATTACGCATTTTGACACATTTCATATGTATCTTGGTCTCATTATTCTATCTAAAAGCCCATAATAACTTGTATTTCTACAAGTTATCACATCCATAGTGTCCCTAAAATAAGATGCCTAACCTTATTCGTATACTACAGACTATGTAGGGTATATAGTTGAACTTGATCCATGTTTATGTCTCTACATAAAGTTAAAATTACACAAAATAGCCCCGGGATCTTAGTTTATTGGATTTAAGATTATATTTTTCAACTCCACTAAGATTTTTTTAATAACGACTTTATTGAATAGAATATGATTACAAACTACGAGTTTTATGACATAAATTCAAACGAACTCCCACGTGGACTAAAACTTTTAGTGGGTTGAAACAACGTTGAATTTAATAACGAGAGAGAATAATACATATGAGTACAATAAACTAGGGCACATGCCCAATAAGTTTTCCACTTATCCTAGTTTATAAACATCGTAGACCTAACTTCTGTAGGTGACCCTCAAACACTTTATTTGTGAGGGTTTTTGTAAAACGATCAACAGTATTTTGCTCAGAAGGTATATGGGTCACTACAACATCACCATGATGTACAAAATTTTCCTGATAAGATGGTACTTGTGTTCGATGTGCATTCCATTTATGGCTTCTAAGTTCGCTTGAATTTGCAACTACACCACTATTGTCACAATATAAAGTGACTGGCAGATGCATATTTGGAACAACTTCCAAATCTATCCAAAATTTTCTTAGCCATACTTCTTCCTTTGCACTTCACAAGTTGCTACATATTCAATTTCCATTGTGGAGTTGAATATACAAGTGTTCTTTACGCTTCTCCACATTACTGGTCCTCCATTTAGAGTGAATATTGATTCTAATGTAGACTTTCTAGCATCTTTATCAGTTTGTAAATCAAAATAAGTGTATCCAGTAAGGATCAGATCCTTAGTACCATATAGTACGAGCATGTAGTTTTTTGTTCTTCTAAGATATTTTAGAATATTCTTAATGATTGTCTAGTGATCACCTTCGAGATTGGACTGATACCTTCAGACCATCCCTACTGAGTAGCAAATATCAAGTCTCGTACATAACATTGCATACATCAAACTCCCAAGCGAAACATAGGGAATATTCTCATATCTAAACCTCTTACGATGTCTTAGGACATTGTTCCTTTGACAAATGAATCCCATATCTATAAAGCAACAAACCTCTTTTGGAATTCTCCATTTTATATCTTAACAATATTTTGTCTATATAAGATGCTTGAGACATGGATGGAGTCTTCTTCTTTCGGTTCTGAACAATTTGGATTCCAAGAACATATTATGCATCTTCCAAATCTTTCATTTGAAATTGCGTAGCTAGACATTTCTTGATGTCAGTCAAATAACCTATATTATTCCCAATGAGTAGAATATCATCGACAAATAAAACTATGAATGCTACGATGGAATTGAAAATCTTTTTGTAAACACAAGATTCATCAACATTCTGCTCAAAGCCATAAGACTTGATCGCAGCATCAAATCTTATGTTCGAAAATCTAGATGCTTGCTTCAAACTATAAATGGATTTTAGAAGCTTACAAACCTTTTGTTCTTGATCTTGTTCTATAAACCCATCTGGTTGAGCCATATATATATTCTTCTCAAGATTACCATTCAGAAATGTTGTCTTGACATCCATCTGCCAAATTTTATAGTCATAAAAAGTTGTGATGGGCAAGAGTCTTCTAATCAGCTTGAGCATGGCAACATGAGAGAAAGTTTCTTCATAGTCCACTCTCTCTCTAGATATAACCCTTTGCCACAAGTCAAGCCTTCAAAGTCTAAACTTTACCGGCTTGGTTTCGTTTTCTTTTATAGATCCATTTACAACCAATTGGTTTTACATCATTTGGTTGATCTACAAGAGTTTAGATAAAATTAAAGTACATTGACTACATTTTGAGGTCCATGGCTTTAATCCACTGATCACAGTCTTCTTCATTCATTGTTTGCTTATAGGTCAATGGATCCTCCATGCCATCATCAGTATGATGACTTGAGTTTCAGTTAAACTCAAGTAAAGGCCAGGCTGATGAACAACTCTTCTACTATGTCAAGGCACACTCAGATGGATGTGACTGACCAGATATACTAGTTTTATCAACTACCTTAGTGGATGAACTAAGTATATCTATGAAGTCTTTAAAAATCACTTTCAATACTAATTTATTACAAGGTTGATGATTCTGAATATGGTCTTCCTCTGAGAATGTGGCATTTATTAATACAAATACCTTATTTTCTTGAGGATCGTAAAGCATACCACCTTTTTGTTTCCTTTGGGTAACCTACAAATACGCACAATTTTGAATGACGTTCCAATTTTTTAGGATTTTGAACCAACACATGTGTCGAGCATCCAGAAATTCTAACGTGAGGTAAACTTCTTACATCATTTTTAAAGCTCATAAGGTGTTTAAGAAATACTTTTAGAGGGAACATTATTCAAAATATGGACAATAGATTCCAGTGCATATCCCCAAAAGAAATCAAGCAACTGAACGAAGCTCATCATAAAGCCAACCATGTCCAACAAGATTCGGTTTCTTCTTTCTAATACACCGTTATGCTAAGGCATACTAGGTGCATAGAGTTGTGACTAGATTACATGTTCTATCAAATAGTTTTGGAATTGTAAGTCCATGTACTTTCCACCTAATTGGAATAGTTCTATCAAAATACTTTGATTGATGTGTCTTTATAGTTTTACTTAATCGATTCTCAACTTCAGCCTTATATCGAATTTTATTATCTCACATCTTTCACGCATGCTAAGAAAACTAGGTTAACTAGGCTAAAAGACTTATTATAATCTTCACGTAGCAGGTGTTTTGTAAACCGTCAACTTAACAACCTCTAGCCTTAGTCATCTTATGTGACTTGTTGACAAGATCGAAACAGGTGAGCCTCTTGTAACCAATTTTACAAGTTATCGACCTATTTTTATGAAAAGTTTGGTTGATATTATTTAACCTAGATGAGCATGCAGGTTATCTTCGTTATTGATTTTAAAATCAATAACATACATTCAAGCATTATAAATGAAAAATTAATTAATATAAATTTTAATTTATTGAACTTTTAATTAAACATTTTTAATTAAATTAAATAAGTCCAAAAAAATTAATTAATTGCATTCAATCAAATTTAATCAAATTTAATCCTATTAATTAATTCCCACATTAATTAATTAAACATGAATATTATACATTATAACCATTATAATAAACATACAATGCATAAACATGTTAACCTGTAGTGGGATTTTAAATCTATATGGCCTACATTATCCACATGCAATTTAAAACAATTAAAACATACATCAGTTGCATAATTTAATTCCTAACACCTTAAAATGGACTGATTTAGGACAAATGAACAAGAACAGAGGATGAGTGTCTCAAGCTAGAAAGAGCCACATGGCAGACACTAGAGCGCATGCAAAGAACCAGGACCCGAACTGACTTTCGGGTTAGGTTTGGGCATCCAATCGCGTCTGTGAGATTCTTCTTGGTTCTCGACATAAAGTTTCTCCAAGAAAAACACGTGTTTTATCTCTTAGTTGAAGCAACAATAACCTAATTTCTACTCTATTGACTCTTGAAAAAATACACACCCTTAAACATAAACCACTTAATCTAGAGCAAAAATCATAATGTATCCATTTTAGTTCAACCATAATTTATCTAATAAATTTGAACCCACCACATGCAATTTGGTAAAAATAAGCATGCTCTGATACCACATGATAGAATTTAGACATGCATAGTGGAAAACGAATCTAAATTTACCCTAATTCTTAAGGTAAACATGCATAAATCTAAACTACATGATTTAGGATTTTTCAAGAAAATACCTTTTGGTAACTTTCGAATCACTCGAATATCTTTACACGATCTTCACTGGACCACCCTTAATAGTCACCGACTATTCTCCAAACTCATAATCGGGTTGTGGAATCCAATGGATGAAGGAAAATCGGGAGAGAGAATTGAGAGAGAAAAGAATGGAATAACATGAAGGGATATGTGACCATTGTTTTGGGAAAAAAGTGTGTAATTTAATTAGGAGAAATTTAATTAACCAAAAGCTAAAAAATTTTAAAATTTGAAAAAACCTTTCTTTTATAAACAAATTACATGCAAGTTTGAATGTAATTGATTCACCAAAACCTAACACCTCACAATCCATTAACCATTAGTGGGCTTTTAGTGAGCTTGGTGTCAACATTTTATGAGTAAGTGGGATTATCCAATAAAATGTTGGATTTTTCCACTAACTTTAGTCAAAGGGCAAAATGGTCATTTGAACATTCAAGTCAAAGTCAAACTTTGAATTTTTATCATTTTGTCCGTCTTGACTAATTTTGACCTTCCGAGCATGAATCTACATTCATTTTCTCAAAATTCAAATCATATTTAAATCTATAGCAGGTCAAAGTTTGACATTTCAAAGTCAAAAGTCAACATTTTGACTTTTTACAACTTTGACCAATTCCATCATTTTCAACTATGAATCTGAAATTCATATTTTTTATATTTAAATTATATTTAAATATAAAGCGCTATCTCTAAACCAACTGTCGCCACGTGCTCGAGACGATGCGGAGCGGCCGACGTCCACAAAAGAGTTATTTTTAAAAGAAAATAGGAGTCGTCATCAATCTTTTTTACGGTGTGATTGGACACCGAAATAAAGTAAACAATTAAAAAAATTGGTCTACGAAAAATAGAGTTGAGTTCGGGAGTCATTTGTGTGTGGGGAAGGTATTAGCACCCCACAACACCCATTTAGAAAAACGGTGGCCAAATTTCAAATCTTGAATTTAAAAATATTTTTTAATTTATTTTTAAGCTAATGTCTTATTTCACCCCTCATTACTACAATATTTGAAGCAATAATCTCATAAAATAAGTGGAATAATATTCCATTAATTAGACTATATATTGAAGGAAAGTTTCTCACCTTAAGAAAATGAGAAATTATTACAATTTCTCAAAATCTATCATAGGCTAGTCTTTGAATAAATATTTTTTTTAAACATTGATTAAATTCATTTTTTCTTGGGATCAAATCTCGGACTCCCAAAGATATTGATCCCTCACCTCAAGAAATCTAGAAATAACGGACTCCCAGAATTTCCTAGATTCCATCATAGAAATTTATTTAAAGAAAATGGTTAAGTTATTAAAAAAGATTTATTTAGGGAACTTTATGAAATTATAGATTAAATTTTGAAAGTTTAAAAAAATTTAAAAAACATTATAGATAAAATTTGCTAAATGATTAACAAAGAGTTTTTTTTTTTAAAAAAAACATAGAGATATTTAAATTGGAATAATTTTAAAACATTGAAAAATTTAAAATACAAAAAGAAAATTACCTTTTAAGTGCATATAACAATAATTATTATGATAGTAATGTGAATAAGTAAAAGAAAGGAAAACATAATCAAGTAAATAAAATAAAGAAATAAACAAAAAAAAGTAGTGATACAATAAATTAGGTTATTACTAATTTTTTTTCCTTTTTTTCAAAAATTAGGAAAAAATAATAAGAATAAAATCAAATTTTGATATTATGTTAATAAAGTAAATTTCATTTTCCTAAAATAAATAAACTAAATTCAATGAGATATTTTGAGATTTTGTGAAAAATTAATTAATAAATTAAATGGATATTAAAAGATTTTTTTGTTTAAAATTGATTTTCTTTTTTTTCTTTCCTAAAATGATATAAAATAAGTCAAAAGATTTTATTAATTTATTTTTTTCCTAAAATGAGTAGAAATAAGTTTTTTTTAAAAAAATATTTTATTTAAAACTAAATACTTTCTTTGATGTTAAAATAAATGAATTTGTTTTTATTTCCTAAAAAGATAAAAATGAGATATTATGTTATTACTAATTTTTTTTCCTTTTTTTCAAAAATAAATAAATAAAAGTTTAGCCATTATTACTAATATTATTTCTTAAAAAAATATTGGTAGAATATAAATAGGTGGCTACACCAACGACTATATTACATATACTTGTCAGTTTCTCTCTCCTCACATAATTAAAACAATTTGAATCAATCAATCATAGTGTTCTAAGTTTATTCCATATAAGTTAGATGGGAACTTAATGAACCTGTAGATCATGGGCTCCAACGATTTGAGATTAACTGGCTAAACACTTTTAGATCAAACTAATCAACATTGATTAACTAACGGATCATCTCACTAAAGTCTCGGTAGTTGCATTTCCCTCACCACAAATATATTTGTGTGCATCTGATATAACCACTAAAGTCTCGATAGTGACACTCCCCTCACTACATCTTGCTTCTTAAGTGTCATTGATCCACTATTAAACAATTGGTTTATGGTATAACCTATAAATCGAATCCCTCTCGAGCCAATGAGAGGGTGGGACCCCTTGTTCAAAGCTTAGATTCAATTCTTAAGAGAATAACCTATCTACTAATCCTAAAGCGGGTAGGAGCGAATTCCATTTTGCACCATATATCCCCAACTATCCTTGTGGTCTTATCTAGATTATCAATAATCAAAATAGTTAATTTTAAACAGTAAATGACGTTATAACGAAAAAAATGATTATTTCATGTTTCAGTCTTATGTACACTCTTTACATAGGATGCCCCCACTATCTTGTCTCTACATGAATGATTCAAGATCACACCGTTTGTACTAATTACTAAGCGAGCTGCATTTATATACTGTCCCCAAAATATGATGCCCAACTCTTGTTTGTGTACTATAGATTATTTA
>CM046893.1:9560944-9643184 GCA_025688845.1 Cucumis hystrix
AGAAAAAGACTAAGGTTTTTTTTTATATAAAAATAACAATAAAAGTAAAAGAAAGCCAAAAAA
The DNA here is from genome assembly GCA_025688845.1 of Cucumis hystrix. Taxonomy (NCBI): domain Eukaryota; kingdom Viridiplantae; phylum Streptophyta; class Magnoliopsida; order Cucurbitales; family Cucurbitaceae; genus Cucumis; species Cucumis hystrix. The sequence continues at coordinate 9,561,008 of CM046893.1, forward strand.
ACTTTAAAAAAATCTTATACAATTTTTTCTTCTCTCTATCTTTAAAGAAAAAAAGAAGAGAGAAAAAAAAAAGATCAAATCCCAAAGAAAATTACTCGTTGATGAGGTGCGGATCCTTGGGAGTAAAACCCTACCACATGCAACCTCTAACAAAGTCTATTTCAACAGGAGATTTGATTTTGTAAAAAAAAAAAAAAAAGAACCAAAAAAAAAAAAAAAAAGGTAATGATACTAACGTAATGAAATGAATAAAAAAAACCTTTTGGAGAAACTTTTCTTCCAATTCGCAGATATTCTCCCAAAAAAAAATTCTCTAACAACTTTTCTCTAAAGATTTTTTTTGTAAGAACTTTTATCCAAATGACAAAGGTCCCTATTTATAGACCCGAGGTGTACCATAAATTAGGAAAAAATAATAAGAATAAAATCAAATTTTGATATTATGTTAATAAAGTAAATTTCATTTTCCTAAAATAAATAAACTAAATTCAATGAGATATTTTGAGATTTTGTGAAAAATTAATTAATAAATTAAATGGATATTAAAAGATTTTTTTGTTTAAAATTGATTTTCTTTTTTTTCTTTCCTAAAATGATATAAAATAAGTCAAAAGATTTTATTAATTTATTTTTTTCCTAAAATGAGTAGAAATAAGTTTTTTTTAAAAAAATATTTTATTTAAAACTAAATACTTTCTTTGATGTTAAAATAAATGAATTTGTTTTTATTTCCTAAAAAGATAAAAATGAGATATTATGTTATTACTAATTTTTTTTCCTTTTTTTCAAAAATAAATAAATAAAAGTTTAGCCATTATTACTAATATTATTTCTTAAAAAAATATTGGTAGAATATAAATAGGTGGCTACACCAACGACTATATTACATATACTTGTCAGTTTCTCTCTCCTCACATAATTAAAACAATTTGAATCAATCAATCATAGTGTTCTAAGTTTATTCCATATAAGTTAGATGGGAACTTAATGAACCTGTAGATCATGGGCTCCAACGATTTGAGATTAACTGGCTAAACACTTTTAGATCAAACTAATCAACATTGATTAACTAACGGATCATCTCACTAAAGTCTCGGTAGTTGCATTTCCCTCACCACAAATATATTTGTGTGCATCTGATATAACCACTAAAGTCTCGATAGTGACACTCCCCTCACTACATCTTGCTTCTTAAGTGTCATTGATCCACTATTAAACAATTGGTTTATGGTATAACCTATAAATCGAATCCCTCTCGAGCCAATGAGAGGGTGGGACCCCTTGTTCAAAGCTTAGATTCAATTCTTAAGAGAATAACCTATCTACTAATCCTAAAGCGGGTAGGAGCGAATTCCATTTTGCACCATATATCCCCAACTATCCTTGTGGTCTTATCTAGATTATCAATAATCAAAATAGTTAATTTTAAACAGTAAATGACGTTATAACGAAAAAAATGATTATTTCATGTTTCAGTCTTATGTACACTCTTTACATAGGATGCCCCCACTATCTTGTCTCTACATGAATGATTCAAGATCACACCGTTTGTACTAATTACTAAGCGAGCTGCATTTATATACTGTCCCCAAAATATGATGCCCAACTCTTGTTTGTGTACTATAGATTATTTAGGCTATATACTCAAACTTGATCTATGTTTATGTCTCTAGCTACAGAATGTTCAAGTTTACTCAAAATAGCCTTGGAACCTTAGTTTATTGGATTGAAGATTTTAGTTTTTAATTTCACTAATAATTTCTCAATAACGACTTTATTTAATAGAATATGATTACAAACTACGAGTTTTATGACATAAATTCCAACATATCTCTGTCTATCTACTTCCATTCGAACAAATAATTTCAATTGAATGCAACTATAGGTCATTATGTAGTATTTTGTAAAATGAAAACAAGATTATGTACAAAAGTAAATTCAGTATTCAATAGTGATAGAAGGAAATATATATCTATCTTTGCCTATCTCTATAAACAATTCATTGTAAAAGATAAATAAAAAGAGGTAGATAGGGATATACATCTATTGTTTCATGATTTATTAATGGTAAATAATATAACTTTGTAGATAAGATAAGTGAGAAAAATGAGATATACATAGATAGACTACTATCGATTTCTATCTGTGTTTCATAGATTTTTTTTTTTAATTTGTTATAAAAGCTGTAAATATTTTTAATTTGGTTCTATATATGAAGATTGCCCTTATTTTTACCATATATGGTAAAGAGCGTGATTATAATTTTTTTAATGCAGCATTAATTTATCCAAATTCCCTGGTCATATGTCATGGCCAATGATTTAAACAAATGAATTATATTTCTCATGTTGTTTAAAACTATGTCCATTTCTAGTTGAGCACAAAATAATACAATAATAGTAGTGGTAGACTAGTAGTAAAATACATAATCCAACTTAAACTTTCAACTATTTCAGTGCTTAAAATTTTAAATATACTCTTAGATAAACATTAATTAAGAAAATATTTTAATTAATTCTGATTGCTAATTGTCTGTATTACGCTAAATGTAACCAACCATTTAAATCTACTTTAAAATTTGGCTACAAACCTAAATTTGTATGACTTTAAAATTTGTGTGTTTAGTTTTTCACTTATGAAGTAAATAAAAGAAACGTGAGTTTGTTGAAAGATTGTTAAATAAGTTTTTTTCTATCAATAACAAAAAAGAATTACCAAATAGAGCTGTTGAATTAACTGCTTTATTAGACCTAAAGAAAAGACATTTAAACTCACCCTACATGTCATTAAACTAATTAAAAATAATAATTAAAAGAAAATAGAAAGTTTATTGGTTGAATATTCAAATCTGTGTCCACTATATTCTATAAATTAATATTATTATTAATAATAACAATATATAACTTATAGGTTTTGTTTTGTTTTTTTTATGGAGTGTCATGGAATTTTTTGGATTTTAAATGCCTAAAAAATGGTATGGAGAAGAGAATAGTTTGTTACTAATTACCATTCAATTGTTTTAATTATATTAACCCCACTCTATTGTCTAGTACTATATTGAATTTTAATTAACCAATTAACTTTTCTAAGGACTAGGTTACCAAATGTTTAATAGATCAAATAAAAGTTTCTAATTGTTCCACAATCATTCTTTGATAAAAAAAAATATTTTATTAATATTACGAGTTATTGTTGTTAAATTACTATAATAATATTTTAGAATTAATTTTAGTAAAAGTTTTAATTATCGGTATGATCACATCCATGAAATGGAAAAATTCAGTCTTAGTAAGAGAGAAAAAGATCTTGACGCAATTATATTGCGAAGAGTACATATAATTTATTCGATATTAATTGTGTTTTTTTTTTTTTTTGAAAAGAGAATATATCTCCAGTTTATTCATGGGACATTTTTAAAAATAGCAAATATTTATTTACAAACTATAGCAAAATTTTGGATTCTATCACTAATAGTCTTCTATCACTATAGCATATCGATGACTATCAATAATAGAATTTGCTACCGGTTGTAAATAATTTGTAAAATCTACTATTTTTAAAAATTTATCTTTATTATTTTCAAATAGTAATTTTCATTCAATCATCCAAATCATATATAAACAAACAAAAGTTTATGTAACATATTGTTAAAATTCATGATATTTTTGTACCACCTAAAGATACTATATGATTTATAAATAAAATAAAGATATTATGTGTTTCTACAGGAGATTGTTTGGTTTTTCTTCAACATTTTTAGTGGGAATAAATTTTAAAACTTTGTTTTCATATTAAATATAAGATTTTTTTTCAAAAATAGCAAGTTTTACAAAATATTTACAATCTATAGCAAAATTTAAAATTCTATCACTGATAGTCATTGATATGCTACCGTAATAAAAGTCTATCTATAACTGTCATTGATAGAATCCAAAATTTTGCTATAACCGGTAAATATTTTAATTTGTTTTGCTATTTTTAAAAAATTTCCTAAATATCTAGATTGTACACTGATTGTTCGAGACCGTTTTGTAGCGGGGGAGTCATTCATATTAATATATATTTTTATGCCAAACAAATGGTTTATTAATATATTTAATTTATTTTATAAATTCAAAGTTACAACTAGACTAGTTATACACAACAAACAAAAAAAATGAAGTTAATAATATATTTTTATTCTATATGATAAATACTTATGAATTTTTTTTAAGGTGAAAACCTTATGTTATCTACTAACTAAACAAATAAATTTATGCCATTTGTATTCTCATGAAACCGATTGAATCATCTTATTTAAAGACTTTTTAGATTATTTTAAGTACAACCAATAGAGGCCATGGAGATTTAAACAACTTATGGCCAAGGAGTATCCAAGTGTCCTAAGTGAGCTAAAGAACCTATATGTTGAATGTTTAGGGGAAGCATTAGGAGTAATGATGCTTGGTGGCGAGAGGGTAATGGACTGAAGCTGTGTGGCAAACCTTAAGTGAAAGCCCTTTGCTAGCTAATCATGATGAACCATGCGTTCAAGTGAATATGGTTGAGTGAGTTCTAGGTATTGAATTTGTGCTTAATTAAGTTGATTACATATGGACAACCGTGCATTCATTTAGATTTCAGCAAGCAGAACGTGACGAAGCTTTGACATGCAGGACAACTTATTTAAGCATGTTAAGATATTTTGACAAATAGATTACAATCTTTTTCAAATAAATAAAATTCTTTTTAAAGCCTCCTACTATGAAGGAATCTTAATAAGGTTGGTTCCTTATTTTATCGAGAAGAGATCTTTTTTCTAAAAAAATATATTAAGCATCGTTCATGCTCAAGGCTCGGTTATGCAAAAAAACAAGAGAACGATGGTGAATGGTGTACTACTAAACTTACCGAGAAGAGACGGAAAAAGGTGAAGGACTTCATGTATATTTATTTCTAATATATTCATCGTAGTTTACAGGTTGTTTGAATAACCTACGAAGAAGATGACGAAGTGAATAGATTGATGAGGAATATGTCGACAAGAAGACCGCAGAATTGGAGGATCAATTCTAAAAGCCAGGGGGAGCCTATACTGGTCTTGGTAGCATGTCGATGAGAAGATCATGGAGTTGAGGGATCAACTTTGGAATTCAGGGGGAGCCTGAATCAGTCTTCAAAGAGATTAGGCATACTTCAGGGGAGCCTGAGTTTAATATTTAGTTATGTTATGACTATTCAATGTAACCCGTATGACAAGTTACATATTGAGAATCTCAATAATATTCCTTATCCAAACTGGGTTAACAAAGTGCACTGTGTTCTTATCGTTTAGATGCTCTAGTTAGACGTATAGTTAAGTACTTGTGATATAGCTAAAAGGAATTCAACTTATCTCTTTTTCAAAGCAGATTTCAAAGCTTAAATAGTCACATTTGGCTCATGCTTTTACAGTAAGTTTTGTTCAAAAAAGTCAAATTAGGGTATACTAGAGAAGAGGATTCAGAGAAGGAACTCAAAGGCTGAAGAAATTCAAGGAAGCTCAGTTTCAAAGAGAATTGAATACTTCTAATTTTAAGGAATTAACTCAAATTCGTGAATGACAAAATGTGTTAAATGCTAATTTTAAACTTGATTTTCAAACTATAATATTTTGAGTATGCATGCTTTGAGTTATTTAAGTATGTTTTAATTATTGATTTTATCAAGATGTGTACAAAGCATGAGCTTAAATTAAAGCTTGAGATCTGATTATAAAGCATAAGCTTGAATTGAAGTATGAGTTTGAGATAAGCATGAAATTTAGGCAAAGCATGACTTTAAGCAAAGCATAAGATTTAAGCAAAGTGTGTAGTTTGCTTATGGTGTTGGGTAGCCAAAGTAGTGTCAAGGAGGCTTCAAGGGCATGGAGCTAGGGGCAAAGAGTACACCTAAGTGAGGAATGTTGCGATTTATGTCCTGAAACTCGTAGATTGTAAATATAATATATTGACCATTATTAATAAAGTATTATTTTTATAATTTCAATAAATATTATTGATTATATTATTAGTTTTGTCTTAATAACCCAAATCCAATAAACTAACATCTTAAGTTGTTTGATAAGTCTTGAACAGTATGTAGAAACATAGAGGAATCAATGTTCAAGATCAGCTTAAAGGGTCTGTAGTATAGGGATAAGGTTGGGTACCTTATCCTGGTAACACTACAAATACGACTCACTTTGTATTTGATACAAACGCAATAATCCAACACATTCATGTAGGTGACATGCGAGTGAGGCTATCCTATGCAATGAGTTTGCATAAGATCGGACCACATTTCCAACATTTGCATCCCAAAAGGAGAACAATTGTGGATAATGGGCACTGAGAGGTTGCAGTGCTTAATCGCAAAATCCTATATGACTTATAGGTAATCCCTTTTAGACATAACTCGTCAATTTGTACTTAGTCATATGGACCTCTGAAAGCGACCATGTGCGACATATAATGAATTCGAGAGAAGCAACCCTTAATCATAAGTATAGTTTAGTGAGTTACATCGCATCAAGGTTATCCCATTACCTATTCGCATGATAATATGTAGAGATTCCTTCCTTCATTTCTCTGATACAAGTTAGTTCGCATTACCATACCACTTCTATATCCTCTCTTTACAGACTCTCATGCTTAGCTTAGCCATTGAATTTAGTTAACATTTCTTGCATTTGTTATACTTTAATTCTTTCACATCGCCTAAATGAAGAGTAATTCCTAGAACTAATGTCTTGAATCAATTCCCTATGTTCGACCCTGGATCACCTAGGTAAATCTGCTGTTTCGCTTGCACTTGAGCTAGTAGTAGAAAAACTTGTACTCAACGAGGACTTAGCTATGACGCGATGGAGAGTGATATAGTGAGAATTTCACATGCCATGATCATGACCCATGACTTATAGCATAGAATTAATCACACAATACATAAAGATATGTTGAGCATCTTAAGCGCAATGAACCCACTTAGTAACGTATTCTAATCGTATTATGCAAATGCAAAACTACTAAGTCCACACCCAAACAGTCCAGTGAACCCCATGCCTGAAAGGTAATAAATAATTTTTAAAGTTCTGCATCAAATATCAAACCAACATTTTGTAGATATAGGTTGCCTGAGACAATTCTAGCATTTTGTTCTTACTATCTCTTATGATTTGGATCCCAAGAACATATTGTGCCTCTCCTAAATCTTTCATTTGAAATTAGGTCGTTAGCCAGGTTTTAATGTTAGTTAGGTATCCTACATCATTTCCAGTTAGGTATCCTACATCATTCCCAGTTAGAAGGATATCGTACACATAAAGTACTGAGAAAGCTACTTCACCTTTGTTGATTTACTTGTATACACGAGGTTCATCAAAGTTTTGGTCAAAACCGTAAGATTTGATTGCAGTATCAAACCTAATGTTCTAAGATCTGAATGCTTGTTTCAACCCATAAATGGATCGATTCAGCTTGCAAACTTTTTGCTCATGACCTTGTATTATGAACCCCTCTGGCTGAGACATAAAGATACTCTCTTCAAGATTGCCATTCAAAAAAACATTATTGACATCCATTTTTCATATTTCATAATCATAAAATTTGGCTATGGACAAGAGAAGCCTTATTGACTTTAACATAGCAACAGGAGAAAAAGTTTCCTCATAGTCAACCCCTTCCCTTTAGGTATACCTTTTTGCTACAAGTCTAGCTTTGAAGGTTTATACCTTCTCAGCTGAATCTCTCTTTCTCTTATAGATCCATTTTCACCCTATAGGGTTCACCCCTTCAAGTTGATCTACAAGCTCCACTACTGAATTAAATTACATAGACTCCATTCCTAGGTTCATGGCTTTGACCCATTGGTTCTTATCTACATCATTCATTACCTGTTTATAGGACAATGGATCCTCAACGCCATCATCTGATATGCAATTTGAGTTTTTGTTAAACCCATGTAACGGTTAGGTTGTGATACAACCCTTCCACTGCATCGAGACATACTCAACAATTGAGAATGATGAGACTGACCTAATGTGTTGGTTTCATCAACTCTTGATGGGGGACGAGCTTCATCAACAACCCTTGTTCATTCATTAGTAGCTTCATTTAATACTAATTTGCTTCATGATTTATGATCTCTTATGTGGTATTCTTTCAAGAAAGTAGCATTTGTCGATATAAACACTTTGTTTTTTTTATCGATCAAAGAATACAACAACTCTCGCTTCTTTAGAGTAACCAGTGTGCTATACAACCTCAAATTTTGAAGTGACTTAAATAAGGTTTGTGTCATATCCATAACTTGAAAGGTGTTTTAGAAACACTCTTCGAAGGAACATTGTTCAAGAGATGAACTGCAGTCTCTCTGCATACCCTCAAAACGAGCTAGGTAATTGAGCATAGCTCATCATTGAACCAACCATGTCTAACAAGCTTCTATTTCTCCTTTCTGATACACCATTTAATTGAGGTGTACTAGGTGCTGAGAGTTGAGATTGGATTCCATGTTCTATCATATAGTCTTGGAATCTCAAATCCATGTACTCTCCGCCTTGATCAGATCAAAGTATTTCAATATTTTAACTTAATAGATTTTCATCTTCAACCTTATACTTCTTGAACTTTTCAAGAGTTTCAGACTTATGTTTCATTAAATATAAATAACCATACCTTGAACAATCATATAAAGGAGATGAAGTATTAAAAACCTCCTTTAGCTTTGACATTCATTAGACCACAGAGGTCTTAATGTATAAGTTTTAGGGGCTCTTTGACTCTATAACCTTTTCCAGTAAAGGATCATCTTTCATTCAAGACAAGATTCACATGGAGGTAATGAATCATCTTCTAACTCATTTAGAAGTTCATTCTTTACCAATCTTTAAATCCTTTCGAGATTAATGTGACCTAATCTTAAATGCTGAAGATAGCTATTGTTATTCGAAGAAATTCTTTGCTTTTTATTTTGAGTATTAGCAGTTTTAAACATCTCATGATTTAAAATTGCTTTCGCTTCGTTAGGTCTTAAGACATACAAGTTGTATTCAAGCTTAGCAGAACAAATTTGTACACCATTCTTATAAATGATTGCTTCATTTAAAGAAAAAAGTAACATTATATGATTGTTCAATAAGACAAGAAATAGAAGTTTTCGAAAAACATGAATTAATTTCTAAAAAAAAAAAACAACTCAGCATCTCCCACTGCATGAGCTGAAATGAAGTCCCTCGTTTCAATCTTGAGCGTCATCTCACCCTCTTCGAGGTGCTGGAAGGAACTAGTTTCCTGTAAAGAAGAACAAACATGGTTAGTGGCTTCTGAATCAAGTATCCAAGCCTTTTGGTATTTTTTCACTAAACAAGTTTCTAAGTGTTATGGGGTTGTGTTTGATGTTTTAGAATGAAGGAAATTAATTGGAGTTGTTTCCCATCATTTCAGGACAAGAGGAAATCAGGCAAGCTTATCGACTAAGGGTTTGATCTGCGATCTGTGAGTAGTTTTCTTAAATGTTTTATGTGATTTCACTTTATTATTTTGAAGAATGATTTCAAAGACAAAAAAATTCAAAAATGATTTATATGAAAATTTTATGTGTTTCAAGCGTGATTTATAATGGTGAAAGCTTGATTTGATAAAGTATGATTTGATGCTAACTTTTATGTGCACATAAAGAGTCGAGGCCATCATGGAGTGTACGGACCACATGATGAAAAGTGGGCTTATGAGTTGAAAGGAGCATATAAAGCTTAGTGGCCTGAGCAACAAGAACGAATCAATATGTTTTCTGATTCTGTTGTTACAGTAGTCAAACACAAGGTAATGAGACGAAGCGTAGAGAAGATTTGGGATCCTTGGTAAAAGGAATTACTATTAACTAATGTGTGTTTATGTGAAATTGTTATGTTGTAAATATGTTTGTTAAGCATAAAGAAAGATTTATGTGAAATGAAATAACTTGAAATTATTTATGCAAATGATGTTTATGGAAAGGTATTGCGAAAAAGATTTCATAAAACCTCACTAAGTCTTTTAGACTTATTCTTATAAAATTTATCTCCCAGGATTTTGGCATTGAAGTCAAGAGGAGATGAAGTTTGAGCTTGCTAGGCGAGAAGTTGCCAGGCGTCTTAAGTTTAAGTGTTGTTGTATCTTTGGTTAAGTGTTATTTTTGTATATTGTTGTATTAAACGCCTTATTGGAAATAAAGTTAAAATTTGTTTCATCTTTTCTGCAATAAGTTCTAACCGCCTTCAATTTATTTGTTAAGTGTTTTGATGGTTAAGTTAAGTTAAGAAAGTTAAGAGGAGTGTCTTTGGCGTTTAATTGCGTCAGGGATGCTCGAGTCGCATCACGTCTTGCGAGGCAAGCAAGTAGGTCTGTAGGACGTGGTGTGACACTAATAATAATAAATATGAAAAAAATTAAAATCATTTTTGCTACGTTCTTTGTATGGCTAGAAATATATTGGCAATTAGAAAGCTCTAATGACGTTTGGTGCGTGGGACAAAAAGAAACAAATATTAATTAAAGAAAAATTTAGCGTGGAAAAAATTTTGTTCTGCTGACAAAAATCTTTTCGTAGGCAGAAACAGTTTCTGCCTATGAAACAAACGTGGCCAGAAAATGTATTTTTGGCCGATGTGATGATGATAGTAGGCAAAAATACCTTTCTATCGATGTTTTTTTCGTGGCTAGAAAATGTAATTTTGCGGACATGATGATGATCATCAACAAAAATATCTTTCCGTCGACGTTTTTTATGGCCAGAAAATGTATTTTTGGGAACGTGAAGATAATTGTAGGCAGAAAACGTCAATTTTAATTTGGCCAGAAATATGAATATCTTTCTGCCGATGTGTTTTTCGTGGCAAGAAATATGTTTTTTGGCCACGATTTTAATTTGCGTCGACATTTTTACCTATGCAACATAAAAAACGTGGACAAAGGAAAAGACGACGGTGTTTTGGCCACGCAACGTATCCATGCAAAAAAAAATGTGGACAAAAGCTCTATCCACTTTTTTCATAAGAACTACCCACGTTCTTTTTCGTCGACAAAGACAAAAGTTCTTGTAGTGTCTTCAGAAGAGATTCCAAGATAAACGACACTTGGCTCTACTCATGAATGATCGTCCCGTTTATTTCTGCTAAATTGAACTGAACCATCAAGCCGAGAACATGTTCTCTAACAGATTGGCCTCTTTCATACTGTACTTTAAACGTATTTAATGGCCTCGTGTTGGATTTGAATGAACGGTTATCCAGACATCTCCTTGAAGGAGTCCATAATCTCACGTGTAGTGACCATGGACTCATGCTTCTTGCTCAGTAGGTTAGACATTCTGGCCAAGATATAGATGCGGGACTTGTCATTGGCCTTTGTCCAATGATCATATGCATCTCTGATAGTCTGGGATGCATTTCGAGTAGGGGAAGGAGGACATTCCTCTATTAAGACGAAGCATAGATCATTGACTACTAGAATCATATTCAAGTTTGACTTCCACATCGCATAATTCTCATCAATTAATTTTTCATTTTTAAGCAGCTGAATCATTGAAGAAGACATGCTAAAATATCAAACAATTGACCATATTAGTTATCTCTGTCTTAACTCATTACACAAAATAATCCAATTAATTCAGCAAAAACAATCAAAGAACCCTAATCAAACAAATGATTTAGTTTTTGCAACGATGCTTCAGAAGTTTAGAGCAACAACCATCGAAGGGTGATAAACTATTCCTCTCCTGGAGTAAGACAATCTTAGCTAATTACTAATACCGAAATAACTCTTATTCCTATAGTTTTTAGCTACCGTTGTTCGGTCAAAGATTCATTAACTAACTTAATTCATCCCGTAAGTGTTACCTTATCATTTTTAGATCTCAGAGGTACGTCGTTCAACAAGCTACCGAAAGTAAAGACAATTGTTGAAGATTAACCTAGGAAACCCTATCCATTTCTGAAGTTTGTGTTGTTCCGACTTCTATAATCAAGCCCTCCGAAGGGATGGTGGCTCTAGGATGACACGTAGGCAGATCATAGAAATCTCATGGTGCAACCTAATGGAGGAGACCGTAGGATACGTTGACATGCGTCCTTCTCCCACTTATTATGAACATTTTCCCTATTCACCTTGTTATTGACCAATACAAACACTTTCCAAAGGGAGGCCGCGCCTAGAGCGACACGAAGTCGAGTATGGATCTCACGTGTGAACTCTTAATGACGTGAGAGCTTAAAATTGATATATTTTAATTATAAACTATATTTGTCTCACTAAAATGTTCTATTAATTTAGGGTTTGTTTTACTTAGCTAAATTCCAACTAAATGAGTTTACTTAAGTCTATTCTTATCATAACTTTTATAATAAGACTTTACTCTAAAGTTTCTAGGTGTACTAAACCATTTAATCTACCTAGTGACATCTTATGCTAATAGGAATAAGGTTAATTCAATGCCGGTTCTAGGTCAGTTCCCAGGTAGGAGATGTTCCGTAAACCATCAACTTAAGCACCACCAACCTAAGACAGAACTTTACCGGTGGAGTTCCCTTATAACCTTAAATCCTATTTTTCCTACTTTGTTTCATTAAACTAAAATAAGACATAATTCTAATCCTATTAGAATTAATGTGATCTTAGGTCTATTTAATTTTAATAAATTTAAAATTAAAACAAATTAATCCTAAGATTCTATGTTTGCATACATCTCTTTATCATTGGTTGATGGTTTTAAATTATCAAATTTTATAACTATTATAAAATTAACTAACTAGTCCTATAATATGCATACTATGGTTTAATTAGTTAAAATCAAACAATTAAATAATAAACCATGCAACATGCAAAACATTACATTAATGTAACAGTTATATTAAATTATGGATGTAATATGCTCAATGCAAATTGATATTCATCTTAATTAATATAACACTTATATTATTAAAAATAATATGAAAATCAACCAAGCATACACAAGACATTATTTAAATATAACAAATTATATTTAACTAAGTAATGTCATGCATCATGCTTATCCAATTTCATATATTTAAAATATCAACATACTTTAAATAAATCATGAAATTCATAATCATGCATTAATACCATACATTATAACATTTATAATATATAAAAATGCATGAACATGCTTAACTTAAGGTGGAATTTATCTAAAAGACATCCACAAAACAATTAAATAGCAATTGAACCCGTAAAATTGGCCCCTAGGATAAAATAAAGCAATAAATTACATTATTTAAGCTTTAAAATATCCTAAAATTGCTTCCAAAGCTCCAAAATTGGTCTCAAAACCTTCAAAAAGTTTAAACTGGGCCCAAAAACCTTGAATCGGTCTAAAACTAACATCCTAAGTTGTTTGATGAATCTTGAACAGTATGTAGGGATATATTGGGATCAATGTTCAAGATCAGCTTAAAAGGTCTATAGTATAGGGATAAGGCTGGGTACCTTATCCCGGTAAATATTATGGATACGGCTCACTTTGTATTTAATACAAACGCAATGATCCAACGCGTTCGTGTAGGTGACATGCGAGTGAAAGTATCATATGTAATAAGTTTGCATACGACCGGACCACAAAATAGTAATCACTAGATGTAACTCCGTTAACTAATTAGGTTTTCTATTTCATTAGGATGACATAGGTAACTTAGTCTTAATCCTGAGTGTATTATGAAATCCTGTTCGTGAGAAATTGTCCTTTGATTTGTACGGGTGAGAGTGGCTAGATTGCTGACTCAATATGCTTATCATTTTTGGGACAAGATCGATTGAGGAGTTGGAAACATAATCACACAAGATGGAATTCACTCCTTTTCGACTTTAGGGTAAGTAGATGAGTGTTCCCTTAAATGGTGTATTGAACAAAGAATCCTACCCTCTCTATGGCACGAGAGGATTTATGTTTATTGGTTGGACCATAAACAGGTTGTTCATTAGAGGAGCACTGGTATTTAAGGACTAGAAGTAACCTATGGGTAAATCGGTAATTTGACCCAACTGGTGTTACGAACACTTGTTAAGGACTAACTTATTGTTATTGGTCTATATCCGTGGACACAAAAATATATCTACAATAAGAAGAGTTCAACTATGAGTCTTTAGTGGAATGTACACACAGTTAACGAATATTGATTAGTGTGATGAATTAGTTTAGCCAATTAATCTCATATCGTTGTAGCTTCTAATTTGTAGGTCTATTAGGTCCCCTTCCTAGCTCATAAAGGGTAATGAGATTTATTTATATTGGTTGTAATTTGAAAGGTTCAAATTCACATTGAAAATTAGTATAATGTATGGTGATATATTATAATATAAAGTTTATATTTTAATCAAACTTTATTTATAAATTTAATTTTGGATGTGATTCAAAATTAATGTATGAGAGATAAAATATTTAAATAAGTTCAAATATTAATTTAATGTGAATTGGATTATATTAAAATTATTGGTTATGAGAGAAATTTATATTTGAATATGATTCAAATTTACTTTAAGTTAAATATAAGATATTTAATTTATCTAATAATTAATTAAAGAATTAATTAATAGTTTAGTTTAATTTTGGAGGCATTTTTAAAAATAGCAAAATAAATTAAAATATTTACAAGCTATAGTAAAATTTTGGATTCTATCCTTGATAGTCTTCTCTCACTATAGCATATCAATGACTATCAGTGACAGAATTTGCTATAGGTTGTAAATATTTTGTAAAATCTACTATTTTTAAAAATTCTCCTTAATTTTATTTAATTAAAATTGATATAATTAAATTAATTTAAAACTATAAGATATGTGAGAGATATTCATTAAATATGATTTAAATGAAATATTACTTAAATATGATTTAATTAATTATTAATTAATTAGTTGGTTTGAAATTTCTATTAATTTAATATTTTTTAAATTAATAGAATCTCATGTTTCCCTCCTACTCGTTCAAGGAAAGGGAGTTATAATCATGTAAAAGAAAACAATTTTTTCTTTAAAAAAGACCTATGCCTTTTCTCTTTGCAAAATAGTTTCTCTTTAAACCTTTTCCCATCCGAATTGGTTCCCATAGACCAATCTCATCCCAGAGGATAGGAAGGTAACCGACGAGTGGTGTCACCAATTTAGAATTTTAGTAGATTCAGAGGCATCAAACTACGTGGGTTTTTCATTCTCTGTATCTTTTAATTTAAAAGCATGCTTAGCCTTTTAGAATTTTGTTTCTAAATATTGCCAATGTATTGGTATTTTGGGATTCCCAAATTAAATTGAGGAATGGTTCAGTAAAATATTCTGTTGCCAAGGGCTTTAATCCCTTCAAGGAAGCCATAGACGACCAAGATCTTATGCAGCCAAGAAATGCTAGGCGTCAATGTCACACCCCATCTTGCAAGCACCTCATCGCGTTGCGTTATGCGGTATGACTCGAGCATTCCTAACGCAGTTAAACACTAGAAAGCTCAACTTAGGTCCTTAAGCTTTGCTTAATCACTTGATAACTTCACACTTTAAACTTATACTTTAGGTGATGTAAAGCAACTTAATACAACAAAATAAAAAAATAATTTCTTTTATGGACCTTTAACCAAGCGTTCTACAACACTTTACAAGATATAATAAGAACATTAAAGCTTAAACAACACGCCTAGCAACTTCTTAGCCTTTCCTTATTTTGGCCGCTTGATCACTTGGGGAGTGAAAACTTAATAGGTAAGTCAAAATACTTAGTGAGAAAGTTTTAAGAAAACCTTTTTGAAAACTATTTTGTTACAGTATGGTCCCACTACCTTTATTTAATAATTATTATTTTCTTTTCTGTGGTGATTATTTTGTGGAAGGTGGTTACAATTCCCCTTCTTTATAGAGATGTTGGATGTTGCCTTTGAAGATGGTTATTGAAGATCTCCAATTATAAAGTGGTTTTTTGTTTTGATGAGAGGTTAGGCGTTTGGTTATAAGTTGATGAATATATTCAGTGGTTAAGGTAAGGGCTTTGTATATACTTTTGCAATAGACAATAGGGTATATGAAGCATAAGAGAAAATCAGCTATTTAGAAAAGTTGGAAGCTATGATTACACACGAGTATTGATTAAGGGAGAGTTCACCTAATATTGTTATGATTTGTTTTATGCATAGCATGTTACTGATTGTTATGTCGGTTTATAGCCAACACTAGATGTATTGAGAAAAGTGTTGTACTATGTGTCATAGTAGTGTAATGATCAATAATTTCATGAGCAATATATATTCTCTTACCTAGGTCAAAGGCCCTCCATATGTAGATGTTTAGTCATCAAACTGGGTTACCAAAGTTTTGTGTGTTATGATCTTCTGCTCTATATGTTTTTTTAGTTGTACCTTTTGTTAATTAACTCAAAATACATCTATTGGTACCGATATAACTAAGTGTGTTTTCTCACATTTGAAGCCACATATGCTGCTGAAGCCTTATGGGATGAGAAGTGGACTCTAGCTACGCAGGATGAACTAAATCAGTTTAAAGTTTAGGCATTTTGAAAAGAAAAAAAAAGGATTCTAGCTAGAAGACACGAGGAAGGTGTACTTAGGCATTTGGCTAGGGTACGATAGAAAGTTGACCTTTGAGCTAGGCAAGGAAAGGCCAAGTGAGGAAAGAAGGTTAGAGAGTTTGAAAAGATCCATTAATTTGGATTAGTCATTAGGTTATGTGTAAGGTTAAAGTTAAGCATGATTTGAGAAAATATTAAACCTACACTTGTAAGTCTAAAAAAGGAGCTTGCAAGCTAAGGTGAGTTTAAGGATGACTAATCTGGTTTAGGGATTAGTATAAATAGGCTTTGTAAGCTCAAGGGAAAAGTTAGAAAGAAGCTCTATGAAAGACTATGCCAAATGAAAGATCAAGTAAGAAGAGGAAAGAGCAAAGGTTAGGCAATAAGAAGGGAGTAGAAGGGAAGAAAAGGTTTTAAGCTTAGTGAGTGATTCTTCTAAAAAAAGGAGTAAAGCTTTCTAAGTACTACTTGTTGTAATGTGATTTATAATTTATGTGAAAGGCATGCCTATTTAATAATATTTCTAGGAGTTAAAGAATAAAGTTCTTATATTGCTTGTATGAGAGGAACAATTATCTTTATTAGTATCAAGAGTTAGTTATTATGTGCATGTAAGAAGAGTGGCTACCTTGCATTGAACTATTTGCTTGGTAGAAGAATAGATGAATGTGTTGAGTGGTTCGTGTTCAAGTTTATTGCCAGAGCAACTGGAATTGAACGAGGGTCCGTAGTGATACTATTGGTGAAATGAGTCATGACAGTAGCCCATGCGTTGAGGAAGTTCAATATCTAGGTGAGAGGAATAGGTAGAGGCTAATATTTTTTGTATTGTTTAACACGTGATGAGCTGTTAAAAAATTCCTAAAATATCACTCACTAAACATTATGCTTATGTTTTATGTTTTCCTTCCTCAGGCAAGCGGTGTGAGAAAGTTGTTAAAAGGAGAGGAGCTGCTGAGCAGCCAGGCATTGAAATTCTGGAGCTTAAGTTTTAGCTTCATTTAAAGTGTTACTTGTATTTATGTCAAGATGTTTGAGAAAATATTTAATAAAGTTTTTAAGTTATTCTGAAGTTGAAAGTATGTTACTATTATTTATCGCCAAGCATGTTCTGAAGAAGTTAAGTTCAATTTTAAGGCTAAGGTTCGAACATTCCAATACTTAATTTAGGAGTCTTGGGATCACCGAGAACACGAGAGAAGGACGCGTTATGAATGGAATGTGACAGAACTTGTGAAAATTTAGTTGTTTATGGTTTGGGCTGTGCAACAGTTATTAAAAGTTTATTACTATGAGTTTTCATATATGTTTTGTGTGTTTAGATGTAAGTTAAAAGTTATAAGTTAAAGTTAAGGGTAAAAACTATTGTCTAGAGGAAGATATTATTGGTTGGATTCACGCTGTCTCTTAGGATCAAAGTAGGTAGTCTAGGAGGGGGTTTTATAGTCAGTATATTATGTGTGCACATAGAGATTATTCGATCCTTAGTGTTGAATATACTCCACAATAGTGATGCTGCCAGGAGTAGTCAACATGCCCCACAACAACAAAGATGTTGGGAATACTAGGCATGCCCTAGTACAACGTAGCTAGATGCTGAGCAATTTATGAGTAGTCGTGCTAGTGTTTTTATATGAGAATATCTTTGCTAAAGTTTTCTTACTTATTATCTTTTAAAATATGTTTATTTAAGTTAATCACTCATTGGACTTTAGCCCATATTCAAAATGTTTTCCATTTTTCAAGTAGAGATAACGATTCTAGAGGTTGATCTACTACTGCTAGTCTGTTATTAAGTTCTAGTTCTGTTGTTATATGTCATACACTCTGTACATGAATTTTGGTCTATATATATTGTGAGAGGTTTTGGAAATGTTTGGATGTCTGTTAAACCTTAGTCTTGTTTATGTTGAGTCACTCTGAGTTAGAATCTTAGTATGTTATGTTGTTATAGGCCACACTGCTGTGTTAAAATTATATTATAAGTTTTATGTATGTCTTTCCAGTTATTTTTCATATCTTTAAGTTAGTAGTTAACTTAGGGTCAATAGGTGATGTTTAGAGAAGAATAGTATTTGCAAAATTCATGCGATGTTTTAGGCTTAGTAAAGGGATTGTAGGAAAGGTTGCGACAATTTGATATCAGAGCAAGAGTCTTGGGAAACCTAAGATGGTCAAAGAGTAAAAGAGAGTTTAAGAGTTAAGTATATCATGCTTTATAGTAAAGGATTTTATAGCATGTCTAATAACTTGATATGTTATAGGAGCCATGCCTCCCAATTGTAGCAAACAACATGTAGCACACTAAAAATTAAGGTAATCTCCAATTTAATTGTCTTGAATTTTATTTAAGATTAAGTTATTATTGCTTGTTATTTTGTTGTTTGAAATTTAAGTTAATTGATATTGTTATAATTTTGTCTAAAGTTAATTAAGAGTATGTGGTATATGGGTTTAATTAAGGAATTTTTTCAAAATTAGAAAATTTTGACAAACTATTTACACTCCATAAACAAACCCACTAAAAGACAAAAAAAATTTACCCTTGATTTTTCTATGAAGTGTAAATATTGTGTCAAATGTTCTAATCTTGACAATTTTCATTTAATTAAGGTTATGGTTTTATGAAATAATTTTTAGTTGTCTTTATATTTATTGGAGAAAAGAAAAAGAAAAAGAAAAGTTTACGAGGGAAATTATATATGGGAGAGGAAAGGTTGATGTGATGGAAGAGATTTAAATGAAGAGAGAAAAAAATGGATTAAATATGTATATGTAAGGTTAATTTTCATAAATATAACTAAACACACCATAATATTTATGGCTCGTGTAACAAAATCAAAAAGCCCATGAAGTCGGATATTTTTTTAAATATTCCAGGTTCACCCTTCCTTTCCATCTTCTTTCTTATACAATTGTTCTTTTCCTTTCCATCGTCTTTTTCTCTTCTTCTTCTGCAACTTTCTTTTTTTTATCAAACTGTTATTTGGTTCAAGATCGTATACCAAATATAAAAGATTAATTTTTTAATTTTTTTTCAAACTGTTATTTGGTTTTTTAAAATCGTGTATTGAGTATAAAAGATAGTGAAAAAAAATCGTTCGGATAGTGGGTAGCCAAATCTAAAAGATCGTATATAAAGAATCTTAAAAAAATCATTTAAATTTGGGTAGCCAAATATAAACGATCGTGTACCAAATTTAAACGACCATGCACCAAAAATCTTGAAAAAGTCAATTTACATTTGGCTACCCAACTTTAAACGATCATGTACCAAAGAATAGCTAAATCTAAACAATCGTGTACCAAAAAATCTTTTTTAAAAAATCGTTTAGATTTGGCTACCCAAATTTGAACAATAAAATCTAAATAATTATGTACCAAAAATTAAAAAAAAAAAAAGTTTAGATCTAGATACCCAAATTTAAACGATAAAATCTAAATGATCGTGTACCAAATAATAGCCAAATCTAGACGATCGTGTAGCAAAGAAGTAAAATCTAAATGATGGTTTACCAAATATATTATGCGAGCTCGATGCCAATTAATCACGGGACATTTTTTGTATTTTCCATTTTAGACCTATGAGTTTTTTCCGTTTTCGAAATTGTTCTATACATTGTAAATATTTTGTTGTTTTGTTAAATTTTTAAAAAAACCCTTATATGTAATGTATATATATATATATATATTTAATAAGTGTATTTGTAGGAATATAATTAATGAGGAGAGAGATTAGATTTATTCAAAGAAAATAGAAAGAGATATTGGGAAATAATAATAATAAATTATTATTGTTTTATTTATAAAAGAGCCTCCTCAAGAAGCGTGCCAAAAAGAAAAAAAGAAGAAAACTTTCATCTTCTTCATAAAGCTCTAGCAACCACACACGGCCCATCTCTAGTGCTCGCTTACTCCATTCGACAACGTCCCGAGTACATTGCACGCCCCACGCAAAGCGAGATTATCTCTGTTTGTTCCAGCTAAATGTCATCCTCCATGCTAGCTGCTTTTTGAACGCCTTCTCTGCTCATGTCACCTTTCTTTGTCTTTCACTTCTGTGTTCGGTTAAGCTGTCGATAACCTATTTTTAGTGAGTTTGGGGGAGATGATTGGGTTTTGTTGTGGTTTTTTTTAAACCCCATTTAAAGTTAAATTGAGGGTTCTGAAGATAAAGTACTTTGGAATTAATTTGGGGTTTCATGGTTTTGGAATTAATTTCGGGTTTCATGGTTGAAGCTGATTGGTGACTTTTGGAGCAATTGTGGACATTCTCATCAAAGGTTGAGTTGGTTTCAACATCAAATTAGGGTAAGATAAATTGGAAAAATTAGAATGCTGACCATTGATAATTTTATTAAGGTTATTAAAATTTTCTCGTTATGTTTAGGATTGATTCATTTGGAAAAGTTGACTGTCAACCAAGGAATCTTTATCTAATCTTAATTAAGAGACTTTTACTACTGGACCTTTGAAATTAAGATTTAAGCGCATTGCATGGATAAACTAATTATGCGTTGGTGGTAGCTAAAATGCTTTAATGGGTTTATAGGAGATGTTGCCTGAAATTGGGAGACTTATACGTATGACTGATTATGTAATTATTGATTATTGAATTATGTTATGTTATGCCTATTATTGGATCTAGTTTCCTGTTATATGCTTTTTGGACTGATAGTGAATGTTACCTTTGACTATTAGGTTGTGTAGCCTATATTTAGGTGTCTCCTATGATCACCACCTTTCGACTGATATGGCTAATGTGTGTCCAATGTGATCACCAGATTAATATGACTGATGTGTTCCTCCGAATCACCGGAATGGTGTGTGTTCCTTCGAGATCACTAGACTGATATGACTAAGGGTAGCTCCTAATGAAAAGTTAACAATTCACCTAGCAGGATCAGTAGTGGGTCCCTTACGAGAAATTTTTGTACTCACAATTTTTCTATGTTTAACCTTTTCAGAAAAAGGTAAAAAGAAAGGCAAGCTGGCGAGCGACAAAAAGGGTCCATGATCTGTCATATGGGGACTCTACAGTTTTGCTTTCACTATTTACACATCTTTTCACTATTTGACGTGCTTTCTTTTGAACTTGGTGATTATTTTATGTTTTTTTTATTGAAATTAGATAGGTCCCGAACTAGGTTTACATTTTCTTAGTACTTTTATTGATTTATGCTTGTTGAATTATGTATGTATTCAATTGCTTGTAGATATGTCATATTAAGGCTCTAATTGAGCGCCTGGTAGGTGACTAAATAGGGTTACATGTAATGATATACATGTAATGCAATTTTTCTCTTTATCGCCTAAGTGCAAGTGAACAGAGGTTTCTTGGATATTCCAGGGTCGATCACAAAGAATTAAGGTTCGTAATGAACTTATCGGGCAACTAAAAGCATGTGTTATACTGTTGACAAGGCGAGAATTGACATGCAAAAAAGATTATGCAAAGAGTAGGTAAGGTCGTTATCAATGAAGGCTACTCACCTAAACGCCTTGACGAAAAATTATTTATAGTTACCCTTGATTTTACTGTAGATAGAAGCAAGCAAGGGTGTCGAACCCAAGGGAGTGATTGATTTTTCCTTGAATGAAATGCTTGGAAATATAGAGATTAGTAACAAAAGGAAGATAAAAGTATTGAAAACAAATTGGGGAAAATTGTAGGAGGGAATGAGAAGGGGAGTTTGGTATGCAAAACAATTCACAAAAAAGAGGAGATACTAGATATTGAATTCCAAGATGGTAAGTGAGGAATGGGCTTAGGTTTACATCAAATCTTATCATTGAATCAAAGAAGGTAAGGAAATTGAATTATGCATAGCTTTAAAGAGATTTTGATTCAAGGTTTCCTTTCAAGATCAAATTCCTTGATCTTGGAAGGAATTCTTGAATCAAAATTCAAAAAAACAAGTAAAGAATTTCAAGGGGTTTAGTTTGATCATTGCAATTCTAACTAAACCCATTATTCTTTTCTTTAAAAGAAAACACAAGATGGATCAACAACAACTTTATATTCAAGGAATCAAAGAGAAATTAATTTGTGCGCAAAAAAGGTATTCAATTTAATTCCAAGAATTATCAAAATCAATTGAAATCCAAAAGAGGCATTACACAATTCTAAAATTGGGAGAGATAAAATGAAGAATCGTGTAAATTTTGTATATAAGCAAGCAAATCAACTAATCTTGCATTAATTGAAATACTACGGGTAAATTGCTTACAATATTGAACCAAAAATTCATAAAATCAAGAATCAAGATTAGAAAATTCAATAAAATTAAATTAAACATCCAACTCTTGATGCAATTTATTATTGATTCTAACAAAAATTACATGGAAATCAAAGACTAATCAAACCCTAATTATAAAGAAAAAAAATCTAATTAATCAAATTCTCAAAGATTGGAAATGCCTAAGCCCAATTTACCTCAAAAGATTAGCCTTCCATCTTCAATATTTCTGGAAAAATGGTTGAAGATCAAAAATTATAGAGAGAGGGTAGAGAAATTGGAATTTGGAGTAAATTTTGGAGGGAATTTGGAGTAATTTTGGAGGGTATTGTGAATTGTATTGAATTGAAATTGTGAAATTAGGGGTTAATTGGGGGTATTTATAGGGAGAGATAGAGGAAATGGGCCAAAGTGTATTTCTAAGCCCATATCCAAGAAGAAAATATGAAAATTGAATAATTTTGGAAGTTTGGATATTAATTACAAAAATGCCACGAAAAAAAATGGAAAAAATAAAATTGCGTTGGCTGTGATTCGAACTCGTGTGGCTAAGGAGCGCGCGGGCTGAGATTGCGCCACGTGGCGCAAAGAGAATCGTCGGATTGTTGAAGACACGGATTGAGGGAAATATGTAGTAAATATTATGCGTGAAGGGAGACTCGAACCAGTGATCTCGAGGATAGGCGTGCGCGGCTGAGGGGTTGACACGTGTCAACCATTTCAATATTTATGAAAATGCCCCTTATGATTAATTTGCTCGTTCTCCTTCGTTTGAACTCCGATTTAGGTGATTTTCATGTCGTTGGGTTCGTATTGGAGTCTACTTCATATTCTGCATAAAAATATAGAAATAGTGAAATTTTGTATAAAGAATGCGAGAAAAGGCTATCTTTAAAGGGGTCAATATTTGTCCCAACAACTGTATAGAGTGTGAAAATATGTACAGTATGATTTATCTTAATTATCTACACTAAGGTGCCTTTGGTGGTGCAAAGTGAGGATGGTGACGAGATAAGATAGAAATTGAACTCAGTTATAGGTATGGAAAAAAAGAATGCTTAATTAACTAATCACAATGCATTGTGCTTTAATAGTTCAAAGGTTATATAAAGCATATATTGACTATAGAATTAAGGCGAGCAGCCTTTCGACTCGTTCGCCATACTTGCTCGCCCTCTGGATTCAAATACTTAAAGTTGAGCTATGATTCACTACAAAGAATCGAAG
Source organism: Cucumis hystrix (assembly GCA_025688845.1). Lineage (NCBI taxonomy): Eukaryota > Viridiplantae > Streptophyta > Magnoliopsida > Cucurbitales > Cucurbitaceae > Cucumis > Cucumis hystrix. The sequence goes on from CM046893.1 coordinate 9,585,025, forward strand.
GAATCCTTATGCGGGACACGTCGTCGGGTAATATCGCATCGACCATCACCTACCTATTTCGACGCATTGTTGCTCACATGAGCTAAGGAGACCATTTACACGTCGCGCTAACTCCGCCTTTTTATTTTTTTATATTAATTAATAGGTTTTCTCTAACGTTTTAAGAGAGACACGTCGGGGAAAGGTAAACCAATTATTTAATTCATTCACTCTCCTTGACGTTTCTTAGTTACAGGTGGAGGAAAGTGGACACAATTATTTAACTCATCCACTTTTCCCGAGTGTAGCAGACAAACACGGGGGAAAGTGAATCATAACTATTTAAAGTGAATCACAATCACAATTACTCACAAAAGCGTCAGAATTCGTTCGCCTTTTACCGGCATCGCATTGACCACATCGACGAACATTGTATAATAAATTTGAATCGTAACCTTTTTCCGGTGCGATTAGTGACACATCGAGGAAGGGTTTCACATTCCTTGAGTTTGCATGTATGACATCGGGAATGGTTTGTTACCCCGATGTTTTTTAGAACGTCGGAGATTGTCAAGATTATTTGTTCTTCATGAACAGAGTACAAAACACACAAAGAGAAAAGAAAAGAGGGCCGAGAGAGAGGATGAGAGCCTGCTTGCCGCCATTTATGTCGTTTGTCTTTGCTGCTGCCGTCCTTTTCTCCGCCCACCGTCCTCCATTGTCGCTCACTGCACCACCAATACTTTCAATCAAGGATGTTATTCTTTTTTTAAAAAAAAAAAAAATTAGAAAATTGAATGTATATGTTATAATGAATGTTTTAGGATTTAGATTCAAATATATGTTTGCTAAATATTAGAAAAATGTATGTATGTATTGATATTATGTTTTGATATAATGTATGTATTCAAATTTTGAATATGATAAGCATTGATATAATGAATGTATATGATATAATTTTGTAGCACTTTTAGATTTTAGTATTAAATTTGAATTGGTTTTAGGATTTAAGATTGATGTTGAGTATTTTGGAATATTATTGAATTTGTGATTGTTGAGATTTGTGGGGTTATATTGAATTTAGGGTGTTTGTTTATTGAATTGGTTTTAGGATTTAAGATTATTGATGTTGAGTATTTTGGAATATTATTGAATATGTTTGAATTTGAATTTTTAAAAATGTTAGATAGCCTGTAATTAAAAAGGTTGACGTATTTGAGAGGGGTGTTCATTGAATTTGAGATTGAGGGTGTTTAAAATGTTAGATAGACTGTAATGCATGGGAGATTGTACATAACTTATTCATAGAGTAAGTTGGAGTATTTGAGAGGAAAGATATAAAACTAATCAAACATATTTCTGTGTTAGGGCTTTTAACGAGATGGACAAGAGTTGGATGAAACTTAGAAATAGGTTTTTTGTTGAGTACACATAGAAGGAGTTTCCTAATTTTTAAAGGTTGCAAAATATCACGTCAATAATTATGGAAAAATAAGGTGTTCATTTGAGAAATGTATGAATTCAAATTGTCACAAATTAGAGGGTGTGAAGCGACATCTATTAACCACTGAAATAGCCTCCTCCTATATAGTGTTACTAGGATAAGGTACCTAGCCTTATGCCTATACTATAAACCCTTTAAGCTGATCTTAAACATTGATCCTTGTATATCTCTACATATTGTTCAAGACTCATCAAACAGCTTAGGATGTTAGTTTATTGGATTTAGGCTATTAAGACAAATCAATAAGGTTTAATAGCCTTATTAATTCTCCAAGAATTTGAAAAGCCTATTAATGCAATACTAAAGTAACATTGATTGAAATTATAATAATAACACTTTATTGGCCCATTGGAAGTGTTTGAAAAGCCCATTGCCACTTACCTCTTGATGACTAGCCCTCCATTGGAAGAATGACTACTGGAAATTTATTAAGGGAAGAAAAAAAGGCGGAATAGAGAGGAAGGTTTCTAGAAAATGAAAAATTGAGAGAGTTTTGAGAGAATTTAGGGTTTATATAGAAAGTATGGGAAATGACGTTCACCAAGGATCAAACTTTCAATCTCTAGGACTCTTGTGGGCTTCAATTGATGGAGAAATTAGTTATTTTTGGATAGTTGGCAAAATATTACAAGAGTACCATTGAAAAATATGAAGAAAAAATGTTTTGCAGCTGCTAAGAATCGAACTCTGAAAGGTGCGCGTGACAGGATGCGACACGTCGTGCGTGGTGAGCGATCGGAAGGGTGAAACGAGCGTGGACCAAATTTTTTAAGATTTAATTCGCATTGCGTGAGGTTCAAACCCTTAATGTGAAGGACTCACACGGAATTCAAAAGAAAAGAATATGCAGAACTTGAAGCTCGAACTGATGACCTCTGGATTGTTCGCGCATGTGGAAGGCTAACGCGTGCCAAGGTTTATTTACTAAATGTCCTTGATCTTTGATTTGCTCGCTCTCCTTCGTTTGAACTTTGTTTTAAGTATTTTTCACTGCCTTGGGTTTCTAACGAAATTTTCTTTCATATTCTGCATAAAAATGTAATAAAAATGAATATTATATGATATGGATTGAGAATAAGCTACAAACAAATGGGTCAATAATTTCCCCAACATTCTCCCACTTTCTTTTTTTGCCATTTGTGTATTTGTTGTGTAATATATACACTTCATATTGTATAATGGCCGAAGGCCTACATTCCTTAATGTACTACACGCTTATACCCTTTTCAATCTGTCATTTCTTTACTTTCCATCTATTTATGTGTTGTCTATACTTTAAGTATGTGGTAAGTTCTTGATAAGGAGTTTAGCTTATAGCTCCAATCCCGTTAGCCAAGCTACATTCCACACTTGGCTAGTGTATGTTACCAACTGCCCGAGGGTAAGAAGCAAGGATGTGGCTAACATGCACAAGGAAGAGAATATTGGAAAGCATTTTGCATGCAACGATCCATATTCAATGACACATTAGTACACAACAAACAGCTATTCTTCAGCTTGGCCACAATAAGTCTATATGCTTTGAAATAGAATCCCAATTTCAAAACAATCACATCCATAGGCATTACACCGGTGAAAGTTTCATGAAAAGCAAAACCTGACCAACAAGAAAAAAAAAAGGGGTCTGGTAAAACCCACAAGCAATAGACATACACAATTGCACGAACTGAGACCGAATATAATACACCACCTAGCCAAGGTCATCTCGCCAAGCATACTTAGAGGTTATTCACTTCTTCTCAGCCATACACACACAACTCAAGCTTGCCACCTACTCTTGTCTAAATGCCTAGATAACCTCTTTGGAGGTTATATTCTCCTCTTTTGGCCACCCACAAAGTCTAAACGCCTAGCCAAAGGGCTTAGCTAATTTTCCCACTTTTTCAACTTCACCTCCTTAACTTTTAACCATTCTTTCTTAACTTTCTTTCCTCCCACCTACCATGACACACTTATAAAGACACTTCTTAAGCCAAGATTCTTAAGGTTCAGGGTTTACACAGGCTATAGAATAAACAGAGATAAAAGAGCAAGGATTGTTTTAGAAAATAGAAAGAGATATTTAAAGGGAGAAAAAGTGTACCAAGCAAAAGGTTTTAAGAGTTTTATTTTATGTATTATGTTTCATAAATTATTTATGCAAAAAGGCTAAACTTTTAGTTAAATTATTTCAAAAGCATGTTTTAAGACCCATCACTCACTGTGCTATTTAGCTCACCCTTTCCAAATGTTTTTCCTCTTTTCAAAAAGAGATCATGATCCGCGAGCTTGACCTGTTATCACCAGTTTGTTATGGCACTTGTTAACAGATTTTGTTACTTATTGGTCAGTACTTTAAGTTAAAGCCATGTCATGTACCTATGTCTAAGGTTAAGACTGTGAATCCGACCAAAGTCCTACATCGATTAGATAAGGGGATGATCTTGGGTATATAAGTGAGGACAACTATCTCCATTGGTATGAGGCTTTTTGGGATGGTAACAAAAGTAAAGCCATGATGAGTGTATACCCAAAGTGGACAATATCATACCATTGTAGAAATATTCGAGGGGTTGGTTGTCCTAACAAGAGAGGGCAAGATCCTTTGTTCAAGTCCCGAAGAGGAAACACTTATCTACTTACCCTAAAGTTAAGATAGAGTGAATTACATCTTGTCTGATTATGTTCTCAGCTCCCCACTCGATCTTGTCTCCAAAATGATAGGACAATCCCTCGCAAATAGGAGTTCATAATACATTCAAGATTAAGACTAAGTTACCTAGGTCATTCTAATGAAATAGAAATCTAACTAGTTAACAAAGTTACATCTAGTGGTTACTATTTCGTGGTCCGATCTTATGCAAACTCATTGCATAGGATACCCTCACTTACATGTCACCTACATAAACATATTGGATCATTGCGTTTGTATCAAATACAAAGTGAGTCGTATCCATAGTGATACCGGGATAAGGTATCCAGCCTTATCCCTATACTATAGACCCTTTAAGTTGTATCTCAAACATTGATCCTTGTATGTCTCTACATACTGTTCAAGACTCATCAAACAGCTTAGGATGTTAGTTTATTGGATTTAGGTTATTAAGATAAAATTAATAGTATAATCAATAACACTTATTGAAATTATAATAATAACACTTTATTAATAACGGTCAATGAATTATATTTACTATCTACGAGTTTTAGGACATAAAACCAAACAAAGACTAGTCAAGTTGTTTTGTTCACATTTTATTTTTGAGATGTTGATCTATAATTGAAGGCATATAGCATTGACTTGTTTTCAAGGATTATGTAATGATATTTGTTTAAGCTATGATTCTTATATTGGCCCACAACTTAAGTTATAAATTAGTTTAAGTTTTTTAGTATTTTAAAGTCATTGGTAGTCAGGGTTAGCCGGTGTCGTTTAGAAGGCGAGCGATATCGGTGGACTTCATATCATCTCTCAGGTCGAGAGTAGATGATCTGATATGGGGTGTTATAGATGCTTTAGCAGTGGTGGATTTTATTTACTGATTTTATCAAGATGTTTACACAGCATGAGTTTAAATTAAAGCTTGAGGTTTGATTATAAAGCATAAGCTTGAGTTAAAATTTGAGTTTGAGATAAGCATATGAGATTTAAGCAAAATTTGTTTTAAGCAAAGCATGTTTGTCAAGCCCCACCCCAAAGTCACTCTCTGCGACTAAGAGGAGGCATGCTGCCTAGACTCTCAACTTGTACCACACTACGTGATAAATGTTGAACGCCTAGTAACCGAAACAACTTTTGTACCACAAGATTTAGATGCAGAATTTGAATTTAAATAAAAATGAGCAACTTCATTGATAAACAAATCACAAGAGTTAATTAAACTTTAAGTACATGATTCTTTGAAAAGAAATGAAATATAGACTCAAGACAGTGACTTGACTTTGCTCGCCTAGTTTCTACACACTATGTGAAATGATAGTGGCCACTACCAAAATGATGTGATTAAGGAGGCACGGTAGGCGATCAAGGTAACAAGTTCAAAGTCTGATGTCTTTCGCTACCTGGGGGATAAAACAAAATATTTAAGAGGTTAGACAAAAATGTCTAGTGAGTGGGATCTTTTATCCAAACGTATTACAATCATACGTTTAATTAGGCAGCATAAATAACATGTAATTTAATTCAAAAATCATTCTTTGATTTCGCCACTACAAATCATCCCGTGTCGCATGTCTTCTCTCATACCACATAATCAACCCACAGAATCATTCTGTAAGTTGAATTAAGTCTTTGTACCCTTGCCTTGGCCCAAGTGTTTACCACACTCTTTTGTCAAATTGCAGCTATGCAGAGGAAACTCAATGCCATTAGCAAGTTTCATCAATTCCACTACCTATAACGAGTCCATTGCTAGATTACACAACAAACAAAGGGCATCTCATACTAGTTCACACAACAAGTATGAGGCATCCCATCCAAGATCACACACAGCATGAATAGGGCATTCTATTTCAGATCACATAGCAAAAATAGAGTATCATATCGCATAAGCTATAAAGAGTCATCTTATCTCAAATCTTATCAAGTTTTATATACTCTTTAGAACTCAATCATTTTCTCTTTTCAAATAATAATAAGAACACCACAATATAGCTAGATATATACGATTTTTTATGCATAACCACAAGGTTCAAAAGGAATACTTCCAAATACCTTTTCTTCAAGAAAATTGTTTAAAACATGCTTTTACTTATAAAGATCACTAGAAGAAATTTGGCCTTTAATGTAGGTTTAAAACGTACATTAATGACTTTTAGTGTCGGTTGGCAACCCACATCTATGCTAGCGTTATTAAAGGTCTTTAATGTCGTTTTTTCTTTGATGTCGGTTTAAAAACGACATTAATCATTTTTAAACCGACATTTTTTATAGTGTTATTGAAGATCTTCAGTGTCGGTTAGCCTTTGATGTCGTTTTAAAATCAACATTAAAGAGGCATTTATTGTCTGTTATAAACCATTAAAGAGGCATTTAATGTCGTTTTTAAAACGACATCAAAGCCTTGTTTCTGGATCCGTATTTTCAATTTTATTTTTATTAATTTTTTGTACCATTGTCCATTTTCTATGATGCCAAATAGTTAAAAATCGACATTATGTCAACAATATTTTAGAAACTATAATATTTCTCTTTTACTTGTATATATACCAAATGAAATCTTAATATTGTGTACATTTACATATACAACTTGCTCCAAACACAAAGAAAGTAAGAGAGTAATAAGCTCCACAAATGACCAACTTCAAGATCTTGTCACAAAGATAAGAGCCTGACTAATTGTATTCGCTGGCATTTTCTTCTATTGCAATCATTCGTTTAGCGATTGCTCCCTGTGAAAGACATCAAGATAAGTTGACATTCATCATAAACAATCAAATTTAAGCAACAAGAAATATCAGTGAACAATACTTCAAATTGTCAAACATCAGCTCCTAAAGACGGTAAGGGAAACGAAAGAGCAGGAAGAGTGAAGATTACCTTTTGTGTTTGGACTCACTACCACCGAATATTGATGAGCTGCAATGAGAGAACTTTCGTTGACCCCATGAACTTGAGAAGCAGACTGCAAAGGGATGAAAATAAGAGCTCTTTAAGTATATACAAAGACTGTACCATTATACCAATCGTTTAGTTCATAAGATAACGTATCCAACACTCGATCTAACAATCTCAAAACCTAAACCTAAAACAAAACATAACAAGCTTAGAAAGTATAAAGATTAAAAAGTACAGAGGAGGGAAAAGGATTAACACCAGGAAAAAACAAAACAAAATGACAAGCATTTGAAATCAATAACTCCCACACTTTCTCAATTCTCATAAGGGAATCCAGATACAAATAAAAGCCAAAAAGATAACCCTAGGCCCTAAGTAAATAGTTACATATATATGCCTAGCTAAACAAAGTCCCTCTTACTAACAAAAAGGATGAATAGAGCCATTGTTATGCTATATTTGCAAAGACAACCATCCATTGACAGTCATTGAAGAGATGCAATTTTCTTATATTGTCATTTTCCTTCTAGTTTCATTGAACAACAATTGTATTTGACTGAAAGATCCCTTATAACACAAGATGGAGAATAATACAAACTTGCCATTTTCAGAGGAAAACTCAGACTTAAGTTGAAGAGATCTGTTTATAATAAGTAAACTTCAAGTGCTCAGGCGAATTTCTCGTTATCTAAAATTGTGCTCACAAGCATGAGAAAGAGAGTGCAAGAACGAGAGTGTGTGTGCAAGAAATAGTGCACTCAATGCTCCATGAGCTACTAAAAAATGCATAACATTGTTGTAAAAATTGAAGTTTTTCTTTCAAGAAATTGTATAAAACAACACCAAATATTGAAACTAATGATAATTTCAGACAAATAAAATGAATAAAGCCAATAGTGTTTGTATTTCAATTCAATAAAACAAGCAACATAATATATATTATGGGATGCAACTTACTGCATATGAAGGCAATAATAGACGACAGCAAGGAGAACCGGTTGCTTCACTATGTAGGTTCAAGGGCATCTTTCTTCCTCAACCTGTGGATTCTATTAACAATCTAAAATGGATATAAACTAGTAAGCTAGGAAATGAAAACTCTCCATAACTAGTAAACTAGTAACAACCAAAAATGAAGATGAAGAAAGTGATGTTGAACTTACTTTAAGTATTGGTGGTAGTCTAAGAAAGAAGAGATCAAAATCATTTCCACCACATACACAAAAGAAAAGAGAGATCGATTCATCATTGTCATTCAAATAAGAAAGAGGAGATCAAGAATGCAGTGATCCAACAACTCCAATGAGCAGTTCAAGTGCAACTTGTGATCAAGAAACTAAAAGGCTACATTGGCTTTTTCAAAGTTTAAAGCTCAAGTAGAAGCTGTTGATGATGACAAGTTTTGTGCATCAGATTATTTTCCAAAACTTGCACAAAAAAGAAGAAGATGAAGAAGAAAAAAACAGGTTCATATTATAGTATTATTAACATATTTTCTCCAATTGAGATTCTAATTTATTAGTTTGCACCTTCACTCTAATAAAAATTGATGTTTGAGAACAAAAGATCCCATTTTCAGGAGCATAAAATTGTTCTTTTTTGTACACTTTCATCTATAATTAATTTAAAACAGCTCAAAATTTTCCCAACAAAAGATAAAAACTGAAAGCAGAGAATGTATAATAATGTATTGTGTTTAATTTGGTGGCTTTCAAACTCTATTTTGTAGCTTTACTGAGTAGTTAGAATGTGAAGGAGACCAATTTTGATTGTTATAACAAAAATAAAATCAACAAGTTCACCCTCGAACATTTGCTCAACTCCAAGTTAACCAAAAATTCTGAATATTTTGATAAGCTTCATATTCTTACATTTGGTAAAGAGAATTATATAAACGTTATAGTAAACTAAAGTATCTAATGGACAAACTTGGCGAGTCTTCAACCAACAACTAATGCAGTGGAAGTGAAAAGCATGGTTGCATACCCTTGCAAACAAGAATCTTAATAAAGAACAAAACCACAGAAAATAATCACATTGAAATTGATATGTTCATACCAATATTCAATGAATTGGGAGGGTTATATGATATAAACCAAAATGAATTGAGAAAGTGTGTATGACTAACGGGTAAAAGCAAGGCCATTTCAAATAAGTCCAAACGGGTAAAAAATATAACCAAAAGAACGCATACACAATAAGCATTTAGGGGTTATTTTCAATGTTCTTTGGAAATTTTAAACAGAGATGAAAGAAAAGCACTTTGATTAGCTATTGGTTGTAATGACACAAATAGTGGCATCAAGCATTCAGAAATTAAATGTAAAATGTAGTGTGAGATGTCAACAAACCTAACAACTTAAGATGTGCGGTTTTCAAAAATTAGATACTCCCTAATGAATTGCAAAACTGAACATCAAAGCTTTTCCTCAAAGTGAGTCTTCAACCACTTGAGAACTCATATTGGCTTAATTTCAATGGTGCAGCAGATGTAGCAATATTCATTTTCTCCATTTTTTTGAAATGTTTAAGTCTCTATAAAGCACAAATCATTTTAGAATATGTATATATATATATATATATATATATATATGTATGTATATGTTATAAAATTAAAAGATAGAAGTGAAACTTTAATCTTCACAATTACAACGAGGACTCAACCACTATTCATAAATATAAGAAATAGACACAAGGTTCCATCACACACAATTTGTTTAAGTAGCGTAGAAACATGGTTAATAGAAGTTCCCTATATTTTCCAAACCTATTAAGTAATATTTCCTTAAATATTACATCTCACAAGCAAAGAAAAGCCAATATATGTAAAAAATTAAAGCCTAAACCATGGTGTTCACGATGAAGTCACATTCAATAAAAAGGTAAATTACAAAGATACCTCTAATTCTTCGTCATACTCAACTAAAGAAAGTGTAAGTTTGACACATTCTCCTTCCCAACCTAACAAGACAACAATAGGGAAAAAAATAAACATAAACAAACAAACAAATGGGTATAAAATGGTAAACAGAAAATTTCATCTGCATTTTGAAAAACAACATTATTGTCCATTTCTCATTTTTTCTACCTGATATTAAAGGCCAGAATTCTTGTAGTAGTCACTCACCAAATGCAATCCTTTAAATCATTTTGCCTTCATTTCTAATGCTTTGTATGATAATCTCATTTAAACACATACTAAGTCCAATTCATGGATAAATCCAGTGTATTTTGAAATTAGAAAACATAAGGGGGAAAACATATAATCATAATCTCAATAGACACTACCAGAGCATCAGTTATCCTGATGCAGTGTTGCATCGTAAAAACACCATTATACGTCGACGAAGGCTACACCAACAAAGAATGGCACATCAATGCAAGCCTCATGATTGACGCATCATAAAAGATAATGGCAATGCCAGAACAAAATGACATCGACCTAGGGATTTGGTCGACGCATTATTCGCCGACAAGGTCAACATGTCAGCAATAACTTAATGCCGACGTCAGGTCAGAGCGTTGACAAAAGTGTTTTGCTGATGTCATGTACGTTAGCGTAAATTTAAGATCGATGCAGTGTTGATATAACTTGGAACGATATCACTTCGTTACATGTCGCCATTCGCGATGCCTATTCTACGTTCGAAAAACCTTTTTACAATTTTTTATTTTTTTTGTTGTTGTTGTTGGGATTGAATTCGATTTAAATTGATTGAAATTCCAAAACAGGTAACGTAAAATTAATAAAATATCAAATTGAATATATATTAAAATTAATTCAAATATACACAAATACAAACGTTTGTAGGTAGAAAAATTACATGAATAACCTAAACTAAAAACTAAAAATCTAATCTAAGCGATACATATGCAGTCCCCTCATGCTTCGAACCTACAAGGACACCAACTTAAAGTTTAAATATATATCACCCCAATAAGAAATGAAAAAATGTAAAAGTTGAAAATTATGTACATTAAATGAAGAAATCAAGGTCCTCTCAATGCTCGAGTGAGTTCTTCAATCATCTTCCTCATTTCTTCTATCTTCTGAGTACTTTCCTCGTGCCTCCATCTACTTTCTTCTTCTACTTCCTGAAGACAAGTTTTTAGCTTGGTAACCTCCCTAGCGTGCATCTCTTGCTCCTAGGATGGAGAGGAAAAACTACATGCAGTGTGTTAGAGGCCCCAACCAAGACCTTTTGAGTAGCCTGGTCATCTATCCAAAACTGTCTAGCATATCTCGTCCCCAAAGAGTGGTTAAGAACCCTCTAGGCTGACTTGGAACTGGATGACCAGCACTTGATTTTGCAATAAAAATTTTATTGATTAAGTAAAACGTGTAAATGAAATGTGTTATGATATATATAAATATTTATATATATATCATATGTCCTTTATTGTAATTGTACATAGTCTCTAGGGTTTAGTTTATTCTCTATATAAATATGTAACATTCCTTTGACTAAACATAATAAGAAATATACTTCTCTGAATTCGAGATTACATGGTATCAGAGCCAATTAGGGTTTCGAATGGCCATTAGCTTCCTCCTCCATTAGGTTTGAGTTTAGGTTACCTTCCGCTGACCTTTTGTCGACACCACCCATACCATAAGAAGCCCCACCTCCAGACGCCCAAGTCTGTCTTCGCCGATCGTCGGAAAACACCGCGCGTGGCCTTCACGCGCCGCCGGAATTTCCTTAGTCGTCACCCACGCGCCGGCGCGTGAGAGCGCGTGAGACGTCCGATTTGTCCTCCGTCTTCTGGGCTTGTCTCGAACCATTGTTTCCGCTCAGTCTGTACCATTGGGTCTATCAAATAGCATTCGGGTTCGACGAAAACCGAAGGTTACGCTATTAGTTTTGGGTCCTTTTCCAATTTTACAGCTGTTTGGATTGATTCTCTCTTTGTTTGTGTGGACTACAATCATTGTGACTTCAATATGGCCGACATAAAAAATTTGGTAGTCTCCAACGTTATTCCCTTAGCCTCTAAGATCACAGAACATAAGTTAAATGGATCTAATTATTACGATTGGCGTCGGACAATTTTATTTTATTTGAGAAGTACTGATATGGATGATCATATGACCGAAGATCCCCCAGAAGATGCAAAGCAAAAGAAGGATTGGCTTCGTGATGATGCCCGTTTATATCTTCAGATCAAAAACTCAATTGAGAGTGAGATAATTGGATTGGTTGATCACTGTGAGTCGGTTAAAGAACTTCTGGAATTTTTAGAATTTCTATATTCAGGTAAAGAGCAACTGCATAGAATGTTTGAAGTTTGTATGCAATTTTTTCGTGCGGAACAGAAAGCTGAGTCTGTCACCAGCTACTTTATGCGGCTTAAGAAGATCACCGCCGAGCTTGGCTTGTTGTTACCTTTTAGTCCTGATGTTAAAGTTCAACAAGCTCAACGAGAGAAGATGGCTGTCATGATTTTTTTGAATGGACTTTTACCTGAATTTGGAATGGCAAAGACACAGATTCTCTCTGACTCTAAGATTCCATCATTAGATGATGCCTTCACTCGCGTCCTTCGCATTGAAAGCTCTCCGACGGGTGTGTCTATTCCTCAACCCAATAGTGCTCTCTTTAGCAAGAACAATAATCCTCGTGCAACTCAGAGGAATAGTATTGATCATCGAAAACCAGATTCTGTAGAGATTGTTTGTAACTACTGTCGTAAGCCAGGCCATATGAAACGTGATTGTCGGAAATTGTTATATAAGAATAGTCAACGATCTCAACATGCTCAGATAGCCTCCACATGTGATATACCAGAGGCTTCTGTTACTATTTCCGCAGATGAGTTTGCTAAGTTTCAGAATTACCGAGATTCATTACAAGCGTCATCTTCCTCTACTCCGGTTGCATCCACTGTTGCCCCAGGTAATACAAAATGTCTTCTTACATCATCTACCAAATGGGTCATAGACTCTGGTGCCACAGCTCATATGACAGGTAATCCTCACCTATTTTCTAGACCGTTGTCCCCTGCCCCTTTTCCATCTGTTACATTGGCTGATGGCTCCACATCTTCTGTTCTTGGCTCTGGCACTATTCACCTTACCCCATCATTTTCTCTCTCTTCTGTGTTACATTTGCCTAACTTATCCTTTAATTTAATTTCTACTAGTCAACTTACTCATGACCTCAATTGTGTTGTCATGTTCTTTTCTGGTTATTGCTTGTTTCAGGATCGTGTGACGAAGAAGATTATTGGTAGAGGATATGAGTCGGGAGGCCTTTATCTCTTTGATCATCAAGTATCGCAAGCTGTGGCGTGTCCTGTCGTTCCCTCTCCTTTTGAAGTCCATTGTCGTTTAGGTCATCCATCTTTGTTCGTGTTGAAGAAACTTTATCCATAATTTAGGTCTTTGTCCTCTTTAAATTGTGATTCGTGTCAATTTGCTAAATTTCATCGTCTTAGTTCGAGTCCTCGAGTCGATAAACGAGCAATTGCTCCATTTGAGTTAGTTCATTCTGATATTTGGGGTCCGTGTCCAGTTGTATCTCAAACAGGATTTCGTTATTTTGTTACTTTTGTTGACGATCATTCTCGTCTAACTTGGTTATATTTAATGAAAAATCGTTCTGAGTTATTATCTCACTTCTGTGCCTTTCATACTGAGATAAAAAACCAGTTTAATGTTTCTATCAAAACTTTCCGTACTGATAATGCGGGTGAATACTTTTCTCATTCTCTTGGCTCTTACTTGTGTGAACATGGCATTATTCATCAGTCTTCCTGTGCTGACACTCCATCTCAAAATGGTGTTGCAGAACGAAAAAATAGGCATTTACTTGAAACTGCTCGTGCTTTATCGTTTCAAATGCATGTTCCAAAAACCTTTTGGGCGGATGCTGTCTCTACAGCTTGTTTTTTGATTAATAGAATGCCTTCCTCTGTTCTTAATGGTGAGATTCCCTACCGTGTTCTTTTTCCTACCAAGAATTTGTTTCCTATTGCTCCTAAGATATTTGGTTGTGTCTGTTTTGTTCGCGACGTTCGTCCTCATCATACTAAGTTAGATCCCAAATCCTTGAAGTGTATCTTCTTGGGTTATTCACGTGTTCAAAAGGGTTATCGTTGTTATTGTCCTACCCTTAAAAGGTATCTGGTTTCGCCTGATGTTGCATTTTTTGAGGATACACCCTTTACTTCATCACCATCGAGTTCGTGTCAGGGGGAGGATGACAATTTTTTTATATATGAGGTTACCTCTCCCACACCATCCTTGTCTATTGATGTGCCTCCTTCCCGCCCGTTGATTTCTCAAGTCTACTCACGACGACCTCCACCACAACCTTCATACTCATGTCCTCCATCAATGCTTCCTTCATCATACAGAGATTTTAAACCATACAGAGATTTTCGAAGCTGTTTGGGCGGGGTCTCGTGAGGATAGGAGATCAACTTCTGGATATTGTGTCTTTGTAGGTGGCAACTTAGTATCATGGAAGAGTAAGAAACAAAATGTTGTTTCTCGTTCGAGTGCTGAGTCAGAATATAGAGCTATGGCACAATCTGTGTGTGAAATAGTATGGATTCACCAACTATTATCTGAGATAGGCTTCAGTATCACCGTGCCAGCTAAATTATGGTGTGATAATCAAGCTGCACTTCATATTGCATCTAATCCAGTATTTCATGAACGAACTAAACATATTGAGGTGGATTGTCACTTCATTCGTGAGAAAATCCAAGATGGGTTGGTGTCCACAGGATATGTGAAGACCGAAGAACAATTGGGAGATATTCTAACTAAAGCTTTAAATGGAGCAAGGATAAGCTATCTGTGCAACAAGCTGGGCATGATCGACATATTTGCTCCAGCTTGAGGGGGAGTGTTATGATATATATATATATTTATATATATATCATATGTCCTTTATTGTAATTGTACATAGTCTCTAGGGTTTAGTTTATTCTCTATATAAATATGTAACATTCCTTTGACTAAACATAATAAGAAATATACTTCTCTGAATTCGAGATTACAAAATGTACGTACAAAATAAGACAAAAGCATAGAAGGAACTTACATGAACATTTACAGTCGCTGGCAAAAAGAACTGGCCATCCCGAGTGTGTGTTTTCTTGAACAACTCCACTTATTCGATTGGATGACCTCATTTTTTAGTGAGCTTGTGTGCTCGTTGTATAAATGACTTGGCGTCGCTCTTGTGATTATAAGGTTGCATCATTCTAGCAGCCCTATTCATCGTTAATTACTACTACAGCAAACAATCAAAATGTTACTTAAAAAAATTGACCAACTGTTTGAGAACATTAAAAGTTATAAATCACCTGAAATTGTCGAGTAAAGTAGTGGTCGCATAGAAAGTGCCAATCTTCCACATGATTCTTCAATTTACGGGGTGGGTTGGCACATGTCTGTTCAGAGATCACTGAACTTCTTGAAATGGTGATGGTTCTACCCCTTGAACTCCTTCTAAATGGTGAGCATTTGATGCTCAACGAACCTATTAAGTGTTGGATCTATGAAATCCAGCACGAAAAATTGCTCTAAAAGAAAAGTACACACGGATTAGGATTCTATATATATACGTAGGTAATTAACATATATGTACGCGTGATTTTAAAACTTACCTGTAAAGAACCCTTCACAAGCTCAATATACTCTGGTGTAACCTCAATCCTCTTAAGAAAGCGAATTGGAAAAGTATCCTAACTTACCATGTAAATGGTACAGCTGAAGCAAACGACGTGTGGCGAGATTCGCTTATCCTGTCTTAGAGCGATCGATATGGGGATCTTCACATTTTGTGCAACATATCGCTCCAACTCCAGGTTCCTCAAGTGTGTCTCCTAAGAGTGCGAGTTGTTTGAGAGTCATATATGAAAATAAAATAATTTCATAAACTAAACTCCAGGCTTATATAATTAGTTGTTTATGTAACGGTGACTAACCTAATGTGTCGCCCACCGATGAAGAACTGCCTACGTTATTAAACTCCTCAACATTAAAATCAAACATATCATCACTCTCATTCAAACCAGTAGGGAAATTAGACATATGAGTACTTGAAACTGAATATATAGAAAATAAAATATATGTGAATACGTGATTTGTCATTATTATTATTGATCATCGATTGATCTACTTTGAGCAGAAAATTGTTCATCATCATCGTTTATGAAGTCGTCAATGACATGATGCACAATCGGTCTTTTCACAATTGTAGGATCAACGTCGAGTCTGCACATGGTGTCATCCAATGTGATCATCCACACGATGTCTAACAATGATTTTGAGTACATTCAGTTGCTAATCCTCGACATCTTCCACTTCAGGCACGTTCCATATACGTTTATTTTGGATCATCTGAACAAGCTTCCAATTGGCACCATTTTTTGGGTCGTCGATGTAAAAAATTGATGTGCCTAGGTTGTGAGAATGACTGGTTTCTCAAAAAACAAAAAATAAGACGTGTTAATTGATTTGTACCCTAATTTGATGTATGTCCTGTGGTTTTTGTTTTTATCCGTGTTAAACCATCTACACTTAAATAGCCAAACATGACTTCTCATCGGATATTGAATGGAAAGAACTTAATCTAATAGACAGTAAAAATTGTTCTTAGCACTTCCACTGGCACTATTTTCACCGACTACCATGACTCCACTATTTTGTGATGTGCGTTGGAAATCACGATCTATTGTGTGAAATCGTATCCCACCCACGATGCATCCACTATACGATCGAACATCAAGTGAAGGTCCCATCACAAGTAAGAAGAAATCATCATAAGGTTTTCCCTTTACACGCGTTTCGATGACCTGAAATTGTTTTGCTAATGAATACAAGTCTGAAATATGCTTATATTCAATTCGAAATGGATTTATGTACTTTACATACCTGATCTCTGAACTAATCAGGAAATGCTTGTTGATGTCTTTTGAATAAGTCGAGAGAGTTGTTTGCTTGACGACGTATCAACCTCAAGTGTTTCCTAAAGTTCATAGTTGCGAGTATTTGTAACGACTATGTCTTAACAAAATGTAAAGTGATAGTGAAGTATAGAGTTTAAAGTACGTAATTGTGGTAGTATGTAATTTCATCTACATTGTTCAAGATGTACTAATATATCTGTCGTTTCTCTTCTTGTGATAGAGATCGTGAACTTGTCGTGCCTAATCGGTCAAAATAACTTACTCTCATCGTCCTTGCACACAAGTAATGATAAAAACTACACAATTCAACAATAGCGATGTACACATTCTTTGGTAACCATGCTCAAACACTGACAGGTAGAGGTTGAATGAAGCAAAATGTGATAGTTGAGGGTCTTAAGACCTGATATCTTCCCGTATCTATCATTCACACATCGTGAAATATTTAAAATGAATCCATCGGGAACCTTAACTGCTTTCAGGTACTTACAAAATGCAACTCATTCACTGCTAGTCAATGTATAACTTGCATGGGGCTTCACCAATCTGTTACCAACTTCTATCAGATGTAAATCCTTTCTTATTTTCAAATTCTGAAGGTCCAACCGAGCATTCATAGTATCCTTCATTTTCTCTTCTATATTCAACAATGTATAGTCCAAGTTGTCACAAATGTGCTTTTCAATATGCATTACATCTAATTTATGACGTAAAGTAAACTTGGTCAGTAAGGGAGTTCGAAAAAGGTACTTTTCTTTGTCCAATTTAGAGCTCTCTCTCTTTTTTTATCTTTAAGTGATGGATGTTTACTCATCACTGGAAACTCTAGGGAATCCAACTGTTCCAAGATATCATGGCCATTCAGTACAATTGGATGAGACCTACGTTCTACACTTCCATCATGTAGCTTACTTCTACGCCAAACATGATTATTTAGAAGATAACATATGTGTCCCATGTAAGCTATTTTTCCTCTTATCCTGAATCACAATTTATCTCCCATGCATATGGGACGTGCTTGATACCCTTTCGTTCTCCATCGAGATAAGTCACCATATGCCAAAAAGTCATTAATCATTCACAACAAAGTTGTGTACAACTGAAAAAACTGACAAGTAAGAGAATCATACGCACAAACACCAAGACTCCATAACTCTTCAGTTTCTCAATCAATGGTTGGAGGTAAACATCAATTTTTCTACTAAGAGATCTTGGACCGAGTATTAGCAATGACATGAAGAAGTTGGACTCTTTCATGCATTTCCAAGGTGAAAAATTGTAAGGAATTAACACCACAGGCCACATACTGTAGGTGGTGCTCATATGCCCAAACGAATTGAATCCATCATAAGCTAATCCCGAACGAACATTCCATGGATCTGAAGTGAACTCCGAAAATTCATAATCAAACTAAAATGTTTTCATCTCTCTGCATCAGCTGGATGTCTCAACACATCCTCTGTTTTGACTCATTTAACTTTATGCCATATCATTTCAGATGAGCCCTCTTGCGATACAAACAATCTCTGTAATCTCGGTATCAACGAAAAGTGTCGTAATACCTTGTGCAGAATTTTTTTCCCTCTATTAAGGCAAACCTTGTACCGAGACTTACCACAAATTGAACAGTGTTGCAAATCAACAAACTCCTTCCAATACTGTACAAAGTCGTACTTACAGGCGTGAACAGTCGTGTATCCCAAGCCCAAGTCACGCAATTTTCGTTTGACTCCGTACAATGAGCTAGGGACATTGGTACAACACATTAAAAATGCACGTCTTATTATCTCTAACATCATGTCGAAAGACTTGTTGCTCCAACCATTAAGAACTTCCACATCCAAGTGCACGACGTGCTTGGTTTAATAAGTCCTGAAATATATTCGACATCTCCTCTTCTACACCACTATTTAACGACATGTCATTCTTCAAACCTTTCTAACTAAATTGAAATCATTACTTTAATACAAGACTCATACTTTAAACATAAGACTTGATAATTTAAATAAAATTTTAACAACATCAAAGAGTTTTTTTATTTGGGCCCCAATTCAAACAAATTTTGAAAGTAAAAAAAATATATCAATAATAAAGAAAGTTCAATTATGAAAAACCCAAAACAGTCTCAATTTCTAAGTATAATCCAAAAACATAAAGCGTAAGCAGTTTGAAAGACTTTTCCCCTATGACAATCACATCTCCTTCTTGTCCCTCGTCGGTCTACCTCTCGTGTTACCTTTACCTGAAAAATTAAACATAAAAAGGGTGAGTATAAACATACCCAGTAAGAAACCCACTAATGGTCTCGTTAGGGAAAAATAAAACTGTTAGCCTCCTATTGGGGGTACCCTCAACTTTAACAGTTTTGTGATTCCGTAGGATACACATAATCAATCTAACGCCTCGAAGGATGCACATATCAGTCTAGTGCTCTGCAAAAAACACATATCAGTCTAGTGCTCCCAAAGGATGCACAATAGGTGGTGATCCCGTGGGACACCTGGAAGGCACACTACCCAATAGAAAAGCTAACAATCTCCCCTCAGCCAGTTCTAACCTTTTAAACAATCACTTCAAATTACAATTCAAGCTACCATCATATCCATCTTTCAGTACAACACATAGACAGTCAAATTTCTCAATTCTATCACAAAGTCAGCTAGTAGTAAAACAACACATCAGGCAATCAAGCTATATACATAATACTCCTTTCGGTTCACAAATACTCTAACCATACTTTAATATACTAATCACACATTCTAGACATTTTCCATCATGTTCACTTAAACATATTACAGCCATAACCTGCTTGTCATCACATCTACCTCTGCATATATATCAGTCAACCATATTGTACGTTCATAATCACTTCTGCATCAATATACATATCATATCCGACACCCATACTCAGTTTAGAGACATCCACACAGTCAACATATTTGAAATCTATGGTAGAGTCCAGTAGTAGAAACCCCTTACCTATACGTTACCTAAGCTCCTTAATCGAACCAAAGTCCCACGAAGAAGACCTAAACATAATGATAGGAAATTCCATTACTTTCACAATATTTACTCCCATTTAATTTCCTCAATGAAAATTCTAGCTTACCAAGATATTGGCGAATCGAACTCCAACAAATCTACAATTTGGTTGTGAATCCATAGAACTCAAACGCTACCTTCAACACCTTCAAGAATCAATTAACACTTTAACTAATTACCCAACACTATAACCCAAGGAAAATTACAATGTAAAACCACCACACTCACCAATACAACTTACCACAAAAATTCCAAAAATTTACAGTAATATGGGGCAACAACTTCGAATAACTGGAATCGAGGCGAGTAATAGATTAGATCTAATCAACAAATGAAAGAAAAACTTCAACTTACAACCACGACTGGAAGGTAAAGAGCCGCGCGGCTGCTTGACAGTTGGCAGACGGAAACGCAGCGGCAACACTCCACAATGCACAGCAGTCGGATGCGAAGAGAGGAAGAAAAAACTAGGTCGATCGGCAATTTCACAGCTAAAATCGGCATGGACGGTAGGCGGCTTTACAGATGATGAGATGACGTGGTTCAGCAGTCGGCTACACTTCGCGATCGAAGACCGAGCACGGGCGAAAGAAGGAGACAGGGGGGTTTACGCGTGAAGAAGGGAAGTGTTCCTCTTTTTTAAAATAATAATAATAATAATAATAATAATACATTATAACTATTATTATATTATAATTATTATTTACAAACCTAATTAAATTAGAACCCCCAAAATTTCTGAAAGTCTTAATAAAATTTAAAGAGTACATTGAGAGAAATACCTCAAAATTTCGGGGTGTTACACGTTTCTTGTTTATGTTCAATCGTTGCTTGTAAATCATGCAACATACCCAACATTTCACTGTCTTTAGGAAACAGATTACTGCGATTTGATTCATGGAAGGGGTCATTGCTAGTTTCTTCATGGAAAGGGTCACTACTAGTTCCTTTATCAAATCTTTCTATACCTCTATACAAGTTCACTGGCTCTCCATGATACACTCAATCTATGTAGGAGCGCCATATTCCAATCATTAATAAATGTCTCTCCACATCCTTTAATGAGTCACAATTTAAGTTCATGCATCTCTTGCATGGACACCTTATCCATTCATACTCATCAACGTGATACTTGACAACTTTTAAAAATTGGAAAACTCTATCTCTATACTCAATCGATAACTTATTTCTAAGTTTCATCCATATTTTGTCCATCGTTAAAGACCTAAAACATAAATACGTGTAATT
Organism: Cucumis hystrix; assembly: GCA_025688845.1. NCBI lineage: Eukaryota > Viridiplantae > Streptophyta > Magnoliopsida > Cucurbitales > Cucurbitaceae > Cucumis > Cucumis hystrix. Next base: position 9,606,258 of record CM046893.1, read on the forward strand.
AGTCTTATATTCCTTCTCTCAAATTCTAAATTTTCTCCCTGAATAAGTCACACCTCACAAGTATCTAATATCTCAACTTTCACTCTATCTAAGTTTATACTAAAAAATTTAACTAACACTTCAAACTAACCAACAAACAAGCGTTAGTAGCAACCTAACACTTCGAACAAATTATCATAAACTAAGGCTACCATAACTGTAGGATAGCCACAACAAAACAATAAAATTTCAAAAATTTAGAAATTTTTAAATTCATCACTTTTATCGATCCAACAATTTAAATACATATAAATCTCTCTATAACAATTAAACTCACAATTTCAATAATTATATCAATCTATATAATTTCAATTTACAATCTAATTTAACTTATCCATACAACAATTTCAATTTACAATTTAAAAAAAACATACATACAACAACAATTTTAATTTACAATTTATAATAAACATAAATACAATAACAATTTCAATTTACAATTTATAACAAAAATACATATTATATACAATTTACAATTTATAATAAACATAAATACAATATACAATTTTAATTTACAATCTACCATAAACATACATACGATAACAATTTCAATTTCAATTTAATTTAACTTATTCATACAACATATTTAATAACAAACACATACAATATACAATCACACATACAATACACAATCTACAATCTACAATTTACAATTAACAAATTGTACATACAATATACAATATACATACATTAATACACATACAATATCCAACATACACTATACATACAAAATACAACACTTTTACCAACGGAGACAACGAACTAAGTGAACAAGGATAGGAGGATGGTTGGCAGCAGACACTCACTCAACGGACTGCGGTCTCCCTCCCTTTTTTCATCTTTCTCTTTTCTTTTTTCGTCTATGTCCTATGTTCAGTGAACACATAACAATAAAATAACTTGGGTTCTCACGACACACCATGAAAACATCGAGAGAACCCACTTCTAACTACACAGTAAGTGGCTGTGTCGTTAGTTCCTAACCTAATCTTACATGGTCACTTATGACGTCGACATTAGCTTTTCAAATTCAGTCAAATAGTCAAACTTTTTGCGACGTCAACAACTAATACATCGACAAAAGGATTTGTCATAATAACTTAAATGTTAGACCTTTGTAGACGTGGTAAATGCACATCGTCTTAGATAGGCCAATACCAACGCAGTGGATATGGACATTGCGAGAGATCTACCTTTTAAATAATATTTTCCACTTTCGTCGATGTCGTGCTTTATGATGTTGCTGTTAGTGGGGCAACGGCGACGTGGACGTGCATGGCGTCATGAAAAAGTTGATAATATTTTTTAAATAAAATGCTTCCATAACGTCGTCATGCATGGCGTTGCCAAATCTATATGCTATCGCAACGTCATCCCATCGACGTTGACATTGAGGACCAATGTCGACACCCTCCTCAACGCATCGCCAAAACCCCTTTCTTACGACGTCATCTATCTCGACACCTATTGCTGCGTCGATAAATACTCGATTTCTTGTAGTGATGAGTACATTTAATGATTCATTCAAACAAACTTTAGAAAAAAAATTTCCTAAGAATAAACACTCACTATCACAATCAACTGGCTGCTTTGTCTGGCCCTTAGCCCAAAGTTTCGTTGCACTTGCTTGCAATCTTTGTTGAATTCCACTTGGTTTTGAATGTGTAAAAACCTCAGAATTCTTCTAATTTTCTCTTATGGAATCTTACAGTCAAAACAACCTTTAAGATGGGTGAAATTCCTCTATTTATAGATTTTTCCAATGGAGTTTTACTACTATCAGCAGCGAGAAGAGGTCTACTAAAACGCCACGTGTATTTGCCATATCCTTAACTTGGATCGGATTGGGAGGCAAGGTCAAATCATTCGCCGACTTCCTTACGTGGACAATGATTTCATTACTTTCTTGTGAAGTGAGCTTATATCACAATGAGGTTTTTCACGTAGTCTCTTTATCGCATAGTGCTTCTTATCACATGGGCCATCTTTGTCGCCTATAGTCTTATCTCGTAAGGTAGTTCGCAATTTGGGTCTGACAATGTTTTTATAGGAATTTCACTAGCAACATGACTGAGTTATTGAGCTAGAGGCTAGTATATTATGTGTTCACACTGAGATTATTATGTTGTTGGTGTTGAGTTTACTCCACAATAGCAATTTTTGTCGGGAGTGTTGAGCTTGCCCCACTATGGCAAAGACATTGGGAGTATTGAGTGTGCCCTACTATAGCATAGCTAGATGCTAAATAGTTTATGAGTAGTCATTCTGGTGTATTTATATGAGAATAGCTAATTTGCTAAAGATTTGGTAGTGATTTACTTTTAAAGTGTGTTTATTTAAGCTATTCACTCGCTTGGTTTTGGCTCACGTTTTCAAAATATTTTCCACTTGAGAAGAGATCGTGCTCCTAGAGCTTGGCCTATTGCTGCTAGTTTGCTATTAAGTTCTAGTTCTACATTGTTGTATGTCATATACTTTGTACATGTAATTTGGTCTGTATATATAAGTTTGCGATGTCTGGGAAAATTTTGGATGCCTGTTAAACCTTACTCTTGTTTATGTTGAGTTACTTTGAGTTAGAATCTTAGTTATGTTGTTATGGATTGCACTACTGAGTTAAAATTATATCACGAGTATTATGTATGTCTTTCCGATTATTCTTCTTATCTTTAAGTTAGTAGTTAGGTTAGGGCCAGCAGGTGATATTGAGAGAACAATGGTATTTACTGACTTCGCACCATCCCTTAGACTTGGTGAAGGGGACTAGAAGGGAGTGTAACAAAAGTGGTGTGAAGTGCAACATTAATTAAGTCATAAAGACTCTAGGGCATCCACAATGTTGAACCGTCCGTAGAGAAATTGAGCTCATGATAAATGACAAAGTAGACTTCTTTATTATTAAAAACAAAATCATTGCTACATGTAGTTTGATTGGTATAGAAGAAAGAAATGAAACAATTACAAGAATTAAAGAAAACAAAAATGCTAGAAATTAAAAGTTACTACTCAAAAAACTTGGAATAAATCCTCAAGCTTTCCTAGGATGATTCCCCCTTTTCCAAGGTGAAATTGTTTAACACACGCACTTCCATGGGAATAGATATACTAAAGGTATTACGCCTCAAAAGAACTTTCGTGTTCTCAAGACTAATGACTTAAATCGCTGAGAAGAACCCAAGTGGGCTACTGGAATAAGCGATAGAAATTGTGAAGATGGTGATATGGTCGACAAATAGGGAGTTCATCATGAAGTGGAAAACTTTCCATCCCTTTTATAGGCTCCATAATGGTTAGGAACGTCATATTTCAAACTCTGAACGATCTTTAGGCGAATTTGAAGCTACTTTAACTTATCGAAGCGTGAGAATCGAAATTGTTCTTGACTAGTTTGAAATCTGGAAATTCATATCTCACTATTGTAGGTTTTGAATCACTTCTGCTGTGGGCACATTACATAGAAAGTCCATAGCAATAGTAGTCCCAAAACTAACCAAAGTTCATCAGATCAGTTCAAAAATAGCAATAACAATGTTGAACCACAATTATTCCCAACGAGCTCGCTTCAATAGATTATTATATTGACCAAAAAAAAAAATATAGAGGCAAGCTCATGCAATTGAACTATATTTTCAAGTAAGAGTTCCCCTTAAAGCTCTAATTCATGCAGTAATTTCATGACATGAATCACTAGGGTAAAAAACCAAAGTCTTATGTATAAGTTATTTTTCTGGATTACTTTTTATGAAAACCGAGTTTTACTTTAACTCTCTTAGTATTAAACTGATCAACTTTTGTATACTAATCCATATGATCATTGTATAGAGTAATAATGATAAAAGTAAACCATGCTATAGGAGTTAGCAAAAGTTAAGTTATACTTATGTACATCAAAAGTTTATTCTCATCAGGGCTTAACATATTTGTATCCCAAAGAATGGTTAAGTAAATAATCAAATAAAACAAAACACTAAATAAGATGAAAAACCTAATAAAAGTAGAGATACAAGAAATATGAGAAATAATTGAGATACTTGTTTTGAATTGATGGGAATGAAAATAAAAACAGTACTTGAAATCCAAGGAAAGCCTAAAACCTAACAAAAAGATCGTAATATAGATTAAGACAAACACAAATTAGTAAAGAACTCAAACAATGCTGAAAATTATGTTGTAGAAAATTGGAAAATAAAATATAAGAAAAAGCGTAAAATAAAACCTAAAGGTCTTGCTACAAATTTTCTTTCCTAGCTCGATTAACCTAACTTTATCTGTCAAGGTGTCACGGGGCGGAAGGCCTATTAACACATAGTTGGGTCTTAATACCCAAAATCTTTCGGTAAGGTATGAATTGAACACACGATACTAAAAACTCATGAGGATTACAAAGGGAACGTAAAAACAAACTGCTAGAAATCATAAAAGAGATCAGGTGTGTTTTGCAAAGATGAAGTGTAGATTGATTGCTTGAATCCTTGACTTCATGCATTATTTATGGCCTCCAAGCTAGGTTTCTTCAAGATCTTTTTGAGGCTTCAGATCGCTTAGAAATTTATTAGAAAATATTGTTTGACAAATTATTTCAAATTAAAATGCTAAAGTCTGTTACTCTTTCCTTTTCTGAAAATCTACTTGGTTGTCTTATAATGCAATTGTACTAGTAATTGTAGTTCAATAATTTCGCCAATATCTTTCAATAAACACAAAAAAATATAAGAAAAAACTCTGAAAATCAAGGATCAAGGATATTCAATGAGCTCACACGAAATATTTCCAATTTCATAAGATTATTTTCTAATCTATCTGTATATATGTGTGTGTTTATGAAAAACAAATGACATGCCAAACAAATTTTTTATTTCTATTTAACTTGTGAAATATGATATTTAACATATCACTACTACGTATATAATATAAGAGAAACATAAATAAAGATTTTAAGCCTAAACCCATACATAATAACACCGTGAGTAAACAAATCAATAATACTCCAAACCTAGATTTTCTAAACCTACACTAAAATACTTTGCATCTCAAACAACATCGTTTAACTTTACATATATTTTAACCCCACATTGATATGAAAACTTCTTAAATTTGAAATTAGGAATCTAATTAGTGAACTCCTAATATCAAATTCTAAAATCTCCAATCAATTTGACAACAACCCAAAGGAATAGACTAGAAAGAGTAAGAGATAAGGAGAAACTAGTTTATCACTCTAAGTTCGAACACTCTACAAGCAAAGTGATCAAACTTATCTTAATATTCTCTGCATGCAACTCTGAGTCAAGAATTACAAAAAAATGGTGATGGGACTCTATCATCTACTAGAGAACTTTTATTCATAGAAAACCTAAAATCTTCAAAATATCAAAAACTAATGTGTTATATTTTGTTTCCCTACTTTAAACCCAATTCACTGCCCTAAAATGATATAAAATTCATTCTACCCCTAACTCCAAGGAACTAAAATCCAAATAATAGAATCCAATAATAAAAACCAAAAAGTAAGGTACATTTTTATATAATAAAATAAGTTACAAAGCTCAGTTGGTTCCATCTTGTAACGTCAACAAACTTCAATTATAGATCTTCTGATCAATTGGTGCTGCTTGAATCTTTGCAATTGAGTTCATCTCCTCCTGAATATGAGAATTCAATGCTAAATGTAGTTTCTTGGCTTTTAAACGTGTGATTGACTCTGAAGGTAACAAACTGTCGTTGTAACGAACTTTGCAAATTGCAAGCCCAGCAATTATAAGTTAAAGTTCAAACACATATATTGAATAATAATAGTAATAAGAGGTGATGAGAGCAGTGAAGACGGACATAACAGGCATATTCGGTCCTTGTTTAGGCAATGAAATAAATTTCCTATTTCACCCATTTTCCACCTAATTATAACGATTCTCTTACCCCATTAGAACTTGGTTCATATGGGACTCGATGTCTTTCAATATTCGAGAAAAAGAACATCCCTACCTTTCATGTTTCATGCCGAGGTCGCCATCTTTCTCCTTCCATTCTACCATTACCATGTCCCTCCCATTCAACGATGTCGTCGTCTTTATGTCTTACAATTTGTAGTGTGAGTTTTTATACTAGTTTTCAACCCTATCTCACTCCAAACCACTTATTGAAATTATTGAAAGCTACAAAATGTAAGCATGCAGTTTTATTGGTTCATACTGTTTTTCTTTTCTTTTCTTTCTCTCTTCAAAATTTACGCTATCATAAGTAGATATTTTAGGGTTAAAGTAAAAACAAAAAGTTTGTCATTTTTCAGAATTTACATATAATACAAGTAAATTTCAAGTTCTTCATTTTCTTATATTTATCACATATATAAGAAAATTTTTATATTGGATAGATTAGATAATAAATTTATCATGAATTAATTTTAAAACATAAAATCTTTTAGAAGTTGCAATAATGTATTCAAATTATTCAATTTATGAAGTTACTAATACTTTGTTACTTTTTTTAAATATTTTTTATTACATAGTGCATGCCCTATGTAAAATTTGGTGGTGGATCCAAAAATTTGTTGACAAAATAGCATCAAACACAAATCTAAAGAGAGCTAGAAGATAGATTAATAAAGTAGTTTGTAATATAAATAAAGAGAATAAGGTTGAGGGGAACTCGGACTCCTTGACCTTAACCTAAATGACCTGATCCCGAGTTACTAATTTGACCAATCTTTACCTAGTATTAAATCATGATAACCAAAGACCACCTTTTGTAAAATAAAATTCTCTCCTTCAGGTTATTTAATTAATCATAAATATCAATATGGTTTGTGTATATGTATATTTCCAAGTAAAATAAATATATATAAAAGGTTAGGAGACAAAAATGAGAAAATATAACATGTTATCCGTAGCAAATATTAGATTCATTTATTAAGAATTAGGCGCAGAAGCCGAATTGGCCGCCCGAGATATTTAAAGTAATACAAGATTATTTTATTCACTTGCGAGTGTTCCGTAAAACTAAAACAAATAAAAAACAACAAATAATCGCTCGCCACGTAGAACTATACACACCGTTAGATCAACGACGTTCCTTAGCCAATCCAACATTCCAGATATTTCCACGAAGCGTACTCTTATCGACAAATAAACGGTGAGAAATCAAAAACGTGTCGCTCCCGATTGCATTATTAGCCAAACGACGCGACGGACTCTAACAACTCCCCTTCTGCTCCCCCTCACCTGTTTTCTTGGAGTGTTTCTCCGGCGGGAACTTTCCGTTTCTCTTTATATTCAGAATTCCAATTCCGGCCTTCCAGCATCCCTAAGAATTCCGGTCATTCCTTGATCAACAAACACCCAAATATCATTCATCATCTCTCTATTAACTAATTTGATTTTCTTCTTGCAGGATAATCGGCCGCCCTTTTCCGTTCGCGTCGTCGGCGCTGGAAAATTGTACCTCGTGTCTTTCTATTATCTGATTCTTTTTTCATCTCATGACCGTGTTTTCTTTCTCTTCTTTTTAATTCCAATGAGTTTCTCATAGGCGTAGAAGAACATCGCTGATGATAATCTCTTCTTTTGGGATAAGATTCTGGAATCGAAGTTAAGCGTTTTAGGTCAATAGAGTTTCGCAATTCGATTTCTCTTCTTTCTCGTTTCTTATTTGTTCTTTGAGAGAAGGAATCGTTCCGGTCAATTTTGATAGTGAAAAGTGGAAAGGATTCGGTCTGTATTCTTTCCGTAACTTAAATTGATAGTTAAAGTAGGTGTTGTGGTTCGTTGTTGTGAGAATGGATCGAGAGGAGAAAAGGTACGCATCGTAGTTCATAAGCTTTCGAAAGCCCTAGGAGGAGAAATTGGTTGAGATTGTGAAATCCTTAGAGAGAGAGGGCGTTTCGAAATGGCGGATTCAGATAACGAATCGGGAGGTCACAACAGCAACGCTAACAGCGAGCTATCGGCGAAGGAGCAGGACAGATTCTTGCCGATAGCGAACGTGAGCAGGATCATGAAGAAGGCATTACCAGCAAACGCAAAAATCTCAAAAGATGCAAAAGAAACAGTACAAGAGTGCGTATCGGAGTTCATAAGCTTCATAACAGGAGAAGCATCGGACAAGTGCCAAAGAGAGAAAAGGAAGACAATCAACGGCGATGATTTACTGTGGGCCATGACCACGCTTGGATTCGAAGAGTATGTGGAACCGCTGAAGACTTATCTTCAAAAGTACAGGGAAATGGAAGGGGAAAAGAGCACTATGGGGAGACAAGGGGAGAAAGACGGTGGTGGTGGTGGGCCCGGCGGCAGTGGTGGAGGAGTCAACTCTTCTGGTACTGCCGCTGGTGGCGCCGGTGGTGGATACAACGGAGTGGGTGGAATGTATGGTGGGGTAATGATGATGGGTCACCATCAGGGAGGCGTTTATGGTGGTGCTGGATTTCATCATATGGGGATCGGCGGCGGGAAAGGAGGAAGTGGTGCTTCCGGCACCGGACACCGGTAGTGGTGTGGGACTGCTGCAAGGTCAAGCTAAGTGGGCTGTGTGCTAGTTGGAACCTTTTAAAGGTTCTCCAACTTTTGAGCATCATTGATGACATTTTAGGAAGTTAATAAGAAATTTTTTTCCTCTTTTTGGGTCATTGAAAGTTGTGGAAAACTACTTTGGGTCTTTGTCAAATTTCTCTATTTTCCCTTTTTTTTCCTTGTATAAGTGTAATTTGTGTATCTTGTGTGTAAGAGGGCTATATTGATAAATATGATGGCATTTGTACAATTGTAACCCCTAATTTTACACCAAACTACTAATTGCTAAGACCCTTTTCTCCTAATTTGTCCCCTCTCTTTCTCTCTTTCTATTTCTAGCCCCACCATATACCATCCATTAATGTAGAGAGAATCTGACCCGTCTACACCATTTATATGAGTTTAGTAGTAATATGATAAGTCTAATAACCTCTGAACTGGTTTAGATTGCACTCATTAAGTTGGCAATCGATCAATCCCTATAGTTATTTATTTTTCTACAAGAAATGTGTCTTTATTTATGAATAGCCTTTTTATCTCTTTTTTCCTCAACCAACTTGGTCTGGGTTGCCTCTTTATTGATCTGTATTACAATTTAAGTCATCATTCAAGAAGTTTAAAATAGTGGTATTAGAACTAAATATATATATATCAAAAGTTGAAAAGCAGATACTTCGAAAGTTTTAACAATGGATTTTTAGAATATTGCAATCATGTGTTCAAGATATGGCCTATTACCTTTTAGATGGAAAGAAAAAGAAAATATGAAATATGAAATAGGTTGTATCTAGAATTCATAACTTTGTAGAAGGAGAAAGTTAAAAGTACAAAACTGAGAATTTAGAAGTAAAAAGTTGAAAGGGGATGAGTGAGTGAAAAAAACAATCATAGAATGAAGATGGTGAAATGATGTTGAGGAGAGATAAAAGATATGAAGAATTGTAAAAATAATATTCAAAAGATTATCCATTCACAGATATGGTCGTGTCCATAAAAGGGTCATTTTAAGGAAAGAGAAGATAAAAGTTTAGATTGGTCAATACATTGATGCTATCTTAGGGTTGGTTTGGGTTTATAAAGTTGAACAAGAAAAACAAAATAAAATGGAAAGAGAAAAAATGATTTGTCTCATAAATTTGAAGCTGTTCTCTTTGTTTCTTTTTTCAGTAAAAATGGATGCCACGTTTATACTCTTTCTGGTTATGAGAATACTAACTGTGAATTGAACAATAAAAAAAGTGTGAAAAGTCATTTTTATGATAAATATTGTTAATACTTAATAGATGTCCATTATGGACCATATTTCACTCCCACCATATCTTACCTAAAATGTCACTTGTCCTGAAGAGTGTTCGTTTTCATGTGTCACTCTTTTCACATTTCATCCATCTTGGCCAAATGTCTTGAAAGAGACTCAGTGGCCATGTAACCAACTTATCAAATTGCTTATAAGTAGTGTCGTTTAATGAATGTGTAAGACACAAAATTGGTTGAAATTCCAAAAGTCTCATAGATAATAGAAATTTTTTAGAATATCTTTTAAATTCATTTTAGTAATCATTATTATTATTTTTATTATTATATTTCTTCCATATCCATGTTCCCGTTGTGCCTTGGTTGTGTGTCATTGTGCTCCTCATTTTTTACAACACGTTATGAGCATGAGATCTAGCTGTCTCCTCTATCTAAGTTAGATTGTAAAGGTAGGTCAATATTTTCTCACTTTATTATAATTAATAAAATAAATGATATATTTCGTATATTTGATTTATATTAAATTTCTAATATAATTATAATATTTTATGATAGTGCTACCACGATAAATCATGCAAAACTAGAATTTACGGCCCTTCACATTAATGGTAGCAATTACTTACCATGGGTTCTTGATGCTGCGATGCAATCTCGACATCATAAATCTTGAAGATACAATTAAAGAAGGAAATACAATGACCCATCAAGAAAAAGCGAAAGTCATGAATTTTCTTCGTCATCACATTCATGAGGATTTAATGTCAAAATATTTAACAATAAAATGTCTTCATATGTTGTGGAATTAATTGAAAGTAAGGTATGATCATTTAAAATTAGTTCATCTTCCCCAAACTCGTTATAATTGGATACATTTGCAGCTAAAAGATTTTAAATCGTGATTACAATTTTAAATTATTCGGAATTAGTTCAAAATTGTTGTTACATGGAGAAAAAATATTGATGTAGACATGTTGGAAAAGACATTTTCTACTTTTCATGTCTCAAACATGCTCATGTAGCAGTAATATCAAGATAGATTTTAAAAAAATATTATGAACTCATCTCATGTTTTCTTGATGCCGACAAAATAAGGAGTTGTTGATGAAAAATCATGAATCCCGACCAACTGGAACAAAACCATTCCCTAAAGCGAATATTGTCAATTTTAATCATGGACGGGGTCATAGTCTTGGTCATGGTCGAGGCCGAGGTAGAGATCATGGCAGAGGAAGAAATAATTATTAGTTTCGTGATGGTCGTTCTAATAATCCAAATTTCAAAAGAACTACACGTTGATCATAAAGGGAAAGCTCCACAAAATAAGAATTCAAAAAGTGATAAAAAAAAAAGTATGCTACCTATGTGGTATGACTAGATATTGGTCACACGTTTGCCGAACATCGAAACACTTAGTTTGTCACACCCCCTTCTTAGCACCATCTCTAGCTACGGAATGAGGTGTGAAGCCAACATATGCCAACTCTCTCTGATGATACATACTGACAAAAAAACTGAAACTTGACTCAAAGTTACTACTCAGACGCAAAATCATAAGCATTTAGAGTGATACCTGATAATACATTATATTCAACAATTCAAATTCTAGTTACAAATTAAACACAATATTACAACCAATCTCATACAACACTACTAAACATATTCACATAAGTCCACCAGGACAACGACCACCTGAACCTAATGGATAAACTAGACCTCTAACAACAGTAAGCTTAGCTGTGGGAGCATGATCATACTTGGGAAATGAAAACCTTTGAAAGAGTGAACTAGGAAAGCCCAATGAGTGATGAATACAGGAATACTTAAATAAAATTTAGCTTAAACTTTATTTCCCAGTTTTGTTTAAACAATCACATTGTTAAAACATAACTTGCACTTCTTTTCAATTTGCTTAATTGGTTCGCTACTAAAACCAACAACTTGTCTAACCACGCTGTAGTGGAGAGAGACTTAACACTAACGATGGTGGTCTCAATGAGTTAGCTATCTAACTTACAACTCATCTAACCACTTTGTGGTAGAGATTACTATAATACAGACAATGATAATCCTAATGAGTTGCAGTTTCCAACTGACTCTGTTCTGGTAGAGATTACTTGATACAAACAACGATCGTTCTGCTAGAAACAAAATAACATTCCTTCTTAACATAAATCGTATGATGTAGTGGGCTTCGTCCATCACTCTCATCATCTTTGCTATGGCGAGGCCTAGCCCATCACCTTTGACAACATCATTGTCGTGGAGCTATACTAATGACGACAACAAAATATAACCTATGTGCACATAGTACCATATAGCCTCGGGCTCAGCATCTAAGTCATGAAATCTTAGAATTCACATGGAAGCACTAAAAACATGACTGCTTATCTATATCTTGAATAAATATCAAGCTTACTTAGATTGTTAATGAAAACATAAATTCTTTAATCAATACTTACTAAAATATGCCTTGCTTAAACATTATCGTTTTAATTATTTTCCAAAAACTCATTATTCACGATAATATAAATCTCATTAAAAAATCTAAACTTGAAACTTATGCTTGAAACTTAATCATGGAAACCATGTATCATTCATAAATTCATAATCAAGCACTAAAAATTGTTGGAATTTATGTCATAAAACTCGTAGTTTGTAGTTTAAATTATATTTCATTCAATAAAGTGGTTATTAAGGACTTATTAGTGAAAATTGAATACTATAATCGTAAGAATACAATAAACTAAGGTCCCGAGGCTATCAAGTGTAGACTTGAACTTTATGTAGAGACATAAATGTGGATCAAGTTCGAATATATAGCGCAAACGGTCTATAGTGTATGAATAAGCTAAGGTTGGGTACCTTATTTTGGGGATACTATGGATGCGACCCGCTTTGTAGTTAGTACAAACGATGTGATCTTGAATCGTTCATGTAAAGACTGTTGAGATTTATGTCCTAAAACTCATATACTGTAAATATAATCCATTGACAGTTATTAATAAGGTGTTATTATTATAATTTTAATAAATGTTATTAATTATATTATTATTTTTGTCTTAATAACCCAAATCCAATAAACTAACATCCTAAGTTGTTAGAGACATACAAGGTTCAATGTTCGAGATCAACTTAAAGGGTCTTTAGTATAGGGATAAGGTTGGATACCTTATATTGGTAACACTATAGATACAGCTCACTTTGTATTTGATACAAACGCATTGATCAAACGCGTTCGTGTAGGTGACATGCGAGTGAGGGTATCCTATGCAATAAGTTTGTATAAGACCAGACCACGAAATAGTAACCACTAGATGTAACTCTGTTAACTAATTGAGTTTCTATTTCATTAGGATGACATAGTAACTTAGTCTTAATCCTTAGTGTATTATGAACTCCTGTTTGCGAGGGATTGTCCTTTGATTTGTACAGGTGAGTGGCCAGATCATCGACTCAATATGCTTATCATTTTGGAGATAAGATCGCGTGGGTTGCTGAAAACATAATCACATAAAATGGAATCCACTCCTTCCATACTTTAAGGTAAGTAGATGAGCGTTCCCTTAAATGGTATCTCCAAGACTTGAACAAAGGGTCCTACCCTCTCTATGGCACGAGAAGGGTTTTTCTTTATTGGTTAGATCATAAACAGGTTGTTCATTAGAGAAGCACTAGTATTTAAGAACTAGAAGTAACCTAGGGGTAAAACGATAATTTGACCCAGCTGGTGTTACGAACACTCGTAAAGGATTACTTTACTGTTATTGGTCTATATTCGTAGACACAAAAAAGGTTAGAACAACCTGTGAAGGATTAAATAATCATTGTGGAATTGGGTTATAAATAACCCTAACTCACGTTTGGGGTCCGTTTTAGGGTTTCCATTATGCCCGGTTTACCCCTAATCTCTCATTTCTCATTCCTCAACCATTCACGATAATGCACGATCTTCCCCCCCTCAACGCGTGTTCATCTTTTCTCAACTCGTCTTCAACCTCTCCTCAACCCCCCTTCATCCTTTCCTCAACTCGTTTCATCATTTTTTGATTATCATACAAAATCATCCCATCATCTTTTGAATCATTTTCAACCACCATGTCGTTTGGTTTCATTGTCGGAAAAAAAAAAACCATTTTTTTGTCAACTTCTCTTCAACCTTTTCCTTAATTGGTTGTCCTTGGTATTCGTTTTCTTGCGGAAAAAAATCTCTCTTGTTGTAATACAATTTCTCTCCCACTATCCGCCCGTCGTTTCGTTGACGGCTACGCTCCACTGTGTTGCCTCCAAAACAAAATGGTTTCCCCTTTTCAATTTCGTTAAATGGTTGGAATTCCACCTTGCCTCCAAATTCATTGCTTGCATGTTTGGTGACTCGTCTCAATGAACAGGCAAGTCTGTTTCGTTCTTTCCCCTTCTACTTCCCCTTGTCACTTGAACTTTGCATTTGCCGCTCAGACTTCATTTCGCACTGAATTTGGATAGTTGCTATACTATCCTTGTGTGCATCTGTGATTTTCAAGCAAGGTAGGGTTGGAGGTTGTCAGTTTCAATCCTATTTTTACAAAAGTCGATGATGAGGTCTATAATCAACACTTCTCTGGTTTTTTTTTTTATGCATTTTGTTTGTTATTTTAATTTGCTTCCATATCTATGCATTTTAGGAGACCTCAGTCACCACTTAAACCTATTTCGTCTTTGTTTTTTCCCAATTGTTTCCATTTATAGTTTTTTTTAGAGATTTATTGGTATCTCATTTGTTTATGAATCTGTCAGTTGTACTTGTTCGTGGCATAAATATTGTTGGGCCCTCTGTACTGTTCACATATTTATTTATTTATTTGCATTTCATCCTTTCCTTGTTTACGGTTGCAATTTACTTCCAATAAAGACACCATTAAAATGTGGCATCTGAATACTCTATTCTGTTTTCCTTTTCGTAAACTCTCATCCATGTATCTGTTCTGTGAATTTTCATATCTTTGCAATATCTTTGTTCAATCCTTTCAGTTTGTCTTTGCTTATGCATTTGTCTATTCATTAATTCTGTCAATATTTTCTTTGTACCTAATGTGGGAGATTTCATGGTTAGGGTTTGACTATTTTCTTTGTACCTAATGTGGTAGGTTTCATGGTTAGGGTTTGACTATCAACACTTTTCTGCATCTTATCATGTCATTTGCAGAGATTCTCTTCTTTTTTTTTTTGGCCAATAAAGGCATTATTTATTTTACTTCTACCCCTCTATATATACATCACATTGCTTCTATCTTCTTGTATGTTCTTTCCCCCATTGATCGTACTTCTTCCTCCTCTGTTCCATTTTGTTTGGTAGGTCACTTACTTTTGCTTTCTTTTTTTCATGTTTCATCCTTGCCTTGATGTTTCTTGTCATCAATCATGTTACTACTTTTGTGTGTGGCTGCCAATGATTTAATTTTTGTGTTCTTTTTAAGGCATAGTATAGTCCATTAATTTCTTCATTTATGCAAGGCATTTCCTTCTTATCCTTTGTCGTATCACTTTCATTCTCTATTGAAATATATGTTGCGAAATCTTATTTTAATGTTTTTCCACGGTATTACTGTCCTAAATTTGCTTGCATTAATTGTTAAATTTTTCTTTTTTGCAGTATAACAGAATCTTCATTACCATACATATGTTCACTTGATATGTTTGTTTGTATGCACTTCCTTTTCATGCATACTTTTTACTGATGTTTCCACAACTAAATCTAGTTCATCTTATTGAACAGTTTTATATCCTCTGAGGCACAATATTTTTTAAATAACATCTTGACATTTTTTTTTAAGCTTTAACAAGTGTTGTTTTCCATTTCAACATTGTTTATCCTCAAAAGTACATGGTACGTAATGATAACATTGTTTACTAGTCTTTTAAGTAATTTTGTCTTTGCCCACACACTCACTTCCTTATTTTTTCTCAGGACACCCGACTCCATACTTCTGTTGAAAGAGGTACTACGATTTTGCCATTTTGGAGTACATTTTTCATTTCTTTTCGGAACATTTTCTAGGTCGCTTCGTACATTATATTTCAAACTGAACTTTTCTCTTGTTTATTTGTAAATACATTTGTTTTGGACTTCCATTACCTTTTCTTGTGCGCAATATATTATTGGGATTTATGTCCTAAAACTCGTAGATTGTAAATATAGTCCATTGACCGTTGTTAATAAAGTGTTATTATTGTAATAATTGTTATTGATTATATTATTAGTTTTGTCTTAATAACCCAAATCCAATAAACTAACACCCTAAGCTATTTAATGAGTCTTGAACAGTATGTAGAAACATACAGAGATCAATGTTCAAGATCAATTTAAAAGGTCTATAGTATAGGGATAAGGCTAGGTACCTTATCCTGGTAACATTGTGGATATAGCCCACTTTGTATTTGATACAAACGCAATGATCCAACGTGTTGGTGAAGTTGACATGTGAGTGAGGGTATCCTATGTAATGAGTTTGCATAAGACCGAACCGCAGGATAGTAACCACTAGATGTAACTCCGTTAACTAGTTAGGTTTCTATTTCACTTATGATGATCTAGGTAACTTAGTCTTAATCCTAAGTATATTATGAACTCTTGTTCGTGAGGGATTGTCCTTTGATTTGTACGAGTGAGTGTGGTCAGATTGCTTACTCAATAAGTTTATCATTTTGGAGACAATACCTAGTGGGAAGCTGGAAACATAATTACACAAGATGAAATTCACTCATTCTCTACATTACGGTAAGTATATGAGTGTTTCCTTAAATGGTGTCTCCAGATCTTGAACAAAGGGCCCTACCCTCTCTATGGCACGAGAGGAGTTTTTGTTTAACGGTAGGACCATAAACAAGAGTTGTTCATTAAAGGAGCACTGGTATTTAAGGATTAGAGGTAACCTAAGGGTAAAACAGTAAATTGACCCAGCTGGTGTTACGAACACTCGTGAAGGACTAACTTACTGTTATTGGTCTATATCCATGGACACAGAAATATATCTACAGTGAGAAGAGTTTAGCTATGAGTCTTTAGTGGAGTGTACACACAGTTAACAAATATTAATTAATGTGGTTAATGAGTTTAGCCAATTAATCTCGTATCGTTGTAGCTTCTGATCTGTAGGTCCATTAGGTCCCCATTCTAGCTCGTAAAGGGTAATGAGATTTATTTATATTGGTTGTAATTTGAAATGTTCAAATTTACTTTGGGAATGAATACAATGTGTGGTGATACACTATAATATAAAGTTTATATTTTAATCAAACTTTGTTATATAAACTTAATTTTAGATATGATTCAAAATTAATTTATGAGAGATAAAATATTTGAATGAGTTCATATATTAATTTAATGTGAATTGGATTCATATTAAAATTATTGGTTATGAGAGAAATTTATATTAAATATAATTCAAATTTAATTTAAGTTAAATATAAGATATTTAATTTAGCAATTAATGAATTGGAGAATTAATTAATAGTTTAATTTCATTTCATTTCATTTCATTTCATTTAAGTAAATTAATGTAAAACTATAAGATATGTGAGAGATAATTATTAAATATGATTTAAATGAAATATTAATTAAATATGATTTAATTAATTATTAATTAATTAGTTGATTTGGAATTTGTATTAATTTAATATTTTTTTTAAATAATAGAATCTCATGATTCTCTCCTACTCCTCGAAGGAAATGGAGTTATAAATAAATAGAAGAAAATAGTTTTTCCTCAATCTATGCTTTTGTCTCCCTACAAATAGTTTCTCTCAAAACATTTTCTCATTTTTGGATTTAAATATTAAAAATGTGAATGCAGACTCATATTTGGAAGCTCGAAATTGATGGAAATGGTCAAAGTTATAAAAAGTCAGAATGTTGACTTTTGACTTTGAAAAGCCTAACTTTGATTAACTTTATATTCAAATGTGATTTATTTGAATTTCAGAAAAATGAATGTGGATTCATGCTCGAAAGGTCAAAATTAGTCAAGACGTACAAAATGGTAAAAAGTTAAAATTTGACTTTGACTTGAATGGTCAAATGACTATATTGCCTTTAGATTAAAGTTAGTGAGAAAATTCAACATTTTGTTGGATAATTCCACTAACACTTAGTGGGATAAGTGGCTACATGAGATGTACACACCTAGCCCTCTAAGTTCCACTAATAGTTAGTAGAATGTTAGGTGTTGATAAGATTTTATGAACTAATTACAAGCATTTTTGCATGTAATTAGGTTATAAATAGGCTTCATTTCAATTGAGGAAAAACTTTGCTAATTTTGGTATTTTTTTTATTGGAATTTATATCATAAAACTCATAGTTTGTAATCATATTCTATTAATAAGAGTCGTTATTTCGAAATTGAATACTATAATCTTAAATCCAATAAACTAAGTCCGGAGGCTATTTTTTAGTAAATTTGAACTTTATGTAAAGACATAAACGTGGATCAAGTTCGAGTATATAGCCTAAGTCGTCTATAGTATATGAATAAGGCTGTAGTCCTTATTCACAGAAACTATAGATGTGGCTCGCTTTGTAGTTAGTACAAATGAGATGATCCTAAATCGTTCATGTACAGACATAAAAGTGTAGGCATCCTATGTAAAGTTTTTACCTAAAACTGAACCATGAAATAGTCACTTTTACGTGATAACGACGTTTACTGTTTAAAATTAACTATCTCGATTATTAATGATCTAGGTAATTTAATCTTAATTCTGAACCAACTATAAACTCTTTCACACGAGATTATCCTTAGATATGCATAGGTGAGGGCAACTATTTGCGTTGGCCCAATAAGCCTCCCATTTTAAGGATAAGATCGGGTGGATAGCTGGGGTACATAGGGTACAAGATGGAATTCACTCATACCCGCTTTAAGGTTAGTAGATAGGTTGTTCTCTTAAGAACTGAATTCAAGTCTTGAACAATGGGCCCCACCCTCTCATTGGTCTGAGAGTGATTCATTTTATAGGTTAGACCTAAAACCAATTATTCAATAGTGGATATGTGAAACTTAAGGAGCAAGATGTAGTCTCGAGGGTAAAACGATATTTTGACTCAGTCGAGGTTACGAACTAACCTGTGAAGGATTAACTTACTGATCATGGTTATATCAAATGGACACAAATATATTTATAGTGAGGGGAGTGTAACTACAGGACTTTAGTGGAATGACCCGTTAGTTAATGAATGTTGATTAGCTCGATCTAAAATAGTTTAGCCAGTTATTCTCGGATCATTGGAGCTCATGATCTATAAGCCATTAGATTTCCCTGCTAGCTCATATGGAATAAACTTAGAATAATATAATGGAATGAGTCGAATTGTTCGATTTAGTTGAGGATAGAGAAACCGACATGTATATGTGATGTAGCTGTCAGTTATCAGATCAGAAATACAGATTCATACTCGAAGCTCGAAAATGATGAAAATAGTCAAAGTTGTAAAAATCAAAATGTTGACTTTTTTACTTTGAAAAGTTGACCGGCAAAATATATATTCAAATATGATTTGAATTTCAAAAAAATGAATGCAGATTCATGCTTAAGAGGTTGAAATCAGTCAAGACTGAAAAAATGGTAAAAAATCAAAATATTGACTTTTGGATTGAAAAGTCAAACTTTGAAATCTAACATTTGGTTGGATAATCCCACTAACTCTAGTGCGCTAAGTGTTGTCTTTTGATGAAGATAAAAAGTCCACTAGAGAAAGTTGACTTTGAGTTGTTGGGCTTTTGTGTTGCATGGACATGCATTTTTGCATGAATTTTTTTTTAGAAAGATAAACAAAAGACCTAAATTGACTATGAAATTTCACAAATGTCCTAAATTATTTTCTTGATTAAGATTTCGTATATTTTTTGGACAATTATAACACTATCATTATTATTAATTAGATATAATTTTCGAAATTAAATTTAAATTACTTCCTTATTCACAATTTATTATGAAATGATAACTTCTTTATTTATGCATTTCTTAAATGTCTAACTTTATTATGGAAATAAATTAGAAATAGTTTTTTAATTAAGTATATAACAAAATCTTTTCTAATATGGAATAATTCAATAATTGAAGTATAACCATATATCATATTATCCACACCACGTTAATAATCTCAGTACTTCCATCCGTCGTCGGCAACTTCTTCATCCTTCAATTTTTCTTGTCTTTTCTTCCTAGCGCAACGACTTCATGCTTCAATTTTTTCGATCTTTTCTTTCGACAACGACTACATATATTCATGTCATGTTCCTCCTATTTTGTTTAATTTTATATTTTTCAGTTCATCTTCCTATCATGTTCGATATACCACTCCATACACGAATTATATATCCGTTCTGTATTTTTTTTTTTTACACATATGCTACTGAATAATACATTTATGTTTTGTATTCTATTTCATATATACTACTACATATATTCAATAATACATTCACAACTTTTTTTTTAGTTATGTAATTTTTTCTTACTGAAATTATATACCACTGCATACACATATTATGTAACAGATCAGTATTTTTTTTTAATTATTATATATATACTATTCATAAACCAGTTTAACAAATTGATAGCATAACCTTTCATTCATAAAATATACAATGTATTATTTCATATATACTATTCATAAACCATTTTTTCATTCAACCACTTTTTCATACAATTCCCTAGATTTTCAATTCTTTCATCAAAGTTCCTACATCACAAACATATTAAGTTTTCCTCAACATTACATATACCAGACAACAACTAAAATATACACCGTATTATTCAATATATACTATAATTACGTGAAATATATAAAAAACAATGCAAAACGAAAGAAATAATGGACGAAGAGAGAAATTGGAAACTGAGAGAGAGATCAGGAGGGAAGAATTTTTTAACAAAATCACCAAAAAAGAAATAATTAATAGACAATTTTTATTATAATATTACCATAATAGAATTAATCACTTATCATACGTACATAGGATATCTAATAAATGCAAATCTTAATCATGGTCCACTTTCCTTTTTCCCTTTTCTATTTTTTTAATATATTATTAATAATAAAGATGAGTAAATTGGTCATTTGGGCTCTATATTCGTGTAAAATATTAGTCATTTTATGACATTTTTTAAAATTTTGAAAAAATTGAGTCAATCTTGTAATATAGTATACAATTTTTTGCCATCTTAGTTAAAGACCTTTTTTTTATAAATAGGCCCTTTCAACTCATTTGATGGGTTGGTTTTTTTTTTTTTTTTTTTTTTTTTTTTTTTTTTTTTTTTTTTTTTTGCTATCTAAAGAAATTACATTTCTATTTCTTCCTAAATTTATTTAAAAAAATTTCAAAAGCTCAAGTATTATTTATTCCCACTTTTTTCTCTCAACTCAATTCTAAGTCTAAAGGATAGTAGGTCAAATTTAGTGGTTGTTTGAAAAAAAAAAGTCGGAGCTTCGAATGTAAGTTATTCTTAAAACCCTAATTTGAAATTATTTTCGATTTATGCTTTACTCGTTAGTTAAGTGTAATTAGGGTAGAATTCCGATTCAGTTTCTGCCGTGCATGTCTAATTTCTATCATTTTTTACTTAAAAAAATTTTTATACAATTTTTTTCTCTCTCAATTCTCAAGCTTCAACCCTAAAATTTCTTCCTCCAATTTCCATATCTCTCTATTTTCTTCACTTATCAGGTCCCACAACCCGGTTCTGAGTCTGGAGAATAGCGGGTCAACACTAGTGGTGGTCTTCAGTACGAGTTTGTGAGGAGATATTGAGGAACGAAAAGCTATAAAGATACTCATTTCTTTCAATCCTAACTATGTTTAATTAGGGTACTTAAAGCATGTTAATCGCTAAATAGTTTAGTTGTGATTAGAGTAAAATTGATTCTTATTCCGCGGTACATGTCTTTAGTATTCCATAAAAACATTCAATCATTAGTAATTATTTTAGAAATCATTTTCAAAACTTGTTTGTCATTCACAATCTTGAGCTAGTTTCATGATCTTTAAACTTAAATGACGTACTTTTTATGACATAATTAAGATAATGTACTAAAGATGTTGAGCATGAATTCCAATCTTAAGAAATAAAATCACATTTCATATTTTTTCCAGAATTTTCTACATTCAGTATCCTAATTTCAAACACTCATAACTTTCTTAATACTTGACCACAATTAATATAATTTATATGAAACTCTTTATTTTGAAACCCTCTACAACTTACTCGAAGGAATAAAAATGATATTCTAGTGGATTTGCGCAAAAATCCATCGAAATACAGCTACTTTAATTTCGCATTTTCTACAGCCTTCTACTTTCCTTCTGACATTAAACCGGAATCTAGTCATATTTGGCTCACAAGTTATACATGAAAGTTATAGAAAATTGAATAAGATTTTCAACCATACTAAATTGAGCTTCTAGTTCAACTTTTACTCTTCGAGATATTCGAAAAAACAGAGACTCTTCAAATTTGTATGAAAATTCGGTAACCTATCTTCTTCTTAAAAAATCATATACTTAATATCAAAATTAGCTCAAGCTTTCTTCATGAAATTTGTTAAAAAATGAGTGAACTTTCAAACTTGATAACTTCATCTTCTAATTCCGTTATGTAGCTTGAACTGAACCAAAAACCAAAAGTGTGTAGGGTACATCAAGCTTCTGTCATGGCTGTCCCTTTCTTTGAGCTCTCCCTTGTCTTCTTCAACCTCAAAACACATCAACCTTTCATTTTCTTCTTCCTCATATTCTCTCCCAAAGAACTATGAAGTTTGGTTGGAAATGGATAAGAAAACGAGATTATGGTGGTTTACTTAGATGAAACAAAGTGAATCGAATGTTTTTTTTTTTAATTTCCTTGTTTTTCTCTTTTTCAATTCATTTCATCCCTTTTGATTTATTTTCCTTTTCTTTAAATTATCTTCCTATATTTCCTCTTTTTCCTTTTTTTTTTTAAATTCTCCTTTTATTACTTATATAATATATACAGAGAGATGGGAATTTTTAAAAATAGTAGATTTTACAAAATATTTACAACCTATAGCAAATTCTATCACTGATAGTCATTGATATACTACTGGTAAGTAGTTTAGTGATTACTTTATTTTTCAGCCTTCATTCTAACCCAGGTTCGAATCTTACTTATGTAATTTATTTTTCTTTTTTCTCCAATTTACAACCCTTCGATTTTAAATTTTCTTTCTTCAACTTCTTCTTGGCTTCTTCTTGGCTTCTTCTTGGCTTCTTCTTCAACTTTACCTCCTAATTTATGAGGTAAGTTTTGTAATTTATTTTCTTCTTTCTTCAAGTATATTATTTAATTTTTATGTATTTGGTTTTCATAGTTCAAATCATTCTTATTTTTTGTACTAGCTCATTTGTTTTATACCTATTTTATTAATTCATGAAATAATTTATGGATCTTAAGTAAACTTGTTGGATTGATTAAGTTATGATATTGTTGTTATATGTCAATATCTTCTTGTTTTATTCTTGCTAAAATGTTATGTTATTGTAGATTTAATTTGAAATCTAAATGGAAAAATATTTTAAAAGAAAATCGACAGGGTCATCATCTCCTTTGAAGAAAAGTAATAATAGTTATGAGAGGTACATCACTGAAGTAAAAGTATAAAATTTACGAGCAGATCATGGTCTAAGAATTAGAATTCTTGATTACAATTGTAATATTCGAGACAAAGTTCGTAGAGCATATCTACAAAAAGAACCTTGCCAACCTCTAAGTCATACTTTTTTGTTGAAGAAATTTGGGTCACAGTCAAGAAGTTTAATCTAATTTGGTTTACTGAATATCCTAATTGGTTGGAATGTAGTATTTCAAAAGATGCTGACTATTGTTTACGTTGTTATTTATTCAAACCAGAAGTTGGAGAACACTCAAGACCATTTTGTTGGTGAAGGATTTTCAAATTTGAAGAAAAAAAAGACATTGCAAACTCATGTTGGGGGACCAAATAGAGCACACAATCAAGCTTGAGGAGAATGTGAAGCACTTTAAAATAAAAAACAACAAATTGAAACATTTTTTTAACAAGATGTCTGATCAAGCAAGAATTGACTATCAGATTCGATTAGGTGCAACAATTGATTATGCTCGATTTTTGTTCCAACAAGGTCTTCCATTTTGTGGACACGATGAAACTGAAGATTCAGAAAATGAAGGTAATTTTCTTGAACTCCTACAATGGTTATGCAACCATAATAAATATATTAAAGTCATTTCTTTGAGAAATGCTCTTGAATTCTTGAAAATTGACTGCACTAGACATCCAAAAAGATATTGTGAATGGTATTGCAGTAGAAATTGTCAATGCAATCATATAAAATATTGGTGATAAGTTGTTTTCAATTTTGATTGATGAGTCGAATGATATATCTTGAAAGGAGCAAATGTAAATTGTGTTGAGATATGTAAACAAAGGGTGTGTGATTGAAAGATTTATCGATATTGTACATGCACGTTACGAATACAAGTTCTTTATCACTTAAAGAAGTTGTTGATGGATTCTCTTTTATACATCGATTAAGCATGGTGAGTTTGCGAGGACAAGGTTATGATGGAGCAAGCAAGATGCAAAGAGAATTTAATAGATTGAAAACATTAATTTTGAGAGAAAATGAATGTGCAATTTACATTCATCGTTTCTCTCACTAGCTTCAATTAGCTTTGGTAGCTATTGTAAAAACTCATGTAGAGATTGCTGGTCTTTTTCTTTTAGTTGTAAATGTAGTGAATGTTATTGAGGCATCAATAAAATGTCGAGACATGTTAAGGAGAGAAACATAGTGCCAACACTTTTGAATCATTATTAGAAGAAGAAGCATTAGAAAAAGAGGTGTTTGTTTGTACCTTCTTTTCTTCTTTGATATTTGAATCAACATTTTTTGAGTTGGGATCATTTTGAGACAAAGAGATATTATCATTCTTATTCAAAATTTTGCCACTTCTTAAAGTAATAGCACTCACATTTACATGGTTGGGTTGGACGGGAGGTCTGTCCTTCCCTTCTACTTTAAGAACGTGTGTTGCTAATTGATTAAGCTTATATCATAACTAAAAAATGGATGCTTTCATGATTTCTATGTCATTTTTCATGGCTCTAGTTGAATTGACAGTTTGTTCACTCAACTTAACTAAGTTTTTCTCTAAATCAGTTTTGAAAAAAAATTGAGCTAATAGCTAACCTAGAGATGATCTCCTCTAGTTACGTACCTCGTGATGATGATGATGAGGAGGAAGAAGAAGTGTTAGGTTTTGGATCTTGAGGGCCTTACCTAAGATTCAGATCGTTTCTCCATCCAAAGTTGTAGGTGTTACTCTGTGAATCATTACTTTTGCAACCTCCCATGGCACTTACCTCTTTAATCATTGGGCATTGATCATTGTGGTGACCTAGCAAGTCACAAACTCCACAAGAGGCGACTTTAGGAACTTCTCTCTTCACAAAAGAAGCAAAAAAGTTTAGTTAGTAAATTCACTTGTTCTTTGACAAAATTATCACAAGATAAAGAAGAATTTGAATCAAGTGTTCTACTAAAAGAAATT
Organism: Cucumis hystrix; assembly: GCA_025688845.1. Classification (NCBI taxonomy): domain Eukaryota; kingdom Viridiplantae; phylum Streptophyta; class Magnoliopsida; order Cucurbitales; family Cucurbitaceae; genus Cucumis; species Cucumis hystrix. Next base: position 9,631,640 of record CM046893.1, read on the forward strand.
TGGGAATTCTCGATCATTCTAGAAACTAACTTCCTTACTTCGAAGGGGGTTTTATCTATCAAGGCCCCTCCTAAAGTGGCATCAATTGAGCCTCTATTGGATAGCAATAATTCTGAGTAAAAATATTGCATAATGTCCCTTTCGGTCAATTGATTATATGGCAACCTAGCACAAAGCTCGTTATACCTCTCCCAATATTCAAATAATATTTTATTATGAGATTGCCTAGCACCATAGATTTCTTTTAAAATCGATTGAGCTCTAGTAATTGGAAAAAAAATTCGAAGAATTTTTTCTTAAGTTGTTCCTAAGAAGGTATGGTTTAGGCCTCTAGGTTTATAAGCCATCGTTTGGCACTATCGACAAGGGAAGAGGAAAATGCCCTAACGTTTAATTGTTCCTTGGTTACCCCATGAGGTCTAAGGAGATCACATGCCCAAGAACTGTCTCTAAGATGCTTATGTGGTCCTCCCCAATGGATCCTCTAAAGATGGATAAATTTTGAATTCAAGTCTGACTTAAGGTGGAAATTGGTTGTGGTAGGTGGGATCACTAGACCTATTGGCCTTTGATGAACATCGACTCATAAAGTTCCTTAAGGGTTTTTTTTGGGTGCCTTCTCTTCCATCATATTTTGTATAGAACTCTCTAGATTTGGCTCTAAAGGTCTCTCTAAAGATGGTTCAAAAAAAATGGATGTGAGATTCTAATTGCGATGAACTAACTTGACAAATGTTTGATCTGATGACAAATGTTTGATCGTCTCTAGTAGAAGTTGGATCGCTGACGGTATAGCAGAATGAAGATGTCCAATCCTTTCTACTAGGAGGTAGATCTGACGAAAAATGGTTGATCATCTCTAGTAGAAGTTGGATCGCTGACGATGAAGCAGAACAAAGATGTTCAATCATTCCTACAAGGAGGTGGATCTGACAACATGTCCTATCGTTTCTAGTAGAAGTTGGATCGCTGATGGCAGAGACACCCCTGTAAATGATTGCAAAAAAAAAAAAAGATCTTACCTTTTGAAAATATATTTGGAAGAGACGCAACCATTCTAGTTCTTGTAAAGAGATAAAAAAAAAAGTGACATAAAGTTTTAAAAAGAAAAAGGGAGAAGAGAAGTTTTTTTTTCATACCTTTCTTTTGCTTGATGAGGAAAGAATGATCAAGGTGTAAGTCTTTTTATAAGACCAACAAGTCCAAATTCTAAAAGAATTTGGTATGATATTCAATCTTTTTTTAATAATAAAATAGAAACAATAATTCAATTATTTTATCTTATTTTAATGATATTCAATTATTTTTTAATAAAATAAAAAAGATAATCCAATTATCTTACCTTGTTTAAGTGATATTAAGTTGTTTTTTAACAAAATAGAAAAGATAATCCAATTATCTTATCTTATTTTTTTAAAAAAAATCAGTTTGGGATAAATCTCAAATTGCATTTTTGAGATAATTAAGTCATTTAAATATTTCAAAAATTTATATTTTATCCCTAATTTTAAAATTAAAATTTGGGTTCAAAATCCAAGTTAAATTAACTTGCATCTATGGCCTCCTTTTTAATCTCAAATTTATTCGAAACAATAAATCCAACTTTATCCCAAGATTGAAGCCTTCTATTTATTTGAAATTAAAATTGGTCATTCCAAATTCTTGTGCATATTCGAGACAAATTAGGGTGGGGTAGAAATCTCATCCTTATTTCAAATTAAAATTTGGTTATGTTTCAAATTTTATTCCAAAAATCAAATTTAAATTTTTATCATCAAATCAAATTAAATTGCAGATAAAACCAGGAACTTTTCTGACATTAATAAGGTTTAGACCTATTTCAACCCTTATTTCAAATTTAAACCAAACTCATGTACTAAATTCATAGTTTGATTAATTTAATATATGGAATTGAGCACAAAAGAAAAGCTCTTATTTTGACTTCAAAATTATCTTTTTCAAGATTCATTCACCCATATACGTGCATAAATCTCGAAAATGGACATTTGTTGAATAAGAAATTTTGAAACCAATCACAAATTACCACATCATTTACTAAATTAATGATGAAAAATACAAATAATTAAATTTGGAACTAATTAAAAAATTGGCAAGTGTCCCAAATTAAAATTAAATACATAAATTGGTCATATATTTTCATTATGACTGTTGGATCAAATTAATTATTTTGGTCCAATTAAGTATTATTTACTTGTACTAAAATTTAATTAAGCCCCAAAATAAGCTTAATTTAGCTCAAAGACTAAATATGACTCAAATTCATGTGGTTGAGTCTATGTGTTTAGTCCATGAACCAACGAGGCTCAAGCCTAGGAAAACCCACCAAAGCAAACCAGGTTGAGTCGTGCGAACAATTTCTTTTCTTTTCTTTTCTTTTCTTTTTTTTTTTTTTTTTTTTTTTTTTTTTTTTTTTTTTTTTTGTCATCCACAACAATTTCTCTTTTTGTAAATATGAGTAAATTAAGTTTAAAAAGTATGAATAAAGCAAAGAAAACATCCAAAGAGAAAGGAGAGAAGAAATAAAAACGATATTTCAGAAATAAGACTATTTTTTTTTTTTGAAAAGTTAAGAAAATAGAGATGCACTCCAATAAAAACAACAAAAAAACCCACCATATTTATGTTAATATTTTTTTGGAAATGAACCTTTTTTTTCCTAAAAAAGAAAACTGTCTTATCTTCCATTGGAATGCAAATTTCATCCAACTCCAATCGTTTTATAAGTGGAGAAATATTCAGAACTCATCTAGTAATGTTCTCGTTTATTATGTCTTGTTTCTGTTTTTATTTTTGAAGAAATAACGTTTCTTGTTTCTCGTTTTCAAAAAAAGTAGAAACGTTTCTCATTTTATAAGGAATTATTGGAAACAAAAAAAAAGTAGTTTCTCCTGTTCGGTTTCTCAATTATTTTTATTGGTTTTCTTTTTCTTTTTCTCAATTATTTCTATTGGTTTTCTTTTCCTTTTTCTCAATTATTTTTATCAGTTTCCTTTTCATTTTTTTCAATTATTTTTATCGGTTTCTTTTTCCTTTTTCTCAATTATTTTTATCGGTTTCTTTTTCCTTTTTCTCAATTATTTTTATTGGTTTCTTTTTTCTTTTTCTTAATTATGTTTCTATTTTCTTTTCCTTTTCCATTTTCCTACGTGATTTTCTTTTTCTTCCTCTTATTTCCATCTTCTTCACAAAATAACCACTCTCCACGTGGTTTTCTTTTTCTTCTCCTCTTATCTTCATTGTCTTCCCCAAATAACCATCATCTTCCTCTTTCTCTCATTGTCTCTGCCATCTTCCTCCTCCCCTCTCATCGCCTTCCTGTACACGACGTCTTTCTCTTCGTCGAATCTGGGTTTTCTTCTTCCTCTTCGCATGGATCGGGGTTTTCGCTATGGATTTGCGTCGGATTTGTGTTTTCGCCATAGGTCATTGTCTTCCTCTTCGCCTTGGATTTCAATCCTCCTCTTCATTGTGAGTTTTCGTCTTCCTCCTCACTAGCTCTATCCTTCAAATCTCAATCTTCATCTTGATCTCCATAAGATTACTAGAAGACCTTTATATCTAGATTTGATAAAGTGAGTGGTGTAATATTTAATTGAATTATATTTGAATAAAAATAACATGAATAAAATAAAAAATAAATCTCAAAGAAAATAAAGAAACAAGAAACAATTATCAAACATATTTTTTGTTTCTGTTTCTGTTTCTTCATTTCAAGAAACAAGAAGCAGAAACAGTTATCAAACACATTTATTTTTCTTGTTCTAAAAAAGAAAGAAACAGGAAACAGAAAACAGGAACAAGAAACAGAAAACAGGAAACGAAAACGAAAATATTACCAAACAGACCCTTAGTTTTTCCTTTATATATATATTTTGTGATGGGATGTATTTTTAATTTTACATATAAATCATTAAATAATTTTATTAGAAACTATATATTCAAGTTTAAAAAATATTTAACTATATATTTTGACTTTCACGTTCAATATAGATTTGAAAAAAAAAATCTCTACCAATTAAATAATTTATTATTTTGAAAAAAAAAAAAAAACTACATATCCACATGGAAATGAAATTTCAAAAAAAAAATTCCTTAACAACCAATTCCATAAAAAAAATCCCTTAACTACTTATTTTATTTATTTAATTTTTTTTAAAATCTTATTATCTAAAAGATCTTACTTTTATTATTAAATAATAATAATGTCCATTCCTAACTTCTAAAACAATTTTAAACATATTTTCAAACTTTTGAGAACTAAAAGTCTTTTATTTTAAAACTTGAGAAACAGGGTTAACAACTTTTAAAGACAACTTATTTAAAGTTGAACCAATCACATTAAGAAGTTAGATTTAAAATGAAAATTACCACCCACTCACTTCAACATAATGATGAAAAATACATAATAATCACTCCACTCCATTTTAAATTTACCAACATCGTCACTCAATTCCCTCCCTCTACAATTACCATTTTGGCCTTTTATTCCAAAATACAAACACAACTCTCACCATTTTCTCACTCAGACGGCGCAAAAAAAAATATATCCCCCAGCCGATCATTGCTCGGCGAATTACCCCCATAAACTAGAAGGCCCAATTCCCCTCCCTTCCGGCCCACAGAAAACGCACACCAACCCCTCGGCCCAGGATGATCCTCCAAGCCCAGACCATCTTCCACTCTACTCCACTCCAACGCCTCCGAGTCCAACACGTAAACCTCTTTGGCGAACTTTCCGGCCCCCAAGTGCCCTAGATCGCTGGGGTCCACTTCCCCACCGTAGATATACACGTACTTCCCAATTGCGAACGTGCAAAACACGCTCCTAGCCGTCGGCCTTTCCCCCCTAGTCTTAACTTGGGCCCATTTATTTTGCTCCGGATCAAAATAGTGAACGTCGTCCATTTCCATTCCCGCAAATCCATACATTACCCATATTTTGTCTTGGGCCACAGCTAGGCCCGGCCCACCTCGACCCTGTAACCCTTCCCCTGCTGCTGGATACTCGATCCATTTTCCATCTACCGTATCGTAAGCCCACAAGTCGTTGAGGCGACCGGAGTTACCGCACCCGCCGAAGATGTAGACGCGGCGGTCGTCGGCTGTTGTGGAGTGGTAGCTCCTATGCGGTGGTCCAGATTCGCCGCCAGAGAGGAGCGTCCATTTGTTGATTGATGTGTCAAAGGAGTAAAGCTCGTTTAGTTCCTTGTGCTCTGTATCCCTACCGCCGAAGACATAAATGCTTTGGCCGACGGAGGCCATCGTAACACCGACGCGAGGTGGAGGGATGTCGCCAGAGGCGGCGACGACCGTCCAGATGTGATCATAGAGGTCGAAGACGTGGAGTTTGTTGTCGACGGGGACTCGGGGGGAGAATTCTCCACCAAAGGAGTAGGCCTTTTGGTCTACGATTGCGATGGCGTGAGAGCTTCTTGCACCTGGGCCTGTGGTTTTTTGATCGATCTGGAAAGAATTGTTTAGTAAATTTGTGAAAAAATGGAATTAAGAATTGAATAGGTCGATGATTATGATAACATGAAGATACTGACCTTAATCCATTTTCCATTTGTGGGAGCCATTTGTTGAAAGCCTAGAGAATTCAGTCTTCTAAAGCAATGAGCGACGGTCCTAGTGGGGGCATTCTTTGATAAATAATATACATTCGTGCAAAAGGACATGATATTTCAATAGAAGCTCAGTCGGATTATGGTTAAATTAGAAATTACCATGTGTAGACTATTAATGAGTTTTTATTTGACTATAAGAATTAAATTTGAATTTCTAATTTTTCTTTTTTCAAATTATAGCAACTAATTTTATAATTGTTCCTTGGTAGTGCCAAAATCAAAATGTTATTTCGAAACAGATTCCTCAAAGAGAGAAACAATTCGTTTGAGAAGATGATTTCATGACGCTAGCATAAAAAAAATACTTGGCTGTAAAATTACACTTGTGTCCTCACTCATAAAATACAATAAAAATAAATGTTCAACATTTTGTAAGAAACCAAAAAAAAAATCACTTACCTATATCTACTTTTTACCAAAAAAAAAATATAATAATTAAATGAAGATTTGTAAAACCAAGTGGTCAGTGCTTAGGTTTTGAAGATAGTTTAGTTACTGTTTCATAGTTTTCTAGTATTCTACCTTCTCTTTCTTATTCCCTACCACTCGTTTATTGTGTTTTTAAAATAAGAAATGAGATTATGTCTGATAATTAATTCTGCTTTCTGTTTCTTGAAGAAAAAAAATTGTTTAAAAAATATTTTCAAATTTTGGACAAATTCAAAAAACAATTTTTTATGTTTTTATTGTATACAAAATTTATGGTATGTTTGGTAACGTTTTTGTTTCCTGTTTCTTGTTCCGTGTTTTTTCTTTTTTAGAATAAGAAACATGAATGTGTTTGATAATTTTTTTTTTCTTGTTTCTTGAAAAAAAATAATAAAAAGAAATAAAAACAGAATGTTTGATAACTGTTTCTTTATTTTCTTTGAGATTTGTTTTTTTATTTTATTCATTTTCTTTGAGATTTGTTTTGTTATTTTATTCATATTATTTTATTCACATCTAATTCAAATCTAGATAGGAACTTCTTCTAGTAATCTTATAGAGATTGAGATCCGAAGGACAGAGCTAACAAGGAGGAAGACGAAAATCCACGATGAAGAGGAGGACTGAAATCCACGACGAAGAGGAAGACAAAAGACCCATGACAAAAACACATATCCGACGCAAACCCATAGTGAAAATCTCGTTTCGCCCAAAGAGGAAGAGGAAAACCTAGATCAGACGAAGAGAAAGATGATGTGTAGAGGAAAAAGAGGAGACGAGGAGGAAGATGACAAAGACAATGAGAGGAAGAGGAAGACGATGGTTACTTGGGGAAGATGATGGAGATAAGAGAAGAAGAAAAAGGAAACCACATTGACAATGGTTATTTAGGGAAGAAGATGAAAATAAGATGAAGAAAAAGGAAATTACATGGGAAAATGGAATAGGAAATAGAAAAATAATTGAGAAAAAGAAAAAGAAAATAGATAAAAATAATTGAAAAAAGAAAAAAAAAACCGATAAAAATAATTGAGAAAAAAAAATCGATAAAAATAATTGGAAAAAAAAAGAAATCGATAAAAATAATTAAAAAGAAAAAAGAAAAAGAAAATTGAGAAAAATAATTAAGAAAAAGAAAAAGGAAACTGATAAAAATAATTGAGAAAAAGAAAAATGAAACTGATAAAAATAATTAAAAAAAAAAAGAAACCGATAAAAATAATTAAAAAAAAAAAAGAAGAAAAGAGAAACTATATTTATTTAGAATAAGAAATATTACTAACCACACCTGTTTCTTACAAAAAAAAAACATAAATACAAAATAGAAACATTACCAAACAGACCCTTCAATTTTAAATAACAGAACTCATATAAAAACATCAATAAACTCAAATAATTTTTTTAAAATAATATGTATTATAAATTTTATAATAATACACAATAATAACAATATAAATATTTATGTTAAACTACAATTTAAATTATATTCATTAATAGCTTTTTCGATGATTAAGTTTAGTTTTATAATTTAAATATATAGTTACATTAAAAAAAAAAAAAAACTTAAGTCCAACTTTTGAATAAACCACAAAAAGAATTGCTTGTTTTCAAATTTATTTTTTCAGATTTACTACTAAATAGGTACTAAAATACTAAAATAGCAAACCGAAGCATAGTGCCCTGCCATAAAAGTGTAGTGTCATCTTTTAGATTTGTGCTTCATCCCTAACCCCTACTATATTGTAAAAAGATATATTTAAAAATTGATGGATCAATTTTGGTGGAAATTCATATAAATATGACTAATTGACTGAGATTTAAGAGGGTTTTGTTTAGTCTGATTTAAATTTTAGTTCTGAAAATCAAAATTTTCTCAAAATATTGGCTATGTATTGAAAAAAAAAAACAAGAACAAGAACAAATTCACAGTTTGGGCTAACAAAATAATGGATAAAAGGTTTTGATTACACAATAAAATGTTAATTGTTTTTTGTTAAAATTATTTTTTATAGAAACTAAGATCATATGCTAATTAAAAGTAAAAGGGGGAGAAGTTGAGTACCGGAGGGGACAGGTGAGCGGATGGTGAGCAAAATCTGAAGAACTGGTGAAGGGATCGGAGACGGAGAAGAGAAATCGAAACGGTCAGACGGAGAAGAGGAAGAAGGACAAGTGCTGCGACTGATAGTGGAGATTGTGAGACTGGGACTTTCGGAATTCGGAGCCGCCCTATACAGTGTGTTCGTTTTATATATAGGAGAGAGAGAGAATTGAAGATGAGCCCAATTATTAGGTCTTCTTTCTTTATTTGTTAATTTTGTTTGGTGCAAATCCCTGCTAACACATCACGCGGGCATAGGTTTCCTTCCAATTTATAATCAACAAAACCAAAATAAATTAATTGACGAATTAACAATATTCAATCTAAATGGGATGCATAGTTGTTGCTATTGTTACGACTACTATTAACGTTTTAATTGATCAATTATAATACTTCTAACGTTACTACTTGATCCTTGAAGAAAATGTAACGATAATTATAAAACACTTAACATATAATTTGTTGTTATCATTGTTTTTAGAGGTAAAAGTAAAGATAACCATCTCAATCATAATAATTTTTTATAATTTTTAGTAAACGCGATCAAAATTAATTTTAATTACATTTATTGATCTATTAGTTAAATTTCATTATAAATAGACCAATTTTATTTATGGATTATTAAACATAGCCTTATATAAAATTAAAAATTCAAATTTTATTGTTAAAGTTTAAAGGTATAATTACAACAATTATCCTATAGTAGAGGTAGGTTTTTGTAAATTGTCTGCTTAAATATGACAAGCAAAATAATATGATTAAATCTTAAATACAAATCATCAAAAAAGAAAAAAAAAATTATTTTAAATATATATTATGAATGTTTATCAAAGATGTTTCTTTTGGTCTATCCTAAATAAAAATTAAAATTATGTCATATTTACAAGTAAGTTAGTTTATTTACAATATTTGAAAATATAAAAAGTAAAAATTTATAGAAAGACATCAAAAACTTAACTCAACTACACTTATTTGTATTTGAGGAAAGAGAGATCTCACCTCCAAATCTTCAACGACTAATTTTAATGCAACAATAATTGTAGATACAAGAAAATGTAGTTTCGCGTGAAAGAAGAATAGAAACCGAGGCTCATGGACACTGGGGGAGAAAAAGAGAAAAGTAAACTAAAAAGGGTAATAGTGTAACTTTGTGCAATATGGCATTGGCCATTCTTTTTTATTTTTTTGTTCAGAAAGTGGGTCATTTGATATTTTAAACCTTTAAAATGGGTCATCCTTCATAATATTTGCTTGATGCTCCTAATGGATCATCTATAATGTTATTGTCGGCTTCTGAAAAGTCACAATCCTCACCCAAGTAGCAATGCCCTTAGATGCAACCGACTAAAGTGGTTTAATTATAGTATAACATCCTATCCACCTCATCACACTTTATCTCATTTTATTATTTAACCATGTATTTATCTTCTCTCAATTTTTTAATAATTTGATTTTACTATTTTAAGAGATGGATGGTCCAATGATACTTCTAACTCACCTAGAATTACAAACAACTTATAAGTATAAATTTCAATCATTTTTTAATTATTATTACGAGAAACAATTGACTCAAAGTTCACAAATTGTAAGAATCTGGTTAGGATTAGTTAAGAAATTACTAATGATCAAACAAATAACCGAGTGCGTAAGGGTTGAAAGGAGGAGAGACAAAAATAGGCATGGTCCATGTCTGCCTTTTTCCAAAAGATTATTGTGGTGCATATATATATGATTAAGCATATACAAACTATTTCGTTTATAACAAACCCTACATGTCAAACTTTAAAATGAAATATTTGAAAGGCATAGTTGCAAGTTTAACAATTAGATTCAAAATAATTAAGTATATAGCAACATTTTAAAAGATTTGTAAATATAGCAAAATTTGTCAAATTCTATCAATGATAAAAATCTATCACCGATTGACCATGTTGTAAATATTGGTCTATCACTGATAGACTATACAAGTCTATCACTAATAGACTATACAAGTCTATCAGCGATAGTTTTGCTATATTTGCAAAAAAAAATTAAATGTTGCTATATTTTTAATTATTATTCCTCAAATGGTCGTCCATTACAATTACCCTATTTGAAAAGTGGGAGTATAATCGAAATTAGTTGGACTATTTCTTTATTATTTACGTTTAAATCTTATATTAGTCTCTAAATTTTGTATCTTATTCTATTAAGGTCTTTGAACTTTTAAAAGTGTCTATTTATCCATAAAATTTAAAAAGAGCATACTTTGGTTCCTGCCGTTAAGATTCCGTTAACTATCTAACGAATGGTGAGGTGGCTTCTATATTTGGATGACTAGGATGTCAAGTCAGATAATTGATAACTTGTAGAAATACAAGTTATTATGGCGTTTTAAGTAGAATAATGAAGTCTCAATACGGGAAAAGGGACGAAGAAATAAGACAATTACGCGTTACAAGTAGCAAAAGAGTTTTATGCATGTTTATCACAGTTTCTATGTCTTAATGCAATGATTTTAGGCGAAAGAGAGAAGTGCAGCCGAGCAAAGAACGTCGAGCAGGGAGACACATGATCACCAAGCAATCAGAAAAATGAAGCTAGACGATTTACATCGCTAGAAGACAAAATGGTTGTTGTGAATGTTAGAAAAGGGTGAAAGGGACGTACGTTTGTGGCGCTGAGTAACTTTATCAGAGAATTAATGAAGCCCAAACGATGTTAAGTCTCATCGGTCCTCACCTATAAATAGAAAGTTGTCTCTTCAAAATAAGTGTGCGAAATTTTGGAGAACAAGTTCACTTTATCCTTTATTTTTCCTCTGTGTTTTAGATGAGAGCTTGGGACATAGTTGATAGAAATCTCCATCTACACTTCCTCTAAGTGCAATAGGCAAAAAACAAAGCCGATGAGTATAAGAAATTATACTCAAAGGCTCAACACATGTCCTTCTACTTCCAATTGTAATTTTTTTTATGTTGTATCTGTAATTTGAACCTCATGGTCGAAAGGCCTAAAGTCTTAGCAATGAATGCAGTTTTCTTCTATTTCCATTCTCCCATCTCTTTATCTCTTCATGTTATTGCTTATATGTAAAAAGGATAAGACATAAGGTGTAATTAGTACTAGAGAATCTGGATGTCTGTATTATTTGTCTGTTCAATTAAATGTTGCAATTAATACATTATTCTTGAAAGAAAGAATAAAGTAATGAATGTTGTCACTCGCCAGAGTGGTGACCTGAATTTAACTAAACATGTAGCGAAAAGAATGTAGTAATACATACTTGTCGTCGAAATCATCTTTAATATACATATCAGAAATTCGAGTATGTGTGTTGATGTGACGACCCGGACTTTTCGGACTGACCGTCTAAGTCGTCAATTTG
>CM046893.1:9653184-9693033 GCA_025688845.1 Cucumis hystrix
GGGGGAGGGTTATGATTCATAGTGGGAATGTTTGTTTACAACTTTGTAGAATTTATTTTAAACAAGTGTTGTACTTATTTTATTTTACCTTGTCATGGATGTTAAACATCAATATGTTAGTTCTATATTATTTTTTTATTCTACTAAATGTTGTTCTCATGTTTTGATTTAAGACTATTTCAATTTGAAAAATAAATAAATAAGTAAAGGATGATGAGTTGGGAGGAGATGTGAAAGATTTAAGTTTTGGAGAAAAAAACAACAAAAATAGTTTTTAATTTGCGTTTAGTTAATTCAAGTGTGTTAATTATATTTATATGTTGGCATAAACCATTTATAGAATAAATTAACCGAATTTCTTGACGCGCTAAAGGGACGACATCAAGATTGCCTTATCCCTGATGCAGACCATGCCGACGTGTGGCTGATGTCGACAATGGAGCACACCCCGTTATCACCTTCGTGCGTCGAGGATAAGGAAATCTCAATGAGACATCAAGAACAGTTTTAACCGACGTCATGGAAAAGACGTCGGGGCAACACCTTATCCCGATATAGGTTATATGTTAGAATAAATTTTTATTTATTTATTCATTATTATTATTATTATTTGTTATCGTGAGGTATTATTTTCAGTTTCGATTCGGAAGGCAACAAACAAAATTTATAACAAATTATTAAAATTAAATATATGCAATTTATAAAACTAAATACAAAATCAGAATGTATAACAAAAATTACAATTAAGTTGTTGTTCAAATTGTTCAAAACAATTACATTAAAAGAAAAAAAAACTACACCTATCTCCTAAAACATAGTAGCGGATGCCAAAAGAAAAAAATTTCAAACCTACAAACGACATAAATATAGTTAGATATATATCACAGATGAAAAATTAAACAAATTAAAAGTTGAAAAATACGTACCCCAAGTGTTCACGATCCTCTCTGTGTTCGACTCATTTCCTCAATCATATCTTCCTCATCTCTTCCATTTGTCGTTGATTTTCTTCCATTTTTCGAGGAGTTTCTTCCATTTGTCGATCATGCTCCTTTTTCTTTATTTTTTGCTCTTCAATGAAGTGGTTAGCGTTTTCAAGACTAGCCTTGAGTTCCCTAACCTCTCTGGAGGGCATTGTTTGTTTTCGTTCATGCATCGGATTATCTCAAGTGTTATACTCTTAGATTTAACATGAGTGGTTCTATGTTATAGACTAAAGGGCGACTAAATAAGGTCATGCGATAAAAGGTGTACTCCTATTCATAGGTTGCTAACATGATGGTCAAACATTGTCAACAAGTTTTTCTTTCTATCACCCAAGTATAAGCGAAGAGAGGTTTCCTGGTAAGTCCAGGGTCAAACACAGGAAATTTAAGTTCCTAATTTAACTAATCGCTTACTAAATCATGCGGTATACACTATATAGTAAAAATATGAACAATATATATTTATATGACTATTTACACTACTGTGCTTGGCGGTACAAGATAAGTCTCTGCTCTCAATCATTCATCGCAATATTCAAATGATCTTTCTTGGTCCTTGTCACTTTGCTGACTGAAATTGTACTTTTCTTTAGCTCCGTGTGAGGATACTTCTCTAGATGACTTCATTGAGGTTCTCATTTTCATTTGTGACTAACCGCTTTCCTTGAGATTTCTCTAGGTTATCCATTGAATCTCTTCACACGATTTTCAGTTAATCGCGTGATTCACCAAAATCAAATGTCTTGCCTTAACTCAAGTAAATCTCTACTCTAATATCTAAAAATCAACTTTCAGACAACGGTGCCAAAAACTTAGTCTATTCTCAATTCAATGCTAGGACTTAAGAGTTTTTGTTATAATGAATTCAATTGCAATACATCACCAAGTCAGATTATTGCGCATAATGCGCTCATTGAAATTCTCTGTATCGCATGCTTTTATTACGGGTGATGGGTCATAGGGTATGATCATAGCATATAAGGAGCTCACAATGTACCTCTTCATCGCATGATTCTTAAGTCCTCGTTGAGTACAAGCAAGGGAAATAGTAGGTTTACTTGGGTGATCCAGGGTCAAACACAGAGAATATTTTTAGATATTAGTTCTAGGTTTCACTCTTCCTTTAGACATGTTGGAAAAATGAAATAATAACAAATGTAAGAATTAGCTAATTACACAACGAAAGTTTGTAATGCAACGTGAAGAGAAAGATGGAATAGTGTATCTAGTTTGTATTAGGGAGAAAAAGGCAGGAATGACCACTCAATATATCTTATGAAAAAGTAGAGAGACAACCTTGACGCGACATAACCTACTAAGACAAACTTGTAATTAGGCATGCTTCTTCCGAATGCATATATGCCACACATGACTGCTTTTCAGAGATCTATATAACCAAGTATGGCTAGCTACTATAAGATGTTACTTTCCACGCATGTTAATAAAGTTCTAGCTACTTTTTCCTCTCAAGTAGTTAGCAACTTATGCTGGCCATGCATTCACAAAAGCATAATTAACACGTTAAGATTTATAAGCGGCTCTGCTTATCATAAACTATTACCTACTTTAATACTGGATAACACATTGAGTTGCAGAAGATGAGGGAAAATTGATTGAATGGCTATATTTACATAAACATAACAAAGAATGTAAGTAAAGGTTTATACAAAATATGTAAAAAATGAGGGATACAGTATAAACAAAAACAACAAAAATAGGAAGAAGAGAAGTGGATTGCTAATACAAGTTAAATAAACAACAAATACTAATCTTTTCTTCATCACAATTGCATATTCTCCAGGTACCTTTCTCAAGCTCTCTCTCTTTCTCTAGACAAACTTTTCTCGGCCTATTCTGGCCCCTTTCGGCCTTTTCGGGCCTCATTTCTCTTGGTGAGGACGAAGTGCTTATATAGGTTGCTTTTGCAGAAAACTTATATTCCTCTGAGTGTGTCAGCACTGACATCTGGCCCTGTGAAGTCACATCACTCCAACTACTATTCTTGTCTTCTTGTGAGCTTTCCTCGCATGATGTTTAGGTTCATCGCCTGAAGTAGTTAATCACATGGCAAGATCCATTGCATTTCCTTTGCATGAGATGTCATGTGTGAGCCGCTCCTTTCTTCTTTTCCCACTTGTTCTGCATTTAACATGATAACCGCGAAAAATAGGAATGATATTTATGTAGGCCATATTTCTGAATATTTATCGGTTTACAACATAAGTTATGCGTTCTGAGCATCTCCTTAAGCGTTTTAACCCCATTATTCTAATAAAAAAAGATATAATAATGGTCATTTCTACACGTTGTGGTTAAGCTTCCATTGATTATTTTTCATAGTGGCAATGATATGATCGACAATGTTATGTAGGTTACAAAAATGAAGAATAATCAGAAACTACATAGTAATTAACAAAAAATGTAAGGTAATCAAATGAGAATCATAATGTAATAGAAAAAACCCTTAGCAATTGACAAAAAAAATGGAAGGTAATCATATGATAATATGATGGTAATCAGAAACTACTTAATAATTGACAAAAGATGAAAGATAATGAGATGATTATCGATAAACTACTTAGTAATTATAAAAAAATAAAAATAAGTTCAGTAAATAGTAAATGGTATCATATTAAATTATATAACAATGAGATGGTAAATCAATATCATGAACAATTAGATGACAATATGTATATTTAATAACGATCATATAATAATTAGACAACAATCAAATAGCAATTGGTATCATTGATAATTAGTGGTAATAAGATGACAATAGGATAACAATCAGACGCTAATCAAATGCAGTTACACATTTCTAACTATAAGGGCATTTTGGTCATCCAAAAATTTCAATTGGGTTAGGCTTGACAATTTGCCATTCTGCAAAATTTAAAATGTTAGGTCATGAACTTAATTTTCATTTTATATTTTGTCATAAGTGCAAGTACCTCTTGTATAAATTATATGAAAATATGTACTATTTTTCATTAGGTTTTTTCCTTGTAAGATTTTAATAAGACATATTTCATACATGTAATGGACATCTAAGGACAAGTATTATATAAATATTATTAAATAAATGTTCATTATGTTTTTGTTTATTATCAATTGACATTTGTCACTCCCTCCACATCCTATCTAAATTGTCACGTCATGTATCAATTATCATGTGTCACTGTCTCCACATCTCATCTACATTGCCATATGTCTTGAAGATATCAACCTTTTGTGGCCATGTAATTCACACCATGCTTGCCAAATTGCTTCTAAATAGTAGTTTTTTTTTTTTTTTTTTGTGGATTTTATAAGACACAAGTTCCATAAATTTTTGGAGATAATAGAAATAAGAATATCATCTTACTGGTTTTATTATTTCTTATTTATATTAATTATTTTTTTAATTATATTATTATTTTCTATATCCATACTTCGGTTCTACGCAGATGTGCTCTTCAATTTCACAACACATATTAATTAATCCATAATATAGTTTATATTTAACCTAAATATTAGTTGATAGCTACGTCTAATTAATTCTATAATATATATATTAGATTAAAAATTCCATAAGCTTTCATAGAGATAATAATTTAGTCTTGGAGCTTTCGTTTATAACGATTTAGTTATTTTACTTTCAATTTTGTAAGAGTTTAGTATCTAAATTTTACCATATAACTATGTTAGTTTCTGTACTTTAAAATTTGTAACAAGGCTTAATATTTAATGATAAATTAAAATACAAAAACTACATCATAAAATAATAAAATAGACATCTAATTTCGATTAATATTTTTACATTAGGGACTAAATTGTCACCCATTTAAAAATTTAAGAACTATTGTTACATACTGAAGTTTGATGATTAAATTGTTAGAAAGTTGAAAGTAACCAAACTTCATAATCTAATTTATTACATTCATAAGAGCTTAGGACTAGAAGTATTCAGCATATATTATATCAAACACACTTTGAATAATGGTTTAAATTTGAATCAAATTTTGGAATTGACTACAGGTACCAACCAGACCTATAAAATTATGGAATAGATTTTTTTTTAATTAAATTTATTATTTTCAAATTTCTGTTTCTTCATATTAACTACAGCATGGACTTGGCTTTTAGCTACATTACTCTTTCTATACACGCACAACATTCAATGTTTGTACTTGTAGGGTTCATGAATTTTGATACGTTTTCAATTATCACACACTTCAAAAGCATTCAACCAAACTCTATGTTTAAATTTTTCAATGCTAAGAGTTCATCTTCATTTTATGTTTCTTTCAAGTATTAATAGATGGAGTAGAGATTTTGACTTAAGATTCCTATTTTAGATAGAAGTTTCTATATTTGGTGTGAGACTTTTCACACTAATTTTCGAGGAAATGTTGCTTTTTACTCAAAAAGTCAGAAAGAAAGGCAGAATAAGTTTTAACTTTTTGGAACTATTCCAACTTAGGTGATCTGATTCTTACCTTTCTTTTGTCATTAATTCTCATAACTTGGATTCATCCTGGCTGGGTAGCGTGCTCCACTTTATTTACAAGTGTCTATTAGTAATATTAATAGATAACAATAGTTTATTATAATTTATAAAATTTTAAAATTTTGCTATATTTCGTAAATCTTTTCAATATGTTTATCATTTATAATTATTTTTTTAAAATTAGATATTTTATATCAAAATAAAAAACTTATATATAAATACAAAAAAAGTTAATAAAAAGAAAAATATTATAAATGGTAAAATTGCTAAAATTACTTGTAAAATTTCAAATTCAATCATGGATTTCTATCAATGTTTATCTATATACGATAGACACTTATAAAAGTCTATCCATGTCTATTAGTATCTATTGTTGATACTCATCAATTTTGCTATATTTTGAAAATATTTTAGTTTATTATGCTACCTTAAAATGCTCCTTTGAAAATTCATTTTGTCATTGTATTATATTTAAAAATGTTTTCAATTGTTTTCTATTTCTATATATATATATATATATATTATGGTATTTCTTAATGTAAATTAAAAAGTTAATAAATGTATACAACTTAATTAACAATTTTGGATTTGCCAAAACTCTTGGATACTTGTTCTAGACTCAACTTAATAACAAAGAAAAGAAAGAAAGAAGAGAAGTTTTTAGTTTTGAAATAGGCTGATACTACAAATGAAGAACCTAACATAAAAGTTAATATAAAATACGTAGAAATAAAATTAGAGGATAAAATCCTAGGTCAATACCTATCTAACATTTAAAGAAATTAACATAAAAGTAATTCATAAGTTTGATAAATTTAAATAAAATAATAAGTCAATTAGTGAAAACATGAAAGGCGGAAGCAACATAAGATATTTCCTATGGCAAGTCACGGTCACTTTTTGTCATTCACCAACTTTCCCCTACCTCTACCTCTACCTTTGCTTGAAAAATTAAACATAAAAAGAGTGAGTATAAACATATGCTCAGTAAGGGACCCACTATTAGTGCTGCTAAGTGTCTGTTAACTTTCCATTAGGGTTCCGTAAGGAAGTATACCAAAATTATCGTGGTCCCAAACACACGCTATCTGGTGAACCTGTAGGAACACATCTGATCTTCGGTGAACCCGAAGGAACACCTAAGATAAACTGATTTTCGATGAACCCGAAGGAAACACCTAAGAGAAATTGGTCTTCGACGAACCCGAAGGAACGCCTAAAAGAATCGGGTTGTAAGTGACCCCATCGAACCACTCATAAACATATCATGACATACTGGTGGTCCCGTCGAACCATACGGTCATAAAAAGGTGGTGATCCCGAGAAACACCCATGTGAGTACGACCCTAATAGACAAAGTTAACAGAACACCACAGTACATAACATATAGCATATCATAACATGACATGAATATCAATCATAACATTCTTATCATGTGATTAATATATCATGCATCATAACATATTAGTCATCCATAACAATCACATTATGAATCTTAGCTACATCAATGCATAATGGAAAATACATGTAAGCTCTTAATTTTAAATTCGAAAGTCTATTAGTATAATCTCTTATCTTGAAATTAGCTAAAACTATATTCCTTTATTGATAGTCAATTCCCAATTAAATAAATCCTAATATAAAAGGAACCAATTTAATAACTTAATAAAATGTGTCTAACATTCAAGTCTTTTCCAATTCAACTTACCAACAATTTTGGATGAAACCAAATCAAGCTTTGGGGATAATTTGCAGATGGCTAATCCAAAATAGCAAACTGGCTCAACTGATGGCTTGACTAACAAAAATAAGGCTAGGCGACTTGGCTAGGAGAAGAAGGCTTGGAAGCATGGCTCAAGGACAGAGAGGACAACTCGGGTGGCTGCATGGCTTGGTGAAGGAGGAAGCAGCTAGAAAGGAAAGGTTTGGCTCGGCTCAACAAAAAGACAAATTGGCTGGAACGCACAGCTCGTGAAGGAGAAGGATCGGCTGGGTTACAGGAGGGCTGAGACTTTCGACTAATCGTGGGTTGCGCACGTGAGAAGACCGACAAGATGGGAATAGGTTGCGACAGAGAGAAGGCTGACGGACGTTATAGATAGAGACGAAGACGTCGTTGGAGATGATGGCATGCAGCGGTGGAGAGACGTCACTGTCGAACAACGCTTCTTGATTCATTCCAGCTCGACATGCACGACGCGAAGGAAGAACACAAGTTCGCAATTTGGGCTTGACGAAAAAGTATGGTGGACGGTAACACTTGCGATGGTGAATGGAGATAGTGTAAGGATGGCGACGGCTAGAGTTACAAGAGGGAGGAAGAAGATGAATAGTGAATGTGGACGCTTCACAAGGAGTCCTATATTTAATAATAATAATAATAATAATAAATATTATTATTATTTCTATTGAATATTTCCTTACTTCTCTTTTTTTCCTTTTTCATTTTCAAATAAAATCTTTCTCTCTCCATTTAAATACCATCAAATCAATCTTTTTATCTTCTTCTCAAAACAATAACATATACTCTTTAAATAATTATATTATCATAATATAACTATCTTCAATCCAAAAATTTATTTGATTATATACATATATATATATATATATATATATATCCAAAATCTACCAACACCAAAATTCTAATTTCAATAAATAATTAAATATTCTGCTAATAAATATTTAATTAATCCTAGTTTTCACAAAATCAAATAATTCTCAACAAAAAAACAAATAATCCCCAACAATTTCAACATAATTAAATTAAACCAAGATAATTAAGCTTTAAAATTTTCTTAATTCTTTGGGTGTTACAATATCAAATCTTTGTTACATCATCTAACTTATGTATGTTGTACATTAAGTGAATTTATTTCCAATTGAGGTGTAGTCAGTTTGTTAGTATGTACAGTTTATATTACATTCAAAGTTTCCTCCAACAATCTGATGCCATTAATATATGAATTAATGGTTGTGAATTCCTCCACCAATGTTGCTACTTCTAACATGAAATTTGTCCATTATCAAACGTCATGCTGAACAACTAGATCGAGAAGTTAAAGGGAGATAACTTTAAGAGATTACAACAAAAGATGATAATTCTATCTTCGGTACGTTGAATCTTGCTCAAGTTTTGAAGAAACATTGCCCAATTACCACACTAGAAGCTGTAAATCTTGAAGTGAAAGTTGCAAAGTAAGCATAGATGCATTCAGACTTCTTTATATAATGTTGATTGCAATGCCTACAATACATCAAAACTATTGTGTGGAGTAGGGTTTGTTGGCATTTATGTCCTAAAATTTGTAGATTGTAAATATAATTCATTGATAGTTGTTAATAAAGTGTTATTATTGTAATAATTGTTATTGATTATATTATTAGTTTTATCTTAATAACCCAAATCCAATAAACTAACATCCTAAGTTGTTTCATGAGTCTTGAATAGTATGTAGAGACATTCAATGATTAATGTTCGAGATTAACTTAAAGGGTTTATAGTATAGGGATAGGCTGGGTACCTTATCCTGGTAACACTATGGATATGGCTTACTTTGTTTTTTATACAAACACAATGATCCAACGTATTTGTGTAGTTGATATGCGAGTGAGGGTATCCTATGCAATGAGATTGCATAAGATCGGACCGTGAAATAGTAACCACTAGATGTAACTTCGTTAAGTAGTTAGGTTTCTATTTCATTAGAATGACCTAGGTAACTTAGTCTTAATCCTGAGTGTGTTATGAACTCCTATTTCGCATGAGATTGTCCTTTGATTTGTATGGGTGAGAGTGGTCAGATCGCTGACTCAATAAGTTTATCATTTTAGGGGCAAGACAGAGTAGGGAGTTGGGAACATAATTACATAAGATGAAATTCACTCATTCCCTACTTTAGGGTAAGTAGATGAGTGTTCGCATAAATGGTGTCTCTAAGACTTAAACAAATGGCCCTACCCTCTCTATGGCACGAGAAGGGTTTCTATTTATTGGTAGGAGCATAAACAAGTTGTTTATTATAGGAGCACTTGTATTTAAGGATCAGAGGTAACCTAAGGGTAAAATGGTAATTTGACCCAGCTGATGTTACAAACACTTGTGAAAGACTAACTTACTTTTATTGGTCTATATCCGTGGACACATAAATATATCTACAGTGAGAAGAGTTCAGTTGTGAGTCTTTAGTGAAGTGTACACACAGTTAACGAATATTGATTAATGTGGTTAATAAGTTTAGCCAATTCATCTTATATCATTGTAACTTCTAATCTGTAGGTCTCCTTCCTAACTCATAAAGGATAATGAGGTTTATTTATATTAGTTGTAAATTAAAATATTTGAAATTACTTTGGAAATTAGTTTAATGTATAGTGATACAGTATAATATAAAGTTTATCAAACTTTATTATATAAATTTAATTTTGGATATGATTAAAAATTAATTTATGAAAGATAAAATATTTGAATGAGTTCAAATATTAATTTAATGTGAATTGGATTCATATTAAAATTATTGGTTATGTGATAAACTTATAAATTCTAGAGTGGTTAGGAATAAATAAATAAAGACATTTCATATTCTACATTATTATTACATTTAATGATAATTAATAATTAGAAATTATTATTTTTAATTAGCAATATTTCACTTGATTTAATTAATGACAAAACTATCTATCAAATCAATTTAAAAAAAAGGATAAAATAGGAATGAAAAGTTTCTCCATCTATGAGCTTTTATATATAGAGGATATAGATAATAATAAACATCAAATTTAAATAGCAACAGAAGTACTTTAAACAGAAATTTATAAAAGATTATGTAAAGTTATCACTCACCCTCTTTGTAACTTTTTTTCCCACCAAATAAGGGCGAGTTTCTCCAATTTTTTTCACCTATCTAAAACAACCATATTTCATATAGTTTAGGCACAACCAAATAATAGGTTGGTTTAAATCTTCTTTTTGTCTTTGAAAATTTTAAAACTTCTATTTCTTGACTTTAAAGTAGAGTCTATTTTAATTCTTGTAGTTAAAATTCCATTAACTCTAATAGAATAATAAAGTAGCTCCTATATTTGGATGATTAAGTTACCAATTAAGATAGTCAATTTTGAATTAAAGATTAAATGATAAATTGACGTTTTATAGAAAAACTCAAAAGATCACTTTCATTTTAAAAATTGTATTGTCACTTCAAAAAGTTACTTTCACTTTAAAAACTTTAATGTAATTTTATTTTTCTAGTTTATTTTACCTTGTGATAGATGTTAGCATGAAATATAATAAATTAACAATTTTTTTTATTTATTTATCAGTTTTATTAATATGATGAATATAGAGTGTGTGATGATTGTGTTAAATAATTAACAAAATTTTAACAACATGGAGAAAGTGAATATTTTAAAAGAAAAAAAATTCAAGATTATGGACCAAAATAAAACAATAACAAATTTTAGGGACAAAAGAGAACTTTAACCTAATAAATTATTTTAAATATTTAAATAACCCTTGTTCATAGGTGTGCATCCTTACAATTTAGCTTTTCTTTCCTAAATATTATATATTTATTTTAGGAATCCTAATAATCCATAGGATTGGACAAAATTTTATACGGACTTTTAAAATTCTAAAAAAATATCAATTCCTTTTCTTCTACACCAAAGATTCCCACCACAAAATGGCTCGTAAGAAGCACAGATTCATAGCTGTCCACGACGCTCCAATTTTCCAATCAAACAACATTTTCGTCACGTTTTTTGTGTTCGTCAGCAATGGCTCAATTCGGTCAAAAACCACGGTGATTTTACTACTATTTCTTCTTTTGAGACCCTTGATACAGTTGATATTCCTCTGTTTTAGGTCAATAAAAAGATCAAAGGGGAATGCAAGGTTTTTAACCTACAGGGTAGAATTAGAAATGAAGAATATGGGCCAAACTTGTATCACTGGCCACACCAGTGGTCAAGTCCAATACGTACCAAGAAAATGAGAGGTCGTTGTTCGAACCTTGGAGATTTTCATTTCTGTTGTTGTCGTTAACCCATTTGATTTGATTTTTGGACACTCCCACCTGGTTTCAGTAACTTGGACGCTGAGAATTCAGAATAACAGGGACACCCAGTTAACGTTTTTATCACTTATTTCTTATTTTCTTCTTCTTGCGATTGTGAGAAACGTCCCAATTCAGATTTCCCAACTTCGTTACTACATTTTCCCATCTTTTTGGACCGCCCCCAATTCCAGTTGAGATACTTTGCTGTTCTAAACTGAGTCAACAACTGAAATTTGTGGTATATTCATGCAAATTCGATTTGCGTTCCCTTTATTTTCTCTGAAAATTGCAGTGCCTGCAGTGTTCAGTTGATTGAAGCATTGAAATGATTCAAAGATTGATCAAATGAATCAGTTCGAAGCTTTCTTGACTTTTTTTAGTTTTTTTTTTTCATTGCTTCATGTAGAACAAAAGTAGTAAACAACTATTCTTATTCTGTTGTTCTGTTCGTTTCTCACGTGTTTTATTCTTGTTTCTGGATTTTCAACATGGGAACTGATCATTTTTATCTTCTGTCTTCTGTTATCAGCCATAGATTTTCGCGTTGTTTGAATGATATTTAAACGTCCAGTTCGGTAATGGAATAGGGGATTCGTGATTAGTCAGCTGACTTTAGATGGAGTTTCAGTTTCTTTGATTCTGACCATTATTTGGCTCCAATGCTTTGAGTAGCACAAACTCTGTAATCTCAAAGAGCAGATTTCCTAGTTCTTGTGTTTTCTATTTGCTTTTATATTTGTGCTCCAATTTAACCCATTTGACAAGCTAGAGATGGTTAGTTACCACTGTGTTTGCTTTTTTTGTTTTCAGGCACTATACTTAGATGGCGGCAACATTGGCTTCCCACAGCTGTTATTGCCGCAAAACAAAGTTAAATGAGGGAAAAGGGAAACAAGCCTATGATCTGTGTTTTTCAAGATCAATTTCACTTCATACATTCAACAAGATTGAGAAGTCAACTTGGAGTCCTCCAAGTTCTCAACATTTCAGGCTTCAAAATGAAATGCATCAGAATACATCGCCCCCTAGGTTTAATACTATGGGAAGAACTGTTAAGATGGTACCTATAAATGAAATAGTGAAAAAGAGAACTGTATCTGCTAACAAAGTTGAGAACATAAATGGTAAAAAGCAAGTTATCAATGGGGCAAGTATAGTTAAGCGCAGCCCGTCTCCACCTTTGGTTAAGGGAACAAATGTTGCAGACTCAAAGAAGCTCCCACCAATTGAGGATCTTAAGGTTTTACCCTCAGATGAAGGTTTCAGTTGGGCTAATGAAAATTATAACTCTGTGCAAAGGAGCATTGATGTTTGGAGTTCCGTCATTTCCTTACGAGTCCGTGTTTTCTTAGAAACTACAAAATGGACATACGCTGGAGCTTTTTCAGAAGATAGGCAGGTTAAATACTTTCCTTAAGTTGTTATTTATCTACTAAATACCTCAGTTCTTGTTAGTTTTTTGTCTTCGAGACTAGAATGTTGTATTTTGCTATAATGCAATCATCACTCTCTCCCTTCAGAAAAAAAGAAGGCTAAAGACCGCATCTTGGTTGCGGGAGCGTGTTCTGCAGCTTGGCCCTACTTTTATTAAGCTTGGACAGCTCTCCTCAACTAGGTCGGATCTGTTCCCTCGTGAGTATGTGGATGAGCTTGCTAAATTACAGGTATCATTTTTTTTTTTGCAGCATTCTCTCTTTTCATGGAAACTTACTTGTTTTAATTAAATTGATGGAAGCCTATAGCCTCACTGTCATGAGGATGTTCAGATTGTGAAACTATGGCATGTTGTGATGTCACTGCGAAGATTTATGTTTCTAATATTGTGTAATCAGGATAAAGTCCCTGCTTTCTCTCCAGAGAAAGCAAGAGCATTCATTGAGAGTGAACTAGGCGTCCCCATTGATACATTGTTCAGAGAATTTGAGGACCGTCCTATTGCTGCTGCAAGTCTTGGTCAGGTGCTTGTTTCATTTCAATTTGAAACGAACATTCAAAAAGTGATAATTACTGGGATTTAGGTCAAGTTTAGTTTTCTTTTGTTGCATTTATATCTCTACCTGTACACTTTCTGCATTGATTTTGAGTAGTGTTGTCTTTAGGTCCATCGTGCAATACTGCATAACGGAGAAACGGTGGTCATCAAAGTCCAAAGACCTGGTCTCAAGAAGCTTTTTGACATTGATCTACGTAAGGTTTGCTTTTCCTTAGCTGGAAAAGAATAGTGAAAATATAAACTAGCTTATAAAGATTATTGAACTTTTATGTAATTTTTCATGGATAGGAAAACATTATTTTATAACATTTTAGCTGATTACAGGCACAATTTTGTATTGTTTACACATTTGGTTATAGAATCTTGTAATTATGTAATATGCCATATGACCCAGGAAAGTAAATGTTGATTAGGTTCCAATTTGTTAAGTTTGAGACGTGTCCCTGAGGCCACATGTTAACTTTTACTATTGTTTGTATTCCATGAACAGGGAATTTGAAGTTGATTGCAGAGTATTTTCAAAACAGTGAAACTTTTGGTGGTCCTTCCAGAGATTGGATTGGTATATATGAAGAATGTGCTACGTAAGTAATAGCAGCGATCTTTGATTGTAATAAAATGAAAGGTTCTTACTGTGTGCTGGAGACTATGCATCTGTTTGAATGCACCCTTTACTTGAAGAAAGTAACATTGATATCTTGGTCCTTAAGGGGTGCGTTGTTTCTTAGATACACAATTATGGTGTCTATTACATATTATTAAAATGACGTTAATGTTATTTTTGAATGGCTAAGATACGGGCATCTCTAGATTGCCTGGGGTTGGTCTAGTGATTAATGATGACCAATGTAAATATTAAAGGATCTAGAGGCACTAGGTTCAAGTTATGGTGGTCATTTACCTAGACTTAACATTCTTTGAATTTTTTTGCCAACTAATAGTTGTAGGGTCATGGAGCTATCCTATGAATGGTCGAAGCTTGTACGAATGTCAAAAAATAATTATAAGAAAGAAGATATGACGATTTCTAAAAATTATAGTTCACAATATGATGAAAATTAAAGAGGGATATAATGGTTTGGTGAAACTACCATTCTAGGAGCTATAGGTTATAGAATTCTCATACCTGCTCTGATTAACTGTAAAAAATTTGTCACTTCAACCACTTATCTCTGTCATGTTGTAAAATTTGATTTCACTATTTGTAACCATGGTTTATTTTCTCTCATAGTCCTAGTCCATTAAAATAGTAATCCATCGTATGGGGTTCTCCTTCCGTGCTTTCATTTGATCATTGAACTGATCTCCCCTCCAAGGAAGAAAACGATAGCTTATTAAGACTACTAAAATTTTTAGTGAGGAAAATCAGTCATCTAAGATGATATTTATTTTCCCATTTTAGCTGGCGTTAAGGGGATTTCCCAATGTTAAGGATTATCATGAATTTTTGTGTGCCTAAACTTTAGCTCGTGTAGATTTTGATGTTTTATTAATTTTTTTTTCAACTCATGTTCCGACTCTTGGTTGTAGGATTTTGTATCAAGAAATTGACTACATAAATGAAGGCAAAAATGCTGATAGATTTCGCAGGGATTTTCGTAATACAAAGTGGGTCCGAGTACCTGTACGTTTCTTCATACAGATACTTCTTTAATGAATATTCTCCATCCCTCTATAAAATTCATAATATATGGGTAGAAGAAGTTAAGAAATAAAATTTCTTGTAATCTATCTAGTAAGCGAAAAAGTCTTAACTAAATAAACTTCCTCTTCTTCTTTCTAAAATATTATTTTTTCTTTAATTCTATTTTACCTTTTGTAGCTTGTCTTTTGGGACTACACTGCTTTGAAGGTATTGACTTTAGAGTATGTACCAGGTTTGACCCCAAGCAATGCGTTTTTTGATATAATACATTACTATCTGCATTTTAGTATGTTCAGTGTTACTTAAGAATGCCATTGCTATCTTATGTGTAGGAGTTAAGATAAATCAGCTGAATGTTCTGGACTCACGTGGCTTTAGTCGCTCTCGAATTTCATCACGTGCCATTGAAGCATACTTAATTCAGGTCTTGCCTGTCAGTTGGATATAAAGTGATTCACGTCATTAGCTATTCCTGGCAGTGAATATGATGAAAGCCAATCCATTGTAGACATTATGTACTTCGTTAAATTGTTTTTGTTAAGCATGGCTTCCGTTTTAAAAAGGCAATTAATTAGATGATCATCCTGTATTAAGCAACGGATGTACTTCTCTGATCTTTCAGATCCTGAAGACTGGTTTCTTTCATGCTGATCCTCATCCGGGAAATCTTGCTATTGATGTGGACGAAGCAATCATATATTATGATTTTGGTATGATGGGGGAAATTAAATCCTTCACTAGAGAGCGGCTGCTTGACCTTTTCTATGCAGTTTATGAGAAAGATGCAAAAAAGGTTTACATTTCTTAAATATCAAATGACTTTTCTCGAATACTGTTACAGAATCTTCTTTATCCTAGATATGACTTAACAGGGAAATGATCTGAGTTTAATCATGCATGCTTTCCTATCTTGTTACCAGAAATTTTTGTTCCCAGGATCCTGATTCATGGATCTCATCGTTTCGAATAATCTTAATGTGATAATTAACCAACCATTCCCCATGTCCCCCACCCCACACACACACGGAGGAAGAGAGTAGAGAGCATACAGACTTCAAAAAATCATGATTTTTCCTTTTTGAATTTGCCATAGACTATAGTAAAAGGGATGCGAATCATAACTATATCATGTGATGATGCAAATTGGTTGATGCATCTGTTGATATGATATATCTTTTACCGACAAAGGGGCAATCATGCAGGTTATGCAAAGGCTCATTGATCTTGAAGCACTTCAGCCCACAGGAGACCTGTCTTCGGTACAAACTGTACAGATTGAATATAAATCAACGATCATTGTTTATTGTATATCATTTTTCAAATTCTTTTATTTAGGTGAGGAGATCCATTCAATTTTTCTTGGACAATCTGTTGAGCCAGTCACCAGACCAGCAGCAGACTCTGGCTGCAATTGGTGAGGTATGCAAACATTCAATCTAGCAAATTCCAAAACATTGGTTTAATCACATATCGTATCATCTTTTATAAACTCAAGCTTGGGTGTCTGACAGGATTTATTCGCAATAGCTCAAGATCAACCTTTTCGATTCCCCTCCACCTTTACTTTTGTCTTGAGGGCATTTTCTACCCTTGAAGGTTGATTCCATTCTCTTTGAGCCATCATGTCTCCCAGGAATAAAACAGAACTAAAACCGTTGTTTCATATTGTCAAAGGAATTCTTTATTTTAAAGTATATAAACTGACCAACTTCAACTAGATTACACTTCTGCTCTCGACTGAGGAATCAAATTTTGTTTCAGGCATAGGCTGCACACTTGACCCTGATTTCTCCTTCGTCAAGATTGCTGCACCATATGCACAGGTTTGTTGCATTCTTTATGAATGATTTTAGTTCATAATGTTGTCAAATGATCCTTTTGCATCTCTTTTTATCATCCCATGAAGACTTTTTCTAGTTACTTATATGAAAATTGAGATGTGCAGGAGCTTTTAGACTTAAAACAGAAGGAGCGAAGTGGAACACAACTTGTGCAGGAGATAAGAAAACAAGCTAATGATGTACAGTACTTTTGTCAACTTCACTGCCGTCTTCTCTCTTCATAGAGTGCAACTTCTTACAGATAAATGAATTCAATTAATTTTCAGGCTAGAACATCCACCATTTCCATGCCGTACAGAGTCCAAAAGATAGAGGAATTTGTACAACAGCTCGAATCCGGGGACTTAAAGCTTCGAGTCCGAGTGCTCGAGGTACATATTTAATCACTTCTTAAATTCATACATTGTTGAATTACTATAATTTCTGCAAATGTCAAAATTTTCACTTCTAATCCCCCTCCTAAAACTTCACCATATTGTCATGGGATTCTTAGTCTGAAAGAGCAGCAAGGAAAGCAACAATACTTCAGATGGCAACGATGTACACTGTGATGGGTGGTACCCTTTTGAACCTCGGAGTCACCCTAAGCGCTCAAGGCAACCAAGCTGTCGCAAGTGGATCATTCGTTGGAGCAGGTGAGCTCTCTTTCGATGGCATAAGTTTAAGTTTGAAGTTCATATCTTACCTTGATCGTTCTGTGAAATGCAGGAGTTTTCATGACGCTAGTTCTTCGATGTATGCAAAGGGTTAAAATGCTCGACAAATTTGAGAAGATGATCTAACTTTTACCCTCCATACATAATCAACTTTCTTGTATATCCATTCATTAGAAACTCTGCTACACAATCCATTTAACAAGCATGTTACAGATGTAGAATCCCTTTTCTCTATATATTTGTTAGAGCAAAGGTAAGTCCCAAGCCGTTTGGAAGTGAGAACTGCATACAAGAGGAAGAAAACAAAAACTGGTTATTAGTGAGAGAAGAATCATTTGGTATACCCCTGTCCTCAATTAGAATTTTGAACAATCACTTTCATTATAAATTTATTATATTCTTCACTTTTATTTCATCTTAGGCATTTTCATTCTCTATTTTTCTCTCAATGTCCATTTCTTTATAGGAAGATATAAATAAGCCAACAATAATCAAATTTTAGGAGAGAGAATACATATTTGGAAGATGTACCATAAATTTATACTATTTGTCACGTTTAAGTATATGTGATTGGTCGCATCAAAAACTTTCATAATCATTAAATTTCATTTATTAAAATTTAATGGTTTTAAGGCCATCTTTTATTATTAATTCTTTTAGATCAATTAATATGAAGTATAGAGATTTTATTCTCAACCTCTAAGAAAGACGTATAGGCTAATTACTACTAAAAAAATGTTAGTATTTAGTTTGTTGATAAATTCAATAAGTTTGGTCAATTATGTGTGATGTAAGATATGGTTGAAGTTGAATTATCGTTTGGCTAAAACGATTTTTAAATTATTTTTTAGTATTATATTTAAATTAGTTGGGAGAACAAAAGGACAAAATGTATATTTTAATCAACCACATGGATTGAAAGGCCTCTCGTTGACATGAAAATCAATGTTTTCCCCTCTTTTTCTTTCATTTTTTAAAACTTCTTTTCCTTTATTCATAATTGAGTACAACCCGTTTTTTTTAAGCTTATACAAGGTAAGAGAATTTGAATTCATCATTTCGAAATTCAAACATAAATCATGGCATGAAATCCTTGAATAAATTTATTGTCTTATGCTTCTAAGTTGTAACACTCTTTGCCACTTTAATAAATATTCCCAACAACTCCTATTTCATATTAATTGATAGTGTTTTCTTTTTTTTTTTAAACATACTTATTTTAACCAATATTTCCACCCTTTCAAAACCAACCACCAAATTCACCACTTACACGTTACATTTTATGTCTATTTTCAACATATTCAAAAGACTTTAATTTTTTTTAAATCGTCGCTAAATACAAAAACTCAGGTTTACGGATTTTGAATTCAATAAACCCTGTTAGCTAGACATTCAATCACGTTAACAAAAGACACGGCTCGAGGCCCGCACAGATTGTGAAGATGTTCTCCATGTTTGGTGTGTAATTTGAACATAGTGTAAGTAACTATTCAGGTGGGGGTCACATTTAGGTGCATAAATATGTGGGGGCAAAATTTGAGCATTGTGTTGTGTGGTTGTTTGTAGACAGTTTGATTGGCTTGGTGGGTTGGCTTGTCTGCTTAAGCACAAGGTTTAGAAAAAGATGGAATGTAGAGTGCATTCTCAACCCAACTTCTTGAACACATATAATTTGAGGGATTCTTTTCCACTCATTGCAGCCATTCAAACCATGGCTGTCCTCACTTTCATCAA
Source organism: Cucumis hystrix (assembly GCA_025688845.1). Classification (NCBI taxonomy): domain Eukaryota; kingdom Viridiplantae; phylum Streptophyta; class Magnoliopsida; order Cucurbitales; family Cucurbitaceae; genus Cucumis; species Cucumis hystrix. The sequence continues at coordinate 9,672,585 of CM046893.1, forward strand.
CATTACCAAACACTATAAAGTATATATAAAGGAACAAATCAGGGATTGCCACGTCTTTATTTTAAATGTATGATTCGTATTATTTTTGTTCAACTCAAAAGAATACGAGTATGAATTAAAGATTTATGTTCTCTTTATGTTGTATTTTTTAGTAGCTAATAATTATTGGAAATGAAAAAAATCTTATTTTACCTAGATAAGAGAAAGATCATGAGTATGTATAAGATAGAGACCTTTTGAGTGAAATCAAAAACAAAATCATGAAGACTTTCAGTCAAAGTAGACAACATTATACCATGGTGGAGCTACTTGAGGAGTAGTTGTTTGTCCCTCTAACAAACTAAATATCAAAGTCATACCCTTACTTACCCCATGTGTTGGTAGAATCCTCGGGTGCCGAATGAAAAACTGAAAAGCCTTAAAAGATGTAGTCATAGTGGTATATTAATCCTTGTTTGAGCTATTGAACAAACGGTATGCTCAAGTGTAATTTAGAGGGATGACTAGATGTTGGGAAAAAAAATTCTCACTCCCAAAGAAAAACAGAAGAATTAAAATGGAAAGAATTTTGAAAAAAAAAATATCGGTGACAAAATTAGAAACAAAGTGTATATATTCATTTTACGGTGTTTGAAACCGATCACTGTATTGAACTCTTTTAGATGGTGGGACAATAACATTTTTAATATTTTGTCAAAATCCAACAATAATAATACACGCGTTGATTAATTGAATTTCTTATCGTAGTGACAATTTCTCTTTGAAACTTTTCTTTGTCATTTTTAATAGGCGTTGAAGATTTTTATGAAAATGTTTTTTTTTTTTTTTAATATCTAGCAGTGTAAGACTAAAGATTAAACATGTAGAGTCATCGTCAATTAGACTGATATATTGAGTTTATAATTTATATAGTCGAGGTTGTAAAGTTAAGTTTGTGTTCAAGTTTTTTCTCCGTCTTGTCTTACCGACCATTAGGGCAACTCATAAGAGTTAAGAGTCTTTAGGCTTTATAAAAACTAGGGTGGCTTGTGCACCCAACTCTATCATATTTACAACCTTACTCCCTCAAGTTGTCTATTTGTCAATGTCCTTCAATAATTTTATACTAAACCCACCTGCATTTATCAATAGACATCTCACATCAATATTTCATTAACAATATATATTATAAATAATTAATTCAAACAAATAGATAAGACATTAATTACTATTTCAAAAATTAACCTAAAAATAAATTGAAATAAATGTTAAATACAAACACAAAATATTTTTTTTACTAAAACAACAAACACAAATTTTCACCCTTCGTGATTGGATAAATATTTAAAATCAAAATTCATTAGAAAACTTTCAAATATACTTTTATATAAAAACTAAGGTTATTCATGAAATCTTATATTGCATGTAAAATATTATTAAGATAAGAAAATATTTAAAAAGGAAATAAAAAAGAAAGTATAAATTACAAAAAATCACATTTAACATAGGGAGACTATTACAATTATTACAGTAAAAATTGAGTCTTCACGTTTATTGTAGGATTAAAACTAAAGGTAATATCTACTGTAATTATGTAACTTTGAAAGATCAACAACAGTCTAATTACAATTATTAGTCTCAATTTTTACGATTAACATTAAATTGACATTAAAGAAGGTCTTTGGTAATTTTTGCAAAAAGTGGATGGAGAGAAGTTTAAAAGAAAAAAAAAAAAAGAAAAAGAAAAAAAAAGTGATTTGTCTTTCAACGTCTGGGGGTTGGCGCTTGGGGTATGCACAGCTGGAAGTAGCAGACACCGTTAAACGTCCTTCGAAGCTGCGTAGACAAAAGGCCCCACTCTCCACTTCTATAACATCCCATTACCCAAATTCCTTCTTCTTCCTTCCTTCTCTCTCACTCAATCATACACCCAAATCAACACAACATCTTCTTTTCTTCCTCTCAAACCTCACTCATGGCGGTATGTAATCCTTCTTTTCTTCATCTCTAATCTCTCTTTAATTACCCCTGATTTTGATTTCCCCACTTCTTCCTTTCTGGGTTTCTCTTCATCTTATTTTATTTTTATTTTCATTTATTTTCTGTCTTTTTCCCTTTCTATTTTCCTCTTCCTCTCTAATGGGCATTCATAAATTGAGGGTTTGCTGGGTCTGCTTTCTATTTGGTCTTCTTGTGAATCCGGTTGTGTTCTGTTTCTGTGTTTGGTACTATGCTTGATTGCTTTTCCCCTTTGTGTTCACACCTCCTTTCACTTTCTTTGTTGTTTAATGATTTGTTTACTTGCTTTTAGCCTTTTCTGTATAGTTTTGTTAGTTTGCTAATTTTGCTGAGGGATTGGTGGGGTTTCTTTCTGTTTGTTTGGTTTTGAAGTCCCTTCCATTGGGGAAATTTGGGCTTTTCACTCAATCAGCTTGTTTGTAAGTATGGTGAACAAAAAGTTGGGGAGTTTTTTGGCATTCTATCTTAAATATGTGTATATTTTATCGAACTTTAGGGCTTCATCAAAACTAACAGACAAACTAGATAGCCCAATATATATCTTATACTTTTGTGTTAAAGATGAGCTCTGGAAGTTCTATTTTTTGTTTCCTACAACTATTGTTAGTCTGAGTAACGACATAAGAATGACCAAGAAACTTGGAAAAATCTCATGTACTAATCTATGGAGTGCGTTGTGAGATTTCTCTATGAAATTTGAATCCGAACATTTCATTTTCTCCCCTGTTTTTCACCATTCTATTCATAAGTTGTATGAGATATCTCTGATATTTGATTGGGTAGTTCTTGATTGTTTCGAGATTGTCTCACTTTGGGGTTGGGTCTTCATGGGTTTGGTAGCTGTTTAAGTGTTGGTTAATTTAGGAAATGTACTTTTCTTCTAAACCTTGAATGACAGTTGAAGATTTTTCAGTATATCTGTTTTTGTTTTGAATCAGATAGAGTTTTTTGAATTGTAACTATGGTCTTATATAGGTTTCTTATGCTTTCTCTTTTTCTCTCACTTGCGTAGTTTATATTTTTTGAGCATTAGACTCGGTGAATAAATAAACTATGGTCTTACATGGGCTAGGTTTTAGAGATTTGACCCAAGAAGAAGGAAGAAGAGATGAAAGAAGTATACTTCTGCTCTCCACCTTCATATCTTTGTTACTTATTTTACTGTTATTGCTCAGTTTTTTGCTTCCCTTGTGCCTCAACCCTTAAGCTACAAACTTAAAGAGCTATGACTAAGTGTACATTTATACTGTGTTGTGCCATGAAATGACTGCCATCCTTGAGTTTATTGATTCTGCAGGAAAAAGGCAGTAGCAGTCCATTGCCAAAGTTCGGTGAATGGGATGTCAACGATCCTGCATCCGCCGAGGGATTCACAGTAATCTTTAATAAAGCCAGGAATGAGAAAAAGACTGGTGGCATGCCTGACTCTCCAGCAAAGGATGAAACAGCATTCAAGAATGGCTCTGTTCTTGGAAAGTCTCAACCTGTAAGTTCTTTGTAGCCAAATGCTTCGAATTTATTTGATTAGTTTTGCAATTGCTTGGAATTGGAAGCTTTGGTTGTTAGACTATTGGCGAGTGTATCTTTTTAGATACCTCCTCCTGAGCTTCTAACCCACATTCATGCAGTCATTGGATAGAGAAACTCTTTGTTTGGTGCCTAAACCTTTTGCATTTTCTGTCTATTTCATGAATTAATGATGGAGGCATTGTTAAACATACCATATTGTTCAAACTAATTCAATTCATATGTTACAAGTAGTAGAACACTGCTATTTTGTCATGATTTTGAAAGTTGGGAATTGCAGAAAAAATGGTTTTGCTGCTTGCAAGCTGCGGAATCGTGAGGGTTTTGGGTTCGATGAAGGGGGTTCAGCAGAAATGTATAATCTGAAAATTCTGAACAACACGAGTGAAGCTGTATTTAAAAACTGTGATGGATAACGCTGGACTCCATTTGTTAGAACTTTTGTCAATAATTTGGGGGTTTGGTTGGGGATGAAGATGATTAAATCCAATCTATCATTGTCATGTTATGTTGTTCATTCTGCATAAATGACAATTGTTGAAGATTGTTGTATTCATCATCATCCCTCCTCCCCGCTACTTGTGAAATGATGTTGTTTGTTGACACTTTCTTGTATGAATGATTTCAAATGTCTCTCCGTTTCTATGTAGTCTCAAATTTTATGCAAAGGGTTGTTTCATATCCTTCACACCTTCCATTTCCTTAAAGAACTAAACTTTAACGACGATGCTGGTTCATTAGCATTTTAATTTGTTTTGTAGCTTTTATTATATTTATTGTGAAAAATGAGAATCTAGCAAACTAAAGTTTTTTTTTTATGTCAAAACAAAATTTAATGAAATAAAATCTCATGGTTTCCTTTTCCACGATATGGATAATGATGTGGGTATATTAGGAAAAGATCATGCCAAAATATCTTCTGATTCTGACACAACTATTTTATACTTATTCTAAAAAGCACTACTCTTATTAATTCTTATTCCAAAAAATTTCCTCATGTTTCTATTTCATCATACTCCATCTTAACAATTGTTCTCTTCATCCCTATTTAATTCACACTAAATCACCAATCTATTCCCCCCATTTTTAGGGAAAAAAAGGTCACAGTTTTCCACAAACTTGCTGCTTTAAATAAAATCAACTTTGGGAAAAAAATAAAATTAAGATGAACTAAATAACTTTGCCGGAAACTCACATTTTTTTAAAAAATAATTAGCTTCAGTGTTTTTTTTTTCTCTTCATTATCAAATTTATACCTTACCAGAGCTTAGCTCATTTGGCATTTGTATATGTTGAGAATCAAGACGTTCATGTTCAAACCTATCTCTCCATCTCTAATTTATACTTCAAAAATAATTGTTGAACTACCATAGTTTTTAACAAAAATTTATGAAATAATTAAATTTGAAAATTTGTTTAAAGTTTAAGGTGAATTTATAATATTTATTTAGTTTGAGATGAAATTTAAAAATTTAGAGTAGAAATAGATACAATGTCATAAATTATCGGTATTATTTTGCTATATTTGTAAATACTTTGATGCACTTTGTTATATTTAATGATATTTGACGACATGTCAAACTAATTATAGAACTAGATATTTTTGGTTAACATACTAGTTTAGTCTTTATGCCTTGAAATTTGTTCAGTTTTAGTCTATATATTTTTAGGTGTCTAATTTAGTTCTCACTCCTAGTTTATTTTGATTTATTTTTTAAAAAATAGAACAAATTACAAAAATCACCATAAAATATAGTGATAGTTGCACTAATAACTTTAAACTTTGAATTTTAAAAATTGAGTCATCAAACATATGTAAGTATAAAAATTAAGTCAATTTGGACCTTCAAACTTACGTAATCGTATAAATTATAATATTTTGTATAAATTAAAGGGTTTAATTGTATAATTATAGTTCCAATTTCTAGAATTATTGTGATCTAGAGGGTCCAATTTTAAAATTTATAGAAGTTCAGGAGTTCAACTTGTACACTTAAAAGTTTAAGGATGAAATTACGACTAAAGTCATACTTGTGATTTGTGCAACTTGCACTAAAAACTTCTTATTTTCTATTAACATTTTTACTTTTTCTTGCATGAGTGTTATACTATTGTTGTTTAATCAATTTCGATAAAAATTAGCTTAGAAGGGCTAAATTAAAGATTTATTAAAAATATATAGACTAATTTGACTAGTTAAAAATATAGAAACTAAAATTGGATAAACTTTAAAGTATAGAAGCCAAAATGATATTTTAACCAAAATTTTAAAAGTAAAATAAGTGATACATGTGTATATATTAATAATATATAATTTAAATTAATATATGATTTGATGATATGTCATTTTTGTTACTATGATTGAACCTCAATTGTTCAAAGAGAAATCAGTCCATGCCACTTCACAAAAGATAATTTTTTTTTATATGAATGACTTGCAGTTTGCAAGTGTATTTACGATTGAACACTCACCAAAACATGTTGATATAACATAAGTGCATTTAATTTTCACTTACATAAATGAAAAATTGGACACGTCCCCCATTTGCTAAAATCTTATTTCCGTCGATTTGTGCTATATTTGCAAACATTGCCTCCAAATTTGCCATTTCTATCTTCATCTAAGGGATGAATTATGAATTACATGACACTCCTAAAAAAAAAGGTCATTATTCAAAAACCTTACTCAAAAGTCCAAACAAACTCATTTTGGGGTGGATGAAACGTCTCTCAACTTATGTTCGAAATAGTAAAAAAGTGAAAAGGAGTGACACATGTAAATAGTGGAACTCACTCTCAGACTGCAATGAATCAGTGTGGTTCGACATTTGTTCTTCGATAATCAACTTGTTTCATTCGGCCATGAATCGGTGACGGAAAAAGCTTTGAATTCCTTTTGTTTTTTCAGCACCTCCCGTCACCGTTCTCAAACCTCAACACTTATCAACTATTCCTATTAAAAATTCCAAAAATTCAAACATGATTACCAATCTCAATCTTATCTCCTGCAATTTCTTCTCACCATCTCTTCCTTCAAGAATCTCCAAACTCACAATTGCCCACCAAACCCAAACCCAAACCCGAAATCCCAAAACATTACGCTCCCCAATTATCACTCCCTTCAAATTTGACCCCAATTTCAATTCAAGCTCCAGTAAAATGGGTTTGTTCAGAAAATGGCGTAGGGCATCGGGAAGCCAGACCACGGGAGACCCAGTTGCGGAAAAGGGAAGCCCGGTTGAAGGTGAGAGCGGCGGAAGCGGCGGCGGTGGAAATGGTGGGGAGGGAAGAGACTGGACGACTTCTATTTTATTGTTTGTTTTGTGGGCTGGTCTTATGTTTTATGTTTTCAATCTCGCTCCAAATCAAACTCCGGTATTTACTTGGTTTGGTTTTTCTTTTCTGTTTGTTCATGTACATGATTCATCAAATGCTTATTCTATATGTTTCCATGAAAATTTGCAGTCAACGGACTTGTATTTCTTGAAGAAGCTTCTGAACTTGAAAAGTGACGATGGTTTCAAAATGAACGAAGTTCTTGTCTCTCTTTGGTATATTATGGGCTTGTGGCCTCTTGTTTATTCCATGCTGCTGCTTCCTTCTGGTAGAAGGTACCTTCATCTTCTTCATTTAATCAACATTAGTTCTTGTCTGTGGCAGTTAAACAATTTGGAACTCATTCATCCTACTGAATTATCCTCATTTTCAGTTACTTTTTATAATGGTATAAATCTTCCTATATCAATTCGTCTTGTTCATCTCTTTTAGAACAATATTTTAAAAATTTGAAGATTCCCATTTAATTTTGATGAGTAATTCATGGAATGTATATCTTAGCCTTAAGGATTGAGAAAATTTGAGCTAATGAGTTTTGATTGAATGTAAGAGCCTTTAATTACTATGTCCAACTTTTTGAGTTGATAATAAGTATCATAGATTGGAATGGAGCAGCCTATATGATTTATTAGCAAATCTTATATGTTACTCAAATTCATCATCATCAATGCAGTGTGTCGTCCCCTTTTAGTCTGACGATTACAAGCTGATTGATAGAATTTAGACTTCCTGTTCAGTTCAGATAGCATCAGTGACATAATTCTTGTGTCTGCAGTTCAAATAGCAATGTTCCCGTCTGGCCTTTCCTAGTACTGTCATTCTTTCTGGGTGCTTATGGTCTTCTTCCATACTTTGTACTTTGGAAGCCACCGCCACCTCCTGTTGAAGAAGATGATCTCAAGAGATGGCCTTTGAATTTTCTTGAGTCGAAGTTTACTGCTGCGGTATGGAAAATTCTTCCCCTTACCATTATCAGGAATCCGGATACTGTTCTAAATGCATCAGTTGCATATATTGGAGCCACCTAACATAATTCATCATAAAACGTTGTCCTATAATTCCTAGATCAGGTTGAAATGGGTTTCTCTCTATCTTACCATTGGCGTGACCAGATATTTCTTTCGTCTTTTGTAATCATCTCATAATGAACTAGTTTTTGAGATGGCTTGTAAACCTTGTACCAATGTAGAAACCACATTGTCTTCCACTGAAGCTCTCAGAAAATTCTTAATAACATAAACACAATTTTTTGACTTGGATTGGATTGTGAAGTAGCACAGCCACTATTATGGATTGAATTCTGAAATCACTGCTAAATTTGTTTCCATCTTTTTTCCCCTTAAAGTTTCATTGAGAATGAAAGCTAACCATGTTGGAATCAGATAACATTTGCTGCAGGACTAGGTGTATTGTTTTATGGTGGATTAGCTGGTGAGAGTGCGTGGAAGGAATTTTACCAGTATTTCAGAGAGAGCAGATTTGTAAGTCTGCCAATTTCATTTTATCATACTGTCAAAGTTAGTTAAAATTCTTGATTTGTAGACTAGTTGAAGATCATTTTTTTGCTGCTACTCCTGGAATCTGACTGATGATAGTTTTGGTGTTTAGATATTTCTATCAAAAAGTTCTATCATTGAATAGCCGTATAGCCTCTCCTTGATCGCAAAATGTTATTGGTGCAGATCCATGCGATGAGCATCGATTTCATGCTGTTATCTTCATTTGCACCGTTTTGCGTTTACAATGACATGTCTGCTCGGAAATGGTCTGGTTACCATCTCATGCTAATTCTTCTAATGTAATTCAATTTAGCCTTTTGGACAATTTTGCATAACATTGCAATGAACTCATTCAGGTACAACCAAGGTTCTTGGCTTCTTCCACTTTCGCTGGTGCCATTCTTGGGTCCAGCCGTGTATCTCGTCTTACGACCATTGCCAAAGGTGACTCCCATTCCATTCAACTCTGCTGCATCCGAACCCAAATAACCGTGGAAAATGTGATTTGGCAAAATTGAAACTTGGCTGTAATGGTAGAAAAGAGAAGCTTTCAGGTACATAGAGAAGTTTTGTACTTCATGAATAGTAGATTAGGAAAAAGGAACATCAAATCATTTGACGAAGTGTTGTTGTTAGGTATTATTAATATGTTTATTTGATCAAATAGTGGCTCAATATATTATGCTTCGAACAGGGTTGATTTTGGTCCTATCACTTCTTTTTTGTTTTTGTTTTTTGTTTTTTTCCCCTTCCAACAGTCAGATATTTTAATTGTTACATCAACCATAATAGGCTTACTTGTAGTGGCTGTAAGGGCACGATATTCAATTTTTGCTAGGGAACACTGTGTTTCTTTGCTTTCCATGAACCAATCGGTTCTAAAAAAAAAATGAAAATACAACATAGGTTTTTGAGGTATCAATCAGGATGTCTGATTAGATGAAAGCGTTTGAACTAAATGAGATTGAGTAGCAAACAAATAATTTTTTCGTGGTTGAGTTACATACTCAATATATGGACAAATGTGATATATGGATGAGAAAGGAGCAACCTGTAAGATGAGAATTTGTAGTAGGATCATCTAACAAAAACTTCTTGATTGGAACAATTTGAGTTTTGGATCCATAGGAAGAGGGCATGGGACATGGTTCACAAGCAAGAAGCTCGATATCTTCTAGAAGCAGTAATGTGTAAGGTCTCTATGACAAAATCATTACTTTGGAATACCCTGCTAACTCAAGACCTAGAAAATACCTCAACGACCTCAATTCTTTAAGCTTGAAAGTAGTAGTATTAAGATGGTATTTTGAAACATCAAAGTCATGAGATAAGGCAACATATACTCGCACAAAAATTTCCTTAAGAACCACAAACAAAGAGGGAGTATTCTGATTTAAACTCTTTGAACCCAAGAAGCAATAGAGCATGGGAAAACTTGTCAAACTATTGTTTGGATGCTTGTTGGTGAGTGTGGGGGCGCTATAGGTGTAAGTGTTGGGATCGTGTCATAAATTATCGTAACCAATATGTTATTTATTTGATTTAGATGCAATATTATTTTATTCATTACAGTGAATATCTAATCTTATTAATGTTATATTTAAGAGAATGTGGTTGACATATGATCATGTTCAACTCAAAAAATAATCTTAAGGGTGTTTGATATATGGATAAGTCTAGGTAATTTATCTGGGTGTCAGTCCTTTATTAATAAAAATGATTTGATCCAAATTGTTAGACATGAAATATCTTATACAAAAAGTTTCTATAATAATAAGACTAAATTGTGAAATCTATATCTCATTTTATATACCATTAGACGATTTCTATCCAACTCTATTTAAATCCTAAGTGACTTGTGAACTTCTAAGGCTCATCCTTTGATTTGCTCTAAGTGGCTGATTCAATAAGTCTACTATTTTGGGCACTTAACCAAATAGGTAAGTAAGTTACACCAACTTTTTGTGGTCCAAACGCGGAGTGAGGTTCTCTGCTCTTACTTCGTGACTCTTTGGACCGAACATACATAAGTGCTAATTTTGATACTTTCACATTGGGGTTGCACCTTCCCATTACCCCGGGAGAGGGAGAGACTTGGTTTATATGATTAGATCATAAAGATATTGTTAATTAGAGGATCAATAGTACTTAAGGTGCGGGATAAGGTCAAATGTAATTGCAAACAACTGAACAAATAATCTGAATGAATATTGTTAGAGTATATATATGTAATTATATCATTAATGATTTTGTGTATATTTGGAAAACTAATTCGATAACGGTGTTGTGCATATGTATATTCGTTTATGAGAATATACGGAGGATCTAGGGTAATTTTTTAAGGGCTGACTGGGAATATAGCAAATTACTACAAATTAATTAAGGATATAACAAATCTTTAAAAGAATTGCAAATATGGCAAATTTTAATTAAATTCCAAGGTAAAAGATGAAAATGCCTCCAATCCTTCTGTCTTCCATCTTCGACTTTCTTCCATCTTCGACTTTCTTCTTTTTCTTTGTATTCTGATTTTCTTGTGTGATTTTGGTGCCTTCATATTTCAATTTTCTTTTGCGATTCCGGTGCCTTCGTATTTGGCTTCGCTTCACCTTCTCCACTTTATCGTCTTTCACTTTCTTCGCTTTAGGTTTTTAGATTCGCTTTAGGATTTCTGCTTCAGTTCACGTTCTTTCGGTATTTTTGTTTTCTGTTTGGTCGTAATATATTTGAAATAGATTTTCTTCTTTTTCTATTTGTTTGAAATCGAATGATTGATAGATTTGGTCAGTAGAAGATCTAAGTTAAACTGCATTTTTTGTGTGATGTTGCTTAAAGTCTATCAGTGATACGTTTCTATCAATGATTGATAGAGTTGGCGGATGTTGAACTTGTTTGTGTTGGGATATTGAACTTTTTTTTGGGTGTTAATCTGTTTGTTTGCGGTAAGGTGTATTGGTGGATGTTTTAGTTTAAGTGTTGTTTCTTAATTTATCAATGATACGTTCTATCATTGATAGACCTGAAATATGTTTAGTAAATATTTTAGTTTAATGTGCATATTTTGTGTGGGATGTTGCTTATGGTCTATCAGTGATATGTTCTTGTCAGTGATTGATAGATTTGGAAGATGTTGAACTTGTTTCTTTGGCATGCTAAACTGTTTTCATTTTGTGTTTTGTTGCTTAGGGATATGGTCTATCAGTGATATGTTCGTATCAGTGATAGACTTGAGGGATGTTTAGTTTGTTTGCATTGAGACGTTAGTAGATACTTTAGTTCAATGGGCATTTTTCTATATGTTGTTGCTTATGGTCTATCAGTGTATATTTCTACTATTGATAGACTTGATAGACCTTGAGGATGTTTGGTTTGTTTGGGGTAAGGTGTGTTGGTGGATGTTTTAGTTTAAGTGTTGTTTCTTAATCTATCAATGATACGTTCTATCATTGATAGACCTGGAATATGTTTAGTAAATACTTTAGTTTAATGTGAAAGCATATTTTGTGTGTTATTATTTAGAGTCTATTAGTGATATGTTTATGTCACTAATAGACTTGAAAGATGTTTAGATTGTTTTCATTATAATATATATTTATAAACTTTAATTCGACATTATCATTTCAGGTTGTTCAAGAAAAAAAAATGAAAATGATGGAAATAGCAAAGGATGTTAAAAATGTTAGGCCGAAGAGACAACTTAACCGATCAAAGAAAATGTTGGAGAATGCAAAAGACTAGAATATTGCAAGAGACCGATTGATTTGTTCCTAGTTTTGATTTGCAACTCTCTCATTGAGTAAATGGATATTGTATTATTAGTTTTGCGGATATTTCATGATAGAAAAGATCAATGATAGACTTCATATTTTATTTGATTTTGTTCAATTGATATAGAAATGTGTTGGACCACAGGTTGAATATTGCAAATTGACTGATCTTCAATGGATGTTGAAGTTAATTAATGATAGACCATAATGATGAAAAAGACTTCACAATGGCGTTACCTCTTCATATTTAGTTGATTTTATAATATTAATATAGAAAAATGTTCGATCACAGGTTGAATAATTATTGCAAGTTATAAGCTTTTGTGTTCCCATTAAGAAATTAGTATTATACATGTTGAATAATTGCAAATTAATATTAATTGGTGCATTTTATTGAGAAAAAGTTTTGTTAATATACATGTTGAAGCCTATCATTGATAGAAGCTATCAACGATAAACTTCATAGTAAAGTTTATAACCGATAGAAACTATCAATAACTAAAAATTAAACTCCACTATGACATTACTTCATATTACTACTTTACAATAAAGTAACTACTACTAACAAAAAAAAAAAAAGTTCTCTATCTTCAAGCAGAATGATTCTTATCAACAATGTAATGTCACAACATTTTGTGACCAACAGGACGACAATTACTACATTTTGATGATTTTTCTTCTCATTAATCAATTTTTTTTGTTGTTTTCGTGGTCCTTATGCTCAACGCTCGCAAAATAGAGGTAGTATTACACTCATAACATTAATTAATCATAATTCTGAATCGTTGCAATATATATATATATATATATATATACAGTTTATCATTCTAGTGTTACACTCATAGCATTATAGAAGATAGAGTCTATCACTGATTGACTAATATCGGTGATGGCCTAAGATACGAGTCTATTATTGATAGACTACTATCAGTGATGGACTAGGATACAGATTTATCATTGATAGACTACTATCAGTGATGGACTAGGGTACAGATCTATCATTGATATACTACTATCAGTGATAACTTAGGATATTAGTGATGGTCTAGGATAGGGTTTAGGGTTTAATATCAGTGATGATCTAGGATACGAGTCTATAATTGATAGACTACTATTAGTGATGGATTAGGATAAGAGTCTATCATTGATAGACTAATATCACTTATGAACTAGGATAAGAGTCTATCATTGATAGACTACTATTAGTGATGGACTAGGATACGAGTCTATCATTGATAGACTACTATCATGATAACTTAGGATATTAGTGTTGCACTAGGATACAGGTTTATCAATGATAGACTAACATCACTATGCTCATATTAACTAATCCAACTAATAGTCTATCAGTGATAACTTGTATTCATCAATATTTTTAGGAAAAAAAAACTCAATTTCTTTTAACCTAAAATTGTAGAAGTGATAGAAAAATTCTTAATATGCTCAATTTCTATGAATCCTCAAACTAATGAAGTCCAATACAAGTGAAATTAAACACATTTTTTAATATAAAAATATTGGTAAAATCAATTGAATTGAACAAAATCAACCTAGAGTGATGAAATTAAATCAAATTGTAAAAATTGGATGAAGTAAAATTTTAGGGAAGAATCACATCTAAAAAAATATCAAAGTGAGATAGAAGAAAATGGCAGAGAGAAGAAATGATCTTAAAATAGGAGAAAATCACAAAGAAGATGGAGAAGAAACGATGGTGAAGATGGAGAATGGAGAAAAAGACGGTGAATATGGAGAATGGAGAAAACGACGGTGAAGATGAAAAATGGAGAAAATCGTGGAGAATGAGAGAAAATCGTGGAGAATGAGAGAAAATTGTGGAGATTTCTTTTAAAACAAGAACAATTTTGGAATATTTTAAAAAAGAATACAAAATTTGCTAAATTGCTATATACTTAATATTTTATGCCAAAAAGGTTATTCATTATAAAATCTCATTTTTGAGTCCATCTCTTCACTTTCGCTAGACTTTTTTTTTTTTTAATAAATTTATTTACTTATAGTAATGTTCAATGGCTGTTAACAAAGGGACTTTTCACTTAGCACTTGCTATTTCTCACGTCAAGAACCACATCTCCATCACGCTTGAAATAGTGAATGTTCAGTATGCAAAATGGGCAAAACTTTCAAGATCCATGCGCATTCCCATGAGGTTATTCATATCATTATTCATCGGGAAAACAAAAAGGCTAAGGTGCCACAATTCTTCAAGTTTTTCTTGATTCTCTTCTCCTCTTCTACCTCCTTAGTGCTTCCAATGGTGGGAGTATCATGTCCCGCCCCAAAATTCATTTTTGTGCGATTAAATGGAGGCGTGCCGCCTAGACATTCAACACGTATCTCCCTGTAAGATAGCACGCTGAACGCCTAGTAAGCGGAATTACTTCAACGACCAAAATCAAACAACTCAACTTTGATAAATACAACACAACAGAATAACTTAAACAACCAACTTAACACAACATAAAATTAAGTCTTTCACAACTCAACAGAATAATCACAACTTCTTTATTAACTTAACAACACGTGTATTACAATAGTTCATGAAACAAGATCTTAACATAAAACTTAAATAAGAAATCTTAAACGCTTTCACGGTCTTCAACTTTCAACGATCGCTTAGCTCTTTAATCCGATCGCTTAGCTTCTTGGCTAATTGTTTAGCTCCGATTGTTTACTTTTTAACTCGATCGCTTAGCTCCTTAAACAATTAGTTAGCTTTCAACTTGATCACTTAGCTTCTTAAAACATGGGGTAGGAAAAGCTTAAGTAAGTCAAAGACTTAGTGAGTGTGAGTTTAGAAATACCTTTTGGGAAATATAATTTAATCACATGAATCACTTTTCATTTCATAAACACAGGCTCGCAACGCCTCATTTCATAAAACATATAAATTACACTTTAGCGTTTACTTATTCCTTTCCACCAAGAACATGAACCATTCCCTCGCATAGACTCGAGATTCATCTCACTAGCATCTCTTGGGAATTTTTCTGGTTCATTTCATGTTTCATAAGCCGTTCACTCAACGCCTTTACTCATTATGTAACACTACATAATAGTTATCTCATTGATAGGAATAAGGCTAATGATTTACTCACATACAAGCATCACAATCAACAATCAAGAAATATTAGTTTTCTTTTCAAATAACAACATTAACATCAACAACATAACGTATAATAATGTATGCGTACAACACAAGACTTAGAAAAAAAGCTTTCTGAATACTTCTTCCTTTCATAAAATCACTCACAAAATACTTATTTTATTTTTACGAACATCACTCACAAAATGCTTAGTTTTCTTCCTTTTAAAATGGCTAACTTCAGCTTCCTACAAGAACTTGGTATATTCCTGATGCGTTATAGCGTCAGAGAAGATTAAGAAAAACGTTGGGAAAAGCTTTCCCGACGTATTCTTCAACGTCGGGACGAAAGTCGATAAAATTGTGTCAGGAGACCCATCTCCGACGTACCACGAAACTGTGTCGGCACTTCATTTCTTCCAACATTCCTTCCATCGACAACGATCATGCATCGGGTAACCTCTTGGACTATACCGACGTTCTTGTCACGTCGGGACAAGGTATTTTCCAACGTTGCGTCGTGAAACTTGTTCCCGACGCCATCTTTCATGTGTCGGGAATAAGGCCTTTTACCCGACACATTACCTGCATCGGAAATAGTATTTAAAGTTTTTTTTACATTATTATTATTATTAATTTTTTTATTTTTTTTATTTTTTTTGTTTCAATTGTAGTTTCTATTCGATTCTATTTCAATTTCAATTTAATTTAAATAATAACTGAACAACCAAAATAGTAAATAATATATTCATATCGAAATTGTATTATAATTACATAAACGTCACAAGAACATAGTTTCAAATTTGTTAAGAAAGCTGCGGACGCCTCACGATCTTCTCTGTGTCCGACTCATTTCTTCAATCTTCTTCATCATTTCTTCCATTTATTTAGACTGCATCTCGGAGAACCTTCTCTACTCTTCAATCATGCGTCTAGTTTCTTGAATCTCGAGTCTTTGTTACTTAATGAGAATTGCATTAGCTTGTTTGACCGCTGTAGAATGTGAACCAGTGGTCGAAGAACTGCTAGTCGAACTTTTGCGGGACTTGGGCCTGGGTCCCCAACTAAGACCTTTTGAGTAGGCTGGATGCTTACCCAGAACGATCTCGCAAATATCATCCTCAGAGAGTGGCTGAGAACTCTCTGGAGTAGGCTGGGACTGAAGTTCCAACATTTGACTCTACAACAAATAAAATTTTATATAAGTTATGAATTGGAGAAGTATAAGTACATAATTTAGACAAAATCAAGTTAAAACTAACATGCGCATCCATAGCCGCTTGAGAAATGAATTCTCCACTCCGAGCGTGGGTTTCTCTGAATAATTCTAGGCCGTCGACTGGCAGACCTCGTTCTTCAACGAGGTCATGCTGTCGTTGTAGAAACGACTTCGACCCACTACTATGATTGTAAGGTTGCTTCTGCCTAGCAACCTTGTTCGTCCGTGATTGCTCCTGCATGAAAATGTTTGTTAAAAGTACACACGCGTTAAGAAAATTAAGTGAAATAACACATACCATTGGAATTTGTAGATCTCACCTGAAATGCATGGCTCATGTATCGCACAGGAAGTGCCAATCTTCCATATGTCCCACCAATATGTTAGGTGGGTTGACACGTGCCTGTTCCGGGTCGCTGTATCGTTTGAAATGTTTGTGACAGTCACCCCTGAACTCTTTAAAAGATGTGAGAATTTGATGCTCAACAAATCTAGTAAGTGCTTGATCGTTGAAATCAAGCACGAAAAAGCGCTAGAAGTGAAAAAAATTCACACGTTAGTTTCGTTTATATAATGATGTGTATGTCTCTATAGAAAACTAAGGCACTTTTGATTTTACCTACAGATCGCCCTTGACGACCTTAATATATTCTCTCCCAACATCAGCCCACTTAAGACAGCAGACTGAAAATGGATTTCACACACACACACCAATGGTGTTGCTGAATCGAACAACATGTGGAGATATTGACTTATCCGGTCCTGGAGCTATGGTAATTGGAATTCTACCATTTTTTTGAATGTACCTCTCCAACTCCAAATTTCGAGACTGTTGACGTCTTCTAGAAGCTGGAGTGGGTTGAGACACTTCTACTGCAGAAATGAAGTCATGTTAGAAATAAATCATGACTAAAAAAACTGTTCATAATTAACATCAAATTAATTAACACTCACCCGATGTGTCACCCACCGAGGACATCGTCGGTCCTACGTTCAAATCGTCGCCAAACTTGAGAAATAGAGCATCTCTGTCTTCAAAATTACTATTCGGGAATGAAGACATAGTACCTGTAAACATATGACTCAAAATTAATCAAACAAATATGATCACTTGAAACTGAATGCATAAAATAATGAAAAATGTGGATACGTGGTTCTTCAACATCATTCGTCATCACTAGATTCACTTTGATGGGACATTTGATCATCCCCATTGTCTATGAAGTCGTCAGCAACGTTCGAACGAATCGATCTTTCAACAACTGCAAGATCAACGTCGGGTCTGCACAGAGTGTCATCCTCAGCTGTCTCAACGACGTGATGTCTGTCGTCAAAAATTTTCACTATATTTAGTTGTTCATTCTCAACATCATCGACTTCCAGTACATCCCAAATTCGTTTATTCTGGACCACTTGAACAACCCTTCAATTTGTACCATTTTTTGGGTCCTCTATGGAAAATACTTGGTGTCTTTATGTCGCAAGGATGATTGGTTCGTCGGCGAACCAAAAATATGACGTGTTGATTGATTTATACCCTAAGTTCACATGTGTTTTATGACTTTTGTTGTTGTCTGTGTCATACCACCTACACTTAAATACCTAGATACGTCGTCCCATGGGATAATGAACGTCCAACACTTCATCAAGAACGCTGTAGAAATTATTGTTCTCTTCATCGACTACCATTACTCCACTGTTTTGAGTAGTGCGTCTGGAATCTCGTTCTACCGTGTGAATTTTCATTCCATCGATAATGCATCCACTGTAAGATCGACATCAGGTGCTGGTCCCATCACAAGCGACAATAAATCAGTGGAAATGTTTTCTCTTTCACGCATTTCTATAACCTGATTTTTGAACCATTTAGGAAATGCTTGTTGGTGTCTTCTGTTAAACTCTGGAGCATTTTGAACTTGTGGACGTATCAACGGTAAGTGTCTTCTAATAACGAAATGTTATATAATGAAGACGTAAAACATTAACTGTAGATGATCTAAGTCAAAGGTTAGAAATGGTTACTTGCAGTACTCCGCTATTTCACCTACATTGTTGAGAATGTACCAGTGAAATAGACGTTTCTCTTCCTGTGATAGAGGTCAAACGCTTGATGCCCCTAATGGTCTCACTTTCTGAATGAAGACTTTGAACTCACCCATCACCTCATCATTCGAAATGCTATCATCGTTCCGTTCATCTCTAGTGAATCACATCTCAATTCTACTTAGGCATCACAAACAAAAGGTTTCTGATTCATTCATCAGATATGCTTCTACAATAGACCCCTCAGGACGTGCTTTGTTACGCATATACTGTTTTAATATGCGTAAAGTTCTTTCAATAGGATACATCCAACTGTAAGAAACAGGTCCAACAATCTTGGTTTCTTATGGTAGATGAACGACAAGATGTACCATTACGTTGAAGAAGGCAGATGGAATATTCTTTCCAATTTACAAAGTATGACTATAATATTTGCCTGCAATCTGTCTAACTCACTTACTTATATCATTATGGCGCACAAATCACGAAAGAATTTACACAGTTCAGTAACATCGGTATATACATTTTTTGGTAAGAAAGCTCGAGCACTAATAGGTAGAAGTCGATGTAGCAAATCATGATAGTCGTGCGTTTTGAGACCTAAAATTTTCTCTCATTTTTCATGCACACATCGTGAAATATTAGAAATGAATCCATCGGAAAACTAAACTAATTTCAAGAACTTGCAAAACTTAACTCGCTCACTACTAGTTAATGTGTAACTCGCATGTGGCTTCACCAATCAATTACCAACTTCTATGAGATGTAAATCCTTTCTAATTTTCAAATCTTGTAGGTCCAATCATGCATTAGTGGTGTCTTTGGTTTTTCTTTCAATATTCAACAACGTACCAACCAAGTCGTCATAAACGTTCTTTTCAATATGCATTACTTCTAGTTTGTGACATAATAATAATCTCAACCGGTAAGGAAGTTAAAAAAAAAAAAGCTTCGCTTAGTTCAATTAAAAGCTCTCTTTCTTTTCATCTTCTTTAATGTAGGATGTTTACTAATAACTGGAAATTCCAATTGATCTACTTGTTCTATTACTTTATGCTCATTCATTACCATTGGAGCAGCCCTATGCTCTACCTTGCTATCGTCCAGGCTAATTCTCTGCCAAACATGGTTCTCAGGAAGATAACGTGGATGTCCCATGAAAGATATTTTCCCTCTTATCCAGAAGGACAATCTATCTCCCATGCATATGGAACATGCCTGATACCTTTTGTACTCCACCCCGATAAATCACCATACATTGGAAAGTCATTTATCGTCCAGAACAAGACTGCGTACAACTGAAAGAGCAATGTCATGAAAACAATTGACTCTTTCATGCATTTCCAAGGTGGCAAATTGTAAGGAATTAACACCATAGGTCACATACTGTACGAGGTGCTCATATGACCGAATGAATTAAAACCATCTGAAGCTAACCCCAGATGAATGTTCCGTGCATCTGCAACGAAATCAGGGAATTCGAAATCAAAATGTTTCCATCCATCTGCATCGGCTGGATGTCTCGACACATCATCTATTTGAACACATTTGTCATGGTGTCATCTCACGCTAGAGGATCCTTCTTGCGAAACAAATAAGTGTTGTAATCTCGGTATCAAAGGAAAGTGGCGCAATACCTTATTTGGATTTTTTTTCCTCTGTTATTAGGACTAACCTTGTACAGAAACTCACTGCAAGTTGGACAAAACTGCAAATCCTCAAACTCCTTCCAATATAGGACACGGTCGTACTTATAAGCACGAATAGTTTCATATTCCAACCCCAAGTCAAGCAATTTTCGTTTGACTTTGTAGAATGAACTAGGAACATTGGTACCACACATTGGAAACACACTTTTTATTAAGTCTAACATCATGTCAAATGACTTGTTACTCTAACAGTTTAAATGTAAAAACCCAACTTTACTAGAAGGTTGAGGTCGTTACTATTCAAA
>CM046893.1:9693043-9709710 GCA_025688845.1 Cucumis hystrix
AATCTCCACAATTTAAACAATTTCACAAATAACACCCAAAACTAAGCCAAAATAAAATGATAATAAAAATAACCTAATAGTTTTGGGATGTTACATTAAAATCTTTATGTGCATCATCTTAACCAAAAACTTTAGTGTAGAGTATTTAGAGCAATTGGGGTATTGCTCACTATGAGTTTCATTCAATAAGTCATGAAATATGTTTGATGTTTCCTCTTCTATATCTACTCCAATCAGAGCTTCTATTTTCCGTTTGTGTTCAATTGGAGCGTGTAAATCGTTAAGCATATCAAACATTTCATCTTCTTCATCAAAAGGGTTACTACTAGTTCCTTCATTAAAAGGGTTACTATTAGTTCCTTCATCAAACCTTTCAACCTATATGGAAGTTCACTGGATCTCTATGATATAACCATTTTGTATAGGAGGGGGATATTCACATAGTCAATAGATGTCGCTCCACACCCTCTAATGAGTACCAATTTGAGTTCATACATCTCTTACATGAACACCTTATTCGTCTATAAGCATTGATGTGGAACTTGGCAATCTCTAAAAATTGGGACACACCCTCTCTATACTCATCCGATAACTTATTCCTAACTTTCATCCAACTCTTGTCCATCGTTAAAGACCTAAAACATAAATATGTTTGATCATTAGTCTTATATTCCTCTTATCAAACCCTAAACTTAATTACTCCATGAATAAGCTATGCCAAATCTTTCCTCTCTTTTAACTGAAGCTAAGTTCAAACTACAAAAGGCTACCATAACTGCAGAATAGCCAGAACAAACTAACTAAACACCCTACTATATCTAATTAATTATAAACCAAGTTTGCAATAAAGAGAAGAGACTACCATAATTAGTAGCAGGATAATCATTGTTGTACCCCTCATCGTATAAATACAATAATATTCAGTACTTTTGTATTTCAACAATACAATTTCATCAACTAAATAAACATAGATTCGAAGAGTCCCCCCTTCCCCTTCCCTTCCCTTTTTCTCTTTTTTTTTTCCTACACAATATTAATTTCTCCATTTTCTTAAATATATCATTTTATACTATTTCTCTCAAATTTAACTTACTTAAACTCTTCAATTTTCTTAACCTACTTAATTTGCACATTTCATTACAATAACATTAACAAATTATTCATACATTTGGATTTCTTTTAATTATCCATGAGTAAATGAAATCACCTAACAAACATATATGAAAAATTTATAAAACAGAAATGTGCAAGATCGACTACTTAATCAAACACCCAATTCGTAAATTTCAAACCAAAACATAATTCCAAATCCTATTCCTAAAACAAAAACAAATTCAAAACCCTAATTTCTAATTTAAATCATAATTTGTAATCTAAATAAAACAAAAATCACATCAAACTAATATATACTGATATGCAACGACGACAACAACGAAATGGCGGCTAGCGACCGGCACGACGGTGATGAATCTCCTCTTCTTTTTCTAGGTCTCCCTCTCTCTCGTTCTTCTCAGTCTCCCTCTCTCTCGTTTTTCTTTCTCTTTTCTCTTTCGATTCTAAGAAATGGGTTTAAAGAAAAGAGAACTCCCGATGCATTCCAAAAACGTTAGGAATAACACCCTATTCCCGATGCCATTAATGAATCCTTGGAAATAAGTAAACCCTTTTCCTGACGTGTCTGACATCACGTCGGAGGAAGGCAAAACGGTACAATTAATAATTTGCCCCTCCTCCGATGCGACATTGTGGACGTCAAGAATAGGTAACCTATTTCCGACGTGTCTGACATCACGTCTGAGGAAGGCAAAATGGTACAATTAATGATTTTTCCCTCCTCCGACGTGACACTGTGGATGTCGGGAGAACGCGTCTATGTCCAACGTCGTAAGGGATGCGTCTAGAATAAATACCCTTTTTACCGACGTGTCTGGCACCACATTGGAGAAAATTTGACGGTATATTTAATTATTACAGGTAGTCCCGACGTTCATGGGTATGTGTCAGGAAAAATTGTGTTCTCCGACGTGCATTGAGATGCGCTAGGGAACACAAACTTCTACCGATGTTCGGTTTCCCGATGATTTGTCGTGCGTCGGAAAATTTCCGATTTCTTATAGTTCTTCTCACCTAGTGCTTCTCAACACTTGGCAATATTCTAAGAATAACAAAACCTTCTTTAATCCTTTTTAATCTTATTTATATTAATCCTTTTAATCAACTTAGTCATCACTTAAGCCCTTCTTAGCTTGCCACGCCCTACTTACACTTTACACATGTCGACTTATAACTTATCAGACCATGCTACCATCTTAAGCTCAACACATAACCAGTCGTCAACTCAAGATTAGACATTTCCCTTGAAATGCTAAACTTATCCCCAAAACAACATCAGGACACCAAATTCTTAGCATTGAACACGTACTTCTTTAAATTTCCTTTTCTGCCTACAACCTCCTAGACGATCGTTTAGCTATCTACACAATCATTCAACCTCTTACACGATCGTTTAGCTTTCTATACAATCGTTCAGCCTTCTATACGATCGTTCAGCCTCTTACATGATCATCTAACTTTTTATACGATCGTTCATCTTTCTACATGATTGTTTAACAAAATACTCCTTCAAAACTCTTGCTACTAACAATGACTTTCAACTTAGGTGCAAGTCTTACATGAAGTGCTTCTTTCTTCTTCTAGGAGTTCAAAACATTTGTATTCAAATTCACATTTATGCGTGCCTGCATCACTAAGATGCCAAAAGTATGGTGTTACCATAAGTGCATGAGTCTAGTTACAGTAAAACAATTAAAAGATCGAGTATCATTCTCTATAGATCAATACATGGATTATAGTTAGCTATTTTTAAGAATTGTGTTGATTTTATCTAAGGAGGGGACTTGGGATGAAATTTTAATTTTTTGAAATAAAGAGAGAAAATATAGATAACTTCGAAACTCAAGAGGCAAAGATGTTTTAGGGTATTGAATATTATATATCTATTTAAACAGTAACATTTTCTAATTGACATTTAATTTAAGGGAATTGTAAAAAATAATAAATTTGACCAAATATTTACAACATATAGCAAAATTTTGGATTCTCAATAATAAACATTGATAGGCACTGATATGCTTCTATTAGTCGTATTGATAGACAATGATAGAAGTCTATTAGTTTCTATCATTGATAAAATCCAAAATTTTGCTATAGATAAACATTTTTAATTTATTTTTCTATTTCTAAAAATGTCCCTTTAATTTATCATGCATCTATGATCAATATGTAATAAAGCATAATAATATTGAAAGTCATTAAAAGTCAAACATACATAAAAGAAAGATTGAAAATCATTCAAAGGCAAACCTACATAAAAAATACCATTAACATAATTCCATAATCAAGTTCATTGATATCTTAGAACTAAAGTATTTAACTACACATTGTTGCTGTAAGATTCATACCTAATAAAAGGGTCATTTTGTTAAATAAATGTTTTTGAGTTTAGAGTTTTTAGGGAATTTTGAAGGAGCGTCTTGAAGAAAGAAGGTTGATCTCGGGGCTATAGCAAACCGATGATGAAAAACATAAGGGTTTTAGAGATGAATTTCAGACAGTCATCTGAAATCCTAGGCAAGATTGAAGACAAAAGTGTAATCCGAATGATGAGTTCGACCGAGATTAAGCGTAGAGAAGAAGTATAAGGAGATGTCGAGAAATCTCAAACACGAGTTTGATCGAGATTGAAGGTAAGAAAAGGAAATTTGAAAGATCTCGGGGCTATCTCGAGGTTGTGCCAGCTGAGACTGAAGACAGAGGATGTTTTACTGAGGTTCTCGAAGTAATCTTGGGCAACTTCCGACTAGGATCACTAAGAATTTAGTGTTCGATGAGTTGGAATCCAAGTGTCATGTCATGAAAATACTTAGAATTTTGGGAAGTAGGAGCTGGTGAGTTACTAAGAACTCAAGAAATCACTAAGCTATTCTGAAAGTTATTATAATAAGGGAGAAAGAATGGTAGAAGAAGGATTAATCAAACAAAATTATTAGAGTTATTCTGCCGTAAAAGAAAGAGACTTGGTAAGAAGAAGCTTTTGGGGTTTCAAGAAGTTCTAAGCAAAAAGGGGATTAGACGTTCTACAAAAAGGAAAGAGAAATTATTTCAATGAGTGATTTTCGAAAATTAAATTATTTTAAAGCTTTCCTTCTAAAGTTCATGTGGTTTGCATGTTGGTTTACACGTAAATGTTTATGAATTGATGATCTTCTAAAGAAAGCTTTTATGTTAAAGTAAAGTTTATATGTGATGTTTGTAATGTTATTTTATGTTAAGGTTTATGAAAAGAAAGATTTATTAAGGAAAGCTTGAATGATTTCTAAGGATGAATCATATATGTTTGACTGGATTGTATGCTTTGCTTGAGAGTAAACCATTAATCATATTCCTATCAATGAGTTGGCTATTATGTGCTCATAATGAGTCAAGGTAACTATGGGATGAGCGAATCACATGGCGGTATGAGTCTAACCAATGCAGTTGTATTAGTATCCTGAGCAACGAAAAATGAATATGTGAGTTCCTAGGAGATTTTGTGATGATGCAATCATCACAGCTGTCTATGCGTGGGAGTGATTCATGTTCTTAGCGAAAGGAATAGTGGAAGACTAATGTGTGTTTATGTTTTATGAAATTAGGCGTTATGCCTGTGCTTATGCAATGAAAATGATTTATGTATTGTGTTCCCCAAACGTTTTCAAAACTATTACTCACTAAGTATTTTGCTTATGTTTTAAGTTTTCTCTTCCCAGGTGATCATGCGTTAAAGGCCAAGTAAGGAACGGTGAGGAAGATGCTATGCGATGAAGCTAAGCAAGACATTTAAGTTAAATTGTTTTAATCTTTGTATTAAGGATTCATGTGAAGAGTTATTTGTAGAACACATTTGTTTAAGAAATAAGAGGAGGTTTGAATTTATTCCACTACTTATGTTCGGTTTTTAATTGCATTTTTGTTTAAGTTCAAAGATTTTAGTCGAGTTGCATACTGATTACTTGTAGAAATACAAGTTATTATGGTCTTTAGGTAGAATAATGTGTTTAAAACGCATAGCAAAAGTGTCAAAACGCATATGTAATGTTGAAAATCCATAACTATTCAGAAATGCACTTACATAAGCTCCCATGTCTGTTTTACGGTACTTTTAGTGTCTTAACTTAGGCTAAAGAACAAAAAGAAGAAGCTGACGAAGTACAAGGGAGCTTGCGAGAAGACTAGGCAAAAAGACCAAATAATCAGGCGAGGAGAGATTTGCTTGAAGACAAAAATGATAGTTAGAGTGATGTGACAGTTTATAGAGGCTGCTTTCGACATGCAGAGCTGACATGTTCAGAAAGATAGAAGTTTCTCGCTCAAAAGCTGTGTATAAAAAGTCTCTTTGTATACCAAGAAAAAGGAGGTCTGAATGGACCACAAAAGTGCCTAAAGGGGCTAAAACCTAGAGAGGTAAAAAGGAATAACCTTTTCACCATCTTTAAAGTTATTTTCTCTTCTTCTTTGGTCACTGTAAAGTGAAAGCTTGTAGTCTTGGTAGAGAAGAATCCATCTTCCATCTCCCTCTAACTTGCAATCTTTTCCATTCTCTTTTCTTTCAATTTTTGTATTTTTTTGTAATATATGTTGTTCATATTGTATAATGACTGAAGGTCTACATTTTTATATATATATATATTACATGTTTATACATTTTCAATCCATCATTTCTTTACTTTTCATTTGTCAATGTGTTATTAGTAGTTTAGGTATGTGATAAGTTCTTGATAAGGAGTTTAGCTTATAACTCTTATTGCGTTAGCTGAGCTACATTCATATCTTGGCCAATATATGTTGCCAACTACCCAAGAGGGTAAGTAGCAGGGACATGGCTAACACGCGTAAGAAAGAGTTTTCTCTCCCTTGCAAGATAGCTTCCATCAGTTGTATCCCAAAAGTTGAACAAGTGTGGACAATAGGCACCGAGAGGTTGCTGTCCTTAAACGCGAAGCTCTATGAGACTTGTAAGTGAACACTTTAAGATATATTTCGTTTAATCAAGATTAGTTACATGAATCTAGACAGGTGACCATGTGTGGCGTTCAATGACTTCGAGAGAAGCACGTCTTAATCATAATCTAGTTAGGTAAAGACATGTTGCATCAAGACTCTCACATTACTTAACCACCTTATAATGTATAAACCTTTCTTCACTCTTTCTTTTACGCAAGTTAGTTTATATTTCCATCTTGCCATCATATAATCCCCTTTTCAGAAGCTTCTAGGAGTAAATAGGTAGTTATGGTTTATTCTTGCATTCTTTTATACGTTATTCTTTATAACGCATAGTTGATAAGTAGATTCTAGAATTAAGCTTTGATATCAATTTCCTGTGTTCGATCCTGGTTCATTCGTGAAAACCTATTGCTTCACTTAGACTTGGACAAGCAATAGAAAAACTTGTACTCAACGAGAACTTAGTAATTAAACGATGAAGAGAGACACATAGAGCATCTCGCATGACATGATCATGCTCAGTGACTATCGTATAGAATTAATCATGCATAAACAACTTGAAGTTCGAACGAAAATATGACAAGCACGTACCTCATCGCAAAATTCAGGACGCGTGTGGGCGTGACAATTACTATAAAAAAATCAAGAAAAACCACTTATGAAGCAATCTCCACCATTGGAGTTCCTCAATCTTGTGTTGATTTGCACCGAGGATCTCTAGCGGCCTACAAACCCCCAAGTTTCCTCACTTTTTTTTTTACTATAAACTATTTTTAAAGTTATGAATTTCGTGGTCTCAAAACGGCAGCCAAAACTATAGGGGAGTTTATATAAAAAAACTTCTCAAAATTAGAAATTTCTTTCCAAAATTAACCTAGTATAGTGTCACACCCCGCCCTGCAAACGTCCTTGCTTATCTTATGAGACGGGACGTGACTTGAGCATTTTGACGCGTTAAATGCCAAAACACTCATCTTGAGGTCCTTAAGCTTTGCTTAATCGTCTAGTCTTTTTAACTTAACTTAAGAAATCATACTTTAGGCAATATAAACAACTTTATAAACAAAAATAAACCAACTCATACTTTATTAATCCTTGTCCAAAATGCACACAACTTTACATACATACACATTAGAAAAAACAAATTTAAACTTAAGCTAAAACGCCTTGACAACCTTCTCACCAAACAAACCCTTCCAACCTTCCTTATTTGACTTTAACGCCCGCTTCCTGGAAAAGAGTCTTAAAAACAATAAGTCTACAAACTTAGTGAGGTTTTAATAAATCCTTTTCGCAAATACATTTTATAAACATAATTTCGTCAAACATATGAAAACATATAAATTCATCTTTACGTAAAACATAACAATTTCGTATATAAACATTTTATTTGGCATAACACCCATTAGTTATCAACATTCATTTTGCCAAGGATCCCGAATCATCCTCTACGCTAGGTTACCTAACTTCGCGTTTAGACTACTGAACAATATCATCTGAGGATATATAGATTCGTCCTTGTTGCCTTGACCGCTGAGTTTAATACGTTCCATTCAATGTATTAACTAGAATCTCATCACCATGTAACCCAGTACACCCCATGGTGACCTTTACTCTTTGTGTGCACATAAAAGTTAGCTTATTTAAAAGGAAGTAACCAATGGTTTGAAAACCATTGATAATCATTTCTCTTTAGGAACATTTGCAATGAAAATCATTAGCTCAGATCAAACATAAATAAGAATTGGAAATCATTTAAAACTTTTAAAAGAAAACACTCACTACACAACTTTGTAAATAAACTTCAAAGGCCTCACTCCTTCCTCTTCTTGCGTAGCTATTTGGGCAGTACTTCAACACTTTCACTTTTCTCCTTAAATTTTCAGAATAACAATAACCAATATTCTGACCTCAAACCTCTATTTATACTTCTCTTAAAACAGCTTAGTCACCCCCAAACTTTTGTCTGCTTGCCAGCTCTCCTTAGTCGTGCACGTGTAAGCTTAAGGTTTAACCTAAATATGCTTAACTTAAACACTACACGTGGCCTATTCAGACACTGAGAAATTTTTAAGAAGTTTCCTTACTTCTTCTCGCCAAACCTTTCTTCTCGCATATTGTCCTTATCGCGTAGTTACACTTACACTTCAAGAGTCTTCCTCGCAAACTATCTTAGACATCAATTTCTTATCGCATAACTCCATTTTAAAATGCCTTATTTAGAACACTTAGTAAAAAATTTACTTCTCAAATCTTAATTCGGGTGCAGGTCTTACACGTAGTGCCACTACGCTTTTGCTGTGTTGCCAACTTTTTGTTGAAGTGAAGGGCTACACTTTGTGGATAGTAGTTGAGCTGCTCAATTTTTCACATCTGTGTCTAGAGTGCCTAGGTCGACGTTATTGCTCCAAAGCACCTAAAGAGTGTCATTGCGTTGTCCTACTTATGTTTTTTTTTACAATTTTGCATTTCTAACAGTTCTCTTCCCTCTTTTCAATCTAGCTCGAGATTGACTTGTTTATTTATATGTAGGCTCATTTTAAAATTCAATTGTTTTCTCGAACATAACCCTAATATCACTAACAGATAATATCAAATCTAATAAAATCATATTCAAAACCATACTAAATTAAGGACAAAATACTCACATTCTAGGTGTTATCAATCATATTGCTCTTCTTATACTTGTGTCCAAAGTTTTTGTGTTGTTCAAGCACGATTCCTTGTGACTTATTTTTAGCTCATTTAATTTGTAATTTGACCAATCTAGAACTCCAAGTCTCATAGAACTGTTGTTTAAGTTTGTATCACAATGTCGTTCTTTGCCATATAGCCCTGTAAAAGTTCTTCGATGTTGTTTTAGATTTCACACTTTTGGCATAATTTATTACTCCATCTCCTCGTAGGTATATTGATAACGATCCAACAATCTTTGACTATCTTTGTGGGCTTAAGTACATATAGAATCAGAGTTATTGAACAAACTTGAAACAATGGATTTCTTTTATGATAAGCACAATAAATAGGAAAAACTATATAAACATAAAAGTTATTAGAACTTTGATGAAAAAGAGAAACTAAAATGTTATATCCCAAATGCAATCTGGATATTGATGGCAGTACAACAAATAAACCTTTTTATACCCATTAATTATAGCCTTTTATTAAATGGGCTATAAAAAAAAATGGAGGGAAACCAAAAAAAAGGGCAGAAAGCTAGTTTTTTTTAAAATTTTAAAAGTGCCACTGAAATTCCCTTAAACCCATTTTTTTCTCGCATCTCTCCTTTGCCAAATACTCTTTGATGAAATTAAGGTAGAGCTTTGCAACCTGTAGAGCTAATATTGTGCAAGCTCTCTCCGTCCTTCATTACATCATCGCTTTCTCTCACTTTCCACGGGCGTCAAATTACTTTTTTAAATAATTTTATCACTTAATTTCCTACACTGATAGAAGAATCTCACCGTTGATCGTCCGAACCCAAAAATGCTGTCTCACAAGACTTTTAGAATGAAGAGGAAGCTCGCGAAGAAGATGAGGTAGAATAGGCCGATCCCGCACTGGATCCGCCTGAGAACTGACAACACGATCGATACAATGCAAAGCGCGCAGACACTAGCGTCGCACAAAGCTAGGGTTCTAAGGTGCTTTCGATTCCTAACTTCAATTTTCATTTACATTGATTTAGTTAAGTTTCAGATCTTGAATTTTCGTAAGGATCTACATTTGTATTTTCACAACTAATGAAATTTAGTTGATTGGATACTTTTGTTTAGTCATCGTTACACTCAAGATTGAAGCACTTTGGAATAGAGTGAATTTACCCTAAAAAAACTACTGATATGTGACTTTTATTTCAAAAGATAAGATGTGATCTTTAAAATTTTAACATTTCTAGTCCATTTGATAAACATAGGTTCTGGCCATTGATTTGTGATTTTAGATTGAGAGATAGAAGTTTTGTTCAGAGATTATGATGAAGAAGAGTTTTTCTTGCCATGAATGTTGGCTCTTAATGTTTAATGCGTTTAATTCTTGAGTTCATGTTAAGTTTATTCATGTTTTATCCTGTTTATTATTGTATTTGCACTATTTTAAATCTTTATCAAATTCTCTATCATGAGGGAGTTGACTCATATATTATTTTGTTGAAAACTTAGAATTTACTATGTTCTTTGAGTGAAAAAGTTTACAATAATGGGTTTTTCTAGGAACTTTAACCTATTAAGTATGTAAAGTTTGGTAGAAACTAAAGCAAGTAGGTTAACCATACATCAATTGTACATTTTCTTGTTTGAGCAATCATGGTTTTTCTTTCTTTTTTCACAGTAACCTTAAAATGTTATACTCTGTTTTCTCAAGTGATTTTCGATGCCATATTTAGACACGTTTCTGAGATAAATAGATGAATTAAATTCATTGCGGATTTAAAGTAGTGAACATCTAACCTGAATCTATAGAATGGGGATTCGTGGCTTTTTATTTCAATCATTTAAATTATCCTCACTGTTTTTTTTCTGTTTATTTGATTGTTTTCTCTATCAAACTATTAGGTGTTTTTCTCTAGGCCAACTCAAAATGCACGAGGTCCTTCAACAACTGCTAAGAAAACAAAACTAGATTAGTTTTCTTCACAATTTGAATAACAGGTTAGTTTTTCATCTGTTGTTGACGAAGTGTTTGAGTTGGAGAAGGGGCCTCCCCCTGTTCCTACTTTTTCTATTTCAAATATGTCTCAATCTTTCAATTCAAGTGCTTCTCATTATGGTTCTCTCTCTAATAATATTCATAATATTCAACCAAATGGGAAGTGGGTATGCAGCCATCCCAGGGTAATAATGTTGCAAAACTTTCTAATATTCCTTCACACAACCATGGTTACTTGTATTCAGCTAGCAATTTAAAGGGTCCAGTGTCTTCCACATCCATGGGTTCTATTTCTTCTGGTCCTCGAAGGGGTGCTGCGACAAGACAACTTTCATTGTTTGTAGTATACCATGAGAGGAATGAAATATTGTTCAAATAATGCTTTACTCAAGCGCACGGCTACATATGCCCTTAATCCAAAACCATATCCCCTTTCTTATTCGAGTAATTGATTGATTTCTATGAATATTTATTATGGTGTTTGCTAATGGTTTGTTTCTCATTCCAAGAGCTCTTGTAGTTTCCAAGGTTGAAAGCTTTTCATAAGTAAGATTAATTGTAATGTAAGTGAAGTTTTTAATTTGTTTGGTTTATTTGGTGGCTTTAATTTGTTTTGTTAACTTGATGACTTTAATTGTTGTAATGTTTATAAGATTTGACCTTAAGCTTAGTTTTGTAGCTATATTTATAAGTTCTTACTATAGCAATTAACTTTCTTATTTTGACGATTGTTTATTTTAAAGTACTTTTCATAACTTAGTATAACCTTTTTGTTGTAAGTAAGGTGTTTGAAAAAATGTCGGAGAGATATTCACTAGATTTTGAATTATAGTACAAAAGGTTGCAAGACACTTGAAATTTTTGCTGTTATGTGTTCCTTTTTTTAGTTGGTTTTAAATCATATTATACAAGTATTTTTTTATTACATGAAGTTGCCTATTTGGAATATAAAATTAAACAGAGTCATAGTATGTAGAAAGGTTCACAAACTTGCAAAACATCTTGGAATACGATCAAGAATATTTCCTTTTAAGGTTACATAATATGCCAACAACACTCACCTACAAGAATGCTTGTGAGCTTGCCAATTTTATTTTGAATTCTTGAATTATTTACTTATTTCTTAGGAGATCAGAAGATAAGTTTGTGTTGATGATTGTGAACTTTGCTTTGTTAGGTTATATTTGGTTCAATGAGTCCTTTAAACTAAGTAGTAAATTATGAAACTACAGACGATATTATTTTTGCTAATATCCATGGACAATATTTTACTCTTTATTCAACAACTTTCTATTTTATAGTGTTGTTTTTAGAGGCCCAATTTGAGTTAACCTACTGCTTTTATACATTCAATTTTCAGATTTCTCACGACAATCTTTACTTCATTCCTTCCAATGCCTACTGATTCTTCTTAACTCCGGTGTGTTGATTTGCTATCTCTTTTCTTTCCTTCCAATGCCTACTTATTCTAAACTAGAGTGATTCTTGTTGTATAGCTAGCAAAAAAATTTCCCTTTGGTAAACGTAGATGATTTGTACGTACAAGAGGTGTAATTGATTTATGTATTGCTTTTTCTTTAATTTCAACTTTTAAAATTAATCAGTTTGATTCATTTCCGTTATTTTTGTTTGTAACAAATGGGCGTACCATGCTACAAAGTCATGTTATTGGGTGACAAAATATTAGAAAGATAAGGGTAAAAATGGTTACTTCTTAAAGTTCCAGAGATCAAAATGAGACTTCATACTAACGTATTTATCAATATTTTTGGGCCAACACTTAGGGGTAGGTTATTGCCCTTGTAATCACAAATTTTATTTCAAAGAAACATTGATCTTTATTATGATATTTTGCTTGAAGAGTTTGTGTACTTTTCTTTAAGAACGATTTGATTGAGTTTGTGTAATATTTTTCTTGAGGGGAGGGAGTGAAAAATTGATTACTAGTATGCTATTTTCTAAGCTTATTTATCTATATTTATTTGCTTAATTGACTATTATTAGTATTTCATAATCATATATTGATATATATTTCATATATTCATGTAGGTGTGCATGAAATGATACCTTACCAAAGCAAAAGAGAACCAACAATGACAACTCAACTACACTCATTTTAGCGAAAGTGATTGATCAGACTTTGCCATTAATTTTGTTTTAGAATCACATAAATACAGAAAAGAGAAACACAAAATTAAACATGCTTATCTACAAATTAAGCAACAGAGAAACACAAAATTAATCATGCTTTTCTACAAATTAAGCAGTATAAGAGAACATTGTGGAGAAATTAGAGTTTGCCATTAAAAACACATAAATTTTCCTTTCCTCTTCTTGGATTCCGAATAGAATACCACCATCAGAACTTTTTTGCTATTCTTCGGTTAGATAATTATTCACAACTTTTTAGGAGAAAACATTTTCTCTGTAAAGATAGATAGAATATTAATATTGAGAGAGAATTTTGGAAGAAGGGAATTCACTAATAAAATTATGCAGACACTCTGCACATAAAGGTAAGAGGGAGTCATAAAACCCTCTCCCCCCTCCTAGGGGTGAAAAAGCCCAAACTTAACCGAAGAACTGATTCTCGGTTTGGTTCGGTTTGGGTTGGATTGAGTTTCAACAATATTATTATCGAATTGAACTGAGTCGGTTCGGTTCGGTTCAAATGTAAATGAGTTAGGTTAAAAACTTAAAATGAAATGGGTGGGTTCATCTGTAACCGATTGAAGCAGTTTGCATTCCTTCATCTTCAGCCCCAGTCCTTCATCTTCGTTTTCGCAAGTCCTTCATTTGTCTTCCTCCTACACTAGTTCACGTGGGTTTGTCTTCTTCGTTCATGGGTTCTTTCACGTGGGTTTGTTCTCCATTCTTCGGGTTCGTCTGTAACCGATTGAAGCAGTTCGCATCCTTCGTCTCCGACCTTTGTTTTTGGCGCCAGTCCTTCATCTTCGTCCTTCGCCAGTCCTTCATTCGTCTTCCTCCTACACGAATTCATGTGGGTTCGCATTCTTTCAAAAAATTTCCCTCTTTTCGTTTACTCTCTTCACTTCGCTGGTTTCTGTTCATAATTTTATGTTTGGTGAGTTTTCTTTTTTAATTTTTTCCTGAATTGAACCTGGGTAGCTGGACTTATTAAAATGCAATTCTGTTCTAAGTTCGAGCTGTGGATGTGTTTTTGTATATATAGGTTATATATAACTCATCTATCTTATTAGTTTGAGTTAGGCTTTCTGTTCACAATTCTGTTATGTGTTTGTGTATATATAGGTTGTTATTGTGTGGTTACTGTGGAATTTAAACATTTAAGCATTTCTGTGCTAAATGCTTTCTGTTATAGAAGCTTTCTGTGCTATTTAAGCATTCTTTGCTATTCTGTGCTATTTTTGTTCTATTGGTTCTTCATTCTAATTTGACAAAAAAGTATGTTTGAAGCAAACATTCTTCTATGTGTGTGGCTACAAACATATATGTTATTCACGATATATTGTATCAATTATCTTGATAATGCACATATCATGGTTTAGTTCTAGAAAATGAAAATATATACTTTATTGTTTTCTCATTAAAGATATATGAGATATATGCTTTGTTGTGTGAAGCTGCAAATTTTGTTTGTTTATGCTTTGTTGTGTGGGGCTACACATATCATGGCTACAAATTTTGTTGTGTAAAAAAGTATTGTCCATTAAAGATATATGCTTTACTTATTGTTTTCTTTGATGATTATTAGTTAAAAATTGTGTGCTTTTTTATTTATTTTGTTTGATGATTATTAGGATGACTTCATTCTCTATAGACGAAACTTGAAAACAAAGTTCTAGTCTGTTGTTAAGAAAAAGAAAACCGGTTAAACCACCATCATCGGAATGGGAACATTTTATAAAAGTAAAAGGATGTGATCCTAAATTTCCTAGGGCTGCTTGTAAACATTGTGGGGCTTCATATGCTTGTGATTGCAAAAGAAATGCTACAACTAATATAAAAAGACATTTAGAGAAATGTAAGAAGTATGTAGATCCATTGGAAGATAATGTCGAAGGAGAGGGAGATTCTGAAAGTAGTTTAATGGCTACATCCTTCACTCAAGAAAATTGTAGAACAATGCTTACTAGTATGGTTATCTTGGATGAATTACCATTTAAATTTGTAGAAGGTGAAAGATTTCATCAATTTTATCGGACATTAAATCCAAAGTTTGTGATTCCATCAAGAGTAACTGTTGCAAAGGATTGTTTTCAGATTTATATAGAGGAGAAAAAAAAATTAAAAAGTGTATTAACTCGAAGTGGCCAAAGAGTTTGTTAATCACGGATACATGGATTTCTGTACAAAATATTAATTATATGGTTATAACGGCTCTTTTCATTGATGATGATTGGAACCTTCACAAAAGAATTTTGAACTTTTGTCAAATAGCTAATCATAAAGGAGATACAATAGGGAGAGCCATTGAAAAGTGCTTAGAAGGATGAGGTATTGATAGGCTCTTTACTATAACAGTTGATAATGCAAGTTCAAATGATGTAGCCATGGTATACTTAGTTAAAAACTTTAGAGGCAGAAATGGGTTGGTGTTGGATGGCGAATTTATTCACTTTAGATGTTGTGCCTATATTCTGAATTTGATTGTTAGTGATGCCTTAAAAGATTTGCATGTGTCTATCATTCGAATCAGAAATACTGTGAAGTATGTTAGGTCATCTCCTGCTAGACTGCAATTATTTAAAGATTTTGCTAAAGAAGATAAAATGTCAACAAAAAATTATCTTACGATGGATGTTCCAACACGATGGAATTCTACTTTTACTATGTTGGATGGTGCAGTTAAGTGTCAAAAGACGTTTGAAAGATTAGAGGAGCACGACCCTTGTTATTTGCCAAAAGATGATATTCCTATTGTTGAAGATTGGGATAATGCAAAAGTGTTTGTAAAGTTCCTAAAATCTTTTTCAGAGGTAACAATAAAATTTTCTGCATCAATGTCTGTGACTTCAAATATATTTTTTCACGAACTTTGTTTGATCCAAGAAATAATTCATGAATACTTGTTGTATGAGAATGCATTATTGAGTCAGATGACATTAAGCATGCAGATAAAATTCAACAAGTATTGGAGTATAATTACAAGTGAGAAGACCAATTTATTATTATATGTTTCTATAGTTCTTGACCCTACGTACAAACTAGCTTATGTGAATTATTGTTTTAATGAATGTTTGGAGGAAGATAGTGCAAAAAAATGGATGAATAAGGTTGAAGAAGCATTTCGTCAATTGTGTGATGATTATTATATGAGAATGTCAAAAGAAAAATATTCACAAACACAATCATGTACTCCTATTGAAGGATTTATGTTTCAAAGTCAAAGTGAAATGCCTTCTATCTCATCTAGTTGATCTTATAAGACACGTGCTGCTGTTCATGATAGATTTAAATAAAGCAACAAAACATGTCTCGATGATGCTAAAACAGAGGTAACTCGTTATCTAGATGAGGCTCGTATAGAAGATGAATATTTAGACTTACTAAATTGGTGGAAGGTGAATGTGACGACCCGGACTTTTCGGACTGACCGTCTAAGTCGTCAATTTGACGCAAAACCGTTTGTTTACGAAAGACATAGAACTTTAAATGAAACCATATGAATTCAAAGAAAATTTAATCGGGCCCTATTTCAAAACATGAAATTTTAAAGTACTGTTTACAAACTTTAACTACTTTTAAATTCAGTTCAACAAAACATTTATAAAACCGCCAGCGGAAGCAGTTTAAAGGACAGTCTTCTATGGCCATTCACGAGTCCTTCTTGTCCCTCGTCGGTCTGCCCCTCGTGTTACCTTTGCCTGAAAAGTTAAACATAAAAAGGGTGAGTATTAATATACTCAGTAAGGGACCCACTACTGGTCCCGTTCGGGGAAAAATAAATTATTAGTATCCTATGGTGTACCCTGCACAGTCACAGTCTAGTG
>CM046893.1:9709720-9764887 GCA_025688845.1 Cucumis hystrix
GTTATTCCTCCTCAGTATATCAGTACAAATCATACAGCCAATACATCCAAATAATATTTATTGAGTCCAGTAGAAAGTCCCTTACCTTGGCGTTACTCTAGTCCCTTGACTGAATCCCACGTTTGCCAACAACTCAATGTCACGAAACGAGTCCCAAATTAACAATTGTTCGTTGTGAACTCAACGACTTCAAGCGTTACCCTCAACCTAAGATTGAACATCCAAGCAGTCAATTTAACAACATCCACAAATCGAATTTTTTTCAATGGAAATCCCCAAATTCATCAATTTCATCCTTACCAGTGAAGTTTCCAACATGGACGTTGGATCCGCGGCTGGATGGAGAAGGACGCGCGGGGAGTCACGGCGGCGGCGCGTGGAGACGCCGGGAGGTAGATCTGAGCAGGGGGAGGGGGTTCGGCTCGGGTTCGGTTGGGTTTTTTTTTTTTTTGGCCGGTCGGACGGAAGGGAAAAGGAAAGGGGCGCGCGGTGGTGGTCTCACGGACGGAACCCGGCGGCCACGGTTTGCTTCCGCGGAGGCCGAACGGCAGAGGCGGCTGGCTTGCAGATCCGGGCGTCGGCGTGGGCGTGACGGATGGAAACGGACGACTGGGCTTCGCCGGCCGGACGGAAGAAACGGGGGAGGGGACGCGTAGATCTGGCGTCGGCGTGCGGCTGGGGATTCGCGGACGGAGGAGCGGCGGCTGGGACGCGTAGATCTGGCGTCGGCGTGCGGCTGGCTTCGTCGGAACGGAAGGAGAACAAGGGGGGGGGGGGAGGGTCATTTAGCTTTATATAAGATAGCTAAATATAAAATTTTATAATATTAATAATAATAATAATAATAATAATAATAATAATAATAATAATAATAAAAATAATAATATTTATTATTTATTATTAAATTATTACTTTTTTTTTTTTTCCTCTTTTCTTTAGGGCGTTACAGTGAATTCTTCTCGATTTAAGATTATTAGCTCAGTAGCCAGGGACATCTACAGTATTCCTATATCAATTGTGCCTTCTGTGTCAGCCTTTAGCACTGAAGGACAGGTGTTAGATTCTTTTCGAAGTTCATTAACTCCTCAAACTGCAGAAGCACTCATTGTGCTCAGAATTGGATTCAATTTAAACCTTTGGATGACATGACTGAAAAAATTGATGGGGCTGAAGAAATTGATGAAGGTTCTTTTGGAAGTAAGCATTTAAGATTTAAAATTGTCTCATTAAGCTAACAGTTTGTCATTTTGATCTAGAATTTATAAACATAGGAAAGGAGATGGAAGCTGCATTTGAGAATCTGAATCATGACTCTATGGTATAAATCCCTACTCTCAAATCTATTTACATTTTTTTTGTTTTAAATTGTTAACATCTTTGAATCTTGTTTGTTTAGAATCTTGAAGCATGATGATGTATAAACTTTATACTTCTCTAGTCCCATCACAGTAAGTTATTGCTTAACTTATAAATTATTCTTTTTCTAGATAGTTCACTAAATTAGTAAATTCCTTCTCTATGCAACATGGGAGAAGGTGGAATGTTCGCTAGATTTTTGGTAATAGACTAATAGGTGGAAAGTTGAATGTTGGATACCCACATGGTTTTTTTGTTCTTTATTATACTCTCAAATTTGATCCACATGGTTCTTTTATTATTTTGTTCTACTCTCAAATTTGTTCCACATGGTTCTTTTGTTCTTTTGTTCTACTCTTAAATTTGATTCATCCAAGTTTGTAAATTATAACATACTCTACCAATTGCACTATTATGGTGATTGTGATGAATGTGTATGGGAGTCAACATTATTAAAATTGGTTATTTTGCAATTACCATTTGAAAGAAAGAAATAAAGAAAAGAGAAGAAAAAAAGAAAAAACCCGACCCGGCCCGATCCATATTGACCCGACCCAAATCGGGTCGGGTCATAATTGAAAGCGATCCACATATTTCGGGTCAGGTCAGGTTTGAAGGAAAACCGACTCAACTCAGCCCAATTACACCCCTACCCACTCCCTCCACAACTTGAGAGGAGTTTTAAATTATTGTTTCATGTAAATCTCATTTACATTAATGCATATTTCTCTTACTTTTTATGTGAATCACATTAAAATTTTCTTTGAGATTATATAGTTTGATTATGAATCTTATTCATAAAGCAAAAATAAGATTATATAGTCTACTCCTAACAGTATAACTTAAAAAGAAGAATAATTATTCAATGTCGCTAAAAATATAAAAGCATAACCAACAAATATTGCGAAATTAAATTTAAATTGAAATTATGTTGAAACTTTTGACACTACAAGAAAAGGACAATCTCTCCACGTCTCAATTCATCAGAAAATGTCCCATAGTGCGTTGGGAAATAAACTCCCGACAACATTACACTCGTTGGCATAATAGTCAGGAAAAGCTCCACTCACTTAGCAACTTAAAAAATAGTGTTGTTGTTGGTGTATTGTATGCGTATACTTAATTCCTCATGATGTGTCATTGATTCAGGATCATTGCATGCAAAATGCTTCTCATGAATCTATTCATTATGTGAGTGGACATGATCATTGCATGAAAAATGATCCCAATTTCCTCACCACATACTTCTAAGTCCTTATGCAAGTTTTCTTATTGCTTGCCCAAGTATAAGAAAAACAATAGGTTTTTGTAGATGATCTAGAATCAAACACAAGGAATTGATGTCAAAGCTTAGTTCTAGGGTTTACTTATCAATTAGGTGATATAAAATAATTCTATACAGTAGGAAAGAATGAGAATTAGGCTAAATCTAAATTATATATACTAGAGAACTCTGTAGAGATGATTTAGTGAAGATGGTTGAGATGATAGAAGCGTGAACTAACTTGTGTTAAAGAATGGGGTGAAGGAATGTCTAGTGCTACTAGACGATTAAGCTATATGAAAGCCTTGATGCGATATAACTTTCTTAACTAGTTCATGATTAAGACGTGCTCCTCTCGGAGTCATTAAACGCCACACTTAGTCTCCTTTTAGGATCCGAATGACTAAGTCTAACTGAACAAGGTATATCTAGAAGAGTTCACTTATAAAACTCATAGAGCTTCGCGTTGAAGGGCAGCAACCTCTTGGCACCTAGTGCCCACACTTGTTCTCTTGTCGGGATATAAATGATGGAAGTCATCTCGCCAAGGTGAAGTTTGTCTCCAAACTCCTTGCGAGCTCTAACCATGACCTTCCCACTTGCCCTCTCGAGTAGTTGGGGATATGCCCTGGCCAATTAATGAAAATAACCCAGTTAACGCGATAAGACTTATAAGCTTCTTATTAAGATTCTATCTCTTCTTATTAAGATTCTATCGCTTCTTATTAAGATTCTATCATAAACCCTAAGCTACAATTAACACAAGGACAAATGAACAATGGAGACATGGATGAATTGAAAAGTGCAAAAATATACATTGTATTAAAGAATGTATACCTTCGGCCACTGTACAATATGAACGAATACAATGTAAAGAAATACAAAAATGGAAAGAATAGAGATGTTATTACAAGTTAGGGGATGAATTGAAAAGTGCAAAAATATACATTGTATTAAAGAATGTATACCTTCGGCCACTGTACAATATGAACAAATACAATGTAAAGAAATACAAAAATGGAAAGAATAGAGATGTTATTACAAATCTATAGGATTTTACCTACCTCTTCAGGTGTACGGATGATGGTCCATTCAAATGTCATATTTTTTCATGGTAAGGATGAAGTTCTTTTTTATAGGCAGATTTAGGCAAAAAATCTAATCTTCTGAGCATGTTAGTGCCAAAAGCTGCCTTTATCGTTAAGTCTCCTCAACACTCCATCTACAATTTTTATCTTTTAACGAATCTCTTCTAGTGTTCTGATATGGTCTTCTCGTTTAGCCTTTGCGCAAGTTCCTCTGCGTTTGGCAAGTTTCTTCTTTTGTTAATAATTCCACGTTTAGACATTAAAAATCGAGTAAAGCAGACATATTGCTTATTTAAAGTGTATTTCTAAATATTTATGCATTTACAACATAAGTCATGCATTTTGATACACTTCTTATGTATTTTGGTTTCATTATTCTACCTAAAAGGCAATAATAACTTGTACTTTTACAAGTTATCACTCCTTACCTACAATCACATCGAGTAAAGCTCATTGTCACAAAATTCAAAAGATCTAACATTCCAACTAAAAAGTTCTATAGAACCCCATTCAACTTTCCAAAACGTGAAGTTTCAACCCTTAATAACAAGTTAACCAAACACACTTCACCAGTGAGACCCAAATCCAAAAGAGGGTCCTGTTGAAGAGAAGCTCTATTGAGAAGAGTTGTGTTTGACTAAGTGTTGATAAGAGGCATTTTGCAAAGAAGGATGTGGTAGAAGATAAGACGAGACAAGAGAAGCATTTTAGTCTAACTGCTACCGTGCTAAGGTAAGTAACGCGATGAGAATTAGCTGGCGAGGAAGAAGGCCATGCAGATGCTAGAACTAGGCGTTGAGTGTAGTGTCGCGAGGAGAAGTGCTTGCACCTAGTCACGATGAGGTAGATGTTCTATGGAGAAGTTGGATGTACGTATGAGGTGATTAAACAACTCTCTCAGGTGGAGTAAATGTTTTGTGGCTTCCCAAGAGATGAGAGTCAAATGATAAGAAGTTTAACTTTCCAAGGAGATAAGGTTGACGTCTCAAGGAAAGTGTCTATTTGTAACTAACCTTTTGTCACACCCCACCCCGCACACAACCTTGCTTGCCATGTGAGACATGATGCGACTTGAGCATCCTTGGTGCAAAACACCAAAGAAACTCATTCTTGAGGTCCTTAATCTCTGCTTAATCGATGAATCTTTTGAACTAGTGCATAACAAACAACTCTTAGGCGACATAAGTAACTTTACGCAAAAATAAACCAAACATAAACTTTATTAACTTAACAAGGCGTTCAACTCTAAATACAAAATAAAACACTTAACCAAAAGTACTATACAACACTTTAAACTTAAACTAAACGCCTGGCAGCCTTCTTTCTCAGCAAGCCTTTTCTTTCTCCTCTACTTGGCCTTAATGCTTGATTCCTAAAAGTTGAGATTTTGAAAACATAAGTCTATAA
This sequence comes from Cucumis hystrix, assembly GCA_025688845.1. Lineage (NCBI taxonomy): Eukaryota > Viridiplantae > Streptophyta > Magnoliopsida > Cucurbitales > Cucurbitaceae > Cucumis > Cucumis hystrix. The sequence continues at coordinate 9,714,836 of CM046893.1, forward strand.
ACTTAGTGAGGTTTTATAGAAATCTTTTCGCAATACCTTTTCTTTTTACAAATAATGTTAGTGCTGTTCAATTCAAATCACATAAATATATTATTTTGCAAATGTTCATCATTTCGCCTAACACACATTAGTTACCAATCATTTCTTTCATCAAGGATCTTGAATCACTCTTTACACTAGATCATGTAACTTCACGTTTATATTATTGAGATCATTAGCATCCGAGAGTATACAGATTCGTCCTTGTTGCTCAGATCTCTTAGTATAATACGCTCCTTTCAATGTATTAATAGCATATCATCACCACGTAGTTTCGTTCACTCATGGTGGCCTTTACTCTTTATGTGCACATAAAAGTTAGCTCATTTCAAAGGAAGCAACTATTGGTTTAAACACCATTTATCGCATCGAAATCATAATAATCAAATCATGCTTAAAATCATAACATGAACTTTTCATGTAAATCTCCTTTGGAAACTATAAAACATATAAGCTTTGCATATCAATCTTCTTTTAGAAACTTTCATATTTGAAACCATCATTTCAAATCAATTAGAACTTCATAAGAGAAATTTTAGCATAAAACGTTTAATGAAAATACTCAAAACACTTAGCCTTAATCCTGAAATGTTCATTTTCCTCTTCTTGCGTAGCCTTCTCGCAAAATGCTCGGAAAACACTTCAACACTTAATGTCTCTCTTCAAAACAACAGAGTAACAGTATTTAACAAATGACTGAAGTCCTCTATTTGTACTAGTCTTTAAACCTGCTTAGTCATGCCTATACTCATGTCAACTCGCCAGCTCCTACTCTTAGTGATGCACGTGTAAGCTTAAGGTTAACTCTTAATCATGCTTAGCCTAAACTTTACATGTGTCCCATTAAATACACTTAAGATATTGCTAAGAACTTTTCTTACTTCTTCTCACCAAGTCCTTCTTCTCGCCTAACACCATCTCGCGGAACCCCTTTCTTTCATGAAAACTCTTAGATTTACAAGTCTTACTGCATATCTTTCTAGCGGACTACCTTAGCCATAGACTCTTAACGCTCACCCAATTCAATAATGCCTTCTTGTCCAAAACATCTAGTCTAAACACTTGTGAAAATTTTAACTTTTTAACTCTTAAGAGTTTCACACCTTTAGCTTACATGTCGAGTTTAGGTTGACTGCATAGCATAGCAAAATGGAAGGGTGACACGTGTAAAGCATAGAAATGATCCATACATGTGAAAGGTCACTATAAATAGGACCAAAGGCTAAAAGAAAAAGGGCATGAGATGTTAACGTTCTGATAAATTGTTAAGAGAATGTTTCGAGCGTTAAACGTTTGGTTGAGAGGAACCGCTGAACAAGAAGAAGAAGCCGAAAGCGACGAGAGAAAGAGTTGTGACTAACTATTGTTCTGAGTGGTCATTCTCACAAAGTATTTTCAACTAACAAGGAATTTATGAAATGTGTCTTAATCCAAATGTTTGTTGTGGGTGATCCTTATAGACAAATGTTGTTGTGAATAATTTCACATCTTTCTTAATAAATGTTTTGCAAATGATCCTTGTAAATGAATGGGTGAACTTTAATCGATGAAAGAAGTGTTTTATGAATGTTTGTAATTGTTATGATCTTATGCGTGATGTTTATTGCTTAGAACTGTTACTAATGTGCTATGGTGTGTTGTATGAAAAGCTTATGAACTAATATTCCCTTGTTATTGATCGTGATGTTGGTACAATGTGGTGTGGTGTGTTCTGTCATAAGACTCTTGTGGAAATTCCAGGTTTATCGCGTGATGCTGGTGAATGTGAATCCCAAGTCGCATTAAGATGATGGTAGAAGTGAATCCCAAGGTCTATGCGAGTATGAGATGTGTTATTGACGCTGGATGCTGGTGAAGTGAATCTCAAATATAGGCAAGGAATGTAATGTGAGACCGTGGTGAAAGTGAATCTCATGTCTATCGTATGACGCTAGTGAATGTGAATCCCAGGTTTGAGAAAGTAATGACTATTACGAGGCACTGGTGAAAATCCCAGGAATCACAAGCACTAGTGAAGTGAATCCCAAGTCAAGGCAACGAGAGAATCTCAGGTCCCAATGATGAGAAATGAATGCTTGATGACTTGAATCACGTGAAATTATTGCGATTCCTATGATTGTGCTTGATGAGATAAAAGCTTGTGATTATGATTTGATGCGATGAGAATTATTATATATATGAATTGATCGTGTGGTTATTATATTTGAAAATGTTTTATTTTTCAAAAGGTATTTCTTAAACCCATCACTCACTAAGTCTTCGAATTACTTTTTGTCACACCTCGTTCTAAGTTTTCCCCTCTAACCTAGATCGTGGCATGAAAATGCTTTTTGAAATAAACCTTTGTCAATTTAAAAGTCTAGTGAACAAGTAATATAAAATTCTACAGAAATTTTGGGAGCACCTTCACTAAAATATGGGTTAGGCAAACCTAAAACGAGGAAGACTATTTTGCTTCTATATGTATAAGAGATCTTCAGACACACAATCACTTTGATTATGTCTCACCACACACTCATCCAGACTAGTCTAGAATCTCAATCAACGTTTATATCCAACTAGAAATTTAGTTACAAAAAGATTACAATCCATTAATAAAACTCTCAACACATATCTATAGCGTGACCCTAACTACCTCTAACAAGCTCATAATGCAATACAAGATTTAAGTATATACATACAAAAATGAAAATCTAAAAATGGTGACAGTGAAAACGTGAGCTAAAAAAACTCAGTGTGTGACAAGTTTTTAGAAATACAAATTTGTAAAACATGCTCTCAAGAATATTTAATTGATAATGAAATAATAATTAAAATGCTATCATTACATATTACTATGAATCACAAGTATGGCCAACAAACAAGTACTATATAAGGGTATGCCATAGCAAAGCACCTAAATATACGATCAATAAAATCTCACACATATTTAGTACCTACCATGATGGAAATGTCCATCCAATCCGACCATGGTAGTGTTGGATTTATGTCCTAAAACTCATAGATTGTAAATATAATTCATTGGCCGTTATTAATAAAGTGTTATTATTAATAAAATATTATTTCAATAAATGTTATTGATTATTATTATTATTAGTTTTGTCTTAATAACCTAAATCCAATAAACTAAAATCCTAAGCAGTTTGATGAGTCTTGAACAGTATGTAGAGACTTACAGGAATCAATGTTCGAGATTAGCTTAAAAGGTTTATAGTATAGGGATAAGGTTGGATATCTTATCCTGGTAACACTATGGATATGGTTCACTTTGTATTTGATACAAACAGAATGATCCAACGCGTTCGTCTAAGTGACATGCGAGTAAAGGTATCCTATGCAATGAGTTTTCATAAGATCCGACCACGAAATAGTAGCCACTAGATGTAACCTCGTTAACTAATTAGGTTTCTATTTCATTAGAATGGTTTAAGTAACTTAGTCTTAATCCTTAGTGTATTATGAACTCCTATTCGCGACGGATTGTCCTTTTTTTGTACAGGTCAGAGTGGCCAGATTGCCTGCTTAATATGTTTATCATTTTGGGAACAAGACCAAGTGGGGAGCTGGAAACATAATCGCGCAAGATGGAGTTCACTCCTCGTCTTTAGGGTAAGTAGATGATTGTTCCCTTAAATGTTGTCTCCAGGACTTGAACAAAGGACCCTACTCTCTCAATAGCACGGAAGGGGTTTATGTTTAGTGGTTGGACCATAAATTGGTTGTTCATTAGAGGAGACTAGTATTTAAGGACTAGAAGTAACCCAAGGATAAAACGATAATTTGACCCACCTGGTGTTACGAACACTCGTGAAGGACTAACTTACTGTTATTGGTCTATATTCATGGACATAGAAATATATCTACAGTGAGAAAGGTTCAGTTGTGAGTCTTTAGTGGAGTGTACACACAATTAACGAATATTGATTAAAGGATTAAGACTAAGTTACCTAGATCATTCTAATGAAATAGAAACCTAACTAGTTAAAGGAGTTACATCTAGTGGTTACTATTTTGGTCTAGTCTTATGCAAACTCATTCCATAGGATACTCTCGCTTGCATGTCACCTACACGAACGCATTTGATCATTGTGTTTTTATCAAATACAAAGTAAGTCGTATCCATAGTGTTACCAGGATAAGGTACCCACCCTTATCCTTATATTGTAGATCATTTAAGTTGATCTCGAACATTGATCCAATGTGTTCCTACATACTGTTTAAGACTCAATAAACATCTTAAGATGTTAGTTTATTGGATTTGGGTTATTATAAAAAAACTAATAATATAATCAATAAAATTTATTGAAATTATAATAATAACACTTTATTAATAACGATCAATGAATTATATTTACAATCTACGAGTTTTATGACATAAATCTAACATTTGTATCAAATACAAAGTGAGTTGTATCCATAGTGTTACCAGGATAAGGTACCTAGCCTTATCCTTATACTATAGACCCTTTAAGCTGATCTTCAACATTGATCCCTGTATGTCTCTACATAATATTTAAGACTCATCAAACAACTTAGGGTGTTAGTTTATTGGATTTAGGTTATTAAGACAAAGCTAATAATATAATCCATAACACTTATTGAAATAATAATGATAATATTTTATTAATAAATAACAATCAATGAATTATATTTACTATTTACGAGTTTTAGAACATAAATCCCAACAACATGAACAAAAACCATAGGATATATGTGAAATTAGGGTACAAATCAATCAACGCGTCTCGTTTTTGGTTTCTTGAGGATCCAGTCATTCACGCAAACCAGGCAAATCAAGTCTTTTACATCGACGGTCCAAAAAATGGTGCCAATTGGAAGGTTGTTTAGGTAGTCGAAAATAAATGTATATGTGATGACTTGTAAAAATACTAGTTATTATGGCCTCTTAGGTAGTATAAGGGGCTCAAAACACAGGGTAAGGATGTCAAAACGTGTACATATCTTGTAAATTCATAAGTATTTAGAAATACATCTTACATAAGCATTATGCCTATTTTAGTTGATTTACATGTCTTGATGCAGGATGATTAGAAAGGAAGAAACTAGTGAATCACTGGATACACTTCGCACAAAGGCTACACGATGGGAACTCGTTTGGTGACTAACACCTCTAGGTGAGAAACCACATCTTCATGTGAGGACGATTCACTAGACTACAAGGATGGTAGTTGAAGTTGATATGACTTAATAAGGCTGCAATCTACCCTAACAATCTTAGAAGAATAGAGGTTTTTTTTGTCGAAAGTTGCATATAAAAAGACTTCATCCCCACGAAGCTAAGGAGGCGTGTATGGGCCAAGGTCTAGAGAAAGAAGGGCATAAAGGAATAGTCTTTTCGTTGGCTGTAAAGTGTTTCTTCTTCTTCTCCTATCATACAATAAGTGAGAGCTTAGAGTCTAAACGGAGAGAAGTTCATCTCCCCATTTCTCATAACTTGTATTCTTTCTCATTCTTTTGTCTTCCATCTTTTTGTTCTCTGTGTAATATTTATACTGTTCATATGTACCATGGCTGAAGGCCTATTTTCTTTATATATATTACATGTTCTACTTTCCATTAGTCAATGTGTTATTGATAGTTTAGGTTGTTGATAAGTTTTGATAGGAAGTTTCGCTTATCAATCTTATCGCGTTAGTTGAGCTATTCTTATCGCTTGGCCAGCGTAAGTCGCCAACTACCCGAGAGGGTAAGTAGCAAGGACATTACTAATGCACACAAGGAAGAGTTCTCTTTCTTTGTGAGACAACTTCGATCATTTGTATCTCGAAAGGTGAACAACTGTGGGCACTAGACACTGAGAGGTTGCTGCCCTTAATCACGAAGTTCTATGCTCATAAATGAACTCTTCTAGATATATCTTAACTAATCATTCTTAGTCATGTAGATCCTGAAAGGTGACCATCTGTGGCGTTTAATGACTTCGAGAGGAGCACGTCTTAATCATAAGATGGTTGAGTAAGTTATATCGCATCAAGATTATCACCTTGCTTAATCGTGTTATAATATAGACTTTTTTTCGCTCTTTCTCACTACAAGTTAGTTCACATATTCATCTCGCATCCATTCCCACTTATTTATAGATTCTCTAGGCACATTTAAGTAGTCTTATTTTCAGTTCTTATTCTTTATAGATTCTCTCCAATATCTTATTAATTTAATTAAATAAAACTAAACTACTAATTAATTCTCCAATTAATTAATAGTTAAATTAAATATCTTATATTTAACTTAAATTAAATTTGAATCATATTCAAATATGAATTTCTCTCATAACCAATAATTTTAATCTGAATCCAACTCACATTAAATTAATATTTGAATCATATCCAAAATTAAATTTATATAATAAAGTTTGATTAAACTTTATATTATAATGTATCACCATACATTATACTAATTCTCAAAGTAAATTTGAACATTTCAAATTACAACCAATATAAATAAATCTCATTACTCTTTACGAGCTAGAAATGAGAGGGTAGAGCCCTTTGTTCAAGTCATGGAGAGACCATTTAAGGGAACACTCATTTACTTACCTTAAAATAGGGAAGAAGTGAATTCCATCTTGTGTGATTATATTCTCAGCTCTTTACTCGGTTTTGTCCCCAAAATGATAAGCATATTGAGTCGACGATCTGGTCATTCTCACCCGTACAAATCAAAGGAAAATCTCTCACGAACAAGAGTTTATAACACATTTAGGATTAAGACTAAGTTATCTAGGTCATCCTAATGAAATAGAAACTCCACTAGTTAACAGAGTTACATCTAGTGGTTACTATTTCGTGGTCCGGTCTTATACAAACTCATTGCATAGGATACCCTCACTCGCATGTCAACTACAAGAAGGTGCAGGATCATTGCGTTTGTATCAAATACAAAGTGAGCCGTATCCATAGTGTTACCAGGATAAGGTATCCAGCCTTATCCCTATACTATAGACCCTTTAAGTTGATCTCCAACATTGATCCCTATATGTCTCTACATTACATTGCTGACACATTTTTTACTTTTGATGACGCATTGTTGCGTCGGCAAAACCACTACTTCTTGCTTCTTGTAGTGTGAGCATAGCTAATCATTGAACGAACCATGTCTAACAGGGTTCTATTTCTCATTTCTTCTAAATTTGGAGATGTTATAACATGTAGAAATACCCGTTATTATAGTGTTTAGATTATTCTAAATTTGAGGGTGTGATAACGTGTAGAAATACCCATTATTATAGTCTCTTATTTAGAATAGAGAGGCCAAAATGCATAATAAGAAGGTGAAAAAGTGTAGCTTATATTGTAAGTACGAAAGTATTCAGAAATATACTATACATAAGTGTTATACCTGTTTTACGTTGTTTTCAGTGTCTAAACGCAGAGTTATGAACAAAAGAAGTTAGCAAATTGCAAATTGTATTGCAAGAAGAATAGACGAGAAGACCAAATCACAATGCGAGAAACAGTGTTGCTAGACGACAATAATAGCAGTTGAAGATGACGTGACTCGCTACAAATAACTTTCAGCGGATGGCAATGACATGCTCCGAGGAGTAAAAATTTCTCCCTTAGAGTTACCTATAAGAAGTCTTCTTCTTCACCAAGGAAAGTACGCTTGAATGAGCCACACAATTTAAGGGACGCTTGAATGAGCCAAACAAAGTGGATACTTCTGGTGCCCAAATGGGCCAAAGCCTAGGGATAGACGAAAAGGGATAGCATTTCTGTCGCTGTAATGAGTACTTTTCTTCTTCTTCTTCGGTCATATTGTAAGTGAGAGCTTAGAGTTTGAGTGGTGAAGGTTCCATTTCCCATTCCCCCTAACTTGTAGTCTTTTCCATTCTTCTGTCTTCCATTTTAGTATTTTTTTGTGTAATATTTATATTGTTCATATTGTACAATGGCCAAAGGCCTACATTCTTTATATATGTTACATGTTTATACATTTTCAATCTATCATGTTCCTACTTTCCATCGGTCAATGTGTTATTGATAGTTTAGATTGGTGATAAGTTCTTGATAGGAAATTTTGCTTATCAGTCTTATCGAGTTAGTTGAGCTATTCTTATCGCTTGGCCAGCTTGTCGCCAACTATCCCAGAGGGTAAGTTGCAAGGACATGGCTAATGTGAGCAGGGAAGAGTTCTCTTCCTTTGCGAGATAACTTCCATCACTTGTATCTCGAAAGGTGAACAAGTGTGGGCACTAGACACCGAGAGGTTGCTATCCTTAATCGCAATGTTCTATACATCTCATAAGTGAACTCTTCTAGATGTATCACGCCTAATCACACTTAGTCATGTAAATTCCAAAAGATGACTATGTATGGCGTTTAAGAACTCCAAGAGGAGCACGACATAGTCATAAGATGGTTGGGTAAGTTATATCGCATCAAGGCTATTGCATTGCTTAATCGTGTTATAATGCATAAACGTTCTTTCACTTTTCTCACATACAAGTTAGTTCACATATTCATCTCGCATTCATTCCCACTCCTTTATAGATTCTCTAGGTCTATGTAAGTAGTATTATTTCTTTGATTATTCTTTTATATGTTAATTGTTTATTCTTTTATACCGCCTAATCAAGAAGTAGATCCTATAGCTAAGATTTGATATTAATTCCTTGTGTTCAACTCTGGATCACCCAGATAAACCTATTGCTTCGCTTATACTTGGGTAAGCAGTAAAAAAACTTGTACTCAACGAGGACTCTGTAATTATGCGATAAAGAGGTAATGGTTGTGTCTTTTCGTTTGGACGTAGTATGTAGTTTCACATTCATATGGTGCAATTCTAATATAGGCAATATGTCATGAAACATGTTCATCGCATGTAAGATGCTCACTATATCTTTCGGTATTGCGTGATTCGTTATGCGGTAAGTCATGAGTAATGATCATGGCATGTGAGATGCTCACTATGTACCTTTTTATCACGTAATAGCTAAGTTCTTGTTGAGTACAAGTTTTCCTAGTGCTTGTCCAAGTGCAAGCAAAACAGTCGGTTTGCCTGGATGATCCAAGATCGAACACAGCGAAATGGTTCAATATATTAGTTCTAGGAATTACTTATCATCTAGATGATATAAAAGAATTAATTAAATAAATTATAAAAGAATCAGAACTAGGTTTAAAACTACTTATGTACACCTAGAGAATCTGTAAAGGAGAATAAGTCAATGCGAGATGGAATTTCGGACTAACTTGTATGTGAGAAAAAGGTGAATGATGGTTTACGCATTATTAGGTGATTAAGCAATGCGAGAGCTTTGATGCAATATAATTTGTGTAACCAACTCACAATTAAGACAAGCTTCTCTCGAAGTGTTTAAACGCCACAGTTGCTCACCTTTCGGGATGCAAATGGTTGTACTTGATTAGACGAGATATATCTAGAAGAATTCACTTATAATACCTATGGAACTTCACAATTAAGAACAACAAACTCTCGGTTCCTAATGTTCACATTTGTTCACCTTTCAAGACACAAATGATGGAAGTTATCTCACAAAGTGGAGTTTGTCTTCAAATACTCCTCTTTGTGCTCATTAGCCTTATCCTTGCTAGCTACTTGCCCTCTTGGGTAGTTCGCGATATACGTTGTCTAAGCGATGAATATAACTCAATTAACATGACAAGAATTATAAGTTAAACTTCTTATAAAAAAACTTATCACAAACCTAACTACTAATAACATATTGACAAGTTAGAAGTCAAGAAATGATGGATTGAAAAGGTATAAACATGTAATATATATAAAGAATGTAGGTTTTAGGCCATTGAACAATAAGAAAAACATATATTACAAAGAAGTATAAAACTGGAGAGAAAAGAGAATGGAAAATATTACAAGTTAGTGGATAAAAGTATGGATTCTTCCCTACTCAGGAGCCAAGCTCTCACTTTTACAACTGATTGGAGAAGAAGAAGAAAATGTTTACAGACGGTAGAAAGGCTATTCCTTTTTGCCACTCTCTAGGGATTGACCTATTCAAGCCTTTGGCCCATAAAGGCGTCCAGCTGGCCCATACATGCCTTCTTTTCTCATGGTGGAGATGAGGTCTTTGTATAGACAACTTTTAACAGAAAACTTCTGTTCTTCTAAGATTTTCAGCACCAACTTTGGCCCTATGAAGTCATATTACTTCAACTACCATTCTTGTCCTCTAGTGAGACTTCCTCGTATGATGACGTGGTTCCTCGCCTGGAGATGTTATTCGCCAGGTGAGTTTCCATCACTTGGGCTTTGCGTGAGATGTCCTCTGCGATTTACTCATTTCTTCCTATCCACTCATCTTTCGTTTAAACATGGCAATCGCGAAAATAGGCATGATACTTATGTAAGATGTATTTCTAAATACTTATGAATTTACAATATAAGTTACGCATTTTGATCCTCTTCTAGTGCATTTTACCTCATTATTCTAATAAAAGAGGTTCTAATAACGGGTATCTATACACATTATCACACTTTCAAATTTAGAATAATGTTTGTCCTGAAGAATCACTCCGTATTATGTTTTTCCTCAAGCATCATTCCTCCTTAAAGACTCAAAATTCCTCCTTAAAGCATCACTTCCCCTTTGTGTTTCTACACTTCTGAAAATGCAAGTAAGTTTTATTAGTTATTTAGGATTTATTCTCATCACGTACTTCTTACTATGGAAATATTTCTAAGATCACAATGCGTCAAGCTTAATACTTAAAATACCTTTGTTCATTCCCCACAGTAAATCTTATTTTCAAAGTTAGAAATGACTAAAATTCCCAAAAAATAATTTAATCCCTTTTATTACCGAAAGAATACTTTTTATTATATTTACAATGAGTTTGGCTTTGAGTGAAATGTCATAGGTACTCTATGAGTCCGTTTCTCTACTCAACTGTAACTCGTATCGCCTCTTATTACTCAACTCTCTGAATTTTTACTTTTGAAGCTTTGCTTCTTTCTACTTTTGCTAGAGAAGGCGAAATAGAAGTTGTTATTTAGTTAGACAAAAATAATTCAACTTTTTGGCTTTGTTTCAACTTTTGTTAAAACGCCTTATTTTTTAACGCTTTAAGAGGATTTCTAAAAGATTTCAAAAGGTTAACAATGTCCTCATTGCTAAAAGTGAATGATAATATTTGTCGTGAAAAAGTTTTACAAAAGAGGTTTGAGGTAAAGCTTGCTCGGCTAATAAATTCTAGAAATATTTCCTAAGTAAGGTTCCTGAACAAGTTAAACATCGAGATAACAAATGAAACTTTATTTTGCATAATTTATTTCATTGAAGTATCATGGAAACACAAAAAAATTAGAGTACTAAAAAGCTGGAAGCTAGGCTTGCAACAAGAAAGATTAAATGCAAAAGAATTATATCATAAGTTGTGACTTGTATTGTAAAAGGACATAAGTAGAAAGAAATAAAAATTTCATAATGCATAATTAAAATACCAAACAATTGATGACACTTAGCATATCCTTTTAAGATTATGTCAATAAAGGAGGTTTTTGTGGAGATGGTTCTGGTGGATGCATCTTCACTTGTACTGCCTATTCGAAACATGTTGAAGGTCTTACTAAGGTCACGAGCAAGCAACGAGGGTTTCGTCTGAAAGAGTTGTAGGTGGGGAGTGTTGACGATTTGAAATGGCAAGGAGTTTAAGTGATTTATCTTTGGAGGGTCCAAATTGTAGCGTAGAGGTCAAGGCGGTGGGTATGCGACAAGATGTCATTGGATTCCTTAGCCTTAAAGGATTGTCCTCTCTTTGATCGTGAGGCTTCCTCCTCCTCTTGTCTTTAACGTTATCAGATCCTTTTCTTCAATCTCTTCATGTTCTTAATTGGTGCCGAGGTATTTGATTTATCCTTTGTCATATAGATGTTGATGAGGTCTCAATTTTCCTTTTCGCCTTCCCTCTACTTGTGCTCGCAAGAGCTTTTTGATTGTATTTCTCTTCTTCCCTTCTTGTGATTGGGCACTTCCTCCTCTAACAGGTAAATTGGTTGGCTAAATTTGGACTTAATAGTTTTTGTGTGTGTGTAGAGTGATTGCAATACGTCACTGAGTCAGGTCATTGTGCATAATGCGCTCACCGTAACTCTTTGTATAGCATGCGTCAATTCTAGGCGATGAGTCATGGATCATGATCATAGCATGTAAGATGCTCACTATGTGCCTCTTCAACCCGTGATGCATAAGTCCTCGTTGAGTATAAGTTTTCCTATTGCTTGCCAAAGTGCAAGTGAAACAATAGGTTTACCTATGTGATCTAGGGTTGAACACAGGAAATTGTTTACAGACGTTAGTTCTAGGATCAATTTAAAATTTAGGCAAATTGAAAGAATTTAAGAATAAAAAATGTAAGAATTGCTAATTTACACATTGAGAGGATGTAAATCGAGGCTTAGAAGAAGGTATAATGATGCGTACTAACTTGTCTCCAAGAAACCAATGGAGGTATGTCTCTATATTATCGTGCAACTAGATAGTGTGATAGGCTTAATGCTACATAACTTCCTAACCCATATTTATGATTAAGGCATGCTCCTCTCAAAGGTATTATAGGCCACACATGGTCACTTTTAGAGATCCATATGACTAAGTAGAGGCTTCCGCGATTAAGGATCGCTACCTCTTAGTATCGTTGTCCACACTTGCTCTCCTTTTCGAATGCAAATGTTAGAAATAACATCGTAATGAGAGATGAAAATCTTCCTCGCTCGTGTTAATTAAGTTCTAGCAACTTTCCCTTTCAAGTAGTTGGCAACTAACGCTGGACCGACGAAGCAATTAGCTCAACTAACACGATATAACTTATAAGCAATTCTTCTTATCAAGAACTTATCACCTACCCACACTAAAACGAATGCACTAGATGGAAAGTATAAGGATTTTGGATTGAGACGTAACTTGTGTTTAAGGAAATAGAAAGAATGTAGGCTGTCAGCCAATATACACAATATGTACAACACACAATATAAAGAATGAAAACTTAAATGAGGGAAAGGGGCATGAACAATGTTACAAGTTAGGAGATGGAAAGGAGTAGTCTTCTTCTTTATCTTAGCTACACGCCCACTGAATGGGCCCATGCAACTCTCTCATGGTCTATTCAAACCTCCTTTGTCCTATTCGGGCCTCCCTTCTTGGTGAGGACATAGTGCATGTATAGGCTGCTTTTCGGCGAGAAACTTCTATTCCTCTAAGAGTGTCAGCACAAACATCTGGTCTTGTGAAATCACATCACTCTAACTACCATTCTTGTCTTCTAGTGAGCTTTCATCGCGTGATGTCGTGGTTCCTTGCCTGGAGTTGTTAATCGCTAAGCTAGTTCCCCTCGTGTAGCCTTTGTGCGAGATGTCTTGTGTGATTTGCTCCTTTCTTCTTTTTCCAATTATCCTGCATTTATACATGATAATCGCGTAAAATAGGTATGACACTTATGCAAGCTTGGAACAAATCATATTCCTATAATTCTTAGCTACCGTTGTTTGGTCAAGGATTCATTACCTAACTTAATTCATCCCATAAGTGTGACCCTACCATTTTCAGATCCTAGAGGTATGCTTCAGTAGGCTACCGTTAGAAAAGACAACTGTTAAAGATTAACCTATGAAATCCTATCCATTTCTAGAATTTACGTTGTTCTGACTTCTATGATCAGGCCTTTTGAAGGGATGGTCACTTTAGAACGACACGCAGACGGATCATAGAAATCTCATGGTGCAACCTAATGGAGGAGACCGTATGATAAATTAACACGTGTCCTTCTCCCACTTACTATGAACATTTCCCCCATTCACTTTGTTATTGACTGATTCAAACACTTTTCGAAGGGAAGCCACGTCCAAGTAAACACGAAGCTGAGTATGGATCTCACGTGTGAACTCTTAGGAACGTGAGAGCTGAAAATTGATATATCAAATATAACACTTTTCTTCCACTAAAATGTTCTATTAATTTAGGGTTAATTATACTTAGCTAAATTTCGGCTAAATGGATCTAACTAAGTCTATTCCTATTATAACTCTTATAATAAAACTTTACTCTAAAGTTTATAGGTATATTAAACCCTTTAATTTACCTAGTGACATCTTATGCTAATAGGAATAAGGTTAATTCAACGTTGTTTTCAAGTCAGTTCCTAGGTAGGAGGTGTTCCGTAAACCGTCAACTTAAGTACCCCCAACCTTAAACAGAACTTTACTCGGGTGGAGTTCCCTTATAACCTTAAATCCTATTTTTCCTACTTAGTTTCATTAAACTAAAATAAGACTTAATTCTAATCCTATTAGAATTAATGTGATCTTAGGTCTATTTAATTTTAAACCATTTAAAATTAAATCAAATTTATCCTAAGATCCTATGTTTGCATGCAACTCTTTATTATAGGTTGACAGTTTCTAATTATCAAATTTTATAACTATTATAAAATTAATTAATTAGCCCTATAATATGCATACCACGGTTTAATTAATTAAAATCAAAATATAATTAAAAAATAAAGAAAAATTGTAAAAAATAGAACATTCAACAAAATATTTACACTTCATAGAAAAATCAAGTGAAATTTTTTTCTCTGTTAGTTGTTTTGTTCTATGAAGTGTAAATAGTTTGTCAAAATTCTCTATTTTTGAAAAAACCTATGAAACCCCAAAATTTTCTAAGACCATTGGAAAAATTAAGTTATTTGAAGTGATTAAATGTTCAAGTGTTAAAGGAAGCTAAGGATAAAAAGTGTCATGAAAAGAGTATTATGGTTATTGGAGAAGATATATTTTTTTTGGCTAAAGTGTTGAGACTTAAGAACAAGGTGTTTAGAGGTTATGTTGGTATTCAGTAGGTGGCCAAAAGGATGGAAATAACCTCAAAATGAGTGTCACTAGGTGTTTTGGAAGATGAGTTAGGCGTTTAAAGGTTATTTTGGTAAGCATTGGGCTACCAAAGAAAAGAGATAACCTCTAAAGGAGTGTCATGAGGTGTTTAAGGATGCGCTAGGCATTTTTGAAAAATAACCTCCACAAAAGTGTCTTTGCATTTTTCTTGGACATGCTAGGCGAGATGATGGACTTAGAGGTTACCAAGGGTTGGTTATGATGGTCATGTGCTGGGCGAGAAAGCATGAGAGGTTAGCATGGCATGTTTGAGTATTTGGCGAGAAAGTAATGTAAGCTAATGTGTTGGGTGGCAAGGCTTTGTGAGAAAAGTCATGGAGGTTTGTGGGTGAGAAGAAATGCAAGAGAATGGTTAGGCTTGTAGAAAAGGCTTTGTGAAAAGAACCAAAGAGGATATCTAGGAGTTTTGGACAACTGCGTGGCAAGCTTATGACAATTAGTTTAAAGTTAATCCAAGTGTCTTAAGCTTGTTACATGGTTTTTGCGGTCAAGGAGAAGGTGGACGGGAAGTAGGAGGTGTCTTAAGGAGGTTTAAGGGTGGATTAAGCAAAGTTGAGGTGTCAAGTTATGTTCATGCAAAGTTCTCTTATAAATAGGCAACTTCAAGGATGGTTTCTCACAACTTATTCATGTCATTTCTCTTAAATTAGTTTCAAAAGATAAAAAAGTGTGTCTAGTTTCTTGAGAAATGTTGCCATTTGAATTGGAGGTGAGGAGCTTGGCATTTTGATTAAAAGAAGGTGAGAAGGTCTTTCTAAAAGAAATTCTAAGCTAGGTGCATTTCTAGAAGTCTACAGAATTCATCTTTTGGAATTTGTTTCTGATATTTTGAGGTGGGAAAGTTAGGTCATTTTAGAATAACTTTGTAGAAGGAATTTTTTCCAAAAAAGTTATGGATGTAAATTTATGATTTTTCAAAGTCAAGTCATGATTCTGAATGAAAAATAGTGTTCTGGGTAGTGGCTGAGTAACTTGCATGAATGGGCAAGATGGGCATGGCAATTTGGTAAGAGAGTTTAGTTGGCTTGTTGTAAGGTTTGCCACAAGGCCATGGCACAGCTGAGCGCAAGTCATGCTCTTAGGCTGCACGCATGACTTATGAAAAGAGGTTAGTAGGCGACGAACTGGGCGCGCATCACCACGCGGATAAGGACATGCAATGAGCACTGGGTTATGGCCAATGGCACGTGTTGCCCCTCATTGCGAGGTTAGCACGTGACATGCATCCTTCACTGTGAGGTTAGCACGCAAGGCCCCCCAGGCCATGCGCATGCAGCAGGGCCCCAACCTCCTGTCAGTGAGCAACGTTGAGCTATTTTTAAGTTGTTTTGGGCTGGTTTGATATTTTTGAAAATTTTTAAGGAAAATTTGGACATTTTCATGAGGAAGGTATTAATTAAGGAATAATTGTGGAATTTTCGAGACAAGGAGACATCCGACTAAAGACCAGTTCAAGTATTATGAGTGACAAAGTGAATTTAAAGTTGATTTTTAAATTATGATTTACTAGCAAATGTTTTAAGCATGCTTTGATGTATGAATATTTGAGTATACTGATTTATAAAGTGTTTCCAAAGCACGAGTTTAGCAATTTTTTACAAGTTTGTGTTTCTTAAATTTACTCATGAGATTTACAAAGCAAGTATGTTGATGATAAGCATTTAGCTAAATAATGGTTTTAGAATGTTTTAGACTTTACCCTCCGATATAGATAGCAATCCTTTGGGGGGTATTGCTTGTGCATAGAGGTTCCTTTGATGAAGGTATTCAGTAGATAGCTAGTTTCCTATCACTGGGACAAATTAATGAGAAGAGGGTTCTACAGATATGATATCTAGTTTTACCATCTCTTGAGATGAATATCTGTAGGTTACTCACCTCATTGTAGGTATAATGGGATGGGGTACTACTGATCCTTGATTCTGCCTCGTAAATATCATAATTCACGTGGTATAGCAACTGAAAAATAAAGAAAGAGGTTTTCTAAAGACTTTATTATCAATGTTATATTTATTATTTATTCATGCAAAGGATGAAGTTTAAAATTAAATTGTTTTAAAAGCATGTTTTACAAAACCGTCACTCAAATGTTTTCCTTATTTCAAGGTACAGATTGTGAACCTCTGCGTACTAAACATACTACTGTTGGGCCAATATAATCAGTTATCAGTTAGGAAAGTAAATGAGTTTTTTAAAAATACTACCATGTTTTATAAATAGTTTATATATTCATGTTCTTTAGTTATAAAGATTTGATTTCTTAAAAGTATTGGTATGTTTGGTTGTTGGAGCAAATATTGACCCATTTGTTTGTATCTTATTCTCAATTCATATAATATTCATTATTTTGATATTTTATGCAGAATATGAAAGAAGACTCTGATGCAAACTCAACGCAACGAAAATCACTTAAAACGAAGTTCAAACGAAAAAAGAACGGTCAAATCAAAGATTAGGGGCATTTTAGTAAATATTGAAAAGCCTTAACAGGCGTCATCAATCCACACGCACGAGCTACCTAGACATCACAACTTCGAACCTCACTACACGCATTTATTTATGGATTTCCTTAAGGCAAAAACGTCGTCGTTTTTCCCTTCTCCATGCGCACGTTGATAACGTGCAGAAATGACCTTTATCATAGACCTTTTTATTAGAATAATGAGGTCAAAAGGCATAAGAAGATGACTAGAATGCATGACTTGTGTTGTAAACGCATAAGTATTCAGAAATACAACTTACATAATATTATTACTATTTTACGCGGTTGTCATGTTTAAACGCTAGATAAATGGAAAAGAAGAAAGGAGTAGACAATACAAGACAACTCGCACAAAAGCTACGCGATGAGAACCAGTTTGGCGATTAATACCCAGGCAAGGAACCAAGATATCACGCGAGGAAAGCTCACAAAAAGACAAGGATGGTAGTTGGGATGATGTGACCTCACAGAGTCAGATGACAGCACTAACACACTCAGAGAAATAGAAGTTTTCCGTCGAAAAGTACCATATACAAGCACTTCGTCTCCACCAAGAGAAAGGGGCTCCAATAGGCCAAAGAAGCCCAGGAAAGGCTAGTTAGAGAGCAGAGAATTCAAGCAAGAGAAGAATCATTCTCCCATTTTCTCCCCAACTTGTAGTAATTCTTTCCATTCTTCTTTCTCTTCAACTTACACTTCATTGTAATATATGTGATGTTCATATTGTACATTGGCCAAAAGCCTATATTCTTATGCTTATATTGTATGTTTATACCATTTCCATTCATCTTTTCTTGACTTCTCACCTATCAACGTGTTATCAGTAGTTAGAGTTGTGATAGATTCTTGATAAGAAAACTAGCTTATAAACCTTATAGCATTAGTTGAGCTATATTCATCACGTGGCCAGTGTCAATCGCCAACTACCCCAGAGGGTAAGAGCAAGGATAGAGCTAATGCACGGAAGGAGAAGTTTGGCAACAAACTTCACCTTAATGAGGCAACTTCGAACATTTATATCCTAAAGGTGAACAAGTGCGATAGTAGGCACCGAGAGGTTGCCGTCCTTAAAAGAAGTATTATAAGTATTATAAGTCAAGTCATCTAGGTATAATTCGCCTAATCAAGCATAGTCAGTTGCATCCCGAAAGGTGAGCAAGTGTGGCATCTAAACACTTTGAAAGAAGGTCGCCTTAATCATGTGCTGATTATGCAGTTATATCGCACCAAGACTCTTGCACTACTTAATTACCTAATAATGCGTACACCTTCCGTCACCTTTTACTTGCATACAAGTTAGTTTGTTCAATCCCCCACCTTGCCATAATTTATTCTCTATGCATGAGTCTCTAGCTGTAGGTAAGTAGTTCTAGTTAGAGTTGCATTCTTTCACCTTTATTGTCATAATGCCTAAACGATAAGTAGATTCAAGAACTAACGTCTAAAAATAATTCCCTGTGTTCGATCCTGGATCACCTAGGTAAACCTACTCTTTCGCTACACTTGGCAAGCAGTAGGAAAGCTTGTACTCAACAAGAACTTAGGAATTACGCGATGAAGAGGCCAATAGTGAGCATCTTACATGCTGTGGTCAGACCCATGACTCATCGCTTATAATTGAAGCATGCTCTACAGATAGTTACTATAAGCATATTACACGCAATGACCTAACTCAGTGATGTATTGCAATTGCAGGCTACACGCACAAAACTATTAAGTCCAAATACAAATTTCAACCACACGTGTCCCCCACGTCAGAGGATCAAACCCCACAAAATGCAATAAAAATCGGATTTCGTTTGAAATTTTGTCCTCGTGCGACACCTTTCCGCCAATATCCTTCTCCCACGTGTCAGCTTATGGTTATTAGTGCGCCTCAGACATCCCGAGTTTGAATCCGAACTCTATGGTTTTCATTTTGTTCTTCAACTTTCCAAATGGCAAACTTGTAAATATTTTGCAAAAATCCAAAATTTCTCCAATTTTCGTTGATTACAGGCGTGAAATAGCCTGGAGATGATGAGTTTGAATCTTTTGAAGGTTATTTTTCATATTTTCTATATAAGACCCTAATTTTCCCTAATTTCATATTTAATTCACCATTTTCTCTCAAATAAACCCCAAATTCTCTCAAAACTCTCTCAAATTCCATAAATTACTCCACTATTCTGCCTTTTTTTCTAACCTCAATTAAATTTTAGAACTCTTCTCTTAATGGAGGGCTAATCACCAAGAGGTAAGTGGGCTTAGGGATTTTCAATTCTTGGTTCTTCTTTTGCAACAATCCCTAATTTTCTTGTATCAAGAATCATTCCTTCTTTCAATTACAAGCATTCTTACCAATTTAATTCTTGATATTGTTCCTGATTCACCAATTTGTATGTAAGATACTTTGGGTATGGAAAAATTAATTCAAGATTGATTTGATTACCTTTGTCTACACAAAAACTCAATTTAATTCTTGATTACATCATGTCAAATCTTGAAACTAATTTATGCTAGATGAATCATCCTTTCTTCGCAATTTTTGAATTTAATTGCATCAATTCTATGTGCACAATTAAATCCAATTAATTCATTGATTGCAAAATGTTTCCAAAAAAGTGTGAAAGATACGTTGATCTTCTTTAAAGAGCAAGAATTCGGCTTTAGTTGTTATTGCAAGAATACACAACAATTGCTTATGGTGATCATTTTTTCTCTTGAATCTTGATCAAAACTCTTAAAAGATCAAACAATTTGATCTTGCAAGAATCTTGATAAAAAAACCCCTTTTTATTGAGCAAAAAATCATTTTATATTCCTCTTAATTCAATGATAAGAATTGATTAGTGCTCTTTGTCCCTTCCCTCATTTTTCTCATAGAATTTTAATTTCAATTTTTACTTCTTTCTTTTGTGAATTGACTTTACATCTTAATCTCCCTTGATTCTACTTGATTTTCCCCACACTTTTTCTTCGATGCTTTTTTTGCTACTAACATCATTTCTTTGAAGCTTAATTTCAAGAAAGTTACCTTGCCCCCATTCTCTGGGGTTCGACACCCATACTTCCACCAAACTACGGTAAAGAGTAAGGGTAAAACTCTAATTACTTTTGTCGAGGTAATTCTAGGTAAGTGCAACCTACCCTTAACGAATTAAATATCATTTTTAGACATATTTGTGCTTGATTGTAACGACGTTGCCCATACAAACTTTGATATGTACTGATTTTCACTTGACATTGGTGTAAGTATGCTTATTACATTTTTTTTAAAAAATAAAAGACATTTATAAAATGGGCTACACTGCCAAAATTTTAAAAGTATTTCAAAGATTAAAGACTTTCGCTGTCAAACGTTTTATGTTTCCTGTGTGTTTCTGCTCAATAAATTTAAATTCTTTCAAGTCATAAAATATGGGTAGTCAGGATCAACAGGTGTTGTTCAGAAGGAAAATGACGTCGGTTGACTTCACGCCACATCTCGAACCGAGCAAGCAGGTGCTTGGGGTGGTGTGTGACAAAACCCCTTAAATAAAGTCATGCTATATTAAAAACATTATATTAATATGTTCAATGCAAATTAATTTTCATCTTAATTAATATAACACTTATATTAAAAACATTTCATGAAAATCAACTAAGCATACACAAGACATTAATTTAAATATAAGAAATTATATTTAACTAAGTAATGCTATGCATCATGCTTATCCAATTTCATATATTTAAAATATTAATTTACTTTAAATTACTCATGAAATTCACAATCATGCATTAATACCATATATTATAACAATTATAATGTATAAAAATGCATGAACATGCTTAACCTAAGGTGAGATTTATCTAAATGACATCCATAATGCTTTTAAATAACAATTGAACTTGTAAAACTGGCCCCTAGAAAAAAAAATAAAGGAAAAATTACAATAATTAAGCTTTACAAAATCCTAATTCCAACCAGGCCCAAAAACTTTGTACCAACTTAAACAATGAAAGAATCGGCCTAAAATCAAGCTGAACCGTGCTCCCATATGCTAAACTGAGGCCAACCAAAGCCGACTGAAGCAAAATCACGTGAACTAAGGTCGAGCCGCATCCAACCCACCGTCGTGCCGTGTGTGACCTGTTAGCCACTCCTCTGGTGCTTGTTATCCTCATGTTGACATCATCGTGACATCAGCCTTCTTCAACCTCCCGAAGCTACACAAAAGATTTTTTTGCCTTAATTTTTGTGTAATGTCAAAAAATTACCAAATATAGGCCTTTCAGTTGTCCGTTTTGGGTGAAATTAGTACATTTTTTCAAGAAAAACAACCCGAATCTAATCTTGGACCCTAAATTAAAGGATTTACAACATAAAATGCCTAAAAATGTAGGGGCATTTACAATTTTGATCAAATAAAAAAATAGTAAATCTATGGCCAAATTACAAAAACATTCAATTACAAATTTACATTCATAATGTATAGATTCCACCATACCCATGCAAATTTTTAAAATTTTCAATTAAAATTAAGATGGCTCTGATACCAATTGAAGGGATGAGAGCCCAACACAACGGAAAAATTAACAGAAACCTTAACTCAAATTAATTGAGAACTAAAAAAATCAAATACATTGGAAATAATACAAAATCAAATTTCTAAGGCTAAGCATGCTTTCAAATTAAATACAAAAGTTATAGAGTAGATGAAAGAACTACTCACTCTCGTTGTCCACTTTGTATCTGTTAATCACCAAATTGGGCACCACCACTTTTTAAAAATTTTGGATTCTATCAATGATAGCCACTGATAGACTTCTATCACTGGCTATCAATACCACTGATAGAAGCATATCAATGGCTATCAATGTCTATTATTGATAGAATCTGAAAATTTTGCTATATGTTGTAAATATTATGTCAAATTTGTTATTTTTGACAATTCCCCTTTCATTTAAATCATATTTAATTAATATTTCATTTAAATCATATTTAATTAATATTTCATTTAAATCATATTTAAATGAATATATCTCATATGACTTATGGTTTTAACTTAATTAAATAAAATTAAAACTAAACTATTAATTAATTAACTAATTAATTAATTGCTAAATTAAATATCTTATATTTAATTTAATCCAAATTTTAATCATATTTAAATATAAATTTCTCTCATAACCTATAGTTTTAATGTGTATCATATACACATTAAATTTTAAGCTATCATTTCACTTTGAATATAATTCACATTAAATTAACCACATTAATCAATATTGATTATTTATGTGTCCACTCCACCAAATACGCACAATTGAACTCTTCTAACTGTAGATGTATTTTTTTGTCCATGGATATATACCAATAATAGTAAGTTAATCCTCCACAAGTGTTCATAACTCCAGCTCGGTCAAATTACTGTTTTATCCCTAGGTTACTTCTAGTCCTTAAATACAAGTGCTCCTCTAATAAACAATCTATTTATGGTCCAACCACTAAACAGAAACTCTTCATGTCCCATAGAGAGGGTAGGGCCCTTTGTTGAAGTCCCATAGACACCATTTAAGGGAGCACTTATTTACTTACCCTAAAGTCTAGAAGGAGTGAATTTCATCTTGTGTGATTATGTTTCCAGCTTCCCACTCGATCTTGTCCACAAAATTATAAACATATTGAGTCAGCAATCTGACAACTTTCACCCGTACAAATCAAAGAACAATCCTTTGTGAACATGAGTTTATAATGCACTTGGAATGAAGACTAAGTTACCAAGGTCATCCTAATAAAATAGAAACCTATGTAGTAAACTGCGTCACATTTGATGGAAAATGGGAACATGCGCAGTAAAGTAAGGATCGAATTTTACTCTAATTGCAACTAAATACTTTGGTAATTAACATGCACTACAACCATAATTGAAACAAAGATAGGGTTAATAGAAAAAGCTCACCTTTGATGTTTTTCTATCATTGTAATCTCCTCACGAACTTGAAGTCGGGACTATCACTAGTGTTGACCCGCTATTCTCTGAACATAGAACCGGGTTGTGGGACCCAAACGGTGGAGAAAATAGAGAGAGTGAAGGAATTAGGAAGAATAACTTAGCTTTGAGATTTTGTGCAGAAAAAAAGAGTTCTGATTTAATTTTGCAATTCCAAATTACAAAATCAAATCTCACCAAAAGTCCAAGCCTCAACCATTTGCAATAATCCTTTTTTTTTATAAGCAAACTACATGTAAAATTACATGTAGTAAGCTTCCCATTCTCCACACTTGACATATTACCAACTAGGTGTCTCATATGCATGAAGTCACTTGCAAATTACATGCAATATGCTTGCTAAATCTCAACAACTTAGTCTAAGGACAATGTGGGAATTTAACATTTAAATCAAAGTCAAACTTTGACTTTTTCAAGTCAAAAGTTAACATTTTCATGTCAAAAGTCAACATTTTGACTTTACACCATTTTGTTTATCTTGACTAATTTCGACCTTCTGGATAGGAATCCGCATTCAATTTTTCAAAATTCAAATCACATTTGAATATAAAGTCGATCAAAGTTTGACTTTTCAAAGTCAAAAGTCTACACTTTGACTTTTCAAAACTTTAACCATTTCCATCAATTCTGAGCTTACAAATATGAATCTGTATTCATATTTTAAATCACATTTAAACATAAAACTCTATCTTTAACTTATATCCGACGGCTATATCAAATATATTCATCGATTTCTCTCTCTTTACCTAATTCGAACAATTCAAATTATTTCATCATAATGTTCTAAGTTGGTTCAATGTGAGCTAGCAGAAGAACCTAATGGACCTATAGATTATGGTCTTCAGAGATCCAAGATTAACTAGCTAAACTATTTAACCCAAGTTAATCAATCTTCGTTAACTAACGGGTCATTCCACTAAAGTTCTGTAGTTGCACTTCTCTCACTATAAATATATTTGTATCCATGTGATATAACCACAATAAGTAAGTTAATCCTTCACAGGTTCTTCATAACCTCGACTGGGTCAACCATGTTACCCCTGAGACTACATCTTGCTCCTTAAGTCCCACTAATCCGCTATTGAACAATTGGTTTAATGTCCAATCTATAAACTACATCTCTCTCATGCCATTAAGAGGGTGGAGCCCCTTATTATGAACTTGAATTCAGTCATTAAGGAAACAACCTATCTACTAACCCTAAAGCGGGTAGGAGTGAATTCTGGTACCCTATGTCCTCAGCTATCCACCTGGTCTTACCCCTAAAATGAGAAGCTTATTGGGCTTGCACTAATAAGCTACGCTCACCTATGCAGATCTAAGGATAATCTAGTATGAACAGGAGCTCATAGTTAACTTAGGATTAAGATTAAGTTATACTGGATATCTAAAAACGAAATAGTCAATTTTTATTAAAGTTAACGGTGTTATAACTTAAAAGCGACTATTTTATGGTTCCAGTCTTATGTAAACTCTTTACATAGGATACTCCAACTTTCATGTCTCTACACAAACGATTTAGGATCACATTGTTTGTACTAACTACAAAACGGGACACATTCTTGCATAGTATTCTCAGAATAAGGTGCCCAACCTAGCTTATTCATATACTATAGACCATTTAGGCTATATACTAGAACTTGATCCACGTTTATGTCTTTACATAAAGTTCAAGTTTACTCAAAAATAGCCTCGGGACCTTAGTTTCTTGGGTTTAAGGTTATAGTATCAATAACGACTTTGTTGAATAGAATATGATTACAAACTACGATAGGACATAAATTGCAACAACATCTAGTGGTTACTATTTTGTGGCCTAGTCTTATGCAAACTCATTGCATAGGTTACCCTCACTCATATGACACCTACATGAACGCATTGGATCATTGCGTTTGGATCAAATACAAAGTGAGTCGTATTCATAGTGTTACCAGTATCAAGTATCCAACCTTATTACTATACTATAGACCCTTTAATTTGATCTTTAACATTCATCCCAACTCCCCACTCGGCTTGTCCTCAAAATGATTATGTGACACATCTTGTTCTAAATGGAAGGGCGTGCTAATAACTTATAGAAATACAAATTATTATGGCCTTTTAGGTAGAATAATGTGACCAAAACGCATGGTAAGTGTGCCAAAGCGTGTAGCTTATGTTGTAAATACATAATTAATTAGAAATATATTTTATATAAGCTTCATTCTTGCTTTACTCCATTTTTAGTGTCTAAATGAAGAATTATTGATAAAAGAATAAGCTAGCAAATCACATAGGAACTCGCGCACGAGCAAGGCGAGAAGACCCAAATCATCATGCGAGCAGCGGTTTGCTACAAGACAAGAGTATTAGCTAGAATGATGTGACTTGACGAAAAAGACAGCTTTCGACACTAACATGGTTAGAATGATGGATTTCTTGGTGAAAGGTGCCTATATAAGAAGCTCTATCATCACCGAGAAAAGGAGGTCAGTGTGGGTCCACTACTACAAAACTGGCTTTACTTGATGCTTAAAACTGTCAAGTATCTGTTTACTTGACGCTTTTCAATGTGTCAAGTAATCCAGTGTCAAGAATAAGGGAGGTTTACTTGACAGTTTTTAATCATCAAATAAAGCCAGTTTACTTGACAGGTAAGAAGCGTCAAGTATATGAGATCACTTGACGCTTTTTAAATGTCAAGTAATCCAGTGTCAAGAATAAGTGGAGTTTTGTTTGACAGTTTTTAAGCGTCAAGTAGAATTATACTTGACAGTTTATAAACGTCAAGTATATAAGATTTGTTGACATTTTCTACCGATCAAGAGTTTGTTTACTCTTGACACGTTTTTCATGTCAAGTGTTTTTTTAAAATTATATATTTTAAAATATCCATATAATTTATCTTGCACCTGTTTTGAAGTTCAACAATACTGAACGTATATAAGTAAAGCAAGAGAGTACACGTACAAATGTGCTAAAGTACACATTAATTGAACAATTGAATCAACTAAACTTTTTCCATCAAAGTACTAATAATATTTTAACATATTGCATATAGATATCAATGAACCATATACATACATATAGTTAGCCTAAACTTCTAACAATAGCCTAAACTTTCCATCTATGTATAGCCTAACTATAGGTGAATCAACAAAATATCAACTAAACTAATTCACCTAGCTATATCAAGTATATCAACAAAATATCACACTATATCCAGTATCAACAAAACTTGTCTATCTAACCCAAAATATAATCACCATAAATCAAATGTAGCCACCCAAAAAATCAGCAAGCTCTATGCACACTTCATCCAACTCAAATTGACTATATGGGCTCCTTGTATCAATCTGATATGAAATACAAAATATTAAAGTTAATACTTTGATTACTTGAATTGAGAAAATAATTCAAATAATCATTTAAACACAACGTACCGAATATGTGACTACTATGCTCCCATTAGTGATTATATCTCTCTTGTATTTCATCACATAGTACCCACATTCAACTACTCAAACTTTCAAAGAACACTGTAAATACATAAATTACCAAAATATATACTTAATGGTGCAAATAGCTCATATACTTTTCATTAACAAATAAATATGTTTACACTTTACCTTCACTGTTTTCAATATTGATTGTTTTCGATTTGTTTGAATATTTTTCTGAGAGCGAAAGATAGTAATAGCCCTATTTGCAAGAAACAACTACACTTTAGCCATAAAGTGAACTTTAAGACGATAAACATCATATATTAAAATAAACTGTTGGTGTTGTTATAAGTTAGTCAATATAATAAACTGTCTCATTGTATGCGTTAATAGCCAGAAGTGCCCAATGACCTCTACATAGAAAGAATATAAGTAGATTGCCTTAACATAATCCAAAACAAGTTTCTCTATACTAAATCAAAAGTAAACTACAACAATAAAAGTTGAATCCCCCCCCCCCCCCCATATTGCCTTAACATAATCTAAAATCCTAAGATTCAATTCAAAGTAACAAATCACCTATAGCTTATTTTATTTCCTAAAGAAACATAATATGATCAAAGCTGAACAGAGAGCACATTAAGTATGAGATATGTGTTTCAATATCAATGGAAGAAGAAGCAATACAATTTAATTCAAAGAAACATAATATGATCTAAAATCCTAAGATTTAATTCAAAGAAACAAATCACCTATAGCTTATTTTATTTCCTAAAGAAACATAATATGAACAAACCTAAATTGAGAGCATATTAAAGTATGAAGAAGTGTACCCAATATATTCATACAAACATTTTTTTTCAATGTGTATCACATCTAGACAATGTCTAACATGAAGATCTTTCCAATATGGTAGCTCAACAAACGAAGACATTGTGTTCCAACAACTCCTTGCACTTCCTTTCATAGGTTGTTTTTTTTTTTTTTTTTTTGTCTTTTTCTTTCCTCTTGGAAATTTAAGGTCTTTTATTCTCAAATATATGACCTCTTCAGAAAAAGGTTCTGAAATTGTTTTAAGCTCCTTTTCACCATTAAATGACTTCTTTTGACGATGGTATGGATGGTTGCATGCTAGAAATCTTCGATGTCCAAGGTATGCCATTTCATTTATGTATTTTAGTCTAATAGAGGACGTATTATCTCCACAAATTGGACATTCCTTATACCGTTTCACACTACATCCACTAAGATTTTCATATGCAGTGAAATCATTTATTGTCCATAATAAAACAGCTCTTAAATTGAATAATTCATCTTGATTAGCATCATAACATTCAACACCACTTTCTCATAGCAGTTTTAAATCCTCAATTAGTGGTGCTAAGTACATGCCAATGTCATCCCCTGGTTGTCTTGGACCCTTTATCAACATTGATAACATCATGAACTTTCTTTTCATGCACAACCATGGTGGAAGATTATAAATAACTATCACTACGGGCCAACAACTATATTTATAACTCATTTCACCGT
Organism: Cucumis hystrix; assembly: GCA_025688845.1. Classification (NCBI taxonomy): domain Eukaryota; kingdom Viridiplantae; phylum Streptophyta; class Magnoliopsida; order Cucurbitales; family Cucurbitaceae; genus Cucumis; species Cucumis hystrix. The sequence goes on from CM046893.1 coordinate 9,743,176, forward strand.
GCGGATTGATTCCATCAGTTGACAATGTTAAACGAATATTCCTAGGTTAAGAACCAAAGTTTGGCCACTTCAAATCTACTAATTTCCAGGCTAGAGAGTCTACAGGACGTCGTAATTTTCCATCAACTACTCGCTCATTAGCATGCCAAATAAAATTTTAGCATTGTCAATACTTCAAAACAATCTTTTGAAACGTGGAATTGGTGGAAAGTACCATACAATTTTTCTAGGAATCTGTTTTTTCCCTTTGTTTGTATTATTAGCATGCTTCCACCTTGATTCACCACATTCAAGACATTCAATTGTACCAATATATTCTTTTCTATACAAACAACAATCATTAGGACATGCGTGAATCTTTTCATAATTCGTCCTTAGTGCACCTAAAGTTTTCTTCGCTTCATACATTGACGTTAGGATCACATTAGTAGCAGGCAAAATTTTCTTTAAACTTTTCAGTAGTTCTGAAAAGATAATATCACTCCATCCATATGTAACTTTCAAATTATACAACTTGACTAATGGGGACAACTTGGTGAATTTTTTGCATCCTTCATATTATGGTTTTTCAACATCATTAAGCAATTTCTCAAATTCATTTGGATCTTTTGAATACTCCTCATGAGCAACTTCAATCATTTAATTTATACTTCCAACATCATTATCTTCATACATGTGGGTATCAAACTTAGACGATTTTCCATCTGAGGATGAGTTAGGTAGTTGTTCACCACGCCAACACCAAATTTTATAACTTTCATCAATTCCATTGACATATAAGTGATCTCTAATAGTAGTGCGACTTTGTTTTTCACAATTCCCACATTTCAAACAAGGACAACGAATAGAGCCATCATTTGTATTAGAAAATCCAAAATGCAAGAAGCTTTCTACACCCAATTCATAAATTTTAGATAACCTACTCTTGTGCATCCATGATTTATCCATAGGTGTAATTCCTAAAAGAAGTTATTGAGTAATGGTTATCAATTTGCAATATAATATAAAAAAATACAATGATACATAAAAATAAATGATGATGATGAGAAGTTTTCTACATCCACTATTGCACAGAAAATCTCATGAACAATGATGATGCAATTAACTATTTGACAAACAAAAGACGAATAGAAAATAGAAATTGGTAATATTCAATATCATCAATCATTCTGTAACTACCACCAATAATAAAAAAATGTGGTTGTAGGGTCTCATTTTATAGATTTAATGTACTAGAATAATAAAAATATATAGTTCATAATATAGAAGACTATTTAGTTAGGACTCAAACTATTAATATATTACAATGAGCATTCTTCCCCACCATTTCTTTTACCATTTGACCTTCGGGTATAAAATTTTGATACAATTATTTTCCTTTCTAACCCATCAAATTTTGATAGAGTTTCAACTTTGGGTACCTAAGACAGCTTGAAAAAAAAAGAAGCATGTCATGAGACAGAGGATGCTTTAAGGTTCCATATAATGTAAATGAACCACCATGAATCTCTAAAATTGGTGCAATGCATGCAATCCACAAAATGAGTTATCTACAACTACAGACCATTTCAATGCAAGAAGATTCAATGATCTATTAAATCCTACCCAACTTCTTCTGTAAAAGCACTACCCCTACGTGAGGGTGTGGTCAGCTGAACTTGAAAACATTATATCAAACTTCATAGTATTGACAAAATGTTATAAATTTTCTAAATCACTAAGATACTCTTTCAAAATAAAATGATTGAACAACCAATAAGAATCTAACATTTAATCTAACAAACTGCATCATTAAGAAATGAAAAAGGTATCTGCAAACAATCGGAAGAAGTTAATGACTTTAAGGAAAATAAAAACAAAAATAAAAATTTGAAGTTATGAATGATATAAAGATTCATATTGATGGTTCCAATTGGTTTTGTTTGGTTGTGTACAGGCATGTGGGTCTATATAACCTACCGATTTAAAGATCATACTAGTAAATAAAATCAACACGATACAAAAAACAACCATCCTACAATAAATTATCAGCATGGAGGGTCTTTCATCTATTCAAACTTGTTACTACCAAAGAGAACAAAATCCAACAACAAGTGATGCTTTCCTTTGTATGGGCAGTTTATCTTTCTGTACCATATAATTGAAAAGTTGTAAATTAATAGATGTAACCCACTTACTGTCAAATGTAACCCACCCTTTTGTTTGACATTGAATTTTTCCCCTTGAAATAGTTAGTATTAGAAACAATAGAAAGTGAAAGAGAGAGAAAAACAAATGTTGGAAATAGAAGAAATTGTCAATAATTTATAGGCAGTAGTTGGAAGAGAGAACCTACATGATATTTATACTTATATAGCCATGCCAAAATTAATGGATTAAAGAAACATCCTATGAGGATGATGCATTCTATAAGGTGATAAAAAGAAAAATGAAATGTCATACCCTAAAACAGTAGAAGTGTAGGAAAAATAAATAAATTTGAAAGCTCAATATTTGCAACCAAATTATTTCGACAAGTATAAACACATTGTGATCTAAAATATCATATGTTGCAGGGTTCATGAAGCCAATGCCATAAGATGATTTTCTCTTAACTAATCATTTAAAGGAATAAGTACAGTCATCGAAACTTCTTTTCTTGTTAAATGAGACAACTGAATCATTTCACCATGTTAAAAAAGAGAGAAAAGATTCTCTCCTGCAACAAAATTTTGGAAACATCATATAGAAATGGAAACGTTAGTTATACTATGGTAATAGAAATTAAATTTGTCGTATATGGTTTATTTTAGTCTTCATACTATCAATTTTTGTTCATTTCAATCCCTTGGAAATGAATAATAATGAAAGTAAAAGGAGTTAAAAGTTTGGAAACTAAAATAAACATAAGTTGGCAAAAAGAAACAAAAACCAAATGTAAAATGACAGAAAGAGAAGAGTCCAAAGATGACAACAAAATTGGAGAAGGCGTGGGAAAAGCTTTAAAGGACATGTGAAAGGCAAGTGAAAGAAGAAGCAGCAGTGGTAGTAATAGGCTGGGCATTCTCAGAAAGCATAACAGAGAACAGAACAGAACTTCAAGTTGCAAAAAGAAAGTATTGTTTGGACATTATGATAAAGCAAATTCTAAAACAAACCCATCATACCACAAAAGACAACCACCACGTAACATTCATCTAAACTAAAAGGCTAAAATATTTGGAGAGAGAGAGAGAGAAAGAGTAGAGATATCTGATATTTATGACATTGTATAAGATTAGTGATGAGTCAACAATATCTTATAGCATTTGAGGTACAACGAACCCAAAGAGTAATGTTATAAAAAAAAAAAGAAAAACCACACCCATTCATCATACAAACCCAAAGTTTGCCACTTTTTTTCACCCCTCAAATTCAGGAAGACTCATCACAACTGACAAACTTGTTTGCAGGTGAAGAAAGCAAGCTCTAATTGACATAGCTTAAGCAAGCCCTAATTGACATAAAACGTTACCTCAATTTCAATCGACAACCTGGACAACCAGAATATTACCTCAAGTATAGACCTAAGTTTTATATCACATGTCATTCTCACAGACTTAATGTATATTACATATAATTGAAATCATAATTTGTGACCTAAGAAGTGTGAAATTTTGCAGTGTTGTAATTATATTACACATACAGCAAAGTATGCAAACGATAAATTTCATAGTTGTTCGTCAAGTGCAGTCTCACCAAAACTTCCCATTTTCAACCAGTAGATATATACCATTGGAATACCAAAACTATAAATAAATTGAATGGCAGCATAACAATATACAAATTCCAATTAACAAGCCTATTAATAACAGAAACTGGAAAATGATGTAGAAGAAAGGAAGAAGAAGATTAACCTCAAATCATTGGTAGACGTCGAAGAACCATAAGTGAAATCCAAAGCAACTGGAGTTGGAAAATGATGCAGAAGAAAGCAAGAAGAAGAGTCTTTGTTCTTACGTTAAGGAAACTCTTCACCAAGTAGCTTGCAATGTGAAAAGTCCTAACTTTTTTGGAGCGTTGCCTTGTAGACGACGACGGTGCCAGAGCTACAGTGACAATGGTGATTGGACAGAAACAACGGCGACGTGTCATTGATTGAATAGAGGGTAATCGTGCGTATGGCACTAGTGCTTGAGCAAAAGAGACCGAACGTGGGTATCACAGCTGTTGGTGGGATATTCGCACATGCAGATGAACGACCGTCGGAGCTTGAGCGTGGTGGACGGGACATCAGACGCTTCGAAGTGGTGGGAGTGGTGGACAGTCGTCTGATTTTTTGGTGTGATTGGAGAAGTGTGCGACCAAGGTGTGATTGTATAAATCGTGGATGCTAGATGGGAAATTAGGGCTTTTTTTAGAAGTTGGGAAAAAATGGAAAATTTGAGAAAAAAAGAGAGGGAAATATTTTGTTTTTAGAAAATGGGGAAAAAGTATATTACTTGACATTTAAAAAATATCAAGTAATTAAATTAATATTGATGCTTTTAATCTCTCAAGTATTTAAAATAAAAAATAAAAAAGTATGCATTTTTTCATTTTTTGTTATTCTTGACGTTTATCTTTCTACTTGACAACTATTATTAAAAATGTCAAGAATGTCAAAGCTGCAGGCATCAAGTATTGTTAGTTTTGTAGTAGTGGTCATAAAGGTCTGAATGGACCAAGACCTAGAGAGTTGGTGGCTGATAACTTGTACAAATACAAGTTATTATAGCCTTTCTTATAGAATAAGGAGGCTAAAATGCGGAAGAAGTGCATCAAAACGCGCAATTTTATATTGAAAATGCATAAGTATTTTGAAATACATAAGCACTTATGCCTGTTTCACTGTGTTTTTAGTGCTTTAATGCAGGTTTGCGAACAAAAGGAAAAAAGCCAAAGGACTGCAAGGAATCTCGCAAGAAGAGACTTGTCAAAAAGGCTACATCATGAGGCGAGAAGCAATTCACTAAAAGACAAAATAGTAGTTGGAGTGACGTGATTGATGTGCAAAGATAACTGTTGGCACACGATATAAGAAGGATAATTTCCTGCCCAAAAGGCCTAAAAAGGCCAAACCCTCAAGAGAGAGCACCCATCTTCTACTTCTCCGAGTAGATTAGTATGTGAGAGCTGAGTGTCGTAGTAGGAAAGAATCCATCCTCTGAGTAGGGAAGAATCCATCCTCCAATCTCTTCTAACTTGTATTACTATCCATTCTTCTATCTTTCCATTTTGTATTCTTTGTGTAACATTCATTCCTTGATGGGCCTCATCCATCAAGAAAACCTATTTAACTTGATGGACATTGTCAATCAACTAATATATTATCTTTGATGTTTGTTGTCCATCAAGAAATAGTTTTCTTGACGTTTGTGGACCATCAACAAAACTAAGGAAACTTTGCCCATCAAGGAAATAAAAAATCCACATATTTTTCGTATTTCTTCAACAAAATAAGATAACTTTTCTTGACGTACATGACCGTCAAGATAAACATTGTATCAAGAAAAATATTTTTCTTGATGGTCCTTTGCCATGACCATCAAGAAATCAAAATTTGTATGTGTCAAGAAAGACCAAATTTGTAGTAGTGATCCTAACAGATGACCATGGGTGGTGGTGTTGAATGACTTCAAGAGGAGCACATCTTAATCATAATCTTGTTAAGAGAAATATGTCACGTCAAGGGTTTTACATCACTTAACATCTTATAACGCATAGATTTTCTTCATTTCTTCTCGCATTTAAATTAGTTCACATCCCCATCTTGCCATAATTTATTCCACCGTGCATGAGTCTCTAGGTGTAAATACATAGATTTAATTGGTTTTGTTATTCTTTTGCATACTTTTATTTTTACCATAACACCTAGTTGATGAGAAAATCATAGAACTAAGTTTGGGTATTGATTCCCTGTGTTCTACTCCGAATCATCCAGGAAACCTATTGCTTCGTTTACACTTGGGCAAGTGATAACGCGTATAAACACACGTTATTATAGCCTCCTTTATTAGAATAATAAGGTCAAAACGCATAAGAAGAGGATCAAAGCGTGTGACTCACATTGTAAATTCTTAAATATTTACAAATACAGCTTACATAAGCATCATGTCTGTTTTATGCGATTAACATGTCTAAACACAGGATAAATGGAAACGAAGAAAAGAGCAAATCACAAAGGACATCTCGCGCAGAGGCCATACGATGGAGACTTGCTTGGTGATTAACAACCCCAAACAAGGAAGCATGTCATCATGTGAGGAAAGCTCACTGGAAGACAAAAATGGTAGTTGGAATGATGTGACTTTACAAGGTTAGAGTCACTGCTGACACGCTCAGAGGAATAGAAGTTTCCCACCAAAAAGCGACCTATACAAGCACTTCATCCTCACTAAGAAAAGAAGGCCCGTATAGGCCAGTTGGGAACATGAATAGGCAAGTTAGAGAGCTTAGAGTTCAAGCAAGAGAGAAACCCCTCTCCCCCCCCCCTCTCAGTTTTTCCCCTAACTTGTAGTATTTTTCCACTCTTCTTTCTCTCTATTTTTGCACTTCATTGTAATATATGTTGTGTTGGGATTTATGTCCTAAAATTCGTAGATTGTAAATATAATCCATTGACCGTTATTAATAAAGTGTTATTATTGTAATAATTATTATTGATTATATTATTAGTTTTGTCTTAATAACCCAAATCCAATAAACTAACATCCTAAGTTGTTTAATGAGTCTTGAATAGTATGTAGAGACATACAGGGATCAATGTTCGAGATCAGCTTAAAGGGTCTATAGTATATGGATAATGTTGGGTACCTTATCCTGGTAAAACTATGGATACAACTCACTTTGTATTTGATACAAACGCAATGATCCAACACGTTTGTGTAGTTGACATGCGAGTGAGGGTATCCTATGTAATGAGTCTGCATAAGACCGGACCGCAAAATAGTAACCACTAGATGTAACTTCGTTACTAGTTAGGTTTCTATTTTACAAGGATAACCTAGGTAACTTAGTCTTAATCCTGAGTGTGTTATAAACTCCTGCTTGTGAGGGATTGTCCTTTGATTTGTATGAGTGAGAGTGGTCAAATAGCCGACTCAATAAGCTTATCATTTTGGGGACAAGACCGACTGGGGAGCTGGGAACATAATTCACAAGATGAAATTCACTCCTTCCCTACTTTAGGGTAAGTAGATGAGTGTTCCCTTAAATGGTGTCTCCAGGTCTTGAACAAAGGACCCTCCCTCCCTATGACAGGAGAGGGGTTTCTGTTTATTGGTAGGACCATAAACAGGTTGTTCATTGAAGGAGCACTGGTATTTAAGGATTAGAGGTAACCTATGGGTAAAACGGTAAATTGACTCAGCTGGTGTTACAAACACTCATGAAGGACTAACTTACTGTTATTGGTCTATATTCGTGGACACAGAAATATATCTACAGTGAGAAGAGTTCAGTTGTGAGTCTTTAGTGGAGTGTACACACAGTTAACGAATATTGATTAATGTGGTTAATGAGTTTAGCCAATTAATCTCATATCGTTGTAGCTTCTAATATGTAGGTCCATTAGGTCCATTAGGTCCCCTTTCTATCTCATAAAGGGTAGTAAGATTTATTTATATTGGTTGCAATTTGAAATGTTCAAATTTACTTTGGGAATTATTAAAATGTATAGTGATACATTATAATATAAAGTTTATCAAACTTTATTATATAAATTTAATTTTGGATATGATTCAAAATTAATTTATGAGAGATAAAATATTTGAATGAATTCAAATATTAATTTAATATAAATTGGATTCATATTAAAATTATTGATTATGACAGAAACTTATATTTGAATATGATTCAAATTTAATATAAGATATTTAATTTAGCTATTAATTAATTAGAGAATTAATTAATAGTTTAGTTTTATTTAATTAAATTTGATTTAATTAAATCTATAAGATATTGCAGAGATATTCATTCAAATAAGATTTGAATGAAATATTAATTACATATGATTTAATTAATTATATTCATATAAATATATAAGATATTGGAAAGATATTCATTCAAATAAGATTTGAATGAAATATTAATTAAATATGATTTAATTAATTATACTAATATAAATCTATAAGATATTGGAGAGATATTTATTCAAATAAGATTTGAATGAAATATTAATTAAATATGATTTAATTAATTATTAACTAATTGATTAATTGTTAATTAATTAGTAGATTTGATAATAGAATCTCATTCTCACCTACTCCTTTTCCAATTCTAAGAAGGAAAGAGAGTTATAAATATCTAGAAGAAAACAGTTTTCTTTAACGAATTCATCAAGAAAAGAAAGCCAAGGCTTTTGCACTGCAAAAAAAAAAGAGTTTCTCTCAACTACTTCTAAACTTTTTCTCATCCCAATTGCTTCCCACAAACCAATCTCATCCCAGAGAATAGGAAGGTCTTCTAACTGGTGGTGTCCTCAATTTGGTGGTTTGTAAATTCAAAGACATCATCGAAAGTAAGTTCTCTGTATCTTGTGAATTAAAAGCATGCTTAGTTTTTATTTAGAATTTTGATTCTAATTTTTGCCAATGGACTAGTATTTTAAGATTTCCAAAATTAATTTGAGGAACGGTTCTTTAAATTCTTCTGCTGCCATAGGGCTTTTATCCCTTCATGTTGTTTATATTGTACAATGGCATAAGGCCACATTCTATATATATATTACATGTTTATACACTTTTCAATTCATCCATGCTTCTACTATTCATCTGTCTTTGTGTTATTAGTAATTCAATTTGGGATAAGTTCTTGATAAGAAGTCTAGTTTATAAGTCTTATCGCATTAGTTGAGTTATATTCATCATTTAACCAGTGTCAATCGTCAACTATCCAAGAGGGCAAGTAGCAAGGATAAGACTAATGCACACAAGGAGGAGTTTGGCAACAGACTCCACCTTAGCGAGAATACTTCCAACATTTGTATCCTGAAAGGTGAACAAGTGCGGACATTAGGCACTAAGAGGCTGATGTTCTTAAACGAGAAGTTCTATAAGTATTATAAGCAAAGTCTTCTAGATATAGCTCGCCTAATCAAGCATAGTTATTTGTATCCCGAAAGGTGAACAAGTGTGGTGTCTAAACACTTCAAGAAAAGGTCACCTTAATCATGGGCTGATTATGCAATTATATCGCATCAAGACTCTCGCTTTACTTAATCACCTAATAATGTGTAGACTTTCCTTACCTTTTTCTCGTATACAAGTTAGTTCGTTCAATCTTCCGTGCCATATATTATTCTCTGTGCATGAGTCTCTAGGTGCAAGCAAGTAGCTTTAATTCTCTTTGTATTCTTTCAACCTAATTGTCATAATGCCTAAACGATAAGTGGACCCTAGAACTAACGTCTAAAAAAAAAATTATGTGTTCTACCCTGGATCACCCAGGTAAACCTACTGTTTTGCTTGCACTTAGACAGGCAGTAGAAAAACTTGTACTCAATGAGGACTTATGTATCAGGCGATGAAGAGGTACATAGTGAGCATCTCACATGCTATGATCATGACCCATGACTCATCACCCAGAATTAAAGCACGCAATACATAAAGTTATGGTGAGCGCATTACGTGTAATGGCTTGACTTAGTGACGCATTGCAGTTGCACTATACGCATGCGAATCTATTAAGTCCAAACCGACAATCAACAAGCAATAGGAAAACTTGCATACAACGAGAACTTAGAAGTAAGAAAGGCAGTAAGAGCATCTTCTATGCAGTGACCCTATCTTGTCGCATGATGAAGAGAGCCTTAAAAAGTATGTTGCACGCAATGATTTGGATGAATGACTCATAGTAAGCACAATTCTGCAACCAAGCAATGGCAAGGATTAGCCTTACCACCATCTGTGAAGCAATTTTCATCTTCTCCAGTCACTCTGAATGAAAGCCTGTGGTCTGAGTGAAGAAGGTCTCATTCCCTTCTGCCCTTAACTTGTATTATCTTTCCTTTTCTTTCCATTTTTATATTTATTTTACATTGTATGTATTTATATTGTATAGTGGCCAAAGGCCTATATTCTTTAATACAATGTATATTTATACTTTCAATTCATCCATCTTTGTATTGTTCATCTATCTTTGTGTTATTTGTAGTTTAGTTTTATAATTCAAACTTGATAAGAAGTTTTGCTTATAATACTTATCGCGTTACTCGAGCTACGTTCATCACTTGGTTAGTGTATGTCACCAACTGGTCAGAAGGGTAAGTAGTAAGGACATGGTTAACACATGCAAGGACGAGTTTTCACGACCTTAGTGAAATGTTCCCTCATTTGTATCCCAAAAGGTGAACAAGTGTGGACAATAGATGTCGAGATGTTTTCATCCTTAAATGTGAAGCTCTATAAGTAATGTAAGTAAATATTTATAGATATACCTTGCTTAACTAGGCTTAGTCATTTGGATCTCGAAAGGAGACCAAGTGTGTGGCGTTCAATGACTGAGAGGAGCACGCCTTAATCATAAACTAGTCTAGCGAGTTATATCTCATTGAGGTGGTTGTATAGCTTATTCGCCTGATAACCTTAGTTCTTCCTTCATCCCCTTCCTTAACATAAGTTAGTTCACTTACTTCTCCATCTTGCAATAATTTATTCCTCTGTGCATGAGTCTCTAGGTGTATATAAGTAGTTATGATTATTTTTATATTCTTTTAACTCACTTGTTATAAGACCTAGTTGATAAGTAGACCCTAGAACTAAGCTTTGATATCAATTTCCTATGTTTGACCTTCGTTCATCCGGGAAAACCTATTGCTTTGCTTACACTTGGACAAACAATAGGAAAACTTTCACAACGCATACTTGGAAATAGGTGATGGGGACATTGGGAGCATTTTTCATGCAATGATCATGTCTCTCGCATGATGAAGAGAATATTGGAAAGCATTTTGCATACAATGATCCATATTTAATGACAGGTCATCACAATACAAGTATGCAAACCAGCAAATAAGTTTGTGTGCCTTGATTATAGGCAAGTTTTTTAGAATATTGTTCTTGGAGACAACACAACTTATTCCTCAGTAAGTCCCATGAAACACAATCTCAATTTCAAAACAATCACATTCAACGAACAACATACTTAGGGAAAGAGTTTCATGAAAGCAAACAAAACAGACAAGCACGTGCTGCCTAGATGTTCAATGCATTTTCCCTTTTGAGGATGACGCGCCAACTATCTAGTAAGTGGAACGACTATTACTCTAACATGTATTTGCAGAAGGTAAACTTAGATGAAAGAAGAACACTTCATTAATGTAGATATAATAGTACACATAACCATGGGTACTTAAGTCCCTTCAAAAGAAATGAAATACAACTGACTCGACTTACACGTGTATCCCCTACATGTTATTAAAAAAGATAGTTGCCACTACAAAAACAATGTGATTTCAGAACATAGAAGGCGATTATGACTGCAAGTTGAACGCTGCATGTCCTTCGCTACCTTGGGGGGAGGGGGTAAAACAAAATTTGAAAGGTTAGATGAAATCATCTAGTGAAGTGAGGTCTTTTAACTTTTACTGGTTAACAATCAAGCTGCCGAGTGACTTCATAATCGAACACAATAAAATCAGTCATATATATATATATATATATATAAACTTCTTCATTTCACAATTCTTCATATCGCATGTCATAAGCATGCTGAATATTCATTTAATATAATCATTCTACACATTTGGTTTACACACTTGTACCCCTTTTTCCTTGGCTCAAGCGTTTAGCACATTCTTTTGCCCAGTTACAGCCATGCGGAGTAAACTCAACACATTAGCAATGTCCATCAATTCAACCACACGTTATACGTCTTCCAATGCCAAATCACACAACAAGCAAAGGGCATCTTATACCATATCAAATAACAAGTATGAAACATCTCATACCAGATCACATAGCAAGTATGAGACATCCTATTCAAGATCACACAACATGAAGAGGACATTTTATTCCAGATCACACAATAAGAAAAAAGTATCTTACCCCAGATCACACACCAAGGATAAGGCATCACATCATCCAGGGTACAATGTTAACTTATCTCAAAACATAACATTGGATGTCAATATTCAACATGTGATGGTGCAATATTTAAAATGTTAGACCACCTCATTTCAACTTTAAGTTATTTAGAGAGCATATTGTCACACACTTTCTTCATCGATGAACTCACTTACGATGGGTGGTGGGAAAACATGCAAAAAATTTCACATCATTTATGAATTCATAAAGAACTAGTAAAGCATTGATAACAGCTAGAAACTCTTTTCTTGTTTCAAATCTTTTGTAGGAAAACCACTCACTGTTACAGTGGGCCTTTTCGCTTCTCCGGCCAAGGTCCCCTTGCTAGTTTCGGAATCCTTATCAGAATGAGCTTGCCCCTCACTTCAAATCCTTAAGCACCTTCAAATTCACTTTCTTTTAACAAGATCAGGGTAAGAAGTATTTCCAAATGACTCAAACCTTTTATTTATAGATCTTTCCAGGCGAGTCTCTCTATACTGAAATGATTCCCTAATAGGCGGCAGAAAGTGGCCTAATCCAAAAATGTCACATACCTCTAACACGCCTTATCTTGAACTCAGGTTGGACATTTGAGTCCTATCAATCGCCGACCTACTATCTTTTGCATTACATCAACGTCCCTAGGTGAAGTAGACTAACTTTACTCATCCAATCGTCACACCCCCTCCTGGCGTTAAGGTTCTTATCGCGATTTGGTTGAAGCTAACACTTTCACGATCAGGAATTCACCTCGTGTATCATTCTTATGGCAAGGACTTTCAGTAATGGCTATATGCGGTCGGTGCCTTACAATATGTTCCCAGCTTCCCACTCGATCTTGTTCCCAAAATGATAAACATATTGAGTCAGAAATTTGGCCACTCTCACCCATACAAATCAAAGGACAATTCTTCATGAGCAGGAGTTCATAATACACTCAAAATTAAGATTAAGTTATATTAGGTCATTGTAATGAAATAGAAATCTAACTAGTTAACGGAGTTACATCTAGTGGTTACTATTTCGTGGTCTGGTCTTATGCAAACTCATTGCATAGATAAGCTCACTCACATGTCACCTACATGAACGTGTTGGATCATTGTGTTTGTATCAAATACAAAGTGAGTCATATCCATAGTGTTACCACGATAAAGTATCCAACCTTATCCCTATACTATAGACCCTTTAAGCAGATCTCGAACATTGATCCATGTATGTCTCTACATACTGTTCAAGAATTATCAAACAATAGTTGATTGAATTTAGGTTATTAAGACAAAATTAATAATATAATCGATAACGCTTATTGAAATTATAATAATAACACTTTATTAATAACGGTCAACGAATTACATTTATTATCTACGAGTTTTAGGACATAAAATCCAACAATTTTGATAACTGTGGTTAAGATTCTCTTAACTCTTTGATGGAAAAGTCATTTTATCTTCATGATTTTGATCGTCATCATTCAAATGCATTTGACATTTACTTCACTTTCTTAACTCATATGCTAGATGCAATTTCATCAGCATACAATTTTTTAGTACCTCAAGTTTAGGATATTTTATGATTCTTTGACGTGCCTTTTTCTCTCCCACATATCTTTATTCTTTCTTTTTTTGGGTTTAGAGATTTATTGTGAGAATATTTATCTTATACATGTGTTGTATTTATTTTATTTTTCTAGTTTATTTTATCTTGTCGTGAATGTTAACACCAATATAACAATTCTATTCTACTTAATGTTTTTTTTTTAATTTGCTTCAAGATTTCAATTTGAAAAATAAATAAATCAACAAAGGGTGTGAGCCGAGGAGAGAATGTGAGAGATTTGAGTTTTGGAAAAGAAAAAAAAAAACAAAATTTGTTTTTGGGTTTATTTGATTCAAGTGTGTTAATTATGTTTTTGTATTAGCATAAAAGATTTATGAAATAAATTAGTAATTTTTTTTTATTATTTATCAATTTAATTAATATGATCGAATATAAATTCTAATCATTTAAATATAAAAGGGACAACATCACTTAGTTAGGGTATGCATGAACCAAAGTAAGTTTTTTTTTAATACAGATGTTGGAATAGGATATAAACCAATAAAATAAAGATGAAGAGATTGTAATTGGATGGGAAGGGAAAGAATGTTAATATAAATTAAAATAATAATAAGGGAGAGAGTTTGAGAGAGAGGGGGGCGGAGGCGTGGGCAGAGAAGAAGAGGGATGAAGCAAGAGGAAAGAGAAGAGAAAGAACTAAACGATGAGATTGTTTTTGATACATCAGATTCACAAATCTCCAACTCCAATCACCGGAAGCAATTTCTCATCTTCCAGCTTTCTCAAAGGCTCATCCATGGCGACCTCCATTCCCGTATCGAAGCTGCTAAAGATTTGAGGAACCTCGCCCGTAAGTCTTCCCCCAAGTCTCGCTCTAACCTCGGAGCTTCCAGTCTCATTCAACCCCTTGTTTGCATGCTTCTCTCTCCCAATCTTGATGCCCGTGAAGCCTCTCTTCTTGCCCTCCTCAATCTCGCTTCCCGCAATGAAAGGTTCGCCCATTTCCTCTTTTCCGATTTCTACCCTCCCTTCTTCTCTTAATCAACGAGGAGGTTTATGATGTTGTAATTTTAGGTGTGCGAAATGGAGTTTTCGAAATTTCATTTTATTCAAAACCTGTCCATTTTGTTAATTCAGACATCCTTTCACTTGACTCTTCATTCTTGCCCTTTTGCACAAATCCATTTAGTAGTAGAAAATCAAGGTCTCACAGCAAAAATCTGATTTATACTCTGGTACTGAAATTTTTTATATAGATTCAGTATGCAGCAAGATTGGATTTGATTTTAGAATATCCCATTCTTGACACCTTGGTTAACTGGAAGTTTCAGTACACTGCTCATTTTCTTGTTGAACTTATTCTTAGGCCGATGAAAGTTAGGGACGTTGTTATTTTTGTAGATCATTATGATTAATATGCTTCGGGCACCGTAAAAGTTAGGACGATTATCGTTTCTGTTTGAGTTCAAAAATTTCTGGGATTGAACTGTGGATCTTAAGAATGGTAGTGACTATTTTATCCACTGAGCTATAATCAGATTTGTGTTATGATGTGGATGTGCTTGTTTAGATTTAAGTTTTAGTCTAGTTAGCATTTAGTAGCTACATTATGTAGATTTGGTTGTACAGATTTCATCTATTCTAATATTATTTCTCCTCATGTAATGTCGTGTTGTTTAAAGGAATAACCATTTGGGTGCCATGACTCCTAAATTTATCAGAAGAACTCTTGCCTTACACGTGTTATTTGAATATGCAGTGTTTATGTCATAAGCTGATTCTCTTCTTAGATTCAATTTTAGGACATCTTACAACTGAACCTACCATTCCTCTGTCTCAAATCGTTCGTATTATTTCTTTATTATCAGGAACAAGATTAAAATAGTTGCAGCTGGTGCCATTCCCCCACTTCTAGAGCTACTCAAATTCCAAAACCTTAGTTTGAGGGAGTTAGCCACTGCAGCAATCCTGACCTTGTCAGCTGCTACATCGAATAAACCGGTCATATTGTCTGCCGGTGCTACATCCCTTCTGGTTCAGATTCTTATTTCTGGAAGCGTTCAAGCTAAAGTTGATGCAGTGACAGCTCTATACTATTTATCCGCCTGCACTGAAAGTGAAAGCAGTTCTATGATTCTTGATCCTGGAGCAGTCGCCCCTCTAATTGACCTTCTCAAAGAATGCAAGAAACATTCAAAGTTTGCCGAAAAGACTACGTCTCTGCTTCAGATAATTTCCAACTCTGAAGAAGGGCGAACTGCAATCTCCAATTCAGATGGTGGAATACTAACTTTAGTACAAACGATTGAAGATGGATCTCTTGTGAGCACCGAGCATGCCGTGGGAGTTTTGCTTTCCATGTGCCAGACTTGCCGTGAGACATACCGCGAACCCATTTTGAAAGAAGGTGCAATCCCTGGCCTTTTGAGACTCACTGTAGAAGGCACAACTGAAGCTCAAGAGAGAGCTCGCAGGCTTCTGGATTTGCTCAGAGATTCTCCTCAGGAAAAGAGAATGAGCTCTGCAGATCTGGAGAGAATTGTTTACAAGATTGCTGCAGAAGTCGACGGCGTAGATCAAGCAGCTGAAACCGCCAAGAGATTAATGCAGGAAATGGTTCAGAGGAGATTAAACACCGTGTAAATCGCGTATGGAACAAGCTTCGTATTGTACATTTTCATTGATGTCTTCTCGACAGTCTCACTCTCTTCCTCTTCTAGGAGGTAAGTGTTGGTTTGACCATTCTATTGTACTTCTGTATTCCTAAGGTAAATTAGGAAAGAAGCCAAAGAAAAGAAAGAAAAAGAAAGTGAGTTTGGAGTTGGATTTTCACTGACGTTAACTTCCATTGCTGATGATGTTAGAGACATTATAAGTAGATTGTATATTTTGGATTCTGATCTCACTGGTACATAATATTTTATCATTTTGTACATGAAGTTAAGTTCTCTTCTGACCTCATTAGTTTCAAGTGAACATTTTCTTAGGGTGGGGGAATGTTAGACTTAAATTCGGTTCACCATATTCAGTAAAGTAGCTTCCCAGGTTTGTTCCACATTTTTAGAGGTCGCAATCTTTAATAAAATATTGCTATATTTAATACAATTTAGGCCCCATGTTTTGACGTTGTAACACTTTAGTCATTGCCATGAAAGGTATTATTAAATTGTAATGAAATTTTGTGTGTATGTGTATAGTTAATCGGAAACACGGAATCAAGTTTGTTGTAGTTAGAGAAACGGTTGTATTATCAAAATAGAAATTAAGGTTACTAGGAATTTTTTTTTTTTTTTTTTTTTGGTCTGTTTTTTCATATTTGTTTACTGCAAACAAAAACTTAGTAACTGATTTTATTGGTTGTTTTTGGAAAACAAAATGTCTGTTTTGTAAGTTTTTTTTTTCAGTTTTCATTCGTAACATTAAAAGCAAGTTTTTTTTTTTTTTTTTTTGTTAAAAAAAGTGAATACTTATCAAACACATGTTTTTAAAAAATAAAAAGCAAGAAACAAATTGGTTACAAACATGTTCTAAATTATTATAAAATTGAATGTATATAGATAGTTTGAGGATAAAAGCGCTACTTTGGATCACATTTTTCTAAGTTCTAACCTTCCAATTTCTATGGGCTTATTTGATAACGTTTTTGTTCCCTGTTTCTTATTCATTGTTTCTTATTTTCAGTTTCATGTTTCTTCTTTTTTTAGAACAAGAAACATGAATGTGCTTGATAATTGTTTCTGTTTCTTGTTTCTGGAAAAAAAGAAACAGAAAATGTGGTTGATAACTGTTTCTTGTTTTTCGATTTTTTTTAATTTATTTTTTTATTTTATTCACATTTAATTCAATTAAACATCAAATAAAAATATATGTCCTCCATTAAACATAAAAGAATAAAATTATCAAACCTAATAGAGAACGAGATAAAGATTGAGATATGAAGAACAGAGCCGACGAGAGGAAGACGAAAACCCACGACGAAGAGGAGGACCGAAACCCACGACAAATAGGAAGAAAAAAATTCACAGTTAAAACACATATTTGACAAAAATCTACAAATTTGGCGAAACACAATTCATGCAAAAAGGAAGAGAAAAACTCAGATGCAGCGAAGAGGAAGGCGTCGTGTAGAGGAAGACAATGAGAGACGAAGAGGAAGACAACGAAGACGATGAGAGGAAGAGGAAGATGATGGTTATTTGGGAAAGACCATAGAGATAAGAGGAAGAAAAAGGAAACCACGAAGAGAGTAGTTATTTTGGAAAAAAGATGGAAATAAGAGGAAGAAAAAGGAAATCACAATAGGAAAATGGAAAAGAAAAATGAAATAGAAAAAGAATTGAAAAGAAGGAAAATGAAACCAATAAAAAGAATTGAGAAAAAAGAATAGGAAATCAATAAAAATAATTGAGAAAAAAGAAAAGAAAACCAATAGAAAAAAATTGAGAAAAAGAAAAAGGAAACCAATATATTTCTATTGAGAAATGGAAACGGAAGAAACAATTTTTTCTTGTTCCCTATAATTCCTTATAAAATGAGAAATATTTCTAATTTTTTTGAGAACGAGAAACAGAAAACGTTACTAAACACCCGTTTCTTAAAAAATAAAAACAGAAATAGAAAACAGGAAACAGAAACGTTACCTATATGTTCAAATTTTTCCACTCTTAACTCTTTACTATCTTTCCTAAGCCCCAACCAATCAAATTTCTCTATATCTTGCAAGTCTTTTGGTATAATAACTCATTTCCTTCCTTCATTCATGCTCACAAAGTCACACTAACAAGTTAAGTGAAAAAAATCACATATTTTCCTTTTTTAATATTCATTTTTGTTCATATTATTTTTTATAAATACTCATAAACAACATATACAATTGACGTAAAAATTGCGAAAAAGTTATAGTCTTAACTTAACTTTATTAACAAAATTGAAACAATTATTTCAACATTTTCATATTTCTATCCTTTTCATATTCATATCGTAACGAGTGTTTAATACCCAAATATGTATTAAAAACTGCATATGATTACAAATAAAAGAAAGAATAATTACAATAATTAATTCCAAATTATTGTAAACCCTAAACCCTATATACAAAATTGACAACAAAATAAAAAATAAAAGAAAATTAGAAGACAATAGAAAAGTATGATTTGATTTCTTCTTCACCGTGAGCATTTTGTTGTGACTTGTGAACATGAATGAAAAAAAATGAGATATTTATACCCAAAGATTTGAGAATGAAAAATTTGAAAGGTTGAAAGAAATAAAAAAAATAGCTAATATGAGAAGGGAACGTGAATAGTTGAGAGAAACGCGATAATAATTTAAATGTTAAAAATGTAAATTACAATAAAACTAAAGTAGAAAACAACTAAATGAACTAAAATAAAAGGACAAAATTGAAAAGAAAAATTTCTTCTTCCATCCTTTTATATGTACCATAGATGTTGTATTTTCTTTCCTTTTTTTTTTTTTTATAGAGATGTGGAGGAGGAATGGAAGATTGAAATATTTGAGATAATTTCTTAATTCTTTTCTTTTTCGTCCAATTTATATTTTTATTATAGATATGTTTGTGTATGCTTTTTCTTTGATAGAGAATGAAAGATTGGAGCCACCCACAACTTAGTACCTCTTCAACCTAGAGCTTCGTTGTTTAGTTTCTTTTTTCACCACCATTCATGAATGAAGAACTTCTCATGGAACTTTTTTATGCAATTTATTTTAAATTTGTAATTAGTTGATGTGTATTTTGACATCTGTGAGTATTTCGTTCGATTTTGTAATTAGTCGATGTGTATTTTAGACAAAATGTTTGAAGTCACATGTAAATACATACTAAATGTAAAATGGCCAAGAAAGAAAAATACTCTCTCCTCTCTCCCTCCCCATCCCCATTTAACTTCCTGTAACCGTTCCTCCGCCATGTCCACCACCGGACACCCACCTCCACCTTCCTACCCATTAGATCTATTCACTTCAACCGGAAACTCTTTACCCTATAACTTGATGAAGCTAACAATGAGCAATCTGTGAAAATTACAGAGTGGAAAATACTCATCATAAATGCTTTGCCTCTCTTGGAACTAGTTGTCCTCCTCAAAATTCAGTCATTGCAATATGACCCTTGCAATCACAAGCTCTTCAAGAATTCACTGACAATGGAGCCGCCCTCTAGTCAGATAAATTACGAATGGGTACTATGTTGAAATCACTCATCTATTCCACACTGGTCGCCAGACAAAAATCTTTATTCCATTGAAAGATAATAAGCAAGGTTGGTTCTCAAAAGAGTAAAACGGCTGTTTATCGCGATTTTCATGTCTTAACGTACGTTTATAGAGACAGAAAGAGGATTGGCGAAACATAATGCATCAAGCGAATCGGGCACACGTCGACCAACCACGCGACAAAAAGAATAATATCATGTTTTAGGACATTAATGCTAGGCGATCTACATCAGTGGAAGACAAGAGTGGTTGACGTGGAATGTCAAGGAAAGGACAAAAGGACTCTACATCTACGACGCTAGGTAGCAATGTCAGAAAATTAGTGATGTCCAAACTATGTAAGTCCCATCAGCTCTCACCTATAAATATAAAGTTATCTCCTTCATTTGCGAGTGTACGAATTTGGTGAAAACGATCTTAGCTTCATCCCTACCCTTTTCTTCTCTACTTTAGGTGAGAATTAAGAGGAGAGTTGCAATAGACAAAAATGAACTCGAAGAGCACAAGAAATTGTGTTTAGGGGCTCAACCCAGCACATTCCTCACTCTCATTTCTAAGTTTTATTCAGTTTTTATTTGTAATTCGAACCCCAAGGCCAAAAGACTTGAAGTTTTAGTTATGAATGCAAAAAATTATCACTTTCACTCATCCATCTCTTTATCTTTCATCAAGCTTGGTTTTTGTAATAATCATAAATGCAAAGTAAAAATAGTTAATAAGGAATTTGGATGTTGGTATTGTATATCTTATTTAGTTAGTGTGGTACTCAACACATAATTTTATTCGAAAGAAAGAATGAAGTGTTGGTTTAAGAAGAATACTAAACTAACACGTGTAACACACTAAGTAGGAGCTGTTGAGATTAGAAAAAGTGTAATGTTGACTAACCTGATTTGACGAGAGTATAAATAAGTTTGAAGAAGGATTAATTTAAGTATGTTTAGACAAGAGGAAGTTCTATCAGAAGAGTAAAAGGTGAAGCTTCATTGCAAGACTAAGTGACAAGAGGGAAGAAGAGCTAGGCGATAAGAAGGAAAGAAAGGGAAAAAGAAAAGCATAGTTGAGTGAGTGACCCTTCAAAATAAAACCAAGCTTTTGAAAAATGCTTTTAATTACCACCAACGTCATGTTGTTATATTGCCATATTGTTAGATATGCTCATACTGTAATCTCATATATATATATATATATAATAACATGACCAATTTGAAGTATGTCTATGTTTGTGAAGTTTTATTGTTGTGATGCTTGTATATATAGAAAACCATTAGCCTTATCCTTGATAAAAAGCTAGCTATGATGTGCACATAAGAGTAGAGGCTATCATGCGTTGAGTGGTGTAACGTCCCAAAAATAAGACAATTTTAAATTTAATTATGTTGGAATTGTTGGGTGTTATTTGAGATATTTGTGGAGAGTTATTTGATTATGTAAAAATTAAAATTAACTAAATATTTATTGAAAGAATATTTAAATAATCTAAAGATTTGGAATTTTGGTGTTGTTAAATTTTTGTTTTAGGTTGTTTGATTGTGGGTTGATTAAATTGGTGAAATTTAAGAAGTTGTGGTTAATTATATGTGTATATGTAATTAATTAAATTGTGGAATGGTTAAGAATAATTATATTCTTGGAGATAATATAATTAATTAAAGAAAAATATATTGATTTTGGGAAGAAGATAAAAAGATGATTTGATAAGTAATTAAATGGAGGGAGCAATATTTTATTGGAAAAGAAAAAAAAGAAAAAGAATTATTAAATGGTTAATAATAATAATAATTAGAGAATTATTATTATTATTATTATTATTATTATTATTATTATTATTATTATTATTATTATTATTATTATTAT
>CM046893.1:9764897-9861992 GCA_025688845.1 Cucumis hystrix
ATTATTATTATTATTATTATTATTATTATTATTATTATTATTATTATCATTATTATTATTATTATCATCATCATCATTATTATATTATAAGGTATTCTCCTAAAGCATGTGCAACTATTCACCTTCTTTTTCACCTTCACCCAAATCCTAGTCGCCCCCTCCTTCACCAGCCTCCGTCGTATTCTTGCCACTGCAACCAGAGACGTCGCCCACCAAATCCGTTCGCACTCAACGATTTTCAAGTCATAGGCCGTCGTCCGCATCAGAGACCCGAATGATTCGAGCTCCATCTCTGCCGTGTGCCCGTCGTTCTTCTTTCACCTCTGACGAAGCACAACGGAGCACAACGAATGCTCCGTTTCTAGCTTCGCTCACCATTGTAAACAAGACTCCAGCAAATGAAGCTACGACCTGAGTTAATTTCTTTTTTGTCAATCGCAACCTTAGTCCGAGTTGATCTCTCTATTTGCGCTTGAGCTGAGATTCCACCATCAAAGCCATCCCAAGTCACGTGCCCTACCCTCTTCCCAACCATGTGTTGCCGTCTGAGTTGAAGACACAAGCTTCGTTGGACTCGAGTTGGTCTTCTCTTGCACGAGCCAGATCACCCTCTTCACCCGAGCCGAGTCCAAGTCTTTTTCGTCTAGCCGAGCCGTTTTGAGTTTCTTTGGTTAGTCAAGCCACCAGTTGAAGCCAGTAGCTATTTTGGTAAGTTTTGTTGGGTTCGGTACGTCCAAATAATTATTCTTTTGATCTTAAATAATTTAAAGAGTGA
Source organism: Cucumis hystrix (assembly GCA_025688845.1). Taxonomy (NCBI): domain Eukaryota; kingdom Viridiplantae; phylum Streptophyta; class Magnoliopsida; order Cucurbitales; family Cucurbitaceae; genus Cucumis; species Cucumis hystrix. The sequence goes on from CM046893.1 coordinate 9,765,673, forward strand.
AATTAAGTGGGATTTATTTTATTTAAAGGTTCTTGGCTAATTTTCTTAATTGGAGGATTGAAACCTTAGAATTTTCTCATTCAAGGTTGTTTGGTTTCAACCTTAGCCTTCGGGTAAGTTTGGATGCTTGAGTAAATGTTTGGGTGATTGGTTGACAAAATTAATAATTTTTAATTTTGTTTATGTTTAGGACTGTGTTAAATCAACGAGACTTGAGCTAATCTCGAGGTAAGAGATTATATTATTAGACCTTCGACATTATATTAAAGAGTTTGCATATATGTTTTCCCGTAATTAGTGGGAGTTTGAAACCACGTAAAGTGAAAATTCAAGAAGTTAAGGTGAAAATTCCTTCATCTACAACTTCTTCTCAAGTTGTTGTTTTTGTAGTTGTTGACTCTGTTAACAATCTATAAGAAGAACAAATTAATTGTCAAACACCACATAACGATGTTATAACAAATGAATTTGTAACTGAGAGACCACAAGAAATAAAGTTAAGAAGATTTGTAAGATAAAAAAGATCATCTATTTCTGATGACTATGTGGTTTATTTGCATGAGTTAGAATTTGACTTAACTATTAATAATCATCCAGTTTTGTTTTCACAATTTATTAAAGAAGATAATTCTACCAAATGGTTAGATGCCATAAAAGAAGAGTTAATCAATGAATGATAATGAAGTCTAGGACCTTGTAGAATTGCCTAAAGGAAGTAAAAGAGTTAGGTGTTAATGGGTCTTTAAGACCAAACTTGACTCAAATGGCAATATCAAACGACACAAGCTTAGACTTGTTGTCAAAGGTTATACTTAGAAAGATGACATTGACTACAAAGAGACCTTTATCCTGTCTCGAAAAAGAAATCATTAAGAGCTATGGTGGGTTTAGTAGCTCATTATGATTTAGAGCTTTATCAAATGAATGTGAAAATTGCCTTTTTAAATGAGAATTTAGATGAAGAAGTGTTCATGGATCAACCAGAAAGTTTTATGGTTGAAGGAAAGGAACATATGGTGTGTAAATTAAAGAGGTCAATATATGGACTTAAACAAGCTTCCATACAATGGTATCTTAAGTGCAATCACATCTTTTGGTTTTAAAGAAAACATTGTTGATCGATATATATACCTAAGGATAAGTGGGAGTAAACTTAATTATCCTTGTTATATATGCTTAATTACAAGAGATTTGATCATCTTGAGGTGATTGGATATTTAGATTCAGATTTTATCGGGTGTGTGGATATATACGAAAATCTACTTTTTGCTATTTAATTTGTTCCTATTAGTTGAAAGAGCAATTTCATAAAAATGTGTGAAGTAGTGTATTGTTGCTGCATCCACTATGGAGGTTAAATTTGTAGGCTTTGAGGCTATAATTCATGTTTTATGTCTGCATAATTTTATCTCAAGACTTGGAATTGTCGACAGTATAGCCAAGCCTTTGAGAATTAATTGTGATAATTATGCACTAGTTTTCTTCTAAAAACACGACAAGCATTCTAAAGGTGCTAAACTTATGGAATTAAAATAATTTGTTGTTGAAAAGAAGTTCAGAAACAAAGAGTGTCAATCAAACACATTAGTTGCAGATCTACTAACTAAATGATTGCCACCAAAGACATCCAATAATCATGTTAAACGTATGGACATTAGTAGATATCATTATTGAAATCAAGATAATGTTATTTGACACTTTAAGCTCATTTATTTATTGTTTCTGATTTTATCTCATGCTTCTATTCTTATGATTAAGTATATACATAAATGAATTATGTTAGACAGAACACCGTCTTTGATAAAGACACTTATTGTTGGACCGTTATTGATTATCTTTATTATAGCTTATGTTAATAGAAGAACTATTCCAATGATACATGAAAGGGAGCATGTTAATGCAATGATATATGACCGCCATGATTCTTTAGTAGTTTCTTTGACTTGACATGATATGTTATGAAGTTTAATTTTGCGCATTATATTTATGTGTTGGAATTTATGTTCTAAAACTCGTAGTTTGTAATCATATTCTATTCAATAAGTCGTTATTAATACTATAATTTTAAAGCCAATAAACTAAGGTCCCAAGGCTATTGTTATGTAAACTTGAACTTCATGTAGAGACATAAACGTGGATCAAGTTCGAGTAAATAGCCTAAATAGTCTATAGTATACGAATACGGTTGGGCGCCTTATTCGGGAGATACTATTGATGCAACCCACTTTGTAGTTAGTACAAATGATGTGATCCTAAATCGTTCATGTAGAGACATGGAAGTGGGGGCATCCTATGTAAATAGTTTACATAAGACTGGAACCATGAGATAGTCGCCTTTAAGTTATAACACCATTAACTTTGTAAAACTGACTATTTCGTTTATAGATATCCAATATAACTTAATCTTAATCCTGAGCTAACTATGAACTTCTGTTCACACGAAATTATCCTTAGATCTGTATAGGTGAGGGCAGCTCAATGGCGCTGGCCCAATAAGCCTTCCATTTCAGGGGTAAGATCGGGTGGATAGCTAGAGACATAGGGTGCAAGACGGAATTCACTCCTACCCACTCTAGGGTTAGTAGATAGGTTGTTCCCTTGAGGACTGAATCCAGATCTTGAACAAGGGGCCCCACCCTCTCATTGGCCCGAGAGGGATTCGGTTTAAAGGTTGGACCTTAAACCAATTGTTCAATAGTGGATCAGTGGGACTTAAGAAAAAAAGATATAATCTAGGGGTAAAACGGTACTTTGACGCAGCCGAGATTATGAACAACCTGTGAAGGATTAACTTACTTATCATGGTCATATCACATGGACACAAATATATCTATAGTGAGGGGAGTGCAACTACGGAACTCTAGTGGAATGACCCGTTAGTTAACGAAGGTTGATTAACTCGGTCTAAAGAGTTTAGCCAGTTAATCTCGGATCGTTGGAGTCCATGATGTATAGGTCCATTAGGTTCCCTCGCTAGCTCATAAGGAATCAACTTAGAACATTATGATGAAATAATTTGAATTGTTCAAAATAGGTAAAGAGAGAGAAACCGATAAATATATTTGATATAGTCATCGGTTATAACTTAAGTAGAGCTTCATGTTTAAATATGATTTAAATATCAATATGGAATGATATGAAAGCTCGGAATTGATGAAAAAGGTCAAAGATGTAAAAAGTCAAAATGTTGACTTTTGACTTTCAAAATCAAACTTTGATCGACTTTATATTCTAATATGATTTGAATTTTGAAAAAATGAATGCGGATTCATACTCGGGAGATTGAAATTAGTCAAGACGGATAAAATGGTAAAAAGTCAAAATGTTGACTTCTGACTTTTTAAATGTCAAATTACCATTTTACCCTTGGAAGAATATTGCATGTAAATAACAAATGGCTTCATGCATGTGAGACACCTACTTGATAATATGTCAAGTGTGGAGAGTGGAAGCTCACTACATGCAAATTTTGCATGTAGTTTGCTTATAAAAGGAATGGATTGGAAATAAAAAGTGTTGGTTGTTTTTTTTGTTGAAAAATTGATTTTGTAATTTGGAATTGCAAAATCAAACCAATTTTCCTTTTACTCTCCAAAAACTTCTCTCCACAAATTCTTCCTCCTAAATCCATCTCTCTCTCTTTATTTTTCTCTACCGTTCGAGTCCCACAACTCGGTTCTAAGTCCGGATATTAGCGGGTCAACACTAATGGTAGTCCCGGTTTTGAATTCGTGAGGAGATCGTGAAGAGCGCGTGAGAAGATTGCGATAATAGAAAAGCATCAAGGGTGAGTTTTTCTATTAACCCTATTTTTTTTTTTTAGGGTTGTGATGCATGTTTACCACTAAAGTGTTTAGTTGTAATTAGAGTAAATTTTGATCCTAATTCCGCTGCGCATGTCTACCGTTTCCATCACTATGAACGTATATGGTAAACAATGTTAATAGGCGAAGTGATAGAATGTTAGATTTATTTTAAAGGGCTAACTAGGGATATAGCAAATCAGTATAAATTAATTAAGGATATAGCAAGTGTTTAAAAGAATTGCAAATATGGTAAATTTTAATTACATTCCAAGGTAAAAGATGAAAATGCCCTACAACAAGCCATATACACTTTATGTTTTGTATTTCAATTTCAAACACAATTTCACGCTTCACTTCACGTTTTCCTTCCATTTTCCACTTTCTTCTATTTTCTTCGTATTTCGATTTGGTTTTGTGGTGCTGGTGCCTTCGTTTTCGGTTTCGCTTCACGTTCTCCACTTCATCGTCTTCCACTTTCTTCGCTTCAGGCTTTTTGCTTCAGTTCACGTTCTTCGCTTATTTTCGTTCTTTCTGTATTTTTGTTTTCCGTTTGGTCGTAATATGTTTGAAATAGATTTTCTTCTTTTTCTATCTTTTTGAAATAGATTTCTTCATTTTTTGTTTGATTGTGTTGTGTTGTTACTTAGGGTTAAGGTCTATTTGTGATATGTTTATATATCATTGATAGACTTGAGAGATGTTTAGTTTGTTTGCATTTGGATGTTAATAGATAATTTAGTTTTATGTACATTTTTATGTGTTGTTGTTTAAAGTTCTATCAGTGTTTCTATCAACTTGAATATGTTTAACTTGGTTGTGTTGAGAAGTTAGTAGAAGCTCTATTTTAAAGTGCATTTTTTGTGTGATGTTGCTTAGAATCTATCGATGATATATTTCTATCACTGATTGATATATTTGGAGGATGTTGAACTTGTTTGTGTTGGAATGTTGAATTTGTTTTTTCGGCATGCTAATTTGTTTGTTTGCTCTAAGGTGTGTTGGTAGATGTTTTAGTTTATGTGCATTTATTTATTTGATGTTTCTTAAACTATCAATGATACATTCTATTATTGATAGACTTGGAATACGTTTAAGGATGTTAGTAGATACTTTATTTTAATGTGCATATTTTTTGTGATGTTGCTTAAAGGTCTTTCAATGATTGATTTCTATCACTAATAGATTTGGAAGATGTTTAGATTGCTTGCATTATAATATATATTTATAAACTCTAGTTCAAGCTCTAATCTAAAGTGCATTTTGTGCGGGATGTTGCTTATGGTCTATCAGTGATATGTTTCAATCACTGATTGATAGATTTGGAGAATTTTGAACTTGTTTGTGTTGGAATGTTTAACTTGTTTCTTCGGCATGCTAATCTTTTTTCAGTTTGTGTATTATTTTTTAGGGTCTATTAGTAATATGTTTCTATCACTAATAGACTTGGAAGATGTTTAGATTGTTTTCATTATAATATATATTTATAAATTCTAATTCAACATTATCATTTCAGGTTGTTCAAGAAAAAAAAATGAAAATGATGGAAATAGCAAAGGATGTTAAAAATGTTATGCCGAAGAGACAACTTAACCGATCAAAGAAAATGTTGGAGAATGCAAAAGACTAGAATATTGCAAGAGACTGATTGATTTGTCCCTAGTTTTGATTTGCAAGTCTCTCATTGAGTAAATGGATATTGTATCATTAGTTTTGAGAATATTTCATGATAGAAAAGATCAATGATAGACTTCATATTTTATTTGATTTTGTTCAATTGATATAGAAAGTGTTGGACCACAAGTTGAATATTGCAAATTGACTGATCTTCAATGGATGTTGAAGTTTATTAATGATAGACCATAATGGTGAAAAAGACTTCACAGTGACGTTACCTCTTCATATTTAGTTGATTTTACCATATTAATATAGAAAAATGTTGGATCACAGGTTGAATAACCACTGCAAGTTATGTGCTTTTGTGTTTCCATTAAGAAATTAGTACTATACATGTTGAATCGTTGCAAATTAGTATTAATGGGTGCATTTGATTGAGAAAAAGTTTTGTTAATATACATGTTGAAGTCTATCATGGATAGAAGCTATCAACGTTAAACTTCATAGTAAAGTTTATAACTGATAGAAACTATCAACTATAAATTAAACTCCATTATGACATTACTTCATATTACTACTTTACAATAAAGTAACTATTAGATCACTTCATATTACTATTTTACAATAAGGTAAGTAGTGCTAACAAAAAAGTGTTCTATATCTTTAAGCAGAATGATTCTTATCAACAACGTAATGTAACATCATTTTGTGACCAACACAACGGCAATGACTACATTTTGATGACTTTTCTTCTCATTAATCTTTTTTTTTTATCGTGGTCCTTCTGCTCGACGCTTGCAAAATAGAGGTAGTGCAACACTCGTAACATTGATTAATCATAATTCTGAATTATTGCAATATATATAGTTTATCACCCTAGTGTTACACTCATCATTATAGAAGATAGAGTCTATCACTGATTGACTAATATTAGTGATGGCCTAAGATACGAGTTTATCATTGATAGACTAATATCAGTGATGGCTTAGAATACGCGTTTATCATTGATAGACTACTATCAGTGATGGACTATGATACAAGTCTATCATTGATAGACTACTATCGATGATAACTTAGGATAGGGTTTAAGGTTAAATATCAGTGATGACCTAAGATATAAATCTATCATTGATAGACTACTATCAGTGATAACTTAGGATATTAGTGATGCAATAAGATACAAGTCTATCAATGATAGATTAATATCACTATGCTCATATTAACTAATCCAACAAATAGTCTATCAGTGATAACTTGTATTTATCAATATTTTTAGGAAAAAAAACTCAATTTCTTTTTACCTAAAAAAGTAAAAGTGATAGAAAAATTCTTAATATGTTCAATTTCTTTGAAGCCTCAAAGTGATGAAGTCCAATACAAGTGAAATTAAACACACTTTTTAATATAAAAATACTAGTAAAACCATTCAATTGAATTGAACAAAATCAACCTACAGTGATGAAATTAAATCAAAATTTAAAAATTTGATGAAGTCAAAATTTAGGGAAAAATCACATCTGAAAACAAATATCAAACTGAGATGGAAAAAAATCGCGAAGAATGAAGAAATGATCTTAATGTAGGAGAAAATCACAGAGAAGATGGAGAAGAAACGACGGTGAAGATGGAGAAGGGAGAAAACGACGGTGAAGATGGAGAATGGAGAAAACGACAGTGAAGATGGGAAATGGAGAAAATCGTGGAGAATATGGAGAAGGAGAAAATCATGGAGAAATGAAGTTTTCTTTTAAAACAAGGGCAATTTTGGAATATTTTTAAAATGAATACAAAATTTGTTATATTTGCACATTGTTTAGGAAATTGCTATATACTTAATATTTTATGTCAAAAAGATCATGCATTACAAAATCTCTATTTTAAAATATAATGTTATTATTAATGTGGTTTGTTCATGTACATTATATGTCATTTTATCTCTTTGAAGCCTATTATTTTATTAGACTCATTAGATAAAAAGATAATGTCCTAATTAAATACCATGATGGGTGATGTCTATAAATAAAACCTTAGGAATTGGTCCTCTCACTGTCTCATTCACGTAGTTCACTCTTCTCAATCAAGAAAATTAATTAAGTGAGAGAAGTACAATCTCTTAGAAGACCATTCATGGATCAATGTATGTGATTCTCTAACTAAGTTTTATTTGTAAAAACTATGTAGTTAAAAAATCTTAGCATTCATGTTTTATACAATGTTACAGTTTTATTGTGTAATCATGAAAATAAAACTGGTAAATCTACCTTAAGATATTGTAAAAGGAGCTTTAGATTTTAGAGAAATAAAAGAGTGAAAAACTTGTGTACTGTGTGTATTCACCATTGAGTTCTTCCTCAAGATCATCAAGCTCCTTTCCCATGGATGTTTGCAGATTTTGGCAGACCACGTAAGATCCTTGTCTTCCTCTTTAATTCACTTCATCCTTGCATGAGTCTCTTTCCTCATAATTACAACGTCATTAGATAGCATTAATTCAGAGTTGTGAGTATTATATTTTCCTCATTCTTCTATGTGAAACAATTTGAATGCAATTGCAAGAGAATTTCCTACTACTTGTAACTTGGCTTCAGGAGGAGCACTCATTCTAGCATCTATCTTAATTTATTTTGGTTTAATTTTAGTTTTGCGGAAAAAAAGAAAAAATTAAACACGACAATGTTCATGGACTCTTGGTCTATAATTTATTCTCCTTTAATTTTGTGATGAAGTAACCATCAAAATCTCATTTTATTTTGTTTTTTTTTTTTTTTTTTTTTGTTTATGGCTAACAAAATGTCGGTGGGGAAGGGTTTGGAGTACTTAGGTGCGATCAGTTACAACACATTAACAGTAGAAAGGTTTCAAGTTATTTAAGAAGGTGGATTATGACGATGCCAAAATTAGTAACTTCGGAGAGCTCGGACAAATTATGGAATTAATTTTTAACGTTAATTAAGTTAAATGTTGAGTGTGACTTTGATTTGTATCTTTATAATCACATATCCGTAATTATATGTTTGTATTTTTAATTCTTTAAATTCTACAAGATAATCGAATACTAACAAAATTGATATAATACAAATTTTGGTTTTCTAATATACTCTTTTACAATTTGATTCAAATAATGCACATTCATTTCTTATTCTATTTATATAAATCACTCTTGTTATATAACAAAATAAAACGAAAATTCCATCTGCCTCCCACGTGTAGTTGACTAGTTTATATAAAAAAACTAACACTTATTTATTTAATAATTTGCTTACAAATTTACATATTACGGCTTATAACATAAATTCTAACAATTAATTGAAACGATAAGTCAATTTAATTTGCATCATAAATATGCAAACACTTCAGAATTATTTTTCTAATGATCTTAAAGGTTAAATTTTATAAAAATTGTTTCTGAATTTTTCTAAAAAATAAAAGGTAAAAACCAACCTAAGCACAAAATCCTACTATGCACAAGTCATAAAATATTTTTGACAACTTTTTTATGTTAGATTTCGGTAAATATTTATCTATTTTAGATAATTTTGTTAAAATGTACACGAACTTTTAGCTCAAGGATAAAGCACTTACAAATCAAGAAGTCGATACAATTATTTAGTAATATGACATTTAAAATCTCGCAAATTGAATATGTTTCTATTAAGAAAAGTTGACTAATGAGTTTCTAGTCAGTTTTCCAAAAAAAAAAAGAAACAAGAAAGAAAAAGTTAAAAACAAATATATACACATCAAATAATTGAAGAAAAATAAATTATATTCTAAGAATGAAACAATTAATTAGTTAAATTAAATGAAGGCATAAAAGTTGCTTGAAGTTAATTACGATTTTGCCACTGTCGGTGTGACTAAAAAGTCGAGACTAAAACCGCTCCAGCTCAGATGTAGTTAACAACTGAAATCGTCCATCTTCGTCCACGTCATTCTACGTGGCACGTGGAAGCATCATATGACTCTACAGTTACCGTAAGAATATCACACACATATATATACTTAATGAAATTTAGTTTAACTATTTTGCATCCCTTTTCTCTCGCCGACTACTCGGTCCTCATTTTGACTTTTTTTGGGGCTTAGCGAAATCTACCATTCCCCTGTTCCTCTCACTTCCCATCTCACTTGCACTTGCAAGGCTATGGTCTTCAATTTCTCCGGTCCTCTTCTTGCTTGACAGTCAGGTATTACTATGTTGACCCCTTTTTCTTTCTAACAGATCAATGTACTTGTGGTATTGACGTTTTGTTTCGTTTGATTTCTGTGGAATCTGATGAGGTTTGTTCGGTCATTCATCTCTTGGAACCCCCCATTTTGTTTTTTGTCTTTCTGTTTTTGTACATTTCTGTTGAGATCTGTGAGATTTTCTTCGTTTTTTTTCTGTGAATTGTTCTATAAACGAGTTTTGGCGATTTGGGTTTGAGGGTTTTTTTTTTCTCTCCTTTTTTTCTATAGTTGTAGATTTGGACGTTGATGGTCGGAAAGATGCTGGGTCGGTCATCCCTTTACAGAAATGGAAGCTTTAGACCAGAGAATCTGGGCCAGAATGCGCTTGCTCTTATTGGGAATCTTTGTTTCACTTTGTTTGTGGTTGGGGTTTTGATTTTTACGATTATTGCTGCTACATACGAACCTGAGGATCCTCTTTTTCATCCATCCACCAAGATCACTACCTTTCTCACATCCAACTCCAATGCTACTTTTAAAACTGATAGCACTGTGATGAAGACTGGGGAGGATTTCATGGCTGCCAATCAAACTGCATTTGCAACTTTTCTCAATGAAACTGATATTGTCAAAATTATTGATGCTGAAAACTCGGCTTTGGGTACTGCTACTGAAGGAAATTCGCCTGAGTGCAATAACAATGTCAATGACCCCATCGATTGTCGCGACCCTGAGGTTTTCCATTTGATGATGGAGACTACGATAGAGCAATTCAAGGACATTCATTTTTATCGATTTGGGAAACCAGTTCGTGGGTCGAACGACAGCACCTGTGATATGGCATGGCGGTTCCGGCCCAAGGAAGGGAAGATTGCTGCTTTTTATAAAGATTATAGGAGGTTTGTGATTACTCGATCTGCGAATTGTACTCTAAGTATCATTAGCATAGGTGACTACCACACTGGTGTGAATGCAAGGAAGAGGAAAAAGAATCCTAATCATAATTTTGAGAAGAAAATGGAGCAGCTAGAGAAGGCAGTCTCTTCTTTGCCTGTTGTTGGGGAGGTTGTAAACGATTCCCTCCCTGTGGTTGAGTCTGAAGGCTCCTTTAGTCAGGGGAAGTACCTGCTTTATGAGATGGGTGGAGATAAATGCAAAAGCATGAATCATTATTTGTGGAGCTTCTTGTGTGCTTTAGGTGAAGCTCAGTATTTGAATCGAACTTTAGTTATGGATTTGAAAATTTGTCTGTCATCAATATATACTTCATCAAATCAAGATGTGGAGGGAAAAGATTTTAGGTTTTATTTCGATTTTGAGCATCTGAAAGAGTCCGCATCCATCTTGGACCAGGGTCAGTTTTGGTCTGATTGGGAGAAATGGCAAAAGAAAGATCGTTTAGGTCTTCACCTTGTTGAGGACTTTCGGGTCACACCTATGAAACTTGCAGATGTGACGGATGCCTTGATATTGAGAAAGTTCGGATCTGCGGAGCCTGATAATTATTGGTATCGGGTCTGTGAAGGAGAAACGGAATCTGTAGTTAAGCGACCATGGCATTTGATTTGGAAATCAAGACGTCTAATGGATATAGTATCTTCAATTGCGTCAAGATTGAATTGGGATTATGACTCGGTCCACATTGTAAGAGGCGAGAAAGCAAAGAACAAGGAGCTCTGGCCAAATCTTGCTGCTGATACTTCACCTGATACTCTTCTGTCGACATTGCAAGACAAGATTGAGGATGGAAGAAACCTTTACATTGCTACAAATGAACCAAACACAGACTACTTCGACCCCTTGAAAGACAAATACTCTACGCATTTTCTCAATGAATACAAGGATCTATGGGACAAAGGCAGTGAATGGTACACAGAAACAATGAATCTCAACAATGGTGTACCAGTTGAATTTGATGGATATATGAGAGTTTCAGTAGACACAGAGGTGTTCTTAAGAGGGAAGAAACAACTAGAAACATTCAACGATCTCACAAACGATTGCAAGGATGGAATCAATACCTGCAATGTTGCAACCAATTAGCATCAAACTTGAAAACCGTTATTTTTCTTGGAAATGAGCTAAAGCGGAGGCCTTGTTTCTGTTGCTTTGAGAATCAATTGATAGATTATGAAATGACTTAGCATAATAATAAGTTTTGTACTTGCATTAGTAACTATCATTCAGTTGGATCTTTCTAATTTTTAAGTTGTTGAGGTTGTGTTTGCTGAGTATAATGTATTATATGTTTCCAATTTTCCAATGATATTTAGAGACTGCTCTTAGAATTCATCCGTTTATATGGCATCTAACCTTTCATTAGAGGGTAAATATGAGCAGGAAAAAGAGATATTCATGTTCTTAGTAATGCAATTTCGATGAGAAAGATGATAAAGGGAAGTAGCTGCATTAACTTGAAATGTAAAAGCCAGTCCAAGACTGCATAAACACCAAACGGAAAAAGATCAAAAAGCAGAAAGCTTGATATTTACAATGAAATAACAAGGGTCTAAAGACCCAACCACACTCATCACGCTTCAACTCCTCATGCATATGAAAGGTACAAATGCTATGGCTTGCGGATGCACTTTTTAAGTTTATCTACACTATGCTGCTGTACAATGGTAAGAAGTTCCTCAACCATCATATTAATAATCCTCTCACCAAAAGCAGGAAGCTGTGTCTTCTTCTGGCATTAATGGAGTTCGACACAGTGGGCATGTAAGGTTCCAGTAGTCCAACCACTTCTCCAAGCACACTCTATGGAAAAGATGGCCACAAGATAAATGATTTATCTCTGATTCAGGTTCAAATTGGGTTAGGCAAACTGAGCAATCGTGTTCAAGCAATTTGCAGCTTCGTACTTTGTCGAAAAGAATTGCTGGGATTCGACGGCGGAACTCTTCAATGTAACTTCCATTGGGGTTAAGATGGAACTCTATGGATTCAGGAGCATTCTCAATGGAATCCGGTGATGAAGGTAATGTAGGTGAGGACGAGGAGAGATGGATGCCAACAACATGGAGGATTGACCGAACTATGCCTTTGAAGATAGAAATGGATAAGGCTGTATTTACAAGGATCACGCCTAGTACTCCTTCAGAAGGTGCAGGAAGGCTGGAGAGACCCATTGTTATCAAAATTTAGGTACAAAATAAGTGTTGAAATATGAAGAACTGGAGATGTAAAAGACGTCACAGTTCTGACTTCTGAGTTCAGAAGGTTCTGCAGTCAGATCCTTTGGTCGATATCTGATCTGAAAATGCAAAAGGCGAATATAAGAGAAGAATTAGAGCTCCATGCTGTAAACAGAGAAGAATACTAAAGCAGCTTGTCAAACATTGTATAAAAAAATAAAGAAAAAGAAAAAAAAGAGCGAAATCTGTTGACCGATGAAGAGCGGAGGAAAATCTCAGTTTGACAGAAGAAAATAAAAAATTTTGAAAAAAAAAAACAACCTACAGACAACCAAAGAATTCAACACTGGACATAGAATTAAAACCTCAATACATTAATAAATGAATGTATTCCTTCCTTTTTGATCCTAGCTCCCAACAGGGAATTAAAATGAAGATTGATGAAGACAAAAAAAATCCATCTGGAAATAGAAACTTCTTGTGTAAAGATCTGCTTAGATGCTAGAGCCAAGAACATTGAATATAATCATCAAAAGTTTCCATTTATATCTTCAAAGAGAGTACCCCAACCGCCAGCACGCACGCATACACACTAAACAGAATATACGAAGAGCTTCCATTATAAAACATCAAGATTAGGGCAATAGATTTACTCAGAAACAACCCAGAAACTATGACAGATTGATCAAGAACAAGAACACAAAAGATGCAGGGGAAAATCAATTCCACACGAATCAAATCCAAAACCATGTAAAGGAATCCAAGGAAAGCCAACTCTAAATTTGCAAATTCCGACAGAAAATCCGGCAACAAAACCTAAAACCTCAAGAACCCAAATCAGCAAATGAAAGCAAGATCATAATCCCAATCTAGAAAAACAGAGCAAATTGTGGGAAAGCAAGAAGAAAAGCATACCAAAATCAGAAAGAGATGGCTTTCAAAAGAATGAGCAAAAGAGAGATTATGAAGAAGAGAAGGTGTAAGAAAGGATCAAGATTCACAGAATCGGTGAGAAGTTGATCTTCATTTCCCTTTTTGTATGTTTTTGTTAATGACAAACAAAGAGAGTTGTGTTGTTGATGATTTTATACAGAGAGACAGGGGCAGCCTTCTTCTTCCTGTAAAGTTCTCGAGCTCGACAAACCCCAAACCTACCTCTCCGGTCCTGAAGGAGAAACTAACCCACGTTCTGTAACCATGGTTAACTCTGTCTCTTCTGCCACACTCTGCCATACCCAAAACCACAAAACCATGGTTACTTTATATCATGAGCTCAACCCATCTGAGTTAAGCTTTAGTATTCAAATCTTTTTTCCATCTCTTGTGATTTCCTTTTTATTTTTCCTTTTGTGGGATTTGTATGGATTGGCTGAGAGACAAGGAGTCGAAACCCTTCTTCAAATCAAAGTTTCCAACTTTACAAGTTATAAACTGCCACTAAAAGAGAATTAAGTAACTCTGCCAATTTGTGCCGTTATCTCATCACATTCCAATTATTTTGTTACCCGACTCCTATTTCCTTTTACTTTTAATGGCAAATTCTCAACATGTGGGTGCTTTTAATTTATCACATTTTGAAATTCAAACCATTCTGAACCTTCAACTTATTGCAAAAAAAAGCAATAAAACTCTTGAGAGTTCTTTAACTATTGGAAGAAAATTCTTAGTTTTACGTCCATTCTGAACCTTCAACTTGTTGCAAAAGAAAACAATATAACTCTTGAGAGTTCTTTAACTATTGGAAAAAAATTCTTAGTTTTACGGAAAATTTATCATGATTCACGGAATCAAGAATCAATTTTTGTGCATTAGCCAATGTCAATTTTAATTCATCCAAATGGAAAGATAAATTGTACAATTCCATTGTAGTTTTATTGCAAACCAACATTAACTTTTATATTTTCATGGTTTTGTTTTATTATGTGTTTCATAGTAGATTTAGAATATAATACAAACATTCAATAAAGATATAACAATGTGATTGATAACAATTACCATTTGATACATACAAAGTTTTGGAACTATACATGTTCTTAATTAGAGCTTATTACAAATTTGGCAAAATAAGTTTTTAAAATTGGGTCCATGGCAAAAAATTATTAGTTTTACAAAAATGGCAAACCAAAAGTGATGTAAAATGGAAGAATGTATGGCACTTTAAATATCCTAGTTTAATTAGTCTGTCTACCACAATTTTGGTGTTAATTATTAGTTAGATACAAAACTGAGATATTATTACTGTTTGCATTTTATCTTACACAGTAAAGTGAGAAAGGAAACTTGAATATGGTAGAGGAAAGGTGTATAAGAGTATGGGGCCAATATGACTATGTTCTGGACTTTATCCACATGCTATGCCTAGGTAATAGATTCCTTTTTCTCAAAAGCTACTGCTTTTTTTATTTTTTCCTTTTCTATTTTTCACTTGCTTTCTTCCTAGTTGGGGTTTTTCAAATCCAAATCCAAAGGGCTGAATTGAGATAAGATGTCTAGAGTTCATATTTTTATAGAATTTATACGTCTGTATTTAGATGTGTAAAGTTGTTTTGTCGTAATTTATATCATTATGTTTGTGTTAGGAGTCCAGAGTTGGAGTTCATATATCATATGGAGGCTTTTTTTTTTCTTTTTTTTTTTAATTATCTGGTTTTTTTACTTATTTTTGTTTTAAATAATTTTTATTTAATAATTTTACCTATCTTTGTTATAATAATTTTTTTTTTAAGTTTTTCTTTTTTTTTTCTCTTTTTGATAATGAATAATAATTTAACCCACATTATTTTTTGGTCTACAATAGAAAAATAAAAATAGTACTTTTAAAAATAGCAAAATAAATTAAAATATTTACATGCTATAGCAAAATTTTGAATTCTATCACTGATAGTCTTCTATCAGTATAGCATATCAATGATTATCAGTGATAGAATTTGCTATAGGTTCTAAATATTTTGTAAAATCTACTATTTTTTTAATTTTTCCTAAATAAAATGTAAAACAAAAGAGAAATCAAAACTTTTGCCTAAGGGGTTCAACTCCCCACCCGTGCATTTATAACAATACCTTTACAAACAAAAAAAAATTAAAACTTTTGATTCCTAATTTTACTTTATGAGTTTCATCATTTTCTTTTTCTTCCTAGTGTTAATTTGTATTTTTCTTCTCTCACAATTTCTTTTAATTAAATGTCGTCTCATTTCTTTAACAATTTTGCAACATATCTTCATTTTCATTAATTATTGCTACAGAATGTTTAAGAAAACAAATCTCCATTTTATGGGTATTCTTTTGTTTTTGTTTTTGTTTTTTTTTTTGTTATTTGTTATTTTTGTTTTTTTTTTCCACCACAACTATATACACACTTTTTCAAATTATTAGCACTAATTTGATAGGTAAATTCAATTAAATAAAAATATAATAGTGTATATACATGTATACATATAAATATAAGTATACATATATACACACATGTATATGGTCAACAAAAAAGACAATTGCATGCTAGAAAAAAAAAATATAAATAGTTAAGTTGGTTAGTTCTATTAAGTAAGAAAAAACAATACATCTTCATTGATTATGGTGATGTTGTTAAGAATCAATCGATCTTCTGGATGCTTGTGAAAGTAAGTCCATAAGGATGACTCGACCATCCTTAGGCAACTTTTCAACCTTCCCCGACGTTGGTAAGGGTTTTCAGTGACGTATTGCTACGTCGGGGAAACTCTTATTTCTTGTAGTGAATAACAAATTATTATAAAAGAAGATTATTAAGCGTTATAAACCAACAATTTCAATTTTGTACTTAAAAGCACTTTCGTCAGTCATCTTCTTTTTTTCTTTTTATAGTATATTATTGGTTGAGTTAGTTGTTGAAAATGAACAACAAAGTTGGTGGTTGGAGTTAGCTGCTCCAGACGATCGTCAGAGTTGACTGCCAGATGTGTTCATTGTTGAAGTTGATCATTAGAGATGGTCTTTGTCGTTTTTGGTTGCCTAAGGTGAATGTTAGTATTGATTGTTAGAGGTGGTTGTCACTTGTCATTGGTGTTGATTATCAAAAATGATTTTCGTTGAAGTTTATCTTAGAAGGTCAAAGTTGAAGGTGGTTATCGAAGTTGATTGTAAAAGATAATTTTTTTTAACTTTGTAGTCATAGATGGTCATTAGAGGCAAAAGTTGGTTACACGAAGTGATTTTGGTGTTCGTCACAAGAGTTTGTTGTCAAAACTTGAAATTCGTCACACAAAGGTGGTCATTGCAGTTGCTTTTTCGTTGGATCAGTTTGTTACCGAATGTGTTTATCAAAGCCCAAAATTGATCATAGGAGTTGGTTGTCGAAGTTTGGTTGACGGAGCCCAGAATTAGTCGTTGAAGTTAGACGTGTAAAAGTGGTCATCGAAATTGGTTCTTGGAATGTGATAATAGTAATCATCAATGATGGTTGATGGGTGAACCCATTGAAAATATTAAAAAAAAGTGAAAGCTTATATAATATACCAACTCAACTCCATCAACATGTAAAGTCGGTAGACCAAGCAATGAGTTGCTATATTATACAAACTCCACTTATTTTAGTTGGTGTGTCAAACACCCCGTTAAAGATATTCTAATTATAAAACACATTTTTATATAAATATGGTTTTAGTCTAAAAAATTGTTTTTTGTTACATACTTGTAGTGGTGTTTTTTTTAAACATTTTCAACTGACGGTGTATTTAGTAACTATTTGATTTATTTTTTTTTCAATTAAAGCTAAAAATATCTCTTTTATCTCTAAATTTTTTACTATTTTATCTACATTTTATCCATGTTTTTAAATGTAAAGTCAAAATTTGAAAACTAATATAAAAGGCAGTTTCGTTGTAAGAAATTGCGAAAAAAATAAGCTTGATTTAAAAAAGTTAAAGGTAATTAAGTAGTTTTAAAAAAATGGCCTTTTGCAAAAATAGCAACTTTTTTTTTTTTTAATAATAATAATAGAGTTTGATAACGCATATAAACACTCGTTATTATACCCTTTTTTATTATAATAATGAGGTTAAAACGCATAAGAAAATGGTCAAAACGCGTGACTCGTGTTGTAAATTTATAATATTTAGAAATACAGCTTACATAAGTGTCACATCTGTTTTACGCGACTATCATGTTTAAATTAGGATAAGTGGAAAAAGAAGAAAGAAGCAAATCACACAAGACATCTCGCACAAAGGCTATGCAATGGGATCTAGCTTGGCGATTAACAACCCCAGACAAGGAACCACGACATCGCGCTAGGAAAGCTCACTAGAAGACAAAGATGGTAGTTGGAGTGATGTGACTTCACAGGGCCCAATGTCCGCGCTGACACACTCAGAGGAATAGAAGTTTCTTACAGAAAAGCAGCCTATACAAGCACTTTGTCCTCACCAAGAGAAAAGAAGTCTGAATAGACCATTAAAGGTCTGCATGGGTCTGTTTAGAGAGCTTGTAGCTGGGATAGAGAAGAAGAAGGTTTTTCCTTCTGGTCTCCTAACTTGTAACATTATTTCATGTCCTTATCTCCCATTTAAGTTTACATTCTTTATATTATGTTTTGCACATTTTGTATATTGGCCTATGGCCTATATTCTTTGTAATTTTTTAAACACACATAACGTCTCAATCCAGCATCTCTATACTTTTCATATGTTATTGTATTCATTGTAGTTTAGGTAGATGATAAGTTTTTGATAAGAAGAATTGCTTATAATTGAGCTAATTGCATCGTCGGACCAGAGTTAGTTGCCAACCCGAAAGGAAAAGTAGCTAGAACCTAATTAACGTGAGCGATGAAGACTTTTGTCTCTCCCCGTGAGGTTATTTATAACATTTACATCCCGAAAGGAGAACAAGTGTGGACCATGGTATTGAGAGGTAGCAATCCTTAATCATGGAAAGCCTATATGGGTTATAAGTAAATCATTGTAGATATAACTAACAAAGTTGTACTTAGTCTTATGGATCTCCAAAAACGACCATGTGTGGCATATAATGACTTCGACAGAAGCATGCATTATTCATAAATATGGTTTGGTGAGTTACGTTGCATTAAGCTTATCACATTATCTAGTTGCACGGTAATACATAGACATTCCTCCATTCATTTCTTGAAGACAAGTTAGTTTGTATCATCACACCTTCTTCCGAGCCTTGCTTTACAGACCCTCGTTGTGTAGTTAGCAAGCCTTACATTTATTCTTTAATTCTTTCAATTAGCCTAAATGATAAGTGGATCCTAGAACTAACATTTGTAAACAATTCCATGTGTTCGACCCTAGATCACCTAGGTAAATCTGCTGTTTCACTTGCATTTGGGCAAGCAGTATGAAAACTTGTACTCAACGATGACTTAAGTATCATGTGATGAAGAGGCACATAGTGAGCATCTTATATGCTATGATCATGACCAATGACTCATCACCTAGAATTGAAGCATGCTATACAGAGAGTTACGGTAAGCGCATTACGCATAATGACCTAACTTAGTGACGTATTGCAATTGCACTAACACACACATGAAATTATTAAGTCCAGACCAAACCAACAAGTAGAGCCCATATCACAACATTTTTTAACTTTGTAAAAGTAGTAAATATAAAAGTGATGACCCTCTGATAGCCCTATGATTACTGTCTGATAGCCCTCTGATAGCTCTATGATTACTGATAGGGGATATCACTAATTTTGCCATATTTGCAACATGCAAAAAAATTGGTGCATGAGATATTTTTTTTAAAATATTTTTGTCATTTGGTGCAATTTTCCTAAAACAAAAAAAACCTACTATAATCCGTAAATGGTTGTTTAGGTATCACTAATGTGATTAAAAGAAAAATGTAGCATAATATTGGGAAGCCTCAAACTTAAAAGTGCATGTAAATGTGTTACCAGATGTATTTAAAAAAAAAAATGGATGTAGTTTGTATTTGTGTGAGTAGAATTTTGTGATTGAGAATTTATTTATTTATTAATAATATTTAATAGTGATTTTTAATTTATGTTTTAATAAAATATTTACATGTTGATTTATTTAATAGGTTCTTCAAACTTGAGAATTAAATGTAAAATTAAAAAATTATTTGAACTGTGGATATGTTTATTTTAAGTTTAATTAATTTTAAAATCGAGCAATCATTTAGGAATATTAAATTAGTCAAATAATTTAAAGTTAATTAATTTATTTTTAGTTCAACTATAGAAATTGGATGTCACGTTGATACGAAATGAAATATTGTAGAATATTACAATATATAATAATATTAACATAGTTCTTTCAAGAGTCTAATTTGCACACCACTTTTCGTAGATAGAATGGTATATGAACTGAGCATAATTCAATTGATATCTTAATGACTTGTACTGAAAATAATTGTTATACATATTTTTGAACATCCTATCTTAGAAGAAGCATATATTAATTACCTTTAAGCTATACATACTTTGTTCACGATTCATACATTAATAAGATTTATTTAATTCTTCTTCAAAAAATTATGAATTTTGGGTAGATGTGATTTAGATTTGTCTTGAAAAAAATACCAATTTAAAATCTCGGTGGCGTATCAATTTATATTTTCCTCCGAACCAATATTGTATGAAAGTAATGTTTTTAACCAATTAAACTTCAGTATTTTCAATTTAAACATTTCATATGCGTATCATGAGTTTCTTAAATTTGTGTAAACTTTCTCAAAAGGCGATAATAGTAAATTCATAAATACTTCTTAGTTTTTTTTTTTAAATGTAATATAACGAAGGAGGTAAGTTGATACACTTCAAAAGTTTAAAATTTAAATTGAAATAATGATTATTTTATTATTTAAATTGATACAAACAATGATTATTTTATTATTTAAATTGATACAATGTAATTATAACTTTATTCAAATATTAATTTACACTCCATTTAAAATGGGATAGTTTGGTCAATACAAATAATAATAACCATGACTTGAAACGTTTTCTGGCAGTTGAGTTTGTAACACCATGAACAATTAAGATTACTTCTAATAAAAAAGAAAATAAGATTACTTGCTAAACTATTAATTATAGTCCAAGTAGTCAAGACATCTATCTTTCATTAAAAGATTTAAAGGCTAAAAAGGTTAAATGTTCAAATATCTCGTTTAAGTTATTTGCTCTAAACAATAATGTTAATTATTTTAATGGAGAATTTTCAAAAATAACAAATTTTACAAAATATTTAGAACCTATAGCAATTCTATCACGGATAGTAATTGATATGCTATAGTGATAGAAGACTATCATTGATAGAATCCAAAATTTTGTTATAGTTTATAAATATTTTAATTTATTTTGTTGTTTTTAAAAATACCCTATTTTAAATAAGAAAATAATTGAAGTAAATTAAGTATATATTTATTTTTTCAATAAACTCTTATGCATCCAAATTAGATAAACCTCACAAAATGATTCTCTATGGTTACTTGGTTAGGGTAAGGACCTATAGCAATGGTTGTAAAAGAATTTATTCAATTCAAGTTTTTGGGTACAATTAATTTTTTAGTAAAAGTCCCTAAAGATTAAAATATCAGTTTTAAAGATATCTTTTTATCAAGTTTCTTAATAAGTTTGAATAGTTTATTTTTTAAACATTAAAATATGAGATGACTTGGTCTTTTCTATATATATATATATATATACACATATACATACACATTGTTGCAATTGGTTATGAAGGAGTGATGCGTTGAGAAGCCTTAACGCCTATATAGAATGTCTAGACAAAATGCGTAATGCGCTCACTACTACAAAAATAGGCATTCTTGACGTTTTTAAACTGTCAGGAATCACTATTCTTGACGGTTTTAAAAGCGTCATTGAGGCCAATGTCAAGAAAGCCAAAGTTCTTGACGGTTGATAAAAACGTCAAGAATAGTGAACGTTGACATTTTATAAACGTCAAATATACAAATTTTGATGACAGTTAAAAATTGTCAAGAGTATGAATGTTCATGACAGTTCAAAACTTTCAAAAGTAAGGGTGTTCATGACATTTAAAAATCGTCAAGAATATGAATGTTTATGACATTTAAAAACCGTCAAGAGTATAGGTGTTCATGACATTTAATAACCGTCAAGAAACTCATTGTTTATGACATCGAAAAACCATCAAGCATGTTCAAATTTTTTTAATTGTAATTCAATTGTATTTTTGTTCCTGTATTGTGCTTTCATAGTTCTGTGTAGTTGTCCAGCAACAGTTCATAAATATATATAACCGACGATATTCATCAAATATAGTTTCAAAACTCGAACATATATAAATAAACCTTTTACCATATATATAATCATTTCCAAAACTTTACATATATATATAAATATTTCATAACATTTACAAAAACAATATAAATAATTCTATTAGATTGCCATGAATTCAACTCAACATCCTAACTAACTAACTTATCCAAAAACTATCTAGCTATAATAAATGTAATCAAAAGTATACCAATCAACTCCACCCACACCTATATATTATCTATACATAAAGTTTCAGATAAGCAACCACAACAAAAAATTTCCTATTTTAGAATCACAAATTAGTCACAATCACATGTACGAAACCAGAAAGTCAGCTAACTCAACCCACACCTCGTCTAAATCGGTCTGAGAGTATGATCTCCATGTATCAATCTATAAATATGCAAAATAAATTAAACGATTTAACTCACAATCCAACAATTAAACCAATTAACTCACAAAAGAAATAGTTTGATATATAATATACTGCATCCGATATGACAATGAGTACCCTAGTCACAATTTCTCTCATAAACCTCATGACGTAGTATCCACACTCGGTGATCCCGACTCGTAGAGGACACTATATAAAAACAACAAATTAGAATAGCGAAGTAATCCTAATTGCTAGTAGTCTACAAAATACAATGACTTTAAATGTTTATATTTGTCTTTACTGTTCGCCATAAAGTTTATTTCTAGCTTTCTCCATCCTACTTTTTCTAGGAATATCAAGAAGCGTGCCTAAGATATTCATGCAAACATTTTTTTAATGTGCATCACATCTAAACAATGTCTAACATAAAGATCTTTCCAGTATGACAACTACAAAAAAGAAGATAATTTATTCCAACAAATTTTTTCACTTCTATTCATCGACAGTTTCTTATGGTTCTTCTTCCCCTTGGGAAATTCAAGATCTTTCAATTTTAAATACACAGCCTCCCCAGAAAGTGGTTCTGGAATTGTATCAAGTTCTTTTTTACTGTTGAACGACTTCTTTTGTTGTCGATACAGATCATTGCGTTCTAGAAATCTACGATGTCCTAGGTATGCAATTTTCTTCCCATACTTTAACCTTATAGAATTTGTATTATCTCCATAAATTGGGCATACTTTATACCCCTTCACACAACATCCACTAAGGTTACTATATGCAGAAAAATCATTGATTGTCTACAACAAAACTGACCTTAAGTTGAATAGTTCTTCTCAATAAGCATAGTAATATTCAACACCACTTTTCCATAAAAGTTTAAATCTTCAATTAGTGGTGCGAAGTATGTGCCTATATCATTCCCTGGTTGTTTTGGTCCTGAAATTAGCATTAATAGCATCATGTACTTTCTTTTCACACACAACCATGGTGGAAGATTGTAAATAACTATCACTATTGGCCAACAACTGTATTTAGAACTCATGTTACCATGAGGATTTACTCCATCGACTGACAATGTTAAATGAAGATTTCTAGTTTCAAAACCAAAGTCTGGCTATTTAAAGTCTACTAACTTCCATGCTGGAGAGTCTGCTGGATGTCATAACTTATCATCCTTAATTCTTTCACTAGAATGTCAAGTCAAGTTTTCAGCACATTCAATACTTCTGAATAGCCTTTTGAATCGTGGAATTGGTGGAAAGTACCATATCGCTTTTGAGGGAATTTGCTTTCCCCTTTCATTTGTATCCTTAACGTTTTTCCACCTTGATTGACCACATTCAGGAAATTCAACTGCATTAGCAAATCCTTTCTTATAGAGACAACAATTATTAGGGCATGCATGGATCTTTTCATATTCCATTCCTAATGCACCTGATGTTTTCTTTGCATTTGGATCTCTTGAATATTCCCCATGAGCAACTTCAATCATTTCTTTGACACTTCCAACATCATTATCTTCATATGTATGGCTATCAAACTTTGAAGATTCTTCATAGAAGGATGAGTTAGGTTCTTCCCCATGCCAAAACCAGATTTTATAACTTTCATCGATACCATTAACATACAAATGATTTCTAACACCCTTTCTACTATGTTTTTCATTCACAATTTCCACATTTCAAACAAGGACAATGAATGTAAGAGCTAGTGGTATTAGAAAATCCAAATTTGATGAAGTTTTCCACACCCAACTCATAATCTTTAGATAATCTACTCTTGTGCATCCACAATTTATCCATAATTGTAAACCTAGTGAGAAAAAAAGTTATTATTAATCTTTGGATAAAAACCTTGATATGGCTTGCTGCAAAAAATCTCACAAAGTAATAAATGGTTCATCACACACTTTTTTTTTGTTTGGGGGGAGGGGTGATATAGAAGTACAAAAATGGGGATCAATAATTATGGGCTGCAAAAACTATACAAAAATGTAATCTTTCACAAAAACTCTTTAGCAGAAACTATCCGCCAGTTCAAACATTCTTTTTTTTTAGTGAAAAATATTTAGCTTTGGTTGCATTTTTGGTATTATGTTTTTATATTTTAAATGGTAAAGAAAGTAAATAAATATACATATTGGCTATTCTCATTTCTCTACCCAAAGAAATTTGCTCCAATGAAATTAGCAATTAGTAAATATAGTCGTGAAGGATTCCTGCCAACTAATACAATATTTAACGCAAGTTTCTTTCTTTAAAAATTGAAATATTTAACACAAGTTTTTCATGGATTCAACAGTTTCTGACCAATGCTTATCAACACCATAGTTTGGACAATATAGTTGGCTGTTTTATTTTTGCTGTTGTTCCAAAATGTGTGCTTGTAGGTATGATGGCACGAATCTAGAAGCTGAGAAGAAGGAAGATATTGAATCATATAGAAGAAAGTGTCAAGTGAATGGGTTGGAGCCTCTCAAGGTGTAATTTTAGTCCACTTCCGTCAATTATTTGTTTTATTTATTCTCATCTTGACACCATTGGTATTTGTTCGATTCTTTTCCAGATTACTTATGCTAGTGATTACTTCCAAGAACTTTATGAATTAGTTGTGGAGCTCAAAGCTCATACGTAGGGGTCATGCTTGTGTTGATCATCAGGTCGGTATGCAAAGCGTTTTTTTCTTCTTTTAATAGCAATGGGAGTGTTTCCTTTTAGGATTCCATTTGTGAGGCCTCAAGGTTTACGATTATCATGAGTTAATCAGATTCCTTAACTTTTGTGCTTAAGCTTGTGTCAATTTTTTGTGATCCATGAGAACATTGACATCTGTAAATGTTGAAATTACTCAACACAAGTATTTTTTTTATTATGCGATTGTTACAAGTTACGATATTTGAATTTTCTGTTAGTGAGTTATTAGCATCGTTCTTCTTATATAGGTGGTTTTGTAAATGTTGAAGGTAGTATTCTTGTCTTGTGAGGTTAGTCAAGTGTGGAAGAATTGTGACCCTCTCGAATTGGTCATAGTTAAATATGTTAGGATACTTCCTAACAAGAACAAGATCTGAAGTTTTTATAATGTAACTATAAAAAAATATCAGATAAACCAAAGTATAAGGCACTTGAAACCTCCTATTGAGTACTCTTAATATTAGTTTAAATGACTTCAAAGTTATACTTTCGGGGTTGGGGGTTAGGGGATATATTGAGATATATTATGAACTAATAATTGGTGCATTGTGTTGGCATTACAAATGGTAAAATTATATTATATGATGTGTAGAGTCATATTCTAAAATGAGGTTTTGCAAGAATCCATTGGAGTTGTGAAGCCATATTGGAGTAATTGAATTATTTATAGGACTTTTTATAGGGTTGGTAGCAACATTTTGGTTGCAATTTAATTATCTTAAGCTTGTTGGTACCAAAAAGATGTCTATGTTTATTCTTTCATTGTAAACCCTTTACCAACAACTATAGAAATATTACAAAGTGTATGATAACGTATATATATTAAAGTGTTGACTGTTTGTTTGCATATGGGTGTGTTGTATTAGAAGTACTTTTTGATTGAACTGGTCTCTGTAATGGCAGGCATCAAGAAAAATAGGGATTGTCCAGGAAAATAAAGCAAGAAAAAAATGTACTTATAGAGGAGTATATGACATTTGATTTTTAAAAAAAACTGTCAGGTAAAGGTATTCTTGACGGTCAATTATAGTCATGCTAGGTGTTTTCATGACATTTAATCATCGTCATAATTGACATATTCTTGACAGAAAAAATATGTCAAAATATAAAATTTCATGATATTTTGTAACTGTCATTAGTATGCAAATAATGACAGGTAATTACTCTAATATGTGTGAACTGATGACAGTTAGTTATTGTCATAAAATATAAAATAATGACATTTATTTTCTGTCAAGAATACTGGATATGTGACATGCATTTATTTTCTGTTATGAAAACACTTATTGTGACAGTTTTTTCGAACTGTCATAGATAGACTTTCCTTGACTACCGAATCAATAATTGTAAAAAACTGTTAAGAATTTTTAATATGACAGATTTTAACTGTCGTCATACGTCATTTTTCTTATAGTGATTGCAACAAATAAAAAAGGATGAGAGAAAATTACTTGAAAAAGAAAATGAAGAAGAAAAGTTAAAAAAAAAAAAAAAGAAGGTTAAAGGAGTGGAAAACAAAAGGAGAGAAAATTGAAGAAAGAAATTTTGAGTTGTGGCATTTGGTGTAAGGAGAAGGAGAGGAGGAAGATTGTGAATAAAAGCTTCAAAAAATCAGAACACAAAAGCCTTCTATGCAACTTTATATCCTCAAACCCTTTGTAATGAAATTTTCAAACTAAAACTCTTTGTTAAAAATTTCAATTTGAAAACCCCTAACAATTCCAAATATCTTTCTTTTAGTCTACCATTAAATTCGACTAACAACCAAAGTTCTATTAAAAAAAAGGGACACTTGCAAAAAAAAAAAAAAGCAAAACAAGTTATAATAATTAGGGTAGACCAGAAAAATAGTAAAATTGAAGGTGTTTGCTTTGGATAAATAGAAAAATTTAATTTAAATTGGTGAAATAGCAAAATCGTAAAAAATGGAAAAAACACTAGTTGAAAAATGTCTTAAATGCTATTCTAGTGAAAAACTAACATCCTAAATACAATTATTCCAAAACCCCAAATACCCCATAATTGATTCAATCTCCCCAAAAACAATGATAACAGCTATCCCTTAACCTTTTCTACCAAAACAATAAAATCAATTAAAACTCATACAAGCCCCAGTTTCCACCCAAAAGCATAACTCTATCTCCATCAAAACCCAATTTCAAAATAGAAATTTAGGCATCAAAACCCCAATTTTCCCCCGCAAAAGCAAAATTTTATCTCCATCAAAACCCAATTTCAAAACAGAAATTAGGGCAGCCAGCTGTCTTTTACACGTGCTTCAAAACCCAAATAGCATCACAGATTTTTAAACGAATGACGAGCATCAACGAAAGGTTCAAACCCTGATAACTTGTAGAAATACAAGTTATTATAGTCTCTTTTATTAGAATAATGAGGTCAAAATAGAGAAGTATGTTAAAACACGTAGGTTATATTGAA
Source organism: Cucumis hystrix (assembly GCA_025688845.1). NCBI lineage: Eukaryota > Viridiplantae > Streptophyta > Magnoliopsida > Cucurbitales > Cucurbitaceae > Cucumis > Cucumis hystrix. Next base: position 9,793,187 of record CM046893.1, read on the forward strand.
ATTTCATAAATACTTAGAGATGGATCTTACACAAGCTATCACGCCTGTTTCACCATGTTTACAGTGTCTTAAAGCAGGATTAATAAGAAAGAAGAAATGAGTGAATCGTAGAGGATCTCGCACCAGCATTACGCGTTCTAGTTGACAAATAACCCTCTTAGGTGAGAAGACCGAAGTACAATAAAGGAAAGCGATTCACTAAAAGATAAGAATGGGAGTTAGAGATGATGTGACTCGCAACAGACTCCTTTGGACGAGCGGCTTTGACATGCTCATTAGAATAGAAAATTTTCTCTGAAAGTTGCCTATAAAAGAACTCCACCTCCACCATAACAAGAAAGGCCTGTATGGGCCATGAGGCCAGACGTCAGAATAGATGGGCTGAGAGGTCTGAGTGGGACAAAACCCAGAGAGATTGAGGTGGAAAGAAATAGCCTTTCTGCCATCTGTAAAATAGTTTCTTCTTCTTCTCCAATCAACCGTAAAAGTGAGAGTTGAGCTTCTGATAGGAGAACTCATATTCCATTTCTCCCCTAACTTGTAATATTCACATCTTCTTTGTCTTCCATGTATGTATTTTTCGGTAATATATTTGTTCATATTCTACAATTTTTGAAGCCCTACATTTTTTGATATATTGCATGATTGTACCTTTTCAACCCGTCATGTCTTGACTTTTCATTTGTAACGACCCAACTCTTTATACTAAGTTGAGGTCATTACCATTTAAAAACCAATAAGACTTTTTATTTAAAATAAAAGAAAATACTAAATTTAAAGAAAATGTTTTAAATATTCAATTAAAATCAATAATAAAGTATATAAAGAAGGAATAAAATAAATAAAATAATAAGTAAAACACTAATTCGGGCCCTAATTGAAATAAAAGGAAATATTTAAAAGTACTCATAGTTACGAAAATAAAATACTGAAACTTAAGTACTAAAACATAATTTGCGGAAGAAAACTTAAATTGTTCTCTATGGTGAACCACAGTCACTTCTTGTTATTCGCCAGCTTGTCTTTACCTCTACATTTTCCTGAAAAATTAAACATTAAAAAGAATTAGTATAAATTTATACTCAATAAGGGACTCACTATTAGTCCCGCTAGGTATCTGTTAAATTTCCGTTAGAGCCCTGTAATAAGGTACCGTCTAACTATTGTGCTCTCGAAAGCACGCTATCCAGTGATCCTCTAAGGACACAACTAGGCTCTCGATGACCCCGAAGGAAACACCCTAAAGGAGAGTCGGGCTGTAAATGATCCCGTCGAATCACACATAAAACTGGCTACACAGGCATAAATAGGTGGTGATCCTAAGGGCACCCATAAGATACGACTCTAACAGTAAATCAACAAATCACCATAGCCTATACATGTATATCATAGCTTATTCAAACATAACTCAAACAAAGCATATCTAATCATAGTATGTCTCAATCATAATGCATCTTAGTCATGATATCTCAGTCGTACTTGTCTTTGTCATACATATGGTCACCTAAGTAACCATTTATAAGGTCATCTCAAACAGTCATATTATGTCTCTCTCAGCTACATTAATGAATAATACATAACATACATGCAGCTTTAATGTGGGGTCTAATAGGAAAATCTCTTACCTTGAGATTAACTCTAAAATCCTGGCAGACAATCAGAATCCAAATACCTCAATTCTCAATTCCTAGACAGCAAGAAAAATAATAACTAAATTTAATAATTTGGCAGTTTGCTAATGATCCCATATTCACTCAAGTCAACTGACCCAAAGTTGAGGTTGAATTCCAATTCAATTTTGGTTGGGAATAACTCCACACTTCACTTCCTCCAAGAAAATTTAGTCAACCTTCAAGTAAATAAACCAACTTAATCAAATTGTGAAAATATTTCAAACCAATAATTATTAATTGTGATGGGTATACTAAACCCATAAAACTTACCAAAATGTAAGGAATTTGCTCAACTTGGCTCCTTGCAAGGAAGTGGCTTGGAAACGGCTCAAAAAGGAAGGGTTGGCTAGGATTAAAAAGGGTCGGCTTGGAGGCAGCTTGGGTTAATTCGAGACCGACACAGATGACTTCGTAGGGATGGCTCGGGCACATGGCTCGTGAAAGAGGACCGACTCGAATGGCTTGCACGCGTGCGACTTGGAGACGTGCGGCTTTATAGTGAAGGAACAGCTTGCCGAACAGTGGAGCTTGCAGCGCGAACGAGCTGAAGTCGACAGACGTGAATGGCTGACGACGAAGAAATCCGGCTCGGACTGAAGATCGGATCAGGTTTGTGAACTTCGCAGTTGGCTTCGGCTTCTTCAGACGATGGGAGCGGCGAAGGGATGACGACGCGAGGCTTGCCGGAATGAAGACGCTGATGAAGCTCAGGTCAATGGAGGCGTCGACGTGGCTGAAGCCGACGGACGTGAAGGCCGACAATGAAGAAGTCTGGCTCGGGTTTTCTAATGGAGTCTTCGCACGGCTTGACTGAACGCGAACGGTTGGGTGATTCGCGATGGAGAAGATGGTGCGGCTTGCGTTGTGCAACGGCCGGAGATGGTGGACGGAGAAGAAGAATAGGACCGACGTGTAGGGTTTCAAAACATGAATGATGGAGGAAGAAGATGAATAGTTCCCTTTCTTCTTTGCACGTTTAACAAGGGTCTCTAATTAATATATAATAATACTATTATTATTATATCTTTTCTTTATTTTATTTCCTTCTCCTCTTTTACCTTTCAAAAAAACAAAAATCAATACCTTCTCTCGTCGTTATCTCTAATCCATCAAATCACCTTTTTTTAAATATTTTTTTTCAAAAACCAAACATAAAATCTTAATAATTATATTATCCTTAATATAATTATTATTCTCTTCCATTATTTAAGATATAATTAACAAATATCAATCCATCAACAACCATTCTATAACAACACCAAAAATATTCCAATTTAAAGAAAAAATTATTTAATTAATCTTCCAATAAATACTTAGTAAATCTAAATTCCCAAGAAAAAAAAAACACCTAACTCTCAACAATTACTTAAAATAACACCCAAAATTTCCAACATAACTATATAAATCTAAGATAATTAAATTACCTAAATTTTTGGGTGTTACATCATTCCTTGATGTGTTATTACTACAAGAAATTGTGTTTTTAGTGGCGCACCAAAAACGTCACTAAAACAAAAAATATGTCTCTAAAAGCATTAGCGATGCAAAGCCATTCGTCGCTAGGAGTGTCGTTAATTCCACGTCGCTAAAAGTTTTAGCGACACATAATTACGCGCTGCAAAAGATATACTTTTAGTGATGTTTCCGCATTACTAAAATCTTACTTTTAGTAACATATGTTATGTCTATTTATATTTTTTAGTGACGTATTGTAGTCGCCACTAAATGTGATGTTCTAGTGACAAATAATGTTGTTAATAAAGGTTAATTAGAAATCGTTACAAGCATCTTTTGCAACGTATTGAAGTGCGCCACTAAAAATTCCAACAATTTTTTTTTTGAAAAAAAACCAATGCTTTTAAAAGTATTTTATTTATTATATAAAAAATAATGTCCAATTTATTATATAAACTTGTTATAAAATGTCAAAGATAATTATATTGCGTTTGTTTTGCAGTCCAACAATGATATACAACATGATCAACTCAAACATCACATAAGCAAGAATTTAAGCTTTCTGTCAATTAAACTATTTAAGTTTCTTGAATCAACCCAAACTTTCAATCAAATAACTAACAAATTGCATATATATCCTTGAACATACATATAGTTGGTCACTACAATTTTAGTTCAAGAAACATAAACTTAATTAAAGAAGCTTGAAACTCAATGGCCTTCTATGAACTTGGCTTCAAATACAAACTTGGATTCCACAACTTAAACCAAAATACAACAATGTCAAGTTAAAAATAAGCAATCAATTAGAGCTAACTTAGAACAGATAAGTGTTCATCTTGTAGCATACTAAATCACTAGCAGACGCATTAAATCATAATTAATCAATGAAGAAACAAGAGAGAGAGTTACCTTAGTTAAAAGAACTCTCAAATAACTCCAAACTCAAAGTCTCACCGATTGTTATCTTCAACTCTTTTACCTTAGTTAAAAGAACTCTCAAATAACTCCAAACTCAAAGTCTCACCGATTGTTATCTTCAACTCTTTAAAATCTACAAAAAAAAAATGAGAATAGCATTAAAACTAAGAAATTTATCTTTTAAGTCTAAGAATCATGTCCTTGAAATAGAAACAAAATAGAAACAAAATAGAAACTCTAAGTCTCTTTTTCTTCTTCCATTCCTAGATGGGGAAGTACCATGAAAGACTAACTTGGTTCTAGTTAATTCAAATCCATACACTGAAGAATTAAAGAAACATAAAACAGACAAAAATACGAACCTCTTCCGGTTTTACGTTGATGACATGTGAGGTAAATCGAACTCCTGTTGACTCTACAATTACAATTATAAAATTGTTAACTCTAATGACAATACTAACGTCGAAATTGAGCTTCAAGAATTAAGACTCTAAAAATGACATGTATGTAAAAAAGACCCAATTTTAAGCACTTTCGCAACAGAAAGTAAAAAAAAATACAAGGGTAGAGATATGCCTTGATTGAACTTTAAAATTTTATTTTCTCGCAATCGATGACGAGGGAAAATGGGACTTTATAGACTAAGTTTAGGTAGAAAGTATCCATAGTTTATTAATGCCAATAAATAGAGAAGCAATAATGGGGATTAGCACAAAGCAAATATTTTAGATATAAAAAACAAGAATCAACTAATTGCCTCTTCTATTTTACCAAGAACTACTGAAAATTGATCCTTCTAATTGAGGGGTAACCGTTGGTGAAGGAGAAAAGCCTCCACTGGACTAAGTTGTTGATATGATCCATTAAAGGGGGTTTTTTCTTAGGGTGATGTAAGAAGAAAAGCATGTAAACATGAAACAATTATGAACATTATGCTCTAAGTTCATATGCAATAAGTATCAAATGTAAACCTCAAACTTGTGAGGAAAAAAATTTTACAAGTAAGTTCTGAGGATTGATATCCTGATGATAGATACCAATGTAATTATGTATGCAAGACAGTGCCCTACATATTTGCACCATAAAAGATAAATGATCATAAGACTCTAATAGTAAAATTATCAAACAATAAAATCCACATAATATTGATCTGGAAACCAAAATTATGTTTGTTATTAACTTATAACATTGTTACATGTAAAAACATATGCTTCTCAGAAGCCTAACACATTAGCAGAAACCTTCAATAGCAAGTCACATAGAAATAATTCGACAAGAAAATGGGACAAGAGCCCTTCCATTAAGAGGAGTGTAAATATGATCGCTTTCTATACTATAGAGACACGCAAAAACATATGCATCCCAGAAGCCTAACACATTAGCAGAAACCTTCAAGAGCTAGTCACATAGAAATAATTCGACAAGAAAATGGGACAAGAGCCCTTCCATTAAGAGGAGTGTAAATATGACCGTTTTCTATACTATAGAGACACAATGTGGAGTGGCCACTATAACAGAAGTAACCAAACTTGTTCCACCAAATTTTACAATCTCAATTCAGAAACTACCATTCCATATACCTTCATTCACTAACTCGAATGATGCAAACTCTCTTAAAGTTGTAACTTGTACATACCACAAGGAAGCCACATGCAAGAATCATAGAATAAGCATCGCATACCCCTACTACTTACTTGAAAGACAACAACAAAAGAATCGGTTCCAACTACATGTTCTACAATATAACTGATATTTTGGCATACCAGCGCAAAGCATATGTCATAGAGAACAATTAAGACACCATACTCAATGATCTCATAATCAAATGCTATATGTAACATGTTTGCCTTAAATCTGCCTAGATTGACCATTTCGACCACCAATCGTGGTTCTTATCACATGCCCTGCTTCAGCACCCACTCCATCAATGATGTATGGCTCACTATTCTACAGGAATGAAATCATAAAAATCCTAATGTCAAGCCTAAAACACTGCTTTACATATCCATAATCCATAAAGTGAAAATGAAAATATGCCATAGTGGCCATTGTCAATATATACAAAACACCGCTACTTTCTTTTTTTTTTTTTTTTTTTTTTTGGACAGACAAAAGGAAGAGGGATTTATTTTAAAAGAAAATTTTAACAGTTATAGAAGATAGAAATAATATCACTTGGAAGCAGGGATAAGTATCATTAAATTAATATAGTTGAAAGAGTGTTGAGAAATTGACGAAGTCAATTATATAGCTATTATCTAAAATGTAAGAAAAGCAATGAGCTTATACTGATAAAGAAATGAAATAGCCTCAAGTCATTACACCCATCTTCAATCTACATTCAATTCATACCATCCCTCAGGTTTATCATTATCCACTCAAATCCTTGTTTGAATGCATCACTGATAATATAAGATATCTATGACAAGAATGATGCGGATGGTGTGTCCCAATTTATGTAGCTGCAATTATGCACTCAATTGCTTGCTTGCATATGCTAGTCATGGTTTCCTTTGGCCGATAGATCTGTATTACAAAGCCAAGGTTTATCAATACCATTTTTCATGAAGCCCTTTCAACAATATATAGCTAAGTATATAATTCTCAAAGAAAAACAACCATTTGTTTAGAGAGAAAATTTCTAGTCTCTCTAATTGGTTATAGTTGAACTGTATTGAATTGCTTACAAAACAAGACCAACGACTAACTCAAAATTAAAGTACAGAACCAAAGCCAAAACAAATTAACAAAAAACTGAAAAATCTAACAAATTAATTGATACAACCTCTGAAGCTCGTACTCTATTAAAACTAGACAAACTCTGTTAATATTTCAAGATAAAGAGATAGATTAAATTAAGTATAATTTAATCGAATCGAAACGGTCAAAGTACACTCCATCGATGCAACAATTGAACCTTCATAATGTCACTTCAAGAGTTGAGAAACAACTAAAAGATTCGTGAAAATCAAGCAAACCAACTCATAATTTAATGGAATCAAAATGGTAAAAGTAGGCTCCATGGAAGCAGAAATTGAGCATTTACAGTATTCAGTTCAAGAATTAATGAACAAGTAAAAGAATGATGAAAATCAAGCAAATCAACTCTTACTCTGAAGGAGATTAAAAAGGGAAAAAGTTGAAGAAGAATGAAAGTATTAATTTGAACCTGAAAGTAACAATTAATTAGAGCGATGTAGATGAGTAGAGCGAGAGAAGTGAGTTGTTCAGGCTTAGAGCGACGTCGATGTTGAAGTCAAGGAATCAGTAGTCGAGAGAAGGAACAAGAGATCTCTAAAATGGAATGGCAAGAAAACAGTAGTCGAAACGTTGAAGAAGAGAGAACCCTATACGCTTGTGGAGATGGAAAGAGTGGTGAGAATGATTTTTTGTTTTATTAATTATTTAATGAAATGGGGTTGGAGGTAAATTTAAAATAAAAAGGGAAAATTTGGGAATTTGGCAAAGTTTTAGTAACATACATGTTTGTTGCTAAAACTATTTAGTGTTTAGTGACATTATTGTTGTACTTTTAGTGGCGTGGATTAAAAAAGTGTTGCTAATAGTAATATTTTTTTACACATTTTTTTTGTGTTGTTATAAACGATCTTTTAGTGACAAAAATTACTTGCACCCTAAAACTTTGTCACTGAATAAAGAATTTCTTGTAGAATTAGAAGTAAAGTTTGTGATGACTTTTGATAAGAAGCTGAGCTTATAACTCTTGTTGCGTTAGTTGAGCTATGTTCATCGCTTGGCCAGCGTAAATCGTCAACTACTCGAGAGGGTAAGTAGCAAGGATAAGGCTAACACACGCAAGGAAGAGTTTGGTGACAAGCTCCTCCTTAATGAGATAACATTTGTCATTTGTATCCTAAAAGGTGAACAAGTGTGAAAGTTAGGCACCGTGAGGTTGTTGTCCTTAAAAAAGAAGTTCTACAAGTATTAAAGCGAAAAATTCTAGACATAGCTTGCATTAGTATGCTTAGTCACTTGAGTTTTGAGAGGTGAGCAAGTGTGGTGTTTAAAGACTTCGAGAGGAGCTCGCCTTAACCATGAGCTGGTAGAGCAAGTAATGTTGCATTGAAGCTCTCACATTGCTTAATCGTCTAATAATGCGTAGACCTTTCTTCGACCCCCTTCTCACATACAAGTTAGTTTGTATCATAGCTCGTAATTCATCTCCTCCCCCCTTTATAGACTCTTTAAGCTTAGATAGAAGCATTCTTTAAACAATTCAATTTATTCTTTATACCGCCTGATTGATAAGTAAACTCTAGAACTAAGCTTTGATATCAATTCCCTGTGTTCAACTTTGGAGACCTAGATAAACCTATTGCTCCGCTTATACTTGGGCAAGCAATAGAAAAACTTGTATCCAACAAGGATTTAGTGGTTGCACAGTAATGAGGCACATAGTGAGTATTTCACATACAATGATCATGACCAATGACTTGTCGCATAGAATTAATTGTACATTTAGTTAACCCCTTAAGTCTTAAGTTAACTTACGCGACATTCCAACCAAGTTCTTGGTGTCGTTGGTTAACAAAACACACACCACAACCATAAACAGACGAGCAAGTTTTTGACGTCGTTGTTGGGGAATTGATTTTTCAAACACTAGAGTAGGGTTTTACTTGGATTTTGGGCAAAGCATTTGGTCTTGGTGACTCATGCGTTCAGCCGAAGATCACATCAAGGTACCAGAGTAATATGTGATTGCTCGAACCAATCCCAGAATCAGTGTATCTTTCAGCGAGGAACTATGAGGAATCTTAATTGAAGCATTCGTTGAAAATGAAATAAGCCCTTGGAAAGCCTTATCTTTCAAAAAGTTTGACATACATGTTTAAGGGCATCAAGAAAGTGTCCTCGCGTTCAGTTCAACAAGATCACTATCTTGACTATTGGCTCAAGAAGGACCAAATTAAATTGTCTGGACATTGTGATGAATGGTTGGGAGCAGTGACCTATTGCGAGGAACAATCAGATGTAGAGGGTCATGTCACAAATAAAAAAAAAAAGAATGTTTGGAGTTATGATGCGGGAGTAAAGGCTATGCGGAGCAAGCACACGATGAGACCACAATTCATCTTCAGTAGCACAACCTAGACACATGGACGCATTTGTAAAGTATAATTCTTAAATCTCTACTCAGGTTGCATCCATGAAATTTTTGTGTGTATAACATACATGTAATTAGTTATAATTATTTTGTACATGTAAATCATTTTTGTAACCTAAGATTGTACATTCTCTTCAATCTGGGAGAATTGAAACATCTCGCTAAGTCTACAGAGTATTAGGGTTCGAATCATAACGTAATATGCGTTGTGATCTCTTCACACAATAGCAATTAAGTTTAGGGTTTCCACGGGAATCGTTAGGGTTATTTGGCAGTATGAATGTCTCATTGCTCTTTAAAAGTTCTTAAACTTTCAAGGAGCAATGAATACGCCGTACCTCGAGCCACACTCGTTTGTTAGCGTTTCAAAATCACATTTTATACGACAAGACTTTGACCTTACGGTAACCAACCCCTTCAACCCTGATTAAGAATGTCTACTTAAGGTACCCCAAATTTTTCTTTTAAATTTATCCAACACTTATGCAATCTCCATCTCTGTGAATTTATATTCCTTTCAATACAATTTACAGCTTTCAGTATAATTTTTTTTCATTTAGTCTGCAAGCGACTTCCTGCATTCATACAACTTTAATTTGTCCTTGCATCTCAATGATAACGTCAATGATATAAAATATGTGAATAAGGTTTCATTTGTTGCTGGAGTGTTTAACTTGTTGACAAAACTTACTAAGGAAATATTTCTATACTTTATTAAGCGAGCAAGTTTTACCTCAAACCTCTTTTGTAGTAATTTTCTGTGAATAATCTTATCATTCATTTTTAGCAATGAGGACACCGCTAATCTTTAAATTTGGGGGTGTGCGAGGTTCGTGCTAAAGATTTTGAAAATTTTTGAAAATCCTATGGCATCTTTTGAAAAACAGGGCGTTTTAACAAAAGTTAAAACTCTGTCAAAAAGTGTAAATTTTGATTTTTTTTTTTTTGTATTCAATTAAAATAACAACTCATATGTTGCCTCCTCTCGCTAAAATAAGAAGCATAGCTTCAAAAGTAAAAACCAGACAGTTGAGTAATAAGAGGCGATATGAGTTACAGTTGAGGAGAGAAATGGACTCATAAAGTACCTAGGATTTTTCACTAAATGCCAAACCTCAAACAAATAAGATAAATAAATATTCTTTCGTCGAATAAAAGGAGTCAAAATTCTTTGAAAATTTTAGCCACGGCTGATTTTGAAATTAAGATTTACTAGGGGTAATGAACAAGGAAATTTAAGTATTAAGCTTGTCGCGTTGTGAACGTAGAAGTATTTTCATAGCAAGAAGTATGTGATGAGAGTAAAGAAGAAGGTAAGACTTTAAGTAAACCCTTCAGGTAATCAACAGCATCAACAAGCATTCTTCAAACGTAGGGCGTGCATTAGTGGATTTTCAAACGGACAGCGAGCATTCTTCAAACATATTACTTCCATCTCACATGACGTTCATCCAAGTATTAGATTAAGCTTCAACGACAAAAGACGCGCCTTTTTCTTACGAATCATTTTCTAGCTGATTTTCTACCTTTCAAGTAGTTCTTGGCAATCGATTGCTATCACCATAACACTCAGATTGGCCCTCCCTTCGAGCAACCAATGGCAATAGTCGACGAGTCAACTTTGATAATGTCTGAAGAAGTTTTAGTTCCTATAAAGAGAAAGTTGTTCTTAGCAAAGACTAAGATGTGTTAACGTAAGGATAGTCAACATAGCATGAACATTACACACCTGTACCCAAAACTATCACACAACAAACTAGCATTACGTTTGGTGCCTTCTCACCAAAATGCAGAATCAACAAAATCTCCATATTTAATAGTTTTATATTGTAATAAATGTTGTGTATTATTTAACCAAATGTAATAAAATATGCATATTTAATACTTTTATATTGTTATATAATTCGAAACTCTTATTAAAAATATATAATATGCATTATTTAACTATATACTATCAAAATTGTTAGTAAATGATTTATGATATAATTGAAATAACTTACTAAACATCTTAAAGATATATATTCCATTATTATAGGGGATAGTTGCTGCAATCTCGTCCTGCAACAAAATACCAGATTTAGTTAGGATTTAATAATGTTGAAACATGGTTTGTAAAATACATTGTATTTCCCAAATCCACGTAAACTTGCAACATGATGGGTCCACTAAAATACATTGTACTTTGAATCTACAAACTATCATAGAATCAGGGGCAGTCCTAAAACTTCAAAGAAGAGAGGAAGGAATGAACCTCCAAAAGAAGAGAATGTTGTGTAAAAAAAAAAACGGATTACTAACCCAAGATGAAAAGCTTAGTAATCCGTCTTTTTTTAATTGATTTTTTAAGAAATGCATTGTAATTGAAACCCAAACGAACATGTGTAGGCTAGCAAAAGGAAAGTTGTGAAACTAACAAATGAAGAACAAAAGAAAGAACCAGAAAAAGATGAGAATGTATAGTGTCTACATTGTTGTACTTCAATTAATATAGTATAGTGCATTTAGTACGTTAATAATAGAGACATTAACCAATCAATCTTTAATGAACAAGAGAGTACTGAAAGTCAAGATTATAAACGAGAAGAAGACCAACAACAAGAAGGAGAAGATGAAACAGATCCACAAGAAGGAGAAGATGAAACAGAGGATCGTGAAGAACATAGTTCATAAACTAAGAATATAAATATACAATTTAAAATAATAAAAGAGAAAAATATAAAAAAAACGTTGCAATTAAAAAATTATTAGAACCACATATTTCATAAATTCAAAACATGCTCTGTATTTTCGGAATCTAAACATATAAGAATGTTTCAACTTTGCCCTATATTAATGGAATATATTAAATATAGATTATGGAAATGTAGAAAATAAACATATAAAGATATATACAGTTTGAGATAATAAAAAGGAAAAATATAAATAAACGTATGTTCAACACTTATTACAACTACATATCTTCTGCATGTCACATTCGCCCTGTATTTGAAATCTAATTAAAAATGGATATTATGTATTACTTAATTATATAATTCCAAACTCTTATTAAATTTATATATTATGTACTATTTAACTATATACTACCGAAATTGTTAGTAAATGATTTATGATATAATGAAATAACTAACTAAGCATCTGAAAGATATATATTCCATTATTATAAGGGAAGTTGTTGCAATCTCGTCCAGCAACAAAATCCAATGTTTAGTCAGGATTTAATAATATTAAAACATGGTTTGTAAAATACAATGTATTTCCCAAATCCACGTGAGCTTGCCCACAAGATGGACTTTGAATCTACGAATTATCCTAGAATGAGGAGCAAAGTCGAGATTAACAAAATTCCATAAATGCACAGGTCCCATTTGCAACAAAATCCAATATTTATTGTTTGCAAAAATGACAAAAACAAAGCTAGACCACATATATAAAATGTAAAATATCACAAATGTCCTCGCTACTGATACACATTTGATATACCTAATATTCCTTGATACACCTAATACTCCTTGATACACTTGATATACATTTAATACTTCTTGATAACCTTTGGACCTTGATACACTTGATGAACTATGAAAGTCTTTGATATATTTGATACCTTTTGATACACTTCAAACACCTTGATATACCTAATACTCTTTGTTTCACTTGATTCTTCTTGATACACTTAATACCCTTTCGACCTTAATACACTTGTTATGCTTCATTGGTACACTCAACAAATTTGTTACGCTTGATACACGTGATATGTTTGATATACCTGATGTATTGCAAATACACTTAATATTCTTCACTAATACACTCGATTGATTAATTACAGTTGATATGCTTGAAGTCTTACTTATACACTTGATACACTATTAATATACACTTGTAAACTTGTATACCTTATAATGATTCACTTTACTAATATGCTAATATACTTTAATAATATATTATTCGTATACTTTATAATGATACACTAAATTACATCGTTCATATACTTATTTAATCAATAACCTACAATAAACTGCATAAATTTTGAAAAAAAAAAATCACGTAGTAAGTATATCAACCAACTAATACATATAATATAAATATATCACAACATTATATATACAAAACTGATACAAAGTAAAATCAAAACAAAACCAACATAAAAAATAAAACAAAATCATTTGAAATTAAATTTAACTCAATATACACATCAAAGAAAGTAGAAAAAAATCACAAAAGTTAACTTACTTCGTGAAGGGATAAAAGCCCTTGGTAGCAAAACATTTTATAGAACTATTTCTCAATTTAATTTGGAGATCTCAAAATACCAATACATTGTCAAAATAATATAGAAACAAATTGTCTTATTATAACTAAAAAGCTAAGTATGCTTTCTAATTATAGACTAGAGAAAGAAAAACTTACTTGTTTGACATCTTTAAATCTATAAAATAAATCTCCAAATTGGGACACCACCCGTCGGACATCTTTCTATCCTCTAAGATGAGATTGGTTTGTGGGAACCAATTGGAATGGAAAAAAGTTTAGAGATTTTTTAGAGAAAAACTCTTTTGTAGAAAAGCAAAATTATTGATTTTTTTTTATTTCATTGAATTGTTGAAGAAAACTGTTTTTTTAGATATTTATAACTCTCTTTCCTTCTTAGAGTAGAAAAGAAGGTAGGAGAGAATCATGAGATTCTATTAATTTAAAAATATCAAATTAATAAAAAATTCAAATCAACTAATTAATTAACTAACTAATATAAAAAATTTAAAACTCAATTTCAATGCTTAAAAAGCCCTAAAAATATTGTTTTTAGAATTTACATTATTTAAATCATAGGATTTAAAAACAATTTTCAAAATCAGAATTTGAGTTGTCAGCTAAACATGTATTCACTTGTGAATCTAAAAATATAAAATAGAATTTAGATTGCAAATCAAACATTCCCTTAATTTTTAAGAACATTTATAATTTTCAACTTTTTTATAAGTTGGGGGATTGTCAAGATTAATATCTAACAAGGAGGGAGTAATGTCAAATATGATAATTGAGAAAAGGAACAATAAATAATGTGTGTAAAACTTAAAATTGTACAAAGGAATTTAGAGATGAATTTTGGAAGAATTTGAAGGGTATGGATGGATGGATGGAATGGATGGATTTGAGAATTGAAAGAAACATAAAGGACACCACTTGCAAATTTTTTATCTCATTCAAACAAAATAATCCACTAAGACACTCAGACCGTCTTCTTATCTTGTGACGGATTCAATCATCTTGTATCCACGCCCACGTGTCATCTATCGCTCCTCAGTTGTCCTTTTAATACAAATTTTACTTACTCTGACCTTTTGTCCACGTGTCACTCACTCATTAACTGGGCCAACACAGCATCCCCATTATTTGCTCAAGTGGCAACATTTTAGAGAGCCTTCAAAATATGGGACATCTTACGTACAGAGGAGTTAAATTACAAATGACCAACCATTTTAGGATCTATTCTTCCTATCAATTTTCATCTTCTCAACTTTAAAATAGGTCAATCAATCTATTTTTATATGATAAAGTTTTTGTTTTTTTTTTTAATTGACGAAGCTTGGAGATGCAACCTTGAAACTTTAAGCTTTCCCTTTTACATTTATATAGACAAATTCAATTTAAAGAAGTTAAATAGGTTGATTACACCGTCTCAAGATGAGAATAGCCAACTATTGTAAGGTGTGTCTTTGACTTCAACAAAAAATAGAGGCGCAGGAAAAACTAAAAAATTTTTCTTGCATCTCACGAAAACAGGTTGAAAGTTGAAACCAATAGATATGCCAGTTTTGGAGTGAAGATTAAAAAAATAAAAAATTATGAAATGGGTTTAAGTTTGACAAAATTCTAATCCAAAATAACTTAACCGACAGATATGTATGTATCATGTATGTGTAGTTTAAATTCCCTAATATACGGATTTGTCCATTCCGTTGTGCACTGGGTTTACACCCCGAGCCCAATACACACATGGCTTGGCTGGACCAAATTTTCAAAATCATCGGTTTGATTTCTCTTATATCAGCCCAATATCTGACTTTCAAATTTTCCAATCTAATCCTATCTGTCTATAAAAGGTCAGATCTAAAGGTCCCATCATTGTTTTTCTTTTTTCATTTTTTAGATAATTTGTTTGTGCTTAGTTTTTCTCTCATTTTCCAAAACACTGTCATTTCTGGTCTCTTTTCCAAACTTGGTGGGGATCTGTCAGTCATTTCACTGTCCATTTTCTGCAACAAAATGACATTCTTAAATCTTAAGATTGTTTGTTTTTTCTTATACCCATTTTTTAAGTAATAAATTATTTGCTTCTTATCAATAAGTCTATCTCTATTTTACCATCTGGTCCTTGTTGATATAGATACTTTGCTGCTAAGCTCATCAATAAGAGCAAATCACTTTCTTCTCTTATTTTTCTACTAAGCTTGCATCAGTATCTACACATATTACTTAAAGGAAATCAGTTAGAAATTATTCGAGTGATAAAACTTCAGTTCAACATGTAGAACTAGAACGAACTCACTCATGATGGTGAACTTTCAAATTCAAGCTACTAACATTGAAACAGCTTTACATTTTCATTGGGTAAATTACTTTTTTTTTTCTTTAAAGCGGAAACAAAAATAAAATAAAGAAGATGAATTTACAAGGTATGAGTATAATTATCAAATGTCTCTCAACTGCATATGCAATTTATCACCTTACATTTACAAGTGGGAAAGAGGAGAAAATCTGTGTTCAACATGGAAGAAACAATAATCTACTACTAAACTCAACTCATCTTCATGTGTTGTAAAATATGGTGACTGTGTGCTATATACAGACAAAATAATATTTTGGCAATGGTGGTTTTGTCACCCAACAAGCCAGGTTTCAGATCAACAAAAAAGAAAGAAATAAAAAAAATAGTCAGGTAAGTGTAGTTTCTGACCAACAAGGATCAGCAAACAAATATTTGTAGAGGAGCTGGCCTTTATGGCAACTACCACGCAAATCTTGGAGCAATCTTCTGTTTTCTGTATTATTGGATGGGATGACAAATTGAAGCTCTGATCATACACCCTTTTGTGACCTGCCCCGGAAATTTTAGTCGTTGAATCTTCTGTGCACTCCGCCTTTTCGAACCCATCTTTCATCTTCGGGTGATATGGAACCTTCCTGTGATAGAATCAGACAGCTTATCATTATGCATCCAAATCATTCACTTGGTTAGATAAATAAAGAATGCATCTTTCCAAGCAAACATCAGAGTGATTCCTTCCTTTTTGTAAAGTATAGTTAAAAATTGTACTCAGCAGCTTCTAGCCTGGTTTAGTGGGTCATAATCATACGCCTCTCCAGCCTTCACAAACCGTCCCTTCACACGCCTTCTGACATCAGCTCTCGCTTTGCGAGTGGCGTATCTCACTGTTTTCTCAAACCTACAAGTCAGGATTGAAAATCAATTTAAAATTTATAAAAGTTCATGATGTGACAAGTCAATTCATTACAAAAAAAGCGATGGGAGATCTTAAAGTCCATTCCGAGGACTATCACTGTCATTCTGAGACTGGAACAGCTAACAGTTAGCACTAATGGAAGCAATGAAATGAAAAACATAAAGATCCACTGCCCCGCACCAGCTCAGCAGGAAGAAAGACAAGTGTCCGTCTATTTACTTCAAGAATCAGAACGAAAAGAGGCAACAAAAACTTACTTGCGCGTCTTCTTTTTCTCCTTATAACGCTGAACGGCACTATTGCGATCAGTAGATGGGAACGAACTTTCAGTGCCAGGTGCACACCATGGAGGCTCACCCATTAAAAGCATTGAAGAGGCTCCACAGTCTTGATGATCACCAGCACTACTCTCACCAGTAAGGCCAGAAAAGGACATACCCGACTGGGCTTGCCTTGAATTGAAACAGAGAATCGGTTCGGTTTTAGTACTCATCACTGAGTCAGCAGAGGCACCATTGCTGTAAGCTGGCTGCATTTGTTGGACCACTCCCATGGAAGAACCCTGTAAAAGGTCATGTCAGTTCCGGTATGGCTTTCGAGTGACACTGAAGAAGCATTGCATTATGTACTATATATGGGATAAAGGTCCAATTACAGTGTCATCTCATAAGAATGAACATTCAAAACACAGGTTGATGCATACATGAGGAATTTGACTTCAAGACATATATTTCTACTTTGAGCCGGAGTCCAATGTTTTCCTAAGAGGCAAAATTTTACCTTCTAACTTCTCTCTTTCAACTTCAAAATTCATTTTTTCTTTTTTCTCCAGGAAACTAGTCATTTATTAAAAAAAAAAAAAACCTAATCTTTTTACTTAACAAGACTAAAAAGGATGCCCTTTCTTCTTCACTCCGTTCTTTCAAACTAATAGATTCCGATCTCAACCCCTCCCCGGCGCCCAAAAAAGGAGCAAGTTCATGGAACTTCAGATGAAGGTTGATATAATGCTAGTGCTTTAACTCAAAATAATCTCAACCAAACATCACTACTATTAACTTTACCAGATGACTTTTTCAATCTTTTATCAAGTAACCAAGCTCTGCGTGGAACTCATAGAGCACCTGAATTAAACTAATCTCAATAACTAGTTGTCAAGGATCACTTCAAGGACTTCGTGTTAAACCTCCAATTGAGAGGAGATGTACCTGAGGCTGTTTCGGGAGACATCAATTGAGAGGAGGGGAAGGCTGTGGGACCCGCTTGTCTGTTAGTATATAAGGAATGTTTTGGGTATTGATGCCCTAGGTCTTATTTTTTTGGTAAAAGCTGCTAAAGGGATTCCAGCCTTCTCAAAGGAGCTGGCTACTACTTTATTTGTTCGTCTTAATTTCCATTTGAATTCTTCTTTTGTTAGACTCTAATTCTGTCTTGTGGAGTGGTTGATAATAGTTTTAGCTATTGTTGGGATTTTCCTGAGTTTCAGGTTAAGGAATCTTAACAAATTGGTATTAGAGCCCTAACATTCTGGGGTGGCCGGCCGGCGTAGAAACAAACGGAGGAGAGATTGAAAACGAATGAGAAGGATATCAGGGAATTGAAGGAATTAGTCCTAGGGTTGACCAAAAGTGTCGAAATATTGGCAGAGAAACTTAGAGAAAATAGTGCTAGTCGCCGACGGGAAGAATCTGGTACGTCGGATGGTTCTGTGTTGAAGATGAAAGGAAAAATGGAAGAGGACCATGGCATGATCGAAAAGGATCAGGGTTCGTCCGACAAATGCAAATACACAAAACAGGAGATGCCCATTTTTATGGGGGAAAACCTGGAATCCTGGGTTTATCGAGCTGAACATTTCTTTAATATCCATGGGTTAGAGGAATCCGAGAAGGTCAAAGTGGTTGTGGTGAGTTTTGCTTAGGACGAGGTGAATTGGTTTAGATGGAGCAACAATAGGAAAAAGGTATCCTCATGGGAAAACCTCAAGAAGCGGATGTTTGATCACTTGTCCTACAGGAGAAGGGAGTTTGGGAGAGCGGTTGATTAGAATTCAACAAGTTGGTCGTACACTGATTATGTAAAGAAATTCTCTCAAATATTCTGCACCATTATCGGTATGGGACAGAGTGTTATAATGGATGCTTTTGTGACGGGATTGGAGAGGGAGCTTCGAGTAGAAGTAACGAGTGGAGGAATGTATGAGGGAAGCCCAACTAGTTAATGATCGAAACTTAGCCCTAAAGTTAGCTTTAAATGAGTGGGGGGTCCACACGCCGAGAAGGAAAGAAGCCCAAGGCTACCCCAATAACAAGTCCAATACTACTCGTCTAGAAGAAACCGGACAAAAAGAGCATGGAACTTATATGAGACAAATCACGATTCCCATTCGAGAAAACTACGCAAAACGTGAGCCACCAGCGAAGAGGCTGTCTGACGGTGAGTTCCGAGCTCGCCTCGACAAAAGTTTGTGGTTCCCCTGCAATGAGAAGTACTCACCCACGCATCGTTGTAAGGGGATAAAAAACTGGGAGTTGATGTTGTTCATATTCAACGAGGACGAAGATACAGAGAAGGTGGAGGGCACCGAGGGTGAGGAAGCTGAAACATTGGAATTAAAAAGGATGGAAATCACAGAAGAAACAGAAATCTCACTTCGCACCATCAATAGGTTTCCCCAAAAAGGGGACTATCAAGCTAAAGGGTGGAATTAACAAAAAAAGGGGTTATTGTATTAATCGATAGTGGAGCGTCACATAATTTCATAAACTGAATATTATTAGAGGAATTGAATCTGAAGGTAACCGAAGGAACAAAATTCAGAGTTACAATAGGAGACGACACTGAAATCAAAGAGGCTAGAATTTGCAAAAGGGTTGAGGTAAAGCTACCAGAGTTGAGTATTCGGGCTGATTTTCTAGAAATCAACCTGGGTAAGATGGATGTTGTTTTGGGAATGCCATGGTTATTCTCCACGGGCTTTATGGGTGTACACTAGCAGATAAAGACGATAGCGTTCACGAGGGGAAAGAAACCAATAGTAATCAAACGGAACCCGACGCTAACTACAACAGAAGGTTCCCTAAAAACCCTGAAGAAAACATGGGAGGAGGACGACTAAGGGTTTTGGATAGAATTTCAAAAACCTTGAGATAGAAACCGAAGGTGACGAAGTGACAGAGAGGGGAGATGAAGAAGGAATTCTGATGATGCAAGCTTTATCAAGGTCGTATGAGGACATATTTGAAAACCCAAAGAAGTTACCGCCAAAGAGATATAGATCACAGAATATTGACAGTCCCAGGACAGATACCTATTAACGTGAAGTCATATACGTATAGATGCATACAAAAAAGGAGAAAGAGAAGCTGGTTAGGGAGATGCTTGAGGCAAAAATGATTTGCCCCCGTCGAAGTCCGTATTCAAGCCCAGTATTGCTGGTAAAAAAGAAAGATGGCGGATGGCGTTTTTGCATTGATTATTGCAAACTGAATCAGGTAACATAGCGGATAAATTCCCTATTCTAATAATCGAAGAGCTACTAGATGAGCTTCAAGGGGCAGCCGTGTTTTCAAAATTGGACTTCCGTTTCGGGTACCACCAAATAAGAATGGAAGAAGGGGACATTGAGAAAACTGCATTATGGACACATGAAGGCCCCTATGAGTTCCTAGTCATGCCGTTTGATTAACAAACGCCCCTGCCACTTTTCAGTCCCCCATGAATCAAGTGTTTCGTTCCTTTCTCCATCAATTCGTGTTGGTATTCTTCGAAGATATTCTGGTATACAGCTCCGACATCACTACACATGAAAGGCATTTGGGGGTGGTGTTCTCGGTTTTGAGAGACAACCAGTTGTTGGCAACAATGTGAAGTACATTGAAAAGTGTGAAATATGCCAACGAAAAAAATTTGAGTCCTTGACACCGGCTGGATTCCTTCAACAGTTGCCATTACCAGAATTGATATTGGAAGATTGGACCATGGAGTTCAAAGGACTACCAAAATTGGGAGGCTATGATTCCATTATAATGGTGGTTGATAGACTGAGTAAACTCAGTCACTTCATTGTCCTGAGACATCCCTTACTGCCAAACAAGTGGCTGATGTGTTTATAGGAAGGGGGTGGTCAGTAAGCATGGGATCCTAAAGTCGATAGTTATCGATCATGACAAGATTTTTTTAAGCAGTTTTTGGAATGAATTATTTGCAGCAATGGGAACTTCGTTAAAAAGAAGCACACCATATCATCCACAGACCGATGGGCAAATGGAAAGGGTGAATTGATGTTTAGAAACTTACATAAGGTATATTTGCAATGAGCAGCCGGCGAAATGGAGCAAATGTATACCCTGGACAGAGTTGTAGTATAACACTACATTTCATGCTCGTCTAAACTGACTCCTTTCCAGGTAGTTTATGGTAGACCCCCCCTCACCTAATTTTGTATGGTACCCGTAAGACAGCAAATGACAGTGCAGAACAGTTACTCATGGATCGAGATATGACCATTAATGCATTCAAGAAAAATCTAGCGCTGGCGCAAAACTGGATGAAAAAACAGGCCGACCTACATTGCAGGGAATTGAACTTTCAGGTAGGTGATAAGGTATACTTGAAACTGAGACCATAACAGCAGCGTTCTCTAGCTAGGTCCTTATGGTATCATTGAAAAAATAGGAGAAGTGGCTTATCGTTTAGATCTACCACCCGAAGCTCTGATTCACAAGGTATTCCATGTATCTCAATTGAAAAAGAAGTTGGGACAGAATCTGCAAGTTCAGCACTGCCCTCCAGCGTTAACAGAAGAGTTTGAGTTACAATTGAGACCAGAAACTGTGTTTGGGGTGAGGTGGAAGAGAGAAATCGGAGGCAATGAATGGTTGGTCAAATCGAAAAAGTTGCCGGACAGTGAGGCCACCCGGTTGTCTGTATATCTCATGAATCAACAGCTTCCTTCTTTCCACCTTCGGGACAAGGTGCACTTCGAACCGGCCTGTATTGTGTTAAACTTCCAATTCTGTATACCTATAAAAGGAGGGGCAAGAGAGGAAATGTACCTGAGGCTGCTTCGAGAGAGATCAATTGAGAGGAGAGGAAAGTCTGTGGGACCCGCTTGTCTGTTAGCATAAATAAGGAAAGTTTTGGGGATTGATGCCCTAGGTCTTATTTTGGTAAAAGCTGCTAAGGGCTTTTAGAGAGAGAATTCCACTCTCAAAGGAGCTGGTTACTACTTTATTTGTTTGTGTGTCTTAATTTTCATTTGAATTCTTCTTTTGTTAGACTCTGATTCTGTCTTGTGGAACGGTTGATATTATTGCAATATATATATTGAGCAGAGTACTGTATCTTTTAGCTATTGAGTTTCAAGTCAAGAAATCTTAACACATGGAGAGAACGGCCTTTAAGAGTTAAGACCAAAATTTACGGTAGTAATATCTAAAGAGAGAAGCATGGGATAATGGGAGAACAATAGCATAAATATTGGCTAATGAAAATTGTAATAACTGAAATAAATAAATTAAAACAATCACCTCTGCAACAACTGCACTGTGGGAAACTGAATCTTCAAAAGACAGGCCTTTTGCCTCAAAAAAGCTTTCAATTCCACCATTCTCAAAAAACTCTTCAGAATGATTAAGGCTCATGCTAAATAGGTCCTCATAATTTTCAAGATTCAAATCCATTTCATCCATATCAAACTCCTTGTAGAGGTCGTCATCCTCACAGCAGACTTCAGCAACTTTTGTTCCAGGACAGCAAAACTGCATGCCAAAAATGTGATGCCTCAAAAGATCCTTGACAAGAACCAATAAGCAGAAATTGGGAAATCTGCAGCAACATGCATTTGCCATATAATGACAATCAACCAAAAAAATCTATTAACGTGTTTAGAAATAAAGTTCAAACTCAAAGTATTACCGGCACACCCATATCATTTATGATTGCTCAAGTAGATCATTATTTAAAGAGTTGTGAGAACATTATTTGTAATCAGAATGAAATGAAGGTGTGAAAAGTTCAATGATTATTCAAAGAAACTTCAACGTTGGATTCTGTAAAACCCCTAGTTAGGATCATATGGGGAGAATTAGTATGATTAGTAGGACTGACATTTTAGTGATTAGATAGTAAGTTTGTTAGGTTTTTCTGATTATAAATAGAATGGAGAGCGTAGGTAGAGGTGAAGAGTTTTATGTGAGGCTTCCTCATTGGGAAATTTGGAGAGAGTCTAGCCCTCACGAAAGGCTAGGGGTTACATTGTTACTTTCTTATGAGATTACAGCATATTTTAATATATTTCCATATTTTATTTTCTTGTACTTGATTTTGCTGCCAAGTTTCTTGTTAGAACCCTTTTTCATATATTTCCATATTTTGTTAGAAACTTGGCAGCAAAATCAAGAACAAGAAAATTATCATTCACCTTGGGTAAAGCCACATTATCCAATTCAACTGGCTGATCTGAAGTGTGAGGCCTAGAGCCAATGAGTGAAGATGATCCAACCAAAACATTTGACTTTTCCCTGCTACAAACATCACTGGCTTCAGTTGACCCAGGCATTCTTTGACCAGCGTTGTTCTCCGAAAGACTCCAGGCGCCCGTCAAGTCAGTTTCAGCAATGCTCATCAATCCCAACTCTTTCTCACAAGCATCATTTACAGATGGAACATCCAACACAAAGGACCAGATGCATGAAAGTTCAGCAGCCGATGGACAACCAGAGTAACAATTGATGGTTTGTCTCTTGTGTGATGATGAAGCAAGGGTAGATGTGCCATGACCTGTCCAATCACAATTTTGACACAGAGAAACTCTCTCTTCAATACACCTCACTGTGGAGGGTTGCAAATGGCATCTTTCACACAACAGTGTTCTCGTATGACGCCTCGACAAGGCGTTAGCAGAATGGACATTACGGTCACATGATAAGCACAAACATGCAGCATCAGATCGGCAGTAAACCATTGACCTCTGATCCCCACAAAAATCACACATGAAACCCATCTTTGCAATTGACTTTTCAGATCTCTCTGAGTTCAAATTTTCAAACCCAAGAGTGGCTTCTTCAGGGACTGCCAAATATGGTGAATTTCTTTCCAAAACCTTCAAGAATTTGATATGATACAGATTATCACCACATATTTTGTATAGAAAAAAGCAGGATATTTGAAATAGAAAGAAAAACAAATTGGAAAGGCATTTATATGTTAAATAAATAAGACATGTGACTGTTTACAGCATTTATTTCCTCTGATCCTTGCAACCATAACAAACCAAGTCAAAACCCAGAAATAGAAAACACATGTGAAAGTATTGTAATTATTATTTTTAAAAATAAAAAGAAAAGAAAAGAAAAGAAATAGTTTATTTAAATAGAACTAATTCCCAAAAATATCATTTAAATGCTCTACTTAAAAGAAAATTATATGGGTAGATCCAGAAGGTTTGGAGCTATAAAGAAATCAAAACAGAGCAAAAAAAGAGTACAACCCAACACAAGAACTAACCAGTTAGAAGAACAAACCAGGCAAAATCATCTAAAGGCACAATAAAGAAAAAACACATATAGAAATAAAATTTAGGATATGAAAGGGATGAATATAAAAAGGAAGAAAAAGCATGGTTTGAAGGCATGAGAATTCTGATAAAAGGAATCAATCAAATCAACTTGCCTTGGAAGGCAAAAAGAAAACAAAGCAAAAACTTCCATTTGCAGAACATGAGATAGAGAAAAGAAAAACCACAGAACAAACAGCAAAAAAGTGGCTAAATCTGTTGATCATAAGCATATGAAAATGAAAAATAAGGGGGGGGAAAACCAGCAAGAATCCATATGGTGAAAAGGATATGGTAAAAAAACAGGAAAGAAAGAGAAGAAACATACCGAAGAGAAAAGAGCTGAGTTTTGAAGGAGAGGTTTTGGATAATAATTTAAGAAAGAAAGAAACCCTAAAAGATGGAGGTTTGTTGAATTTTTTTTAGTGTTGAGATGGATAGAGTTAGAGTGACAGAGAGGGAGGAGGATGAGAGAGGAGGAAATGTGGATGTGGATGTGGATGTGGGCATATGATGAGTGTACAGAAAAATGTGACAAAAAGGCTCAAAAAGCAAAAAAGTTTTCTCTTTTTGCAGATAAAAAGTGCAAAGAGAGAGAAACCAAAGCTTCAAAAAGTTCACAAAATAAATGAAATTTATGTTCAAAGTGGGACCATGTCCTTTTTCCTTGTGAAACCATATGTTAGGCTTACCCCCTTTTTAATTACTTTTCTTGGATTAGATTGGAAGATTAATGTACCCACCACTGTAACCATACCAAAAAACAAAAAAAAAAAAAACAAAAAGTGACATATAATGACATAATTTTACTTAATGAATTATTTCATTTTTGGATCATCATTTTTTTCTTTTTCTCTTTTTTTCTCTTATATTCATTACGTTGGTTAAAGTTGGTAAGTTATTAATGTAAATCTTATAATCCAACAATACGTTAGGATTATGTCCCTCCAAACTAATAACTAATAAAAAATTACCAATAATGGTTTGTGATTCAAATCTTATAATTCAACAATAGGATTTGTATTCCTAAGAAATGATCACTATATGACAATTTTTTTTAAAAAAGAACACAAGCTTCATTACATTTAGCATATAAAAAGAATTAATACAATAATAAACGAAATATATATATAATTTTAATAAGAGGCTAAGATGTTATTAATTCAATTTATGGTGAACACCTAATAATAATATTAGTATTATGAAGCGAAACTCACGTTCTTATTTGTTACAATATGGTTAGATAATATAAGTTTGCAGTTAGACACATCTTAAGCAAATGATTCAATAAGTCAGATTATGAAATCACTATTTTATTATATATATTGGTCCTCTACTCTCCTAATAATGAAGACCTTATTTTATTGCTCTACTATTAAAAAATTATTTATAGAAAAATCCAAATATCACATGATGAGCTATATATATATATATATATAAAACAGTACTATAAATGTGGAATGGGTAGATTTTCTTATAGCCCTTTTAAGACAAAAAGCTATTTCAACGATAATTCTCAAATGCTTTAATTTATTTTGTCGATATTTCAGCTTTTCATTGAATATGATAATAATGTGTATATATATATTTTAATGAAAACTGATATAATGGAAGATTTTCAAACCGACTATGGAGTAGGACGAGGTCACAATAAATAATTTATTTCCAACTAATTTTGGAAATTTGGATGTGGAATATTTTCACCACATTGACTTCATAATTATATTTGGATTATTTAGAATGTCGGCAATAAAATAATTCAAACTCCATTTTCTTTTTAACATTTGGTAGAATAAATGGTTTTTAATTATAGTTATACTTTCTTTCAAATATTTTTATGCGTAAATTTGTTTGATTATACTACACTCAAAATATTGAAGATTATAATTAACAACACTTTGAATAATTCAAATTTATATATAAAAGACTATAACAGACTATTGACCACTATAAGTAATTTGCAATGGCTAAGTAATATTGATGATGATTAATTGAGGTTACTAAAGTGGTCTAGCACAAGACGACGAGTAACAGTAAGTGACGTGTTTCAATAGCTAATAATAGACCATTACAAAAGTAGATTATGGCCGGTGTTATTAGAGGTAACCATTGGTAAGTCTAAAAGTTGAAAATATTTTAGTCATTATTATATATTAGGAAAATTTTAGATGGGTCACAACTAAACCATCCAAAATCTATTTTTAAAAAGTTTGATTTCAAATATTTTGCTTTAAATCATTTTTTTTTTCAATCTCAATTTAAAGAAAAAAAAATTATTTTTAGTCATCATTGTTGGATGTTCAAAATTCTGGTAATACAATTTCTTAGAACATATAATTATTTCAAAATCAATTCAACACACAGTTTTAATCACATACTTCAATTCATCCATTTATTATGTTTTATTACACACTAATGAAACTATATTGTTTAAAATGTGATAAGTATTAAATGTATAATCCAACATCACAAACTTGTCCCATTCTATACTATAGAAGGGTCCAAAAAATGATGATAGAGAATGAAATTTCCCATGAGATAGGAAATTGGGAGGTCATCTTCACTTGGAAGGGATATTTTTAGAACGAATACAAAGTTTAGAGATAATTTATAATTTTGCTTAAAAAAAGAGAGGATAAAATCATCCATCTTGATTGGAAATTAATTGACTTTTTCATATGAGGAGCCCACTAAATTATTGACACCCCAACCCTCATCATTGAATTCCCCATCATATCCTTTCAATCTCTACACTATTTTCTTTGGTTAGTATATGGAGGAAGATTGTTTGTCCTCCAAAGAGTGGATAGAGAAAAAAAAAAGGAAAAGAAAAAAAACCCTCAA
Source organism: Cucumis hystrix (assembly GCA_025688845.1). Classification (NCBI taxonomy): domain Eukaryota; kingdom Viridiplantae; phylum Streptophyta; class Magnoliopsida; order Cucurbitales; family Cucurbitaceae; genus Cucumis; species Cucumis hystrix. Next base: position 9,820,226 of record CM046893.1, read on the forward strand.
CTTTTATTTTTGTGTAAAAAACATGGATAAATTTCAAGAGTTTCAAAAGCACCTTTAAACTTTAAAAAAGGGTTAAATAGATTTCTTTACTTTATTTTTGGATGAAAATAATTAAAGTTTTGTTTAAAAAATATTCCTTAACTATTGAAAAAGTTTCAAAAATACATCATTGAGCTTCAAAAAGGTTAAGAAATATTCTCATTGATCTAAATTATACACCAATTTTCTCACCAACTAAAATCAAAATCAAAGTTTTAAGTTGAAACCATAGTTTTGAATTTATTTGACTATTTACACATAATGATAGATCACGAACACAACCAATCTCAATAGTTATTGTTGTAATTAACATACAATTAATTGTTAAATAAAAAAAGAAAGATTTAGACAAAAAACCTAATTTGACTATGAATTTTCACAAATGTCTTAGACTATAAATTATTTTCTTAATTAGGAATTCGTATAATTTTTGGACAATGCTAACCTTATAATCATTATTAATTATATATTATATTCGTAATAATATTTAAATTATTTCTTTATTCAAAATACTTTCAATTTAATATGATTTTCATAACTTCCTTATATAAATGTGTATCTTTATTAGGGTAATAATTTGAAAAATATTTTTTCATGAAGTATAAAACAAAATCTATTCTAATATGAAAAATTATGGAATGTGAACAATCTTTCATCCTCATCACAAATTTCTACCTAGTTTTCAATCGTCAACGACAACCCTTTATCTCCATCATGTTAACCTTCTAACATTTTATTCATAAATTTCTAATTTTCGAAACCGTTTACTTCATCCTTCAACATCCTTCACATTAACCTTCCTTTTTTCCATATATTTCATAGCCTTCAATATTGTTGTTCATCTTTTCATATTTGGTCAGAGTTTTATTTTATCCTTGCGTTCTCACTAAACTTCCGTTAGTATTCTTTTTCAATTATTGTCATTATTCTACATTCCATTAATTACAAGAACACATATATAATACACATTATACAGTAAGTCATTCGAAAATTTTGCGCTGGTAAATTTTCATTATTATATTGTATACTACATAATTAAAACAGTAATAAACTATAATATACAGTGACAATATATCATCGATTTATATTTATTCTAAATTAACTATATACCCGTAAGATATAATCGTTTTCTGATGTGATTTATTATATATATACCACATATTATTTACAATTATACAAGTTTTTTAATATTCCCGCAAAATATAATAGGTTGTATATGTGATTTATTATATATATACCACATCTTATTTACAATTATAATAGTTTTTTAATTTACCCGTAAGATATAATAGTTTTATTTCATAATTTATTATATATATTCCACATCTTATTTACAATTATACTATTTAATAACATATAGTTGTAATATTTTTGTGTCAGGATGGCCAGTATTGCAGTCTATTTCGATGGTTTTTTCAGTGAAACTAACAATTACGTTAGTTATAGTGTGTCTGAAATAGTAGTTAATCAACATATGTCATATACTGAATTGTCCAATGTCCTTAAATCCAAGTTAGGTAGTTTTATTGATATGAACAATTTTGATACATACATTTGCTTAGATCCTATAGAATGTCTTAAGAAAGATACGATAATAAAGAGTGACAGCGATGTTAAATGGGTTTACCATATAGTAACATCGAACGTTGAACAACATATTACTCTTATTGTTCATTGTGTTGGCCTTTTAGCTATTTCTTTGGGTTCATCGTCCTCAAGTTCATTTCAAACTGAAATCCATTCAAATGGGGGTCGTTTTTTTGAAACCATAGATATGTCTAAGATAGATTCCAACTTTGTACTAAAAAACCAGGACATGTTTTCAACCAAATCTTTATTGAAACAGTTCGTTCAAGCCATTGTTATTAGAGATAATTTTCAATACGTTACAGTGAAATCAAATAAGGAGGTGTTGATTTTGCAGTGCATAATTGAAGATTGCTGTAACGACCCAACTTTTCAAATCTAAGTCGAAATCATTATTTTTTTTTTGCGCAAAACAATTTGTTTGACACAAGACATAGTACACTTTAGTTAAAACAATAAGAAAATCGAAGAAAACTTTATTCGGGCCCTATTTCAAACAAATAAAATTCTTAAGTACTGTTTACCAAAATAACTATTTGTCAACTCAGTTCAATCACAAAAAATATATATATATATATTTAAAACCATCAACGAAAGCAGTTTAAAAGACAGTCCCCTATGGCATTCACGGCTCCTTCTTGTCCCTTGTCGGTCTGCCCCTCAAGTTACCTTTGCCTGGAAAGTGAAACATAAAAGGGTGAGTAAAAACATACCCAGTAAGAGACCCACTACTGGTCCCGATAGGGGAAAAATTAACTGTTAACTTTCTAATGGGGTACCCTGCACAGTCACAGTCTTGTGATCCCGAAGGACACATTATCAATCTAACGCCTCGAAGGACGCACATATCAGTCAGTGTTCTACAGAAACACCTATTAGTCTAATGCTCCCGAAGGATGCACAATAAATGGTGATCCCGTAGGACACCTACAAGGCACACATCCCAGTAGAAACTAACAATTTCCCACTCAGTCCATTCTGAACATCTTATTAGTCAATCATAATACAGTCAACACATAATCTCTTCACTTAACACCCTAACAGTCAACTTATTGTATTTTAGCCTAAAGTCAGTCAGTAACATATCAACACATCAGTAAAACAAACAAAGTAATCAAAACATCCCCTCAGTTTACTAGCACACAACCATACTTGGTATAACTTACACTCAGTCCATACGACAACCAACAGTTCACATCCACATATTATATAAGCAAAATCCACAATTTTGTAGTTTTTTCAACATCCATATGTATATATATATATAGTTCCAGTCAAACACAGCATACATTCAATCTCAAGTCTACTTCAAATATATATATCATATCTGACATCCATCCTCAGTTTAGGGACAACATACAGTCAACAAATTCTACTTTATAGGTGAGTCCAGTAGTAGAAAATCCCTTACCTTAAAGTTAGGTAAGCTCCTTAACCGCGCAAAGGTCTATGAAAACGAACCTAAACATTAAGATAAATACTCAATATCTTTCTCCAACGCATCATTCATTTAAAATCAACCCAATGTGATTTTTTTCACAACTTACCCAAATTCACGAAACGAGCTCCAACTAAAACTAATGTTTGTTGAGAACCCAAGGAATTCAAGCGTTACCTTCAACCTAAAATCGAACAACAGTCAACAATTAATCCAACCAATTAATCCAACCATAATACTTGAACTTGTTTTGGAAACAACTACAACCCAACCCTCAATTTTATCAATAAACAAACAAATTCAACCACTCACAGAAACAGAGGCAACAACGATCGAATCTACACTAAAGATTCGTGCTAATCCACGGCTGGAAGGAGACGCACGCGCTGGCTCACCATCGATCGGAGAACTGACACGACAGCTAGGCTTCACGAATGGAGACCGGTAGCTTACGAACAGACACTTCGCGACAGAGAGACGGCGTACGGGATGCAGCTGTCAGAAACGGTCAGCAGTCTTGTGTGAACGAAGCTTGGGCTTGGTTGGGGCGCAACAGAACCCGAACGAATTGAAGGAAAAAGGCAGTCGACGACGCGGAGAGAAGGGTTGCAACCTCGACCTCGACGGCGGCGTGATGAAATGAAGCGACAAGTTTTGGTTGGGCATTATGCACTTACAGCGACGACTGAAGATAGCCGGCGTGAGGGTAGAAGGTGGATGATGGCTGGGTAGGTTACGTGAATAGGAAGAAGGAGAAAGAAAAAAAACGAGGGGGGGCGCGCGGGAGGAAGAAGAAGAAAGGAAATTTTAATTTCTTTTTTTTTTAAAAGTAATAATAAATAATAATTAATAATAACATTAATAATAATTAATAATAATAATAATAATAATTAATAATAATTAATAATAACAAAAACAATAATTATTAATAATAAAACAAAAAATATATATTATTATTATTATTATTATCTTTTCCTCCATTTTTTTTCCCATTAATTAAATTTCTCTTCCAAGCCAAAAGCAATAGAATAACACCCAACCAAAAATTTAAAACAATCCTAAAAAAAAAAATAGAGCAATCTGATTAAAATCAATTACCTTAGAGTTCGGGGTGTTACATTCTTCCCTCCTTAAGAAACTTTCGTCCTCGAAAGTTCTAATCTTGGAACAAGTCTGGGTAACGAGCTCTCATATCATCTTCCCGCTCCCATGTCGCCTCTTCAACTCGATGATTCCGTCACAAAATCTTTACTAACGAAATTCCTCTATTACGAAGCATCTTCACCTCTCTAGCTAAAATCTCAATTGGTTGCTCCACATAACTCAAATTCTCGTCAATCTCTAGTGGTTCATAGTCCACTACATGAGATGGATCTGCCACATACTTTCTCAACATCGAAACATGGAAAACATTATGAACTGCAGAGAGAGATGGTGGTAATGCCAAACGATACGCCACAACACCAATTCTCTCTAAAATCTCGAATGGTCCAACGAAACGAGGACTCAACTTCCCTTTCTTTTCAAAACCCATCACACCCTTCATAGGTGCTACCTTCAAGAACACCTTATCTCCCACATCAAACTCAAGGTCTTTCTGTCTCACATCAGCATAACTTTTCTGCCTACTCTGCGCTGTTTGCATACGTGCTTTAATCTTCTGGATAGCATCATTAGTAGACTAACTAACTCAGGACCCACCAATCTTTGTTCACCAACCTCATTCCAACAAACAGGAGACCAACAACATTTACCATACAAAGCCTCAAATGGCGCCATGCCAATAATAGCTTGAAAACTGTTATTATAAACAAACTCCATCAAATGCAAATGAGAGTCCCAACTACCTGGAAACTCTAATGCACAAGCTTGTAGCATATCCTCCAAAATTTGGTTCAAACGTTCAGTTTGACCATCAGTCTGTGGATGGAAAGGCATACTGAAATCTAACCTTGTGCCCATAGCAGTCTAGTCCCTTCCAAAACTTGGAAGTAAAACGTGCATCCCTGTCAAACATAATTGATACAGGCACCCCGTGAATTCTCACAATCTCAGTCAAATATAACTGTGCCCACTTATTAACAGTATAAATGGATTTCCCTGGGACGAAATGTGCCAATTTCGTAAGTCTGTCGACGACAACCCAAATCACTGTGTAACCCTTTAGGGTTCTAGGCAGTCCTGTAATAAAATCCATAGACACATTCTCCCACTTCCATTCTGGCACACTCAAAGGTTGCAACAGACCTGCTGGTTTCTGTCTAGGTGCTTTAACCTATTGGCACACCAAGCACCTACTAACAAACTCTGCCACTTCTCTCTTCATATTACACCACCAATACACTAGTTTCAAATCGAATTTTTGTACTACCAGGATGCATAGAAAATGGGGAACTATGAGTTTCATTCAATAGTTCAGTCTTAACTGCAGTGTCTACTGGCACACATAAACGCCTCTCAAACAAAAGTCCATCACCAGAGGATATGGAGAATCCATCAGCCTGCCCTGTTTCTACAAGGCGACGCTTCTCAACCAAATAAGGATCATCACCCTGAGCATCAATAATCTTCTGCCTCAAAGTTGGTTGCACTGTTAACTTAGCCAATTGTGAGGTAACTGCCCCCACGGATACTGCAATCTCAGCTCTCTCAAAGTCTCGATGTATCGGTGCTTGGCTAGTAATAAGAGTTGCTGAATGTGATACTTTTCTACTAAGAGCATCAGCTACCACATTCGCTTTACCAGGATTGTACAATATCTCACAGTCATAATCCTTTACTAACTCGAGGCACCTTCTCTGTCTCATATTCAACTCCTTCTGGGTGAAGAAGTATTTAAGGCTCTTATAGTCAGTAAAGATTTGTATCCTTTCACCATACAAATAATGTCTCCAAATTTTTAGTGCAAAAACTACTGCTGCCAACTCCAAATCATGTGTAGGGTAGTTCTGCTCATGACTCTTCAACTAACGAGAGGCATAAGCAACCACCATACCCTGCTGCATCAAAACATAACCCAGTCCTTTCTTAGAAGCATCACTATAAATCACAAAACTACCAGATCCATCTGGCACTCTAAGAAATGGTGCAGTAACAAGCTTCTGCTTAAGATTCTAAAAACTACTCTCACTTGCTGGGCTCCAAACAAAAGGAGTCCCCTTCCTGGTCAACTAAGTTAAGGGAGTAGCTATACGAGAAAAGTCCTCTACAAACCTTCGGTAATATCCTGCTAAACCCAGAAAACTACGAACTTCACTAACTGTAGAGGGCCAAGACGAACTGGTAATAGCTTCAACCATTGCAGGATCCACAGAAACTCCCTCACTAGATACCACATGACCAAGGAAAGCCACATGCTTCAACCAGAACTCACACTTTGAGAATTTAGCATAAAGTTTATTGGCTCGAACTCTAAAACTTCATGTAAATGCTCCTCATGTTCAGTCTCTATCTTGGAGTAAACCAAGATATCATCGATAAAAACTATTACAAAAGTGTCTAAGAAATTCTTAAACACTTTGTTCATTAGATCCATAAATACAGCCGGTGCATTTGTCAATCCAAAAGACATTACAATGAATTCATAATGTCCATACCTCGAACGAAAAGCAGTCTTAGGAAGGTCACTGTCTCTAATTCCTTAACTGATGATAACCTGAGCGTAAATCAATCTTAGAGAATACAGTGGCTCCTTGCAACTGATCAAACAAATCATCAATTCTGGGTAGTGGATACCTATTCTTAACTGTCACCTTATTAAGTTCTCTGTAATCGATACAAAGACGCATCGATCCATCCTTTTTCTTCACAAACAGTATTGGTGCACCCCAAGGGGACACACTAGGTTGAATGAAACCCTTGTCTAGTAACTCTTGTAACTGTACCTTCAGTTCTTTCAATTCAGCCGGAGCCATTCTATACGAGGTTCTGGAAAGGGGAGCAGTACCTGGCTCCAACTCAATAGTAAAATCAATCTCCCTGTGGGGTGGAAATCCTGGAAGCTCTTCTAGAAATACATCAGAATATTCCCCTACCACAGGTTCTGAGGTTAAAGAAATCTCAGCTTCCCTAGTATCCACCACACTTGCCAAAATACTTCAGGTACCCTGGTTGAGTAACTTACTGGCTTTTATAGTGAAATTACTTTAGGTAGTACCACAATCCCAACCCCTTTAAGTTTAAAACTAGGCTCGGTAGGAGGACTAAACACTACCTCCTTACGAGAACAATCAATACTAGCATGATTGGCAGCTAACCAACCCATGCCTAAAATCACATCAAAATCACGCATATCTAGTACTAATAAGGTTACATCCAACACACGACCAACTAACTCAATTTGACATGCTTTAATCTTTTCCTTTGACAACATAATTTCTCCAGATGGTGTAGACACTGATAAAACATAATCTAGGGGCTCCACTTCTAAACATGCATGTGTTACAAATATCAACGATATAAAAGAGTGAGAGGAACCAGAATCAAACAAAGTTAAGGAAAAATGCCCCAATACTGGTAGCGTAACTGTAACAACTGTGCCAGCCCTCTCAGCCTTTGACCTGTTAGTCGCAAAAACTTTGCTCTACTGTGGTGCTCTCACTCCCTGACTGCTCTGCCCAACCTCAATAGGCCTCAAATGACAACGATCAGCTGTATGCCCCTCTTGCCTACACTTGAAACAAATCCTTGTCCCAAATAAACAGCGACCCAGATGGCGCTTTCCATAAGTGTTGCACAACGGTTTCTCTCTGGCAGTTTCACTTGCCCCAATGGGATTCTGCTGGAAATGGCGAAAATTACCACCTGACCTCAAGTTCCTCTGAGGAACTTCCACAAACTTCTGTTCTTCTTTTCTTTTCTAACTAGACGACGTTCCATTATCAAAACCCTTTGTTTGAACCTCGTCCTTCCCAATACTCACATCCACTGCCAGACGCAGTGCTTCAGCCTGAGTGGAGGGCTTTAATACTCGCACAAAGCCTCTGATCTCATCCCTCAATCCTCTAACAAACCTCTCAGCTCTGGCCTACTCATTACCAATAAACTAAGGGGCAAAGCGCGACAGCATGTCGAACTCTTGGTCATACTCCTCAACTGTCATGTGTCCTTGCTTTAATTCCAAGAATTCCTGGCTTTTAGCATCTCTAAGGTTAGCCGAGAAAAACTTGGTATAGAAGCAATCTCTAAACTGGTCCCAAGTGATCTGGTTCAAATTTTCACCCAACATATGCAGTGTAGACCTTCACCAGATAACACCTCTATCTCTAAGAAGAAAAAAAGCACATTGAACCTTGTGCTCTTCTGGGCATCTCATATAATTAAAAATGGTTTCCACAGAGGACAACCACAACTCTGCCTTGGTCGGATCCTCCAATGATCCATCAAAAGTTTGAGGGTCGTACTTCCTAAAATCCCTCAAATGTTTAGCTTCAGCCTACAGTTGATCTGGTACATTTTGTGGCTGTTGTACGGTTGGTCCCTGTACAGGGGGAACTACTGGTGCAGAAGGAACTACTGGTGCAGGCTGATTCTGAGACATAGCAGCAGCAATAATCTCTGTAAATCTTTACTCTAGGTGAGCAGACAGAGCAGCCAAATCCGTTTGAGTAACAGGTGGAGCAGGAACATGCTGGTCAGCTTGGCCCACAGCAGGCTGGTTATGCCCTGCTCCTCTACCTCGGCTTCTAATACCACCCCTATGTGCACCTCTTCTTGGCGGCATGTTTCCTATTATGCACCAAACATCCTTTTAGTCTTAAACAACAAAACACCTCAGACAGTCTAGTTTAACTTAGGCAAGGTCATGTTAATAAAACCATACATATAAGCATAAAGTATACCTGACGAGTGATGAAGGATCGTGTTACCCATAGTAACATTAATAATAATAGTTATTATTATTAATAATAACAAAAATAATAATTATTAATAATAAAACAAAAAATATATATTATTATTATTATTATTATTATCTTTTCCTCCAATTTTTTTCCCATTAATTAAATTTCTCTTCCAAGCCAAAAGCAATAGAATAACACCCAACCAAAAATTTAAAACAATCCTAAAAAAAAATAGAACAATCTGATTAAAATCAATTACTTTAGAGTTGGGGTGTTACAATTGCAAATAGTCATTGCGTGCTTCCTGTTGTTTTCATGGTGATCATTATGGGTTTTTACTAGGTTTCATTCTGAACATACATGTTCAGTAGATGTTCCACTTACAGATCATAGACAAACTACCTTTACGGTTATTAAGGACTTGATAAAGAACAAAATAAGTTTAGCTGGTTCAGAATTGTCCACTCCCAAAGATATAGTTCATTACGTTCGTGTTGAACATGGCTTAAGCATAACTTACCAAAAACCATGCCGTGCACGTGGTATTGGATGAGATTAGAGGTTCTCCAAAGGAATCCTACAAGATGGTAGCCAAATTTGCTTACATGTTGCATCTTAACAATCCAGGTATATTAATAATATACATCACTGCCTATGTAATGTATTTATCATTAAGAATGTCTTTTATTAATGTTAATATTTTTTATGTTCGTAGATTCTATTGTTGAATACCAAGTTGATACCGATGATAGATTTCTATATTTCTTTATGGCATTATCTGCTTCTGGTTGGCAACATTGTCGTCCAGTCATATCTATTGATGGAACAAGCATGAAGAATAAGTACGGGGGTACTCATTTATCTGCTTCAAGTCCTAATACTAATGATCAAATATTACCACTAGCTTTTGTGTCGTCGATTCTGAAAATGATTCCTCTTGGATGTGGTTTTGCAATCAACTGAAACGAATCATTGGTGGTAGGAATGACATTTTCATAGTATCTGACCGGCACAAAAGTATATGTAAAGCGATAGAGGTAGTATTTCCCAATGTTCTACATTGCATGTGTCTGGTTCATTTATTTAGGAACTTGAAGTTGAAGTATAGATCAATAGTCGATTCATTGTTCCATGTATGTGGCAAGGCTTACAATGTTGTTGATTTTGAACAACAAATGCGTTTGTTGGAATCTAATGCACCTGGTATACGTGAGGAGTTACAATCGATTGGATTTACTAGGTGGTCTTGTGCCTACTCTCACCCCTTAGTTGTAATAACCTAACTTTACTAGAAGGTTGAGGTCATTACTATTCAAATAAGTATAGTTTTTTTTTTTTTAAAAAAAGGAAAATTAATTTATAAGTTGAGAAAAATTTAAATAATAAGAAAATAAATAAATAATTAAAGTGGTAAACAAAATACTAGTTTGGGCCCATAAAATAAAAGAAATACATTAAAATAATTTTACCAAAGTTCTGAAATCCAAAAAAAAATATAATTACTGAAACATAAATGCAGAAAAGCTGAACTATTCCCTATGGCGAACCACGGTCACTTCTTATCATTCGCCAGCTTGTCCTTGCCTTTACCCTTACCTGAAAATTAAACATTTAAAAGAATGAGTATAAAATTATACTCAGTAAGAGATCCATACTTAGTCTCCCTATGTGTTGTTAGTCTCTTTGTTAGAGTCCTGAAATAAAGTACCAAGCTCTATGGTGCTCCCGAACGCACACTATCCAGTAGTCCCACCGGGACTGAACTGGGCTCTCGGTGAACCCGAAGGAATCACCCTAAAGGAGAGTCGGGCTGTAAGTGATCCCGTCGAATCACGTCTCAATAACTACTCAAACATATATAGGGGAGGACCTTGATGGACCCCTCGTGGTACGACTCTAACCAGCAGACCAACAGAACACTATAGGCTATACATGCTCATCATAAAATCAACATCTCAGCTCAACACACATAATCTCAGAAATACATATAATCACATCATGCACCAATGGTACTGCATCTCAATCAAAAGGGGGAAAAATCTCTTACGAGGAGATCTGCTAAATAATTCACAGGTTGGCAGTCAATTCCTCACAATACTCAGTCCTAAACATAAACAAAATTAACATTAATAATCTTGTCAACCACCACCCTACTGTTTAATTAAGCAACCAAACTTATCCAAGCTTACCCCAAGATTAGGGTTGAATCCAACACCACCTTAACTGGAAAATTCACAGTCCTATTTCCACCAATTTCACTTGAACCTTCAAGCAACCATAGATCAACTTATTCCAAATACCATCTCATTTATGATAAAAAAAATATTTAATTGGGTGTACCAAACCCATACAAACTCACCCCAAATGGCTCAAAAGGTTGCAAGAGGCTAAACTTGAAGATGGCTCGACTAGAAGAGGCTTCGGCTCGGACGCGGCTTGGTGGAGACGCACAGTGAAGAGGGGCGGCGGCTAGGATTTTAACATGGAGGAAGGTTGAAGATGAAGTGCACACAATCCAAGGAGTCCTATTTAATAATAAATATATTATTATTATTTCCCTTCCCTATTCCTATTTAATTTCTCTTTCTTCATTAACCACCCCTTCCATCACCATAAATTTGCTCTTTTTCCAAAAATGTCAAAGTACTCCTCTCTTAATAATTATATTAACCCACATTATAATTATTCTTATTCCTCCATGATTTTATATATACACATAACCATATTTACTCATAATACCTCCAACTTTACAATTTAAATCCACCAACTAATAAATCCAAAACCAATTTTAACAATAGAACTCCAATTTCCATAAATTAACCACTTATCCTTCCAAAATACTTAATCTCCACAATTTAAACAATTTCACAAATAACACCCAAAACTAAGCAAAATAAAATGATAATAAAAATAACCTAATAGTTTTGGTATGTTACATTAGTAGATATAATGTCATGACTACTAATATATCTGAGAGTCTGAATAATGCAATTATCAAGGCGAGAGTTGCCAATATGTTTAATGCTTGAGGTATTGAGAATGATGTTGCAGATATGATTTTATGAGCATAGAAATGAAGCAGACTATCAAGTTACAAATTTTATAAAAACAGTTGAAGGTATTATAAGAGAACAAATTTAAAGTAGTCGATCTATGAAGGTATATTTAATTTTTAAACGAAATTGAATGTTTATATATACATCGTCTTATTATTTATATACCTAATTATTTTTTATACTTATTTACCTATGTAGGTCAATCCAGTCAACAATATGAAATATCAAGTCATCCATGGCACATCTCAATATGTTGTGTACTTGCCTTCTAAGATTTGTACTTGTAGGATGTGGGATATATTGCAAATACCTTGTGCCCGTGCATGTGTTGTTTTTACCATGAAGCATCTGTCAATAAAGCCATATGTTTCACATTATTATTTGAACAGCACATTGAGTTCAATTTATTGAGGATTAATAAACCCTTTAGGTGATCATCGACAATAGCAAGTACTTGATGATGTTTTATCCATTGTCATACTCCCACCGAATGTAAAACGTCCAGTTGATAGACCCAAGAAGATTAGAATTCCTTCTAAAATGGAGTTCAAGATATGCGTAAAATGTGGCCGTTGTAGACGTTATGGGCATAATAGAAAGCGATGTAAGTTTTCCTTATCTAGCTAGTTTATCATTGTTTTTTATATTAGAATTTTCTAATATTGTTTAAAACTTTAATTACGTTTTTCTTAAATTAGTTTTGAATTTAATTTAATTATTCCTAAATGTTTATATTAATTTCCATATGTATTACTATCATTTATTCGTTTTACTAAGGCATATATTACATATATTATAGAATTGTCTCAATATAAACAAGTTATCATAAACTATTAGTTCCTCAATACAATATTACTCTTGAATCACAACATTGTTTATGATCATTAATGTTTGTGTTTCATGCTTCTGTAATAAGTTTACATAATTAATATACTTCATATTATGACAAATATACTGCAAAAAAATACAAATTATTATGTTCTCTCTAATTATACACTTTCCAAAAGAAATAACATTCCTATAACATCATCAAATTTTATAACATTGCATTAAATCTAAAAAATAGACCATCGCTTATAAGAATTACAACTTGTTCCAAATATACTTATAAGATTTATATTGAACATTTTATCTACATTCAAACAAAATCTCATAAAATTCCATGAACAATGAACACCATATAACATTATACTGTATCATATAAATAATATACGTATTTAACGTTTCAATGTTTCCATAATACATGAAAATGAATAAATAAATTAAAGTTTTACTTCAGCACATAACCTGCAACATTAAATCTATCCTAGTCAACTTAAAATTTCTAAAGTCCTTGTGATAATAATTTGAAACTTGGACCTTCAAACCCTTGACTACTGATCTCTATTTTTTCCTTCTTTAGCTTTGCGGATCCAAATTTCGTTGTGAAGGGTGACCTCAATATTTTTTATGGTTGATTTCCTCTCCTTAGGCTCCTCCTCACCGCTTGCTTGTAAGCAAAAATTTCTCTTTCTCTTTCCTGATTATTCATTCAAATATTATCATGGTATATAAAATATAGTATGTGATATATTTAAAATATTTATCTTATACATACCTTTATTGTATTGTTTTTCCCAGCTCCTCTTTGCTGATTATGTTTTTTCCCTAATTTCTTTGTCTGCAACAAACATTATAAACATAAATCCAATGTTTTCTTTTTATTATGTTTCAATTCATAAATCACTAATACATAAATGATGTAACAAAAGTAATTACCATTCGTTTTTAGTGCTTCTTTTTCTATTTGTTCTACTTCTCTTAGTAGAGTTGTGTTGTATACCATGTCATCCAAGCTCTCGTTTTGTCCATCCTGTTAATCATGAATATATATGCAATAGTATATATATACATTTACATACGTGTTTCAAATAACTTTACATATACTAGTGATAACAACATACCCTTGCAGCTTCATTGTCACTATTTCTTATTGTAGTTCTCTCCCATTCTTCATCCTTATTAATATTTCCTGGATTATCATCTTCTATGTCATCCAATCTGTCATCTCTTTCACTGTTTCCTCCATTACGGTCCTCATCCCTATCTTTCAAAATTTCTTCTTCAATAGTTGAAGTACTCTTATTAGTCAATATTTTTTTTAATCTCTTCAACCTCCCTAATCAATTTTTCTAGCTTATTATTTAATTCTTCATTGTTTGCCATCATCATTTCCTGAAATTTTAGGAAATACTCAGGAATCTGAATGTTAATACCTTCAGATTCTTTAGAGCATTCTCCTTTCTTGAAATTTCTTGTTTCAGTACTATGAAACATACTTCCTTCCATAAAATCTTCATCAGAAAACAACCCCTTGAACACAAATTGTTGCAGAAATTTAAAACATACTATACATAAGTATATTTGGGTATATTGTATATATACTGCTTTACTTTAAATTTTTACAACTTACGTAAACTTAGTGCATTACCTGATCATTGTCAGATACCCTTTAAGCCAATTCCTTCCACTCTTGATGAGTGTCAACAACTCAGTTTAGCATGCACAAATTGCTATCACCAACACCTTTAGCACAGAACATGGAAGGTCCAGTCAATAATGGTATACATTCATATGCCCAAATCAAAAGTGCATAGGAAAATCCAGAAATTTCAACTGCTAGAGTTGAAGGGTTTTTGATAGACTTTTTGATTGAATCTATCATAACGGGATACCCTATTCTTCCCCATGGGTAAGCGTCAAATTGGGTTTCATTATCAACCAATTTTATGTGCTCAATATCTACCTTAGTTGTTAATTGTTTTCCTAGTAGAAAGTTTTCTAGGAAGTATGTTTTTGCCATCTTCACTTTGTCTTCATCTTTTACTTTTTTTGAGTCATAGAAGATGTATGTCAACCTTGACCTCAGTATACTATCCTCATTTCTGAAATACTTTCCTAAAAATATACCCTTTAGTTTGTCCATGTTAACTTGTGGTAATAGTCCACAATTCAATCCAGTTATTGCTTCATATTCTCTTATCCCAAACTTAGCTATATTACCTTCAAAGTTGAACCAAAGTTCATCTTCCTTTGTTAAGGTACAATGTCGTCTTATAATATGATATAGAAATTGACTTTCGAATTTAGTTATTTTTAAATCAAGGAAAGAACCAAAGAGAGAACTCCTAAACATGTCTATCGGTTCCCTATTCAGTTTTTTTTATGTTCGTAATCACATCTAAACGTGCATATATACTAAGTTTCAGTGATCTAGATCATTTATTTCTTTTTAGGATTAATGGTGCAACCTGCAAACATTCATAATAAGACTTGTTATTATTCCTGCCTTATTATATCTAATTTACAGCATATATGATATATGACAAAAAACACCTCGTTCAAATCATTATTTGCATCCCACTTTTTTGCACTCCTATTTTCCATATTTTCTTTCTGTGAACATTATAAATATTCAATACAATATAATAAATCAAAATTATAAGTCAGTGTATGTATCAAATGGTATATATGAGTATATATATAAAATACATTTTTTGGTTCTACACCTTTTCAAACCTTTTTGAACTTTCATTTGCTTTGCTGTATTTGATTTCTCTACACTTCTTTTCAAACCTTTTTGCACTTTTATTTTCTTTCCAGTATGTACTTCTTTTGCTTTTTCTTCAATTGATAATTTTCTCTTCTTCATCTGAGGTTCATTAAATATTCTTTTCTTCTTTTTCATTTCTCTAGACAACTTTCTTTTAATTATCGATACATTATCCTGTCAAATATACATTATCCCGTCAAATATACCTATAACTACTTAACCATAATAATTAAAATAATATTGCTTCCAATAAAATATACCTCATCTGATTCAAAACTTTCTTCGAAACGTACTTCAGTGCTCTTTGATCCTTCTGATTTCTAATATACAATCATATATCAATACATTAATAAATATACCTCATGTCAGAGCCTAATTATTCTGGTTTATAACATATATACAACAATGTTTATATATGTACAGATTAACTGACCTCTCTTTCTTGTGCATCCATTTTATGAACTGGCGTTTCTACCTCTATTTTTCTTTTCATGGCTAAGTTCTAATCGTAGAGAACTATTTGAGTGTGATTTGGTCCTGTTATATCATATTCATCCTCACCTGGATACACTGTTTGTATAGGTTTGTATTCCATTTGATTATCTTCATAAGTCTTCTGAGAACTGGTTATCTATTCATCCTATGATATAGACGAATACAATATAATATATATATATATATATACATATTAAACATCAATAAAGTAACATCTTATAACAGTAAATATTAAATATACCCCAGCATCATACTCTTGGACCCAAGACATCTTTCACTTTGTCTTACCATTTTCTGCACTGCCAACATTTAACATATGTAAAGCACATTGCATTGTCAATCAACCCATAGTAATTATTTGTTACATATTTAAATCACAATGTAAGTTAAAGAAACTCAGAGTATATTTTAGTTACGAGTTTTTATAACTTAGATTCTCAATACACGCTAGAATATGTCACAATCAAAAGAACATTTTCGATTTTGGTCCACAATTCAAACATCTAAAATATACCCAATGAACCTAATGTTTATACACAGTTTCTGTTGAAAAATATCAAAATGTGACGGCCCTCGAAAGTCATCTTCTTAATGCCCGAAACCTCAATAAACCCTAGAATCTACCACATTCAAAATTACAATTTCGTTTGTTTGCCTATTTAATTGAATATCTTCAATATACCTAATATACCTAATGTCTCGTATGGATTGAATATATACAATACTAACCTTGAAATTTCTTCCCAGTTTTTGTCGAAAAAGTAATGAAGTTGCTGGAAGTCGAATGTCTTCTTCTTTACTACCGAAAGCTCTGAAATTTCTTAATACCAACGTTGTCTTCTGCGAGTATAATGGAGGTAGGATGGAGTGGTTTTTCGTATATGAAAAGTAATAAAATGTTTCCACTACTTTCCAAAATCGTAAAACCCACTATCTATTCCTTTTATTGTTTTGTTATAAATTATAAATCAATTAAATAATATAAAATTGGCAAACATGTAATTTGGGCCCTACATTTGTGTAATAGAGTGGCCCATTTAGGACTTTTGTGAAAATTATTAGTAATTTGGGTCTTTCATGTAATATCATACATCAATTTAGGCTATATGAGTTAAAGACCAGTAAAAAATGCATTTGACTATTAATACGATGATAGTCTGATAGATCTATCCGTGTGAGGTTTTTTTTATTTGACTAGTATTGTTTTAGCATGTTTTAAGGAGAATTTTTTTGAACCTTCGTGAGACTTTGTGGACTTTTATTTTTTTACCAATGTTTAAAATATCAATGTTTTTAGCCATCATAGATGCAAAACAGTGGCCCCTCCTTGATATAGATGTCAAAAATGCATTTCTCAATGGAATCCTATCTGAAGAAGTTTATATGAAATCGCTACCTGGTACTACTCCGCCCCCTCAGAAAGTGTATCTCTTTCGTCGTGCACTCTATGATCTCAAACAAGCTCCACAAGCTAGGTTTACAACGTTCAGTTACACTATTACTCAACTTGGGTTTACTTCCAGCTCTCATGATTCTGCCTTATTTACTCCCCAGACATCTTATGGTATTGTTTTCTTACTTTTATATGTTGATGACATGGTTATTATGGGTGATGACCCTCAAGCCATATCTAATTTACAAAATTACCTAGGAAAACACTTTGAGATGAAATATTTAGGAGCCCTAATGTAAGATCCGTAGTTAAGATCTATAGTTAGGACTCGTAGTTAAAATCCCTAGTTAAGATAAGAAGTAAAATTTGAGTAAGTGTCCTGAAAAAGGCATTTTGGGTGGTCTACGAGAGAACATGTTGGATATACCACGAGAAAGGTTATGCGGCAATATTTTTTAAGTTATGTTTTATGCGAATAAGGTGTTTCATGAGATGAAGGACTAGGCGAGAAGTGCTGCCATGCGTTTTACTTTCTAAGGGTAAGAGTTATACTTTTGTAATTTGTATTAAGTGTTTTAGAACGCCTTATTTAAAGTTAATAAAAGTTTTAGTTTGGATATTTTCTTTGTGTTAAATGTTTAAATTGCCTAAAAGTTCTTATTAAGTTATAAGTTAAAACAAGGAAAGTCACTAGGCAATTAAGTGAAGCTTAGACACCTTAAGGTTAAGTGTTTTGGTGTTTAAATGCGTCAAAATACTCAAGTCACGCTGTGTTTTGCATGGCAACCAAGGTTGTGTGTGGGGAGGGGTGTGACAACTTGGTATAAGAGCATGATTTTGGGAAATCTGGTGGTTTAGAGTATATATTTGGATCTAAGTGTTTAAGTTATTTTGTAGGAAAGAATAAGTAGATATGCCGCCATGGAGAGTAAGCTCAAGAACAACTACTGAGCCCACAATGGACTCAGAAGCACATTTAGTTAATTCTGATGGAAGAAGAGAGCAGGAAGAAGTGATATATGATAGGGTTGCTCAAGGATTGATAGATTGTCACACCCCCTCCCGGACTACCTGCTAGCTTAGACCGAAAGACGGCATGATGCAGACAGACAATGCTTTTCTCTACCTGTATCTGTCGACTTTGCTGAAATCTTTAAAGTGATAAACTTGCTAATCTAGTATATAAACTATCGTACATGCAACATAACACAGCGGATCCTATATTAATCATATATACATGAAGTGTAGCCCAAAAATAACAGATTTCATGAGTAAGCCTGGAGATACCTTAACTAAAACATAACCAACAAAGGTTTATACAACCGCAACTTCTAAAGCTTACATAAACTATAGAGTATCTAAGTCAAACTAAGATATATACATCATAACACAACAGACTCTATACATAACTCTATCCACATACTGACAATAGATATCGAAGCTTCAATAGACTAAGGCAGTTTATCAGACACCGGGAACTCGATCTCTACCTGGAAAGTGGGTAAAACATTTTGGAAGGGTAAGCTATAAAGCTCAGTGAGTGACTCATTTTAAAACTAGAAATTTAAAGGTAAGAGCACGTGAAAGCTTACACATATAATGCAAGTTGTAAACATAGACATATAATAGTAAGAATAGCTTCCTCAAATACTCAATATATACATCATTGAAATCTAGCAAGGCATATCAAGTATATCAAAATATTTTAACTAACATGACAAATCTACGTTGTGTAGGGCACACCCATTACAACAACATTTACAAGCTTTACGATGTAGTGGGGCCCGCCCAACACTCCCATCGTCATTGTCGTAGTGGGGCCCGCCCAGCACTCACAACAGCATCGTTGTTACGAAGTACACTCAACATCAACAATGGATCTAACCTGTGTGCACACGGTACCATATAGCCTCGGGCTCAACACTCAGTCATGTAGTTAATAGAAACATCAGAAAAATCAGACGAAAACATTAAAACATGGCTGCAATCTTTATCTTTCGTAAAGCTCAAGCTTACTTAGATTGTTCGTGAAAAGTTGTAGTTCTTAAAACAAAACCTGATAACTCATGCTTTGTTTGAAACACAATGGTTCAAATACTTTCCAGACATTCGATAATCACGTGCTGGCATAAATTTTCATTAAGAAATCTAGTCTCGAAACTCATACTTGAAAATAATCATGGAATTCAAATGATTTTCAAAGCTTGATAATAAACGTGTAGATCAGTTAATCATAATTAATAATTAGGAGAAAAAAAAATATTTTAAAAACTGGTTTGGTCACTCGCAGTCTAAGACTAGTTTCCCGATGTGTAAATCCGATCTATTTCCTCTTGGACTGTCAAACAACCAGAACCAAGTATTAGAAACCTAAATATTATGATCTTCAAATGTTATGCTTGATATGGCTCACTAAGGATAATGCTAAAGAAGTCTGTCCTAAAAAAATAAAAAATCCATACTCTACACATTTCTCAGAATTTTCCACGTTCGTAGCACAAAATTCAAATGATCATAACTCTTCCACTACTTAACCAAAACTAGATTCCTTTATGTCAAAATATTCATTTTGAGGTCCTCTAAAACTTACCTCATGACATGTAAATATGATTTCCTGTGTATAATCTCAGGTATCCCTCGAAACTGAACCACTCCAACAATCTCGCGTACCACGACCCTTTAACTTGTCCTTACAATTTCACTTATTTTTAGTCATTTTTGGTTCACGGTTTCTTCATAAAAGTTGTAGTAAATTGAATAATATTTCCAACCATACCAAATGGAGATCCTAACTCTATCGGTACACCCTGAAATAGAAAAAAAAACAGAGACCTGCTGATTTCGAGTGAAAACCACTTGCCCTGTTTTCTTTGTCAAAATTCCCAATGAACATCATGATTTGCTCAAGCTTTCTTCATAAATCTAGTTTGAAAATGAATTAGATTTCAGTAAATTTAAACCTCACTTCTTAATTCTGTTTGTGTAGCTTAGAATCAATAATAAAAAAAAACAGAGATGTGCTTAGTGAACTATAGAGAAATTGATCTTGCAAACTCCTTGTGTTCTTCAACCAATAGTTCTTGAGCTACTTCTTCTTCCTCTCTCAGCCTTCCTCCCTTTGATGTCTCTCTTAAATTTGGTGTAGAAATGGTGAAGAAAAATGGTGAAGAAAGGAATTGAAACAAGTTTGGCGGTGGATGGGTTTATAACATAAAAAAAAAAAATTGCATTCGGTGCATTTCCTCCTTCCTTCTTTCTTTTCTTTTGTCTTTATTTTACTTAATAAAAACCAATAAATATATTATATATTTATATATATATATATACTTAATTTCCATTTTTCTTTTATTCCTATCACATAAAAAGAATAAAATAAAATAGACCAAGAAAATATCGGGTTTACATAGATGTTATGGCACATCAACCAGAGAAGAAATTTGGAATAGAGAGATTGAAGGCGTTAGGAGCTATAGAATTTAGTGGAACTATAGAGCCAAAGGAAGTTGAAAAGTGGCTAAGGACATTAAAGAAGTGTTTTCGTGTTATGCAATGTCTGGAAGAGAGGAAAGTAGATTTGACTGTGTTTTTATTACAAGAAGAGGCTGAAGATAGGTGGACTCTAGAAGAGAATAGACGAGAAAGAATAGATTGGGAAGATTTCTAGGAAATCTTCAATGGCAAGTACTTTTCTTAAACTTATAGAGATGAGAAAAGAGATGATTTTCTCCACTTAAAACAAGAAGAATTTTTGTTGTGGAATACGAGGAAAAGTTCACAGAGTTAGCTAAATATGCAAGGGTGTTAGTTGCCTCCAAAACTGAAAGGTGCAGACGATTCGTGAATGGATTAAAAGAAGAAATCAGAACTCCTGTTGTGCCTATTACTATAAGGAGCGACTAGGCGCATCTAATGGATGCAGGTCTACGGGTAGAGAAGAGCTTAGGTGTAAAAGACCAAGTTTTGAATTAGACGAAGAAGAAGAAAAAAGGAAGTGTAAGGAACAAGAAGACCAAAACTATTACTAGTTAAGGATCACATTGGAGCAGCGGTCAAATGACTAAATGTAATGACTGTGATAGAAGTCATATGGGAATTTATAGGAGGAAAAGTATTACTTGCTACCAATGTGCCGAGAAAGGATATTACATAAATGAATGCCCAAGTAAGTATGAACAAGGCAAAAAAGAATCAATTCAAACACAAGTGACATCTCACTCAGTGCAACAGCCTACGTGAGGAGGCTCTACTTTTGATAAAGGAACACAAGTAATAGATGTAGAATTCAAAGGGAAATAGGAAAAGAAAGTCAATGTAAAGATAGAGTTAGCTTTGTGTTTATATTTTTGTAAAGTTATAACTACAAAAATTGAATAATGAAGTTAGTATTTTGAGGACGAAATTTCTTAAGAGAGGAAAAGTTGTAAGACCCGTAGTTAAGACTCGTAGTTAAGATCCATAGAGATAAGAAGTAAAATTTGACTAAGTGTCCTGAAAAAGGCGTTTTGGGTGGTCTACGCGAGAAGAGGTTGGATAGACTGTGAGAAAGGTTAACACAATCGTTTAGATTTGGCAATTCGATCTCCCAACGATTTTTTTCACAATATTTTATATTTGGCACACAATCTTAAACAACCAAATAACAGTTTAAAAAAATAAATCTTTTATATTTGGTACACGATCTTTAACCAAATAAGAAGAGAAAAAGACAATGAAAAGGAAAAAAATGTACTTCGATTTATAAAATGTACTATATTTATTAAATTCATAATATAACCTTTACCCAATAAATCTTGTTGAACATGATAATACTGAAAGTGATTAAGATAAACAAGAAGAACAAGATGAACGTGAAGAAGGACAAGGTGAGACAAACGTGAATGAAAAATGTAGTTCAAGGATGAAAGAAACAACTAAAACAAATGAAGAATCAATCCATCATCGAGCACTATGCTAATATCTATTTTCTTCATCTCTCTGACAACACCAACTTCGTTCTTGTTCTAATCTTAGAAGTTTGGATGATTGCAAATCAGAACTTGATAATCTTGAAAGAAGAGGTTAGAAATATAAGTCCCTGTTTTTAAATTGACAGGTTTACTATGTAATAACAATGTGATTTTCCCTCTGTATTTATTTTCTGTATGTTGATTTTGTTCTGCTATCTGTATATTTTCTTTAACTGAAGTATGTTGTTGGCTCAATCGTTTTGTTTACATTTTTTTGTATTTGCGAGATATTATTATCTATTATGGGTCAAAATTTATCATAGAACCGCCAATTAGGTGGTTTGAATTCTCATACAGTCTATAGTTATTCTAAAGTCCAAAGTTGTTAGTAATTAATTTATTCGCGACTCAACCAAGTATATGAAATGCAAGCTTGATAAGCTGATATATATGGTCCTAACTAGTTTGGAAATGTGTTTTGTTGCTTATAATCAGTATTTTTTGTGGTCTCTCTTCCTTTCCTTTTATCTATCATAATGAGATTAGTTTCTCACTTAAAAGAAAGAAGTATGTGTAATAACTCAAATGTAAGCACATATGATATTCAAGATTCTATAAATTTTACATGGTAAAGAAAGAGAAATTACTAAAATGTTGCACAACATTTATAGAGTTAGACTAGTATATTACGGAAATTTTAGAGTAATGACATGATCTTAAACACAAACATTTAGATTTTAAACTTATCTTGATGTCATTCACAGGTAGCTATCACTAAACAAATGACTGCAATAGAAGAAATGGTTGTAATTAAGTACAATTAATCAGGGCCTTATCTTTGTGACAAGATCTCGAAGTTGGTGATTCGTGGAGCGTCTTGGCCTATTATTGTTTGCAATTTATGTTATTGCTTTCTCAATGTATTTTTTTATTGCAAAGAATGATCAATGTAATAGTTAAACTTCTCACTCTCTTTGTGTTTGGAGCCAAGTTGTATATATAAACGTATTAAGATTTCATTTTGTATATATACAAGTAAAAGATTTCATTTTTAACTATTTGGTGTCATAAAAAATGGACAATAATACAACAATTTAACAAAAATAAATTTGAAAAAATTGACCGAGAAACAAGGCTTTGATCGTCTTAAAACTGACATTTGAGAGACTTTTAATGTTGGTTTAAATACAACATTAAAGTCATTTTTAATGTTGTTTTAACCTAACATCAAAGCCCAACCAACATTAAAGGCCTTCAGTTACACTATCAAAGATGTCGGTTTAAAAACAACATTAAAGGCTTTTAATGTGGATTTTAAACCAACATTAAAGAGGTATTTAATGTCGTTTTTAAACCGACATTAAAGCCCAACCAACATTATAGGCCTTTTATAACACTAGCAAAGGTGTCGGTTGTCAACCTACATTAAAGGCCAAATTTTTTCTAGTGAATGATGTTCTGGCATCTAGCTTCATGACTTGCCAAGCAGCTTCTAATTGTCGAGTTCATGCACGCGATCCTCGCTTCATTTCTTCATTTCGTGATCCTGTATAGAAAACACTTGAAAGCATAGTTAATAAGATGTGAAGACTTATGTACAGTGCATTCTCTTGGTTTTATAAATTTACACTAAAATCTACGTATTTTGGTCCTTTATCTTGGGTTTTGATTCCATTTTTTTTTACCTAAAATGCCACAATAACTAGTGTTGATCATTGATGTGTGTGTAAGAAAAATGAGACCAGAATGTTGAATAAATAGATTGTTGTGTCGTGACAAACCACTGCCTTGAAAGCAATTACGGCCGACCGAAGTGCCAATCTTGTTGTTGGTTTCTCCCTAAAGTTAACACAGCTCCCTTACTCACACATGCACTTTTCAGAATAAGGAATAGAAACAAAATAAACATGCTTAGAATAGTATTGAAACAGAAACAAAATGAAATAGTGTATAGAAATGGTTTTTTCTCGGTTCTAAGAATGGAAAAGATGAGCTGAAATATATATAAAGGGAGAACCAAAACTTAAGGCCAAAGTAAATGGCCAACGGGAGAACGTGAGAACCAAAATGGAAGGGCGAAAGTGAAGGGCCAACAGAGAACGTGAGAACCAAAATTGAAAGGAGAACCAAATACCAATGACAGGATACCAAAAGCGAAAATTAATTACCAAATTAGTTTAAAAAAAGGTTACATATTTAAACGGATAAGTAATAAAAAAAATACCTCTTTTTTGCACAAGCGTAGGAACCTTGAACCCAAACCCACTCATCCAATAGAACGAACGGCAGCGGTGACACGAGTGTGTGGTGATAAGGTTATGCTACAAAACCAACATACTTTGTCTCCAACTTAAAATTCTTTGCTATTTATACCTCACCTCTTCTAAATCTTTCAATGTGGGACAAGGAAAGTGAAATTCTCTTAACTTTGCTTGTGGGCTTTGGCTCATAAGTCATTTCCAACAATCCCCCATAAATGAACGTAACAACAAAGTTACCATGTAGACCAATGAGAATGAGATTTTGACAATTATATTATGAGCTAAGATAGGATATCAAGCTTGAACATCAATATCTAAAGATTTGAATTGATGCACAGTGAAGCAAGACAACAACCTTGTTAAAGAGAGTTAATTATATCTTGAACTTTCAATAACACTAGTTGAGACCCTCACAACACGCTTTATTCCTAGTGTCCGTTTTGTTTCTGCAACATAGATTTGTGCTTATTATGGCTTGCATATGAACCTCAGGTCACTGTGAAAGCTATAGAAAGAGACCTTTAAACTCTTTCATAGATGGTGGTCACACCTTCACTATCACGTTATATGCATCATCAAGATTATCAAATAAAACCAATAAAAAAGAGCTATGGGGACTTCATCATCATCCATAAGAACTATGGACCACTTAAAAGGTTTTAGTATAATCCATCAAGTCCATTTAAGGACTATCCACACAATGGAAAATGGACTATGGACCATCAAGTGTATCACAATAGACCACCCAGTAAGAGGCTATAGACCATCAAGTCTATCACAATAGACCACTCAATATCAAGTGCTATGGATCACTGTAGGGCTTTAGGCCCATGTTCACAGAGGAATCTAGAACCATTTTTCTAGTTAGTCCTTTTAGTTAAAGGATCAACCATGTTCTTCTCAAACCGAACAAATTCTAAGGAAATAGTTTCTTCCTTTAATAATTGTTTCACAACTCCATGTCTAAGACATATATGTCTTCCTTTTCGATTATTAACACTATTCTTGGCAATACTTATGGTAGCCTGTGAATCACAGTGTATAGACACTGGTACAGATGTCCCCTACAATGGTACATCTCCTAGTAAGCTTTTAATCCACTCAACCTCTTGTCCTGCCAATTTCAATGAAATAAATTCTGATTCCATAGTGGATCTAGCTATGCAAGTCTATTTTGAAGACTTCCAAGATATTGCTCCACCTCCAAACAAAAATACATAATCATTAGAAGAGTTAATCTCATCATTATCCATAACTCAGTTTGCATCACAATAACCTTCTAATACAACAATAAACTTGTTAAAGTGCAAACAGTAATTTTTTGTGCCTTTAAGATATCTCAATAGATGACGTAAAGCATCCTAATGATATATATTTGGATTATGTGTGTAGCTACTTAATCTACCGACAACATATGCAATATAAGGTCAAGTGTAGTTTATTAAATACATAACACTACCTATGATATTTGCATATTCAAATTGAGACATGTTGTCTCCCTTATTCTTCTTAAAATTTTTATTAGCATTATAGAGAGTTCTCACTGGAGAAACATCAAGGCTATTAAATTTTTTTAGTATTTTCTTAAGTAATGAGATTGACCCAAGGAAAAACTATTTTTCGATTTTCCTGATTTTCACATAAAAAATCACGTCTACTTCTCTTATGTCTTTCATTTTAAAACGTGATGACAAAAACAACTTGGTATTATTTATTATTTCCATGTTTGTCCCAAAGATCAACATATACCATTAACATACAAACATATTATCACACATTCTGCTCCAAACAACTTTGAATAAACACATATATCAGAAGAATTTACCCCAAACCCATTGTTTATCAAAGTATTATTATATTTTTCATACCATTGTTTAGGAGCTTTGTTTAAGACAATAGAGAAATTTTCTAAGTTTACATACTTTATTTTCTTGACTAGTAATATTGAACCCTTCTGGTGGTGCCATAGAAATTTCTTTTCTTAGATCACTATTTTGAAAGACAATTTTTTCATCCATTTGGCGAATAAGAAGACTATGTATGGAAACTAGTGCAATCAAGACCCTAATTGTAGTTATCTTGGTTACATGGGTATACGTGTCAAAGTAGTCAATACCTTGTTTTTTAGTATACCCTACAATTACTAATCTAGCCTCGTATATTTCAATTGAACCATCTTGTCTTTTTTCATTTTTAATCCACTTACACTTAATTGGTTTACTGCCATTGGGAAGGTCTACTAAATCCCATGTTTGATTTATGGTTAGACAAAGTTCACTCTTAATAGCTTCCTTCCACATACTCAAGTCTACAGAGTTTAAAGCTTCTTGGTAAGATTTAGGATCCTCATCTATTAAATACAAGCATGTGAAGTACTGTCGATATTATCGTCCCTTTTAACTACAAAAGTTTTTAATAAATTTGGTCCAAAACTTTTCTCAGTTCTCTGTCTTTTACTCCTATGATCTATTCATATATTACATTAGAAGTATTAACAGTTTTAGATTAAGATGTTTTACTAACAGATGAAGTGTTTTGACAATTGTGTATACTACTAAACAAGGAAGGAACAAATAGAGATTTAATTTCTTCTTTTAAACGAAAAACATGCTCAAAGAACTCTGCATCCCTTTATTCACAAATGGTTTTATCAATCAAACACATAAATGTATATGCAACACTATTTTCAGCATTACCAATACATACACAGTCAAACGTTTTAGATCCTACCATAGATTTCTTGAATGCAGGATATAATCTTTAGCTATATCTAAAGTTACTAGCAACAAAATTAGCTAAGATAACAATTCAACAAGTAACACATAGAAACTTTGGTAACCCAGTTTGACAAATACGACCTACATCTGGGAGGAATATTGTTGAGATTCATAAGTTTGTAACTATAACACCAAAGCTACAATTATTTCATTATCTTTGCAATATTAAAGATAAAAACAGGCTCCCCCTAACAGTAATGGTGAATATCTTTGAAGACAGATTCAGGCTCCCCTGAATCAATGAATTGACTCCTCAATCAAGAGGTCTTCATTCATGTTCCTTATCACACTTATTTGACTGTATATGTCAATGATCTTCTTAAATAGTTTCCATCTCAGAAGTACAGTTTCATACCTTCAACCAACAGAAAAAAACCAGGCGTAGTTGAATCAGAGTTCGTAATATGGAGTTAATGATCGTTGTATTTTTCACACCCACCAAATCAGTAGGAAACCCAATATATATATCATAACTTAATATATGTATTTAATACATATATATCTTTCATAGAATCTCCTAGATATTGCTTGCTCCTCAAGATATACCAATATTCCTTAAATATAGGAACCCATAAAATTATCTTCAAAACCATTTGACAAAATATTTCAACAAACTCCCCCTTTTTGTCAAATGCATACGTCTTCGTTTTGTGGTCAACCATAACTTGTGCTTGCGGGACAAATAACACATATTCACACAGAGAAAACCAGATAACACTGTGAATATACAAAATCCATTTAGTATTTCAAAAAGCAAAGAGCGAAGCTAATGGCTACGTATACAATGACACTTCTGTATACATATAAAAAAAATCATCAATAAAGCATAGTAGTTGGATGAACAAAAAATAACCAAAATAATAGCAGCACCAAACACAAACAGCCCAAAACACAAGATGCATCACAGCACACTCCCCCTTGACCCCCAAGAGAACTACGACGTAGAAGGACTAGGGTCACCAGACATGGGCAGCAAAGTCTTCAAATAAAGAAGAAGACTGTCTATTTCAACACGACATGAGTAACGTAATAGACGTGCCAAGGGAACAAGATTCTATCGTAAGACGATTTATGATTCGGGAAACAGCAGTAATAAACAGAGTAACTGTAGCAGTAGAAAGACCAGTAGTCTCAAATTCAAAAGGAGGAGTTGAGCCCGAGGAATGGACAGTGTGCTCAATATCTGGCACATGAGCACCCTGAAATAAACGATAACTCAAAGAGAGAATTCGAGGATGTGGCCCTAGTGCATCAGTAGAGGTCAGAATGTCAAGTTGTAAATGAAGTAACAGACTGGAGAAGAACCAAGGTAAAGCAATTAGTATTTTCACACCAAAGGTGCCAACATGTTGCAACAACTGGGAGTAGATAAACATACCTGCATCAAGAGGAGACTCGGTATGAATGCAATACAGAAAAGTGGCCAAAGTAGCAGACACACTAGAGGCATGGGATGAAGGAAACCAATTTGTGATTCCTATCTTATGCAAAATAGCATACTTAACACTGAGTGTAGCAGCAGGAATAACCTTTACTGGCCAAATTGTGAGAGTCCCACCAGTGAGGACAGACACCAAGTCTTCATTTGATGGAGTTGGCAATGATGGACCAACAGGGGCAGTCACTTCGAGAAATGAATTTATCACCACAGGAGAGATGACAAAGCGAGAACCACAGATGTGGATAGTCTGGTAGTCAAAACTACTAGGATCATCAAACTTGGTAGGCAGATTTGCAATAAATTCTCGAATAAGTTAAAGATAGAAAGCCCCCACATTTACAATTGTCCGAGTCAAACCAAAGAGATCAATGAGAGACATAATACTGCTGCAGGATTGATGTTGATTGGAGACATTTACCTCCTCAACTAAACAGCGGTGAACCACATACTTCCATCTTTGAGAATTTTCTTCATGATGGAAGGAAATGCCATCAATAGGAACATAGGGAATATTCTTGGGTAACTTCTTCCGACCAGTCTTGGTGGTAACACCATGAGGACCCTTGGGGTGTGACTGAGATGGATTGGCACACTGCTTAGAAGCAGAAGGAGATCCAGATACATGAGTGGCAGCAGAAGACAGAGATGTCTGCATGAAGGCCGAAGGATCAACAGGTGAAGGAACATCAGGAATAGACTTAGTAGCACAGGTGTCAGGATCAGCAGGGGGAACTCCTTAACTTGAAGAACCATGGGAACCCGTGGGACTACCCGTAGTACTAGACGAAGGAGTCACCATATGGGTCAAACCCTTCTCTTTCATTATAGTTGGGACTGAAGTAGAACGCTTCTCATCAGACATGGGGGTTCGGTACAAAAGATTCTTCTTGAGAACATCAGCTAATGGAACATCATGACATGAATCAGAATCAAACTTTGATGCCGACATAGAAGGAGAGCCATTAGGGGACGCAGGACGAACGAAATTAGAGCTATCTGAACTAACAAGATAGGGAAACTTACCAAGATCAGCAAGACGTACATATGGACATCGAGCCAGAATGCTTTTGATCCGTTTTTCTTGCATACGAACACCATGCATGTTAATACAAATGCCAAGTTCTTCAGAGTTAACAGAGGACTTAGAATAATATGCTCTACGGGTATGAACCATCTCAAATATGCAACAAGAAGATAAGCAGTACTTGAAACAAGAGAAAAATAAGAAGATGAGCAGTTTTTGAAGATGAAGAGATTGAAAATGCAAAATATGAATGGGTGACTTGAAGTTGAAGTTGAAGTACCAAACAGAAAACGCGCCAAAGCATAAGGGTTTAAAATAAGGCCACAAATAAAAAAAACAATCGTGGGCTGAGTAAACTGGGCCTGATCTCCAAAACCAATATTTTCATAAAGTTAAATAGTATACACACCCAACCCAGCTAGTAGATGCTCAAAAGAAGAAGCATCAAGGGGTTTGGTAAAGATATTCGCTAACTGAAGACCCCAGCGAACATGAGTTAGAGCAATAGTTTTGTCTTCAACAAGAGTCCGAATAAAATGATGACGAATATCAATTTGTTTTTTCCGACTGTGTTGAATTGGACTTTTAGAGATCTCGATAGTACTCATATTAATCACAGTAAAGAAGCATAATATCCTAGGAAAAACCATATTCACCCATCATCTGTTTCATCCAAACTAGCTGGGAACATGCACTACCAGCAACAATATATTCTTCTTCAGCTATAGACAAAGATACAAAATTTTGTTTCTTGTTGAACCAGGAGATTAAGTTGTTCCCTAAGAAGAAGCACCAACTTAACGTAGACTTTCTATCATCTGTACATCCAGCCCAATCCACATCACAATAGCCCACAAGAGAAGAGGTAGTATTAAATGAATAATGGATACCAAAGCTGGACGTCCCACTAACATATTTCAGAATTTGTTTAGAGGCCAGAACATGAGATGCATGAGGATCAGATTGATAGTGAGCATAGACTCCCACATCATAAGCTATATCAGGTCGACTTGTTGTTAAATAAAGGAGACTGCCAATCATACTCCTGTAAATAGTGTGATCAACAAAAGTGGCCTCATTCAGTCGAGCTATTTCATAACCTAGGCTTTCTCTTTGGACGGAGGCTGAATTCATTGAGAGAACTTATCCTATTTTATGTCTTTTATTGAGGCTAGGGCAACTATTTCTCAAAAATAGAAAAGATGTAAAAGCTCGGGGAGTCAGATGAAGGATTAATCTCTGCACAATAAGGAAGAGAGCGGAATCAATGAACATCCATAAAAGAAATTAGGGGCTGCTGCTTATCTAGTTGTCAGACTTCTATCTTTAGTATGAAACGTCTTATCTATAGCTTTTTTCTAGTCCCATTCAGTATCTCATCAAAGAATGAGGAACTAACTCTGGCTCTCTCCCGGGACCCTCTTGGATTGAATAGGCTCTCCCGGCCTCATCTCATATCTGACAAGCTGTCGGTTGAATAACTATTCTTATTAGATCTGAATAAGGAAGAAAGTACAGTGTTATTGGGTCCGACTATCCTAACAACGTGTAGAATCAACGAATGAGAAAAAGAAAGGCCTTTCACTCCCACGGAACGGGAAATCAGTGTCAATGCTTGTACAAAAAGGAATCCTATTTCGACTATTACCTTCTCCATTACTATGTTCTCATACTCAGGAATACCCCCGTTAGCCAGTTTTTGTAGCAAATTCTATTTGTTTTTCGCCAATTTGGGTTGTGGGGCTTACTTCCTAGCCCCAGTGAGAGTAGTGACTAGCGTTATAGGTCGTTGGGCGGCCGAAAGGTTGCCACGGGTAAGTCTATTTGGGAGACCGAAGGCAGTTCTCCGTGCACCAAACACGTAGCTTACCTTTTCAGTTGCGAGACGGATGGGAATGCATGCTTACCAGGACATATAGAAAAAGGTTAGGTTATTAGCCTTATAGCGCCCTCAAACCCAACCTATGTGCACACCTGATTGAAGACCGTTCATTGGTCGCTTTGCTTCAAATAAAGTAATAGTCTAGTTAACTTGATATGTGTAGCTGCTGGAGTTCTTTTGGACTAAGAGGACTCAAGTCCAAACTTCTTCACAATATTCTTAGCATACTTTTTTGGGAGATAAATATTCCAGTATGACCTTGCTTGATTTGAAATCCAATAAAAAAAGATAATTCCCTGACCATGCTCATTTCGAATTCTAATTGCGTGATATGAACAAAACTACTCACATTATCATCAAGAAAACCACAAAAAAGTATATCAACATAAATCTGAGCCACAATAATGTCTTTCTCTCTCCGATGAATAAACAACGTTAAATCAGTTCCTCTATGCACATATCCTTGTTGACATAAGAACACCGTCAAATGTTCATACCAGGCTTGAGGTGCCTGTTTAAGTCCATAAAGAGCCTGAAATTCCGAATCAAT
Organism: Cucumis hystrix; assembly: GCA_025688845.1. NCBI lineage: Eukaryota > Viridiplantae > Streptophyta > Magnoliopsida > Cucurbitales > Cucurbitaceae > Cucumis > Cucumis hystrix. Next base: position 9,852,547 of record CM046893.1, read on the forward strand.
AAACCCCTTAGGTTGAGCAACATAAACTTCCTCAGACAAGTATCAATTGAAAAATGCATTTTTAACATCCATCTGGAACAACTTGATTTTTTGAAGACATGCGATGCTGAGCAACAAGCAAATAGCTTCCAATCTGGCTGCGGGTGCAAATGTCTCATTAAAATCCACCCCTTCAACTTGAGCATAACCTTGGGCAACCAAACGAGCCTTGTTGCGAGTAACACATCCATGTTCGTTTGTCTTATTTTTAAAGATCCACTTAGTGCCAATAACATTCACATTATCAGGTTTAGGCACCAAAGACCAGACGTTATTTCTTTAAAACTGAAGAAGTTCGTCTTGCATGGTTGCAATCTAGAACTCATCTTTAAGAACCTCGAAAATAGAAACAGGTTCTATGGATGATGTATAATAGAGATTTGCAATGAATTTGGCATAATCTATGCCATCTGTCTTTTTGGTGGTTATACCGTTCTGAAGATCACCAATAATACTGGTCGTAGGGTGATTCTTAACCACACAAGTGGACGGTCTAGAGTGATTAGCATGTGGAGTATTGCTTGGTTCGACACTAGTAATATTTGGGTTAGACTCAAAGTTGTTACCCATATCAATAGTATCCAAAATAGCCGATGTCGGAACAACATTCTGCAATGATTGGTCAACAAGTTTGTCTGCACTGGATGAGATGATATCATCATCATCATTGTGAACGTTATGAGAAATTCGTTCATATCATTGATAGCAATATTGACAGTCTCTAACAGACTGAGTTCGAGTATTGAACACTCTATATGCTCGATTATTTGAGAATAGCCTAGAAATAGTCCCTTATATAACTTGACATCTAATTTTCTATGATACTTTCGATCTGCAAGAATATAGCATATGCTTCCAAAAATATGAAAATATTTCACATTAGGTTTCTTATATTTCCATATTTCATACAATGTTATAGACGTGCCAGCCCTAATTGTTACTCTATTGTGAATATGGCAGGCTGTGTGCATAGCCTCAGCCCAAAATTGTAAAGAGAGATTCTTGGCATGAAGCATAACTCTGGCTATCTCTTGAAGTGTACGATTCTTTCTTTCTACCACTCCATTCTGTTGTGGAGTGAGAGGAGCTGAGTATTCATGTCGAATACCTTCAGTTTCACAGGAGGATTTAAACTCTTCATTCTCAAATTCTTTTTCGTGATCACTTCGCATTCTCGAAATATTCATCCCTTGCTCACGTTGAAGATTTTTGCATAAAACAATACATATCTTAGGAGTCTTTGATTTTTTTTATGAGGAACCTTACCCAGGTGAATCGAGAATAGTCATCGACACACACAAAGTCATACTTCTTTATGCCAAGACTTTCAGTTTGCATAGGACCCATAAGATCTATGTGAAGAAGTTGAAGAACTCTTGATGTATATCACTCACTGACAGATTTATGAGATATTCTGATTTGTTTTCTTCATTGACAGTCTTCACAAAACAGCTGACTATTTACATTCAGATTCGACAATCCCATTATAGCATCATGTTTTAGGGCTTTGCCAATAGTTCCTAGGCTTACATGTCCAAGTTTCTTATGCCATTGTTGTGTTAGTTCTTCCTTCGTTAAATGGCAGGTCTCAGTTCGATTTGAACACTAGTGATAACAGTTATCAGGTTGTCTTACACCTCTCATTATCTCCACATTATCCTTATCAATAACAGTACAATTTTCTTTGTAAAAATTTACAACATACCCCTGATCACATAATTGACTTATACTAATAAGATTAGCAGTAAGTCCTTCAACATATCAAACATCATCAAGATGAGGAAGACGTCTTCCATTTATGTTTCTTTGCTAAAATTCAACCTTTTGCTCCATCACCAAAAGTTACATCTGAGGAACATTCAGTTAAGGTGGAAAAGTAAGACCAATTACCTGTGATCTGTCTTGAGCAACCGCTATCAAAGAACCAGCCTTCACTCAATACTTGAATTGAAGTAAATGTTATATTACTCTACTCAGAAGTCTGCTTGACTCTTCATACTTTCTTTATGTTTTTCAACATTTGACTTGGTTAATTCAATCTTGATTTACGAGTCATTTTCAGATTATAAACATTCTAACTTCTCAGTTTGTAGCAAAATGGTCTAATATGTTCTCGTTTTCCATAAAAATGACATTTCCACCTCGTTGAGGTATGTGAGACTTTCTACCATGAGGAAGGAGTTGAATTACTTCCTTCACCTTTCTCTTGCGGTGGAACAAATATGGTTTTATATCTTTATGCTCCTACCATAGTTACAGCATTATAACCAAGTTCTTGCTTAGTAATATCAGTTTTTCCTAAGGACAGGATTTGATCTTAGGATTTTGTTTCAAAATTTAACATTTCTACAGATTTTGACAGTTATTCATATTCTGCTTGAGCCTCCTTCAATTTTTGCTCTAAGGTCTATAAGATAGTCAATAATCTTTCATTTTCCCCATCAATTCCTGAATCTTTTCTTTCTGAATGGTTTGAACAGATGAATCTTCTTTCCACACATGTTGTAATTTTTTATAAGATATGTTTTCATTCAGTTTCATCAAGTTCTTCGTTCTCAGATACAGACTCATATTTAGAACTTGAGCTTATAAATGCATTTGTATACTCTTCTTCTTCTTCATGTTCATTAGTATCCTCATCAGATAACGTGGCACAAAAAATTTTCTTTTGTCTTTTCAGATATGTTGGACACTCAGCCTAATAATGTCCATGACCTCCACATTCTCTACATTTAAAGAATTTTGTTTCTCTGTTATTTGATTTATCAGAATTTCTCCTTCTAAATTGATTTTGTTCACGACTATTCGACCCATAGTTATTAGGATTTTTATATTTTCTAATAACATTTGAGAACTGTTTGGTCAACGTTCATTGCAATCGACTCATGTACCTGATCATTTGATGACTTACATTTTTCAACACAATCATCCTCATGCAAAGATTGAAAAGCAATACCTTTTCCTTTACCTTCTTCTCTGTCAGAAATAGCAATTTTATAAGTACGAAGAGACCCAAATAATTCATCAAGAGAGAATGTCGTAATGTCCTGAGCTTCTTCAATAGGTATTACATTCATGCTAAATCTTATGGGTAAAGATCGCAAAACTTTTCTAACAAGTCTAGACTATGGAATTGCTTCACTAAGATTGGACGAGTCATTAGCTATTTCCAGAACCCTTGCATTATATTCAGATATATAGTTTCTTCTTTCAACATTCTCAATGATTCAAACTTGGAGGTTAACAATAGAAGACGTGAGATCTTCACTTTAGAGGTACCCTCGAAAGCCACTTCAAGGGCCTTTCAGGCATCTTTTGCTGTATCACAGGTGTTTATTAATTTAAACACATTCAGATCTACTCCATTGCATATGTCGTTGAGTGCCTTGTAGTTTCCTATTGACTCTTGCTCTTCTTCATCCATCCAATTTTTTTCAGATTTTGGGATAGACTTTCCATTTACAGTAACCATAGGTGGTGTAATCCTGCTTTAACAGCTCTCCGAGCTTTTGCATCAAGAGACTTAAGGAACGATGTCATATGTGTTCTCCAATATGAATAATTCTTGTCGTCTAGTATTGAAGGTCTAGTAGTAGAACTTCCTTTTCTGGCTATCTCCATTAAAACTGAACCCGCTCTGATACCAATTGAAAAAGTAATATGATCAAAATAATAACCTTTAACTATATCTTAAGTTACTAGGAGCATAATTAGCTAAGGTAACAATTCAACAAGTAACACAGAGAAACTTCGGTAACCCAGTTCGACAAATACGGGTTACATCTGGGGAGCTTCTTTGCTCAAATAAGGAATATTGTTGAGATTCATAAGTTTGTAACTATAACACAAAAGTTACAATTATTTCGTTATCTTTGCAATATTAAAGATAAAAACAGGCTCCCCTGAAGGTAATGGTGAATCTCTTTGAAGACAGATTCAGGCTCCTCTGAATCAATGGATTGACTCCTCAATCAAGAGGTCTTCATTCATGTTCCTTATCACAATTATTTGACTGTATATGTCAATGATCTTCTTAAACAGTTTCTATCTCAGAAGTACAGTTTCATACCTTCAACCAACATAAAACAACCAGGCGTAGTTGAATCAGAGTTTGTAATATGGAGTCAATGATCATTGTATTTTTCACACCCACCAAATCAGTAGAAAACCCAATATATATATCGTAACTCAATATATATATTCAATGCATATATATCTTTTTATAGAATCTTCCAGGTATTGCTTGCTCCTCAAGATATACAAATATTCCTTAAATGTAGGAACCCATAAAATTATTTTCAAATTTGGAGGTGGAAAGCATTTCAATTCTTCTGTCTTCAGTTGCCTTTTTAACTCTTACTCCATTTTTTTGTTGCACCTAATGTTTCCAATACATCAAGTGTTTCCAATTCTTTAACGACCAAATCTTTCTCCAACTCAGTTGTTTGCTCCTCCATTTTTTTAATATCAAACTCTTCAATCCCCTGCTATTTCATCTTGATGATGTATCAAAAATCATCATAGAAATAAACAAAAACAAGACATAATAAAAATAGAAAATGCATTTTGATAAACATTGGTAGTTTTGTTCATTCCGCTTCAAAACATTGAAACAAACCGAGGAAGTAGAACTTTGTTGAGATCATTATTTAAACAATTGTTTCTTCTTCTAAAAACATATGTTCAATTCTTCAACCATTACAAGCATCAAATGCATCCGTGAATTGACAGTGACATCAAACTAATATGGTAAAAAAATAAACAATAATGTTATAATAAACCTTATCCATCTTAATCGGGAGACCTCTCTTTCTACTACTATCCAATTTCAACGAGAAATTATAAACTATAAATTATAAAATTGTCAGTTATGAAGCTCCAACACACAAAGAAAAGAATGAAGAAAGAGAAGGCAATATGTGGTTTACCTTGGAGAATGGCACCCCAAAAAATCAGTTCCAAGATAGAGAGAAGAATAGTATAAATAACACCAATACTCACAATAAGGGCGTAAATTACGTATCTTCTAACATTGTCCCAAAATTCCTCAACCAAAGAGCCTCCAGGGTGCAAAGCCAAAGCCCCTTTGTCGTTGCAACCAATCAAAAATAAGGCATCGCCGACCGAGATGGCTTGATTGTCTTGATTTACCACTTGAGGTTGCTTCGGTTGTCTTGAAATCTGATGGGTGAGGGTTTTTTTAGGGGAAATTGAATGAAGAGGAACAGAGAGAAGAGCCAAAGATCGTAATCCTAGCTGGCTGGAGAGAAACAGAGAGGAATAGGACAGTCGAAGAAGGAAGAGTGAAGACAGTTGTAGCAGGAGAAGAGAGAAGACGAAAGAATGAGAGAAAAAGCGAAACGATAGCATATAGAACAAGAAACAGAACAAGAGAAACTATTTTTTTTGGGTCCTACAAATTCTCCACTCTTTTGAAAACATTCCTAATTCTTTTGAGATCGAGAAACAGAGAACGTTATCAAACACATTCATTTCTTGAAAAATTAGAAACAGAAAAAAGAAATAGGAAATGGGAACGTTACCAAAAGGGCTCATAGAGTTTGAGTGGTAAAGGTTCTATTTCCCATTCTCCCTAACTTGTATTCATTCCCAGTTCACTGTCTTCTCTTTTTGTATTCTTTCTGTAATATGCATGTTGTTCATATTGTACAATGGCCAAAGGCCTACATTATATATATTATAGGGGAATTTTCAAAAATAGCAAATTTTACAAAATATCTACAACCTATAGAAAATTCTATCACGAATAGTCATTGATATGCTATAGTGATAGAAAACTATCATTGATAGAATCCAAAATTTTTCTATAGCTTGTAAATATTTTAATTTATTTTGCTACTTTAAAAAATGCCCCTATATTATACATGTTTATACCTTTTCAATCCATCATTTCTCTACTTTCCATTAGTCAATGTGTTATTGATAGTTTAGGTAAGTTTTGTATAGGAAGTTTCGCTTATAAGTCTTATCACGTTAGTTGAGCTATTCTACTCGCTTGGCCAGTGTAAGTCGCCAACTACCTGAGAGGGTAAGTAGCAAAGACATGGCTTACGTGTGCAAGGAAGAGTTTTCTCTTTCTTTGCTAGATAACTTCCATCATTTGTATCCCGAAAGGTGAACAAGTGTGGGCACTAGGCGTCGATAGGTTGCTGTCCTTAATTGCGAAGTTCTACATGTCTCATAAGTGAACACTTCTAGATATATCTCGTCTAATGGCACTTTGTCATATAGATCCCGAGAGGTGACCAGGTGTGACATTTAATGACTTTGACACCTTAATCATAAGCTGGTTGAGTAAGTTATATTGCATCAAGGTTATCACATTGCTTAACTGTTTTATAATGCATATACATTCCTTCACTCTTTCTTACATACAAGTTAGTTCACATATTCATCTCACATCCCCATTCTGCCATCACATCCCCTATTCGTAGACTCTCTAGATTTAGGTAAGTAGTTTAGTTTACTCTTGCATTCTTATTATTTGTTATTCTTTGATTCTTTTATACAACATAGATGATAAGTAAATCCTAGAATTAATGTCTTGAATAAATTTTCTATGTTCGACCCTAGATCATCTAGGTAAACCTACTGTTTCGTTTGCACTTGGGCAAGCAGTAGGAAAACTTGTACTCAACAAGGACTCAACTATTATGCAATGAAGAGGTACATAACGAGCATCTTACATGCTATGATCATAACCAATGACTCATCGCATAGAACCAATCACGCAATACAGAGAGACATAATGAACTCCCCGCATACTGTAAACATGCTGTTGGGATTTATGTCCATTGACCGTTATTAATTAATCAAGCATTATTATTAAAATTTCAATAAATGTATATTATTCGTTTTGTCTTAGTAACATAAATTCAATAAACTAACATCATAAGTTGTTTGATGAGTCTTGAACAATAGTAGAGACATACATGGATCAATGTTCGAGATTAGCTTAAAGGGTCTATAGTATAGGGATCAGGCTGAGTACCTTATCCTGGTAACACTATGGATATGACTCACGTTGTAATTGATACAAACGCAATGATCCAACACGTTCATGTAGGGGGCATGTGAGTGAGGGTATCCTATTCAATGAGTTTGCATAAGACTGAACCACGAAATAGTAACCACTAGATGAAACTTCGTTAACTAGTTAGGTTTCAATTTCATTAGAATGACCTAGGTAACTTAGCCTTCATCGTGAGTGTATTATGAACTCCTGTTCGCGGGGGATTGTCCTTTGATTTGTACTGGTGAGAGTGGCCAGATTGCTGACTCAATATGTTTATCATTTTAGGGACAAGATCGAGTGGGGAGCTGGGAACATAATTACAAAAGATGGAATTCACTCCTCCCTACTTTAGTGTAAGTAGATGAGTGTTCCCTTAAATTGTATCTTCAAGACTTGAACAAAGGGCCCTACCCTCTCTATGACACGAGAGGGGTTTCTGTTTGTTTGTTGGACCATAAACATGTTGTTCATTAGATGAGCACTGGTATTTAAGGAACTAGAAGTAACTTAGAGGTAAATCGATAATTTGATCTAGCTAGTATTACCAACACTCGTGAAGAACTAAATTACTGGTATTGGTCTATATCCATGGACACAGAAAGATATCTACAGTGAGAAGAGTTCATTTGTGAGTCTTTAGTGGAGTGTACACACAGTTAACGAATATTGATTAATGTGGTTAATGACTTTAGCCAATTAATCTCATATCGTTGAGTAAGTTATATCGCATCAAGGTTATCGCTTTGCTTAATCGTGTTATAATGCATAGACATTCTTTCACTCTTTCTCGAATACAAGTTAGTTCACATATTCATCTCACATCCCCATTTTGCCATCTCATTCCCTCTTTGTAGACTCTCTAGGTTTAGATAAGTAGTTTAGTTTACTCCATGCATTCCTATTGGTTGTTATTCCTTAATTACTTTATACCGCCTAATTGATAAGTAAATCCTAAACCTAATGTCTCGAGTCAATTCCTTGTGTTCAACCCTAGATCATCCAAGTAAACCTACTATTTCGCTTGCACTTGGTCAAGCAGTAGGAAAACTTGTACTCAATAAGGACTCAGCAATTATGCAATGAAGAGGTACATAGCGAGCATCTCGCATGCTATGATCATAACTAATGACTCATCGCATAGAACCAATCATGCGATACAGAGAGACATAATGATCTCCTCACATGCTATGAACATGCTCAGTTACGTATCGCCTATATCAGTTATAAACTCAACACGCTTCACACACTGAGTCCACACCTGCATAAAATAGAAACCAAGCACTAGCCTATCATGCCACATATTAATAAATCCAATTATGTAAGCATAACTAGAAGCACTTGCATTCATTGAAACAATATTTAGTACAAATAGACCATCATACATATACCTCTTACCAATAAAGTCTCTGTTTTTAGTGAGGATAACCTTGTCATCTTCTATAACAATCTTAAGACCAGACTACCAGATATCATATTCCTACGTATGGAAGGTACATGTAAAACATTACTGAAAGATAAAGTTTTTCCAAAAGTCGATTTTAAAATAACCTTTCCCTTTCCCAAGTACTCCTACAGTGGCTAAGTTTCTTGTGAACACACATTCTCCATCTGCAATGTCCTCAAAGTCTTGGTGAAGTTCTCGATTAGTGTAGAAGTGTATCAAAGCTCTAGTATCTAGAATCCAGTTAGTTTTATTTTTAATTAGGTTGACCTTCACAACAACTGCTATGATATCATCATCTTGTTCCACAAGATTGACTTGTGGTATAGGTCTATGGTTTGGCCTCCCTTTCCTTTGATTGCACTGATAAAATTTGTGTCCCTCTTTTCCATACACATAACAAATCAGTTTCTTCTTCTCTATTTTTCTACCAGTAGCCTTGAACTGTCCCTTCATTTGTGAGTTTTTTCTATTTTGGCTTTTAAAATTTTTGGACTTGTCTTTGATAACAATAGAAGATTGAACGATGTTAGCATTAATAGAATTTAGATTTTCATCAATGAGCTTATCTTTCATTCTATTGGCTTCTTCCTTGTGCATATGGCTAATTAGCTCATGAATTTTCAAGTCCTTTTTATGTTTCAGGTCATTTCCATAGTCGTTCCATGACAGAGGAAATTTCTCAAGTAGTACATTCGCTTGGAGGGAATGAGAAAGGGAGTTTGGTATGCAAAACAATTCACAAAAAAAGAGGAGATACTAGATATTGAATTCCAAGATGGTAAGTGAGGAATGGGCTTAGGCTTACATCAAATCTTATCATTGAATCAAAGAAGGTAAGGAAATTGAAATATGCATAGCTTTAAAGAGATTTTGATTCAAGGTTTCCTTTCAAGATCAAATTGCTTGATCTTGGAAGGAATTCTTGAA
>CM046893.1:9868853-10134999 GCA_025688845.1 Cucumis hystrix
TCATAAACAAGTGCATTCTTGACGATTTTAAAATGTCATAAACAAGTGCATCCTTGACGGTTTTAAAATATCATAAACAAGTGCATTCTTGATGGTTTTTAAATGTTTTAAACACTCATATTCTTGACTGTTTTTAAATGTCATGAACACTCTTACTCTTGACATTTTTGAACTGTCATGAACATTCATACTCTTGACGGTTTTTAACTGTCATAAAAATTTGTATATTTGACGTTTATAAAACGTTAACGTTCACTATTCTTGACGTTTTTATCAACCGTCAAGAACTTTGGCTTTCTTGACGCTGGCTTCAATGACGGTTTTAAAACTGTCATGAATAGTGATTCTGTTTTTGTAGTAGTGAAAGTTTAGAATACTATTATTGTAATTGAGATTTGTGTAAGATAATTATTTCACGTGAATGTAACAAATTTTCATGTAACGATTGTAGTGAATGTCCGTTTTCTTGTGTTTTAAGTTTTCATTTCTTTATTTTCATATTATTATTATTTTTGTTATTCCTACTTACTCTTGTGGTTGTAGGAAGAGTTTTTTTCCCAACACAAGAAATATAAAACAATATTTTTAAAAGTCAAAATATGGTTACATGATCACTCAATTCTATCCAAATTAATGAACAGGAGGAAATTAATGAAAATGATACATACTACATAGGGTGAAATATGAAAGTAAGACCACACAATTTTTAATTTAATGTGATGAGTCTCAAGACGATGATATATGATGTGCTGTAAAAATTGAAGGAATTAGAGTCGTACGAAGTGAACAATTTAACCGAACTTTTCTCAAATTAAATTTAGAAATTTAGGAAATACTATATATAAAATATAGACAGTGAAGGAAAAACTATAGAAACAAACTTACTATATAAAATATTATTAATAAGCTAAGTTTACTTTTTAGAATAAAAATACAGAGAAGGAAAAACTCAGGTTCCTGCTATCTCTAAATTCTACAATTCATCAGTCTGGAGTCATCACCACCACTATTCTCTAAGTGATTGAGGTTGATGTTTGTGGTAAGCAAAATTTGGATTGGAAATTTGAGAGAAAAACTTTTTTTTCCTTTCAAAGGACTTAGGCAGATAACTATGTTCATCCAATTGCACAGTGATAACGTGTATAAATATCCGTTATTATAACTTTTTTATTAGAATAATGATGTCAAAACACATAAGAAGATGATCAGAACGTGTAACTTATGTTGTAAATACATAAGTATTTAGAAATACATCTTACATAAGTATTATGCCTGTTTTACGCGGTTTGTTGTGTCTAAACGCAGGATAATAAACAAAATAAGAAGCTAATGAATCGTAGAGGTGCTTGCAAGAAGAAGAGGTTTGCTAGAAGACAAAAGTGGGTAGGTGGAGTTGATATGACTTAACAGGCAGCTTCCGACGCTGACATGCTTAGAAGATTAGATTTTTTGCCTAAATCTGTCTATAAAAAGGACTCCATCACCTTCAACAAAAAGAGGGGGACCCTGCTTGAGTCAGCTGGATGCCTGTATGGGCTAAAGGCATGAATAGGTCAATCTCCAGAGAGAGTGGCGGAAAGAAATAACCTTTCCATCATCTATAAACATTTTCTTCTTCTTGTCTGATCAGTTGTAAAAGCGAGAGCTTGGCTCTTGAGTAGGAAAGAATCCATACTTCCGTTGTCCCCTAATTTGTAATATTTTTTACTCTCTTTTCTCTCCTTTTTATACTTCTTAGTAATATATGTTGTTCATATTGTGCAATGGTCTAAGGCCTACATTCTTCATATATATATTACATGTTTATACATTTTGATCAATCCTTCATTTCTTGACTTCTCAATTATCAATGTGTTATTAGTAGTTAGGTTTGTGATAAGTTCTTGCTAAGAAGTCTAGCTTATAATTCTTATGGCATTAGTTGAGTTATATTCATCGCTTGGCCAGTGTCAATCGCCAACTACCCGAGAGGCCAAGTAGCAAGGATAAGACTAATACGCGCAAGAAGGAATTTGGCAACAAACTCCACCTTAGCAAGTTAACTTCCAACACTTGTATCCCGAAAGGTGAACAAGTGTGGACATTAGGTGCCAAGAGGTTGTTGTCCTTAAACGAGAAGTCCTATAAGTATTATATGTGAATTCTTTTAGATATTCCTCTCCTAATCAAGCACATCCATTTGCATCGCGAAAGGTGAGAAAGTGTGGCGTCTGAACGCTTCAAGAGAAGCTCACCTTAATCATGAGCTAGTACACAAGATATATCGCATCGAAGCTCTCACATTGATTAATTGCTTAATAATGCGTAGACCTTCCTTCACCTTTTTCTAGCATACAAGTTAGTCCGGAATTCCATCTTGCATATATTTATTTCCCTTTACAGATTCTCTAGGTGTACATAAATAGTTTTAATCTGATTTTGATTCTTTTATGTTTTATTTAATTAATTCTTTTAAACCGCCTAGATGATAAGTAATTCATAGAACTAATGTCTTGAATCAATTCCCTGTATTCGACCTTGGATTATCCAAGTAAACCTACTATTTCGCTTGCACTTTGACAAGCAGAAGAAAAACTTGTACTCAATGAGAACATATCTATTACGTGATAAAGAGGTACATAGTGAACATCTCACATGCTATGGTCATGACTTATGACTTACCACATGAAATTAATCACACAATACAAAAAGATATAGTGAGCATCTATCGTGCGATGAACTTGCTTCGTGACATATTGCGTAGATTAGATTTGCACCATATGAATATGAAACTATTAAGTCCAAACCAAAAGAACCCCCAACAACCAATCACACAATAATGCCCCTAGCGTTATTAACTTCTCTTCTTCATAATGAAGAAAAGGAGAATAGATATCAGGATACGTGGGAAGCATCCCACATTTCCTCGATAACTCTCAAGTAAGAGAGTTATTATTTTAATTTAAATTAATTTAACTTAAATTAATTTTAAGAGAGTTGTTAATTAAATTTTAGTTAAATTTAAACAATTAACTAAAATAAATTAATAATTAATTAAATTATATTTAATTAATAATCCATTTAAATCATATTTAAATGAACATCTCTCAATGTAACCTATAATTTTAATTTATTTTATTTAATTAAATAGATTACACTAAACTATTAACTAATTTCCTAATTAATTAATTACAAAGTTAAATATAATATATTTAATTTAATCCAAATAAAATCATATTCATATATAAATTTCTCTCATAATTTGTAGTTTTAATGTCTACCATATGCGCATTAAATTTTAACTTATAGTTTTGATATGGATCTAATTCACATTAAATTAATATTTGAATTCATTCAAATATTTTATTTTCTTATTAATTAATTTTAAATCATATCCAAAATTAAATTTATATAATAAAGTTTAATTAAAAATATAAACTTTATATTAGAATATACTACCATACATTATATTATTTTCCTTAATAAATTGAACTTTTCAAATTACATCTAATATATATTAACCTCGTTACCCTTTACGAACTTGGAACACTACAAGAAATTTTGCCTCTGTCGACGACAAACATGCCGACACCAATAAATGTTGTTGACAGAAGTGGTATTCTCCAATTGATTGTTTGATCGTTGGCAATAAATAGAATCGCCAACGGTAAAAATTAGAGTGTTGGCTTAGATGGGTCATTGTCGATGACTTATTTTTGTACCGTCGACATAGGTAGACATATGCTGATGGTTTATTATTACTGTCGGGTTAAGTGGACCAACATAGAGGGCTTTTAATAGGCCGTCAGCGATTCTTTGAAAACAAAAAATCCTAATCTCTTTATCTTCCCAATCCCCTTTCTCCCTCTCCCACACAACGTCGCCCCCTCCCCCTTCACGATTTCTCCTCCTCGCCAAGAACAGACGCTTGCCACAGTCTCCTCCCCGTGCCTGAGACTTCGCGCCACTTTCCTTCCCCCCTGTTTTCATACTGCCCGTCACATCGTTCTCTTCTCTCCCTCTCTTGGAAGCTCGCATCGGTCCCCTTGAAAGCTTGTCGAACCCTTCGTCGCACCCTCCATTCGTTGATGCCCTCCTCTAAGTAAGTTTAACTTGATCTATTGTTTTTTTCTTCAATTAAAATATAATAGATCTAGTTCTTACATTTTAGAATGCATGATTGAAAATAGTTTTGGGATGTAAATTCTAGAAGGCATAAGTCAAAAAATGGAATGATTAAGGACCGAGCGTGACATTAATGTTTAAAATGAATTGTCATTAGTTTAATTTTTGTAATTTTACATTCAAGATTATTAGTTACGTTTTTTTTTTTTTTTTTTTTGGGACGAATTGTTCCTAATTTGTATAAGCATAAGTCAAAGCTTATATCAAGAGAGATTCAACTTGACATTCTCGTCTCGTTTAGCGATTTTCTCAACCGGTCGTTCAACATTCAAAACTTTCTCTTCTCACTTTCATCGGAAAATCTAACACCTTCGAACAAAACTTCTCTTTCCTTTTTGGCTTTCGATCATATTTATATTGTCCTCTCACACCCAAGGGTCACTTCCATGCTTTACACATGTCACCTTATTAACTTGACGCACCATGCATCAACTCAAACTCGACACGTGGGATAACCATCAACAGCGATTTGACTTTCCCTTGAGATGCACACCTTATCTCCTTGGGAAGTCAAACTCTTAAATCGCATGACTGTCCTTTTCTCTTCCCGAAAAGTCATCACCGTTTATTCTTCCACAGCGAGTGGTCAAGTCATCTTGACAAGACATCTACTTCCTCGCCTCATCCTCTTGAGCATAGATACTTCTTCTCGCAGTACCGTGCTAAACGCCTAACTCTTGATGTTCAACACATGCTTCCTTCTCACCAGTTATTCTTATCGTGCCGCTTACTTTCACATGATATAAGCTTTGACTTATGCTTTACTCTTTGCATCGCCTATTCTTTGTTCCCATCTTTTCTCGCAGACCACAGTTTCACAGTACGTTCATTTATAACGAGCTTTAGAAAAAATAATTATTTTTTTATGATCATAATTTTAATGGCATCTCAATGTATTTTGCCATCAAGCATTCATAATAAATAATTATTACTATTAATATCAAATAATAGAAATTGTAATTTTGTAATATTTTTCAAGGTAATATTATTACAAAATATTGTAATTATATTAGAAACTTAATGTACAAAATAACATGGGGAATTTTTAAAAATAGTAGATTTTACAAAATATTTACAACCTATAGCAAATTCTATCACTGATAGTCATTGATATGCTATAGTGATAGAAGACTATCAGTGATAGAATCCAAAATTTTGCTATAGCTTGTAAATATTTTAATTTATTTTACTATTTTTAAAAATACCCCAAATAACATTTATTTTATTAATTATAATAAAGTGGGAGAAAAATTGACCTGCCTTTAGGACCTGCATCAACGGAGAAGACTACTGGACTTCATACTGATAACGTGTTGTTAAAATGAGGCCCAACCGAAACACATAAATTGAGAAAATATAATATTAAAATAAATATAATATAGTATATAAATAAAATACATAAATAATAAATTAAGAAAATTAAGAAAATAAAAAAATCTAAAAAAATTCACTTTCTCCCATTTACTTGAAAATTTTATCGATATGAGTGTCTTACAAACTTTACCAAATACCACTTATTACAGATAATTTGGCAAACATGAGGATAACATGTATAAATACATATGGTCCTTAATGAGTTGGTATTTTTAAAACACTTTTGACAAATGAATTGGATGAGAAAGGAAGTGTCACGTAGAATAACATGTATAAGGACATATGGTCCAGGATGAGATGTGCATCTATTTATTCTAAATTTTTGTATTATGACATTTAAAATTAAATAAATAAGAAGAATTAAATAATTTAGCCAAGATGGGACCCTTTTAATGGAGAAAAATGTGGCTTGCTTTATCCATCAATCCCATGGGACAGGTTTTCAAAGGTTGAACAATATTATTTCTCAATATCAATTTAATAAAAAAACAAAAATATTATTTCATGTACACATCATCACAGAAACGTCATTAAGCTTCGAATGTGTTTTAGATTTTAAAATTGATTGTTTGCTGATTGTTTGTTTTATTTTTTCAAGTTTCAACTGTCAAACATTAATGGTTACCTCTTAATTTGTATACTCTACTCCATCTCACTTCCACCATGGTAGACGTCAGCTGCTTGGTCCGTCAATCTCTAATAACCAGCTCTATCGATTATCACTACTAACTCTAGCAACTATTTTTTATTGACCAACTTTGATGACGACCATCACTACTAAAAATTTTCATAGTTTGGTTCGGTTTGATTTGAAACTAAAACCACACCAAACCTCAAAATGCAAAAAAGATCTCATTCAAAATCGAATTGAACTGCTCATCTATGTCAAAATGCGGTTCGATTTCAATTGGGTTTTAAATCATCCCTTACCATAGATGTATGTGCCTACAACCTCCTACATGATCGGTTAGCTTTCTATACGATCGTTCAACTTCTTAAACGATCGTTTAGTTTTCTATACAATCTTTTAGCTTTCTATATGACCGTTCAACCTCTTACATGATCGTTTAGTCTATATGACCGTTTACCTTCTTACAAGATCATTTATTGTCTATATGATTGTTCAACCTCTTACACGATCATTATTTAACTCTCTATACGATTGTTTACCCTCTTATGGTTCAATTCGATTTTAGAATCGATTTAATGTCTTAAACCGAACCGAACAGCTTAAGAAGTGGTTCCAATTCAAATGAAACCACACCGAACTGCATGCATTTAGTTGCGGTTCGATTCGGTTCGATTTTCAACTGGTTTTTTAACACTCATAATCACAACTAACACCGACAATGGAACTTTTGGTGACAACTTTGGCAACCTATCTTCAATGATCATCTCTAATTACGAACTTTAATAACCAATTTTCATGTCAAAGTTTAGTGATCAAATTTATGAACTAACTGCATCAATCATCTTCAACCGCCACCTCTCATACAAATGATGAGAGAAATATTGATAGTACATGACTACGACAATTATACATTTCTTAAAAATTTGTAAACAAATAAAGAAAATTCATAAAGTATTTAAATTAGTAAATAAATGTTTATTATTGTTTCTAAATAAGTTAAAATATTTATTATTTACAATATATTTTTATTCACATCCTGTTTATTATATTTTATGTTTTATTGGTTTTTATGATATAATATAAATATCTACTAATAATACTCAGGTGAATGTTGAATCTATGAAAATATAACAATATGATTGAAATTTACCAATACGATTAGTTCTAGGGTTTGAAATATTTATGTTGATGAAAATACCAAAGTCTTGATTTCGATAGATGTTTATACGAAAAACTTATAAAAACAAACAAATTCAAGAAATAATTTTAAGGGACATTTTTAAATCTATGAAAATTGCTGAAAATGTTTACAAAATATAACAATTCTATAAATAATAGATACAGAAAGACATCGATGGACACTAATAACACTACAAGGTGTATCAATGTCTATTTTTTTTTATAGAATATGAAAATTTTCTATATTTTGTATATATTATTAGTAATGTTGTTATTTACAACAATTTTCCTAAATTTAAATAACTAACATTTTATTATTTTTCAAATAAGTAAACATGTCTATTATTTAGATTAATGTCATTTAAATACTTATTTTTTGTGTTTCAGAGATTTTTCTCAATATAACAGAAATATCAATCTATCCCTCATATCGATATATACCAAACATATGAAAACATAAAAATATGAATAAAAATATGGTTAATTTTCATAAATATAACAAACAGTTAAAATATTTACGGTCCATGTAATAATGTGAAAAAGCCCATTAAGCTAACTATTTTATTTATATTTTTCAGATTTGCTCTTCCTTTTTATCGTCTTTCTTCTCTTCATCCTCTGTGATTTTTTTTTCCAAACTGTTATTTGGTTAAAAATCGTGTACCAAATATAAAATATCTATATTTTTTTTTAATCTTTTTTCAAACTATTGGTTGTTCAAGATCGTCTACAAAATATAAAGAATCTTGAAGAAAAAAAGTCATTTAGATTTGGCTCCCAAATCTAAATCATCATATGAAAAAAAAATAGCCAAATATAAACGTGTATCAAATAATCCTTAAGAAAATCGTTTAGATTTAAAAAAAAATGGTTGAGATTTGGCTAACCAAATTTAAAAGATCAAATATAAACAATCGTGAACAAAATATAAACGATCATGTACCAAATCTAAATGATCATGTACCAAATTTAAATGATCATGTACCAAATAATCTTGAAAAAAAATCGTTGAGAAATTGGCTAGCCAAATTTAAATGATTGTGTACAAAAATAGTCAATGATCATGTAGTAAATAATAGTCAAATTGAAATGATCGTGTAGTAAAGCATAGCCAAATCTAAACGATCGTTTCTCAAATATATTACGCACGCTAGATGTCAATTAATCACGGACATTTTTTGTATTTTTCATTGTGGGTCTGTGGACTTTTTTTGTTTGTGAAATTGTTTTATAAAGTGTAAATATTTTAGCATTTTGTTATAATTTTGAAAAAAACCCCTACAAATATTGATATATGTATACAAATTCAATATTATGATTACTAAACCTATACCCATAGCTTTATTTTATTTTATTTGGAAAAAAATGTATATAAATATGGAGTTTGTGTTGAATTATTCTTGATGGTTTGAAGCATTAAAACGCGCTTTAAAAGCTCAAGAAAGCTACATTTCTTTCTATATATACAAAAATAGCTTATAAATATTAAATACACCAAACCCCTCTTTTCTCATTAACTCACATCCAAATACCTTCCTCTCTCTCTTCCTCTCTGTCTCTAAGTTTGTACTAACACTTCATTCTTTCTCATCAGTTTCAACAAAAATGAAGGTAGCTACGTTGTGAAATACTATTTTAATCTATGAGTTTCTTTGTTTCCTTATCGAGAGTTTTTAAAATCTTAAGTCAAAGTTATCATAAGAAGAAGAATGTTTTGCTCTTAAGATTTTGATCACATGTGATTTTTGAAATAGCAGCAGCAAGAAACAAAAAAATAAAATAGACTACTTTTAACTTAGATCGTGTCTTTGCAGCAAAAGATAGTGATTCGAGTGTCGATGAAAAGGGGGCCCAAGTACCGCAGCAAAGCCTTGAAGATTGCAGCATCTGTCAAAGGTAATTAAAAACCATTACATATATATATTTATAACATAATTATAATCTATATTGATATAACTAATTAGTTTACAATGGAAATTACAGGGAGCATTGAGACAATTAGCTTGGTAGGAGACGATAAAGATAAAGTGGAGGTAGTTGGAGATTTAGATCCCATAGAACTCACTGAATTGCTACGGAAGGGTTTCGGTTCCGCACAGTTGGAGTCAGTGAGCGCAGTTGAAGATAAAGAGAAAAAGAAAGATAAAGACGGTGGCATAACATGGACATGCTCCTGGGGAGTGCCGCATCATTCATCTTATTGCTATTGCTACAACCTTGGCCCCTACCCTTCCTATTCCATATGGTGATTTATGCTTCACACGAGCAAAACTATTGATAATATATTTATAAATATTACAAAATTTTAAAAAATAAATATTCATTGAAGTGTCTATATGGATAGCATATCGATTTTTCTAGTGAATTGAATTAAGTTAAAAAGTATCTTATTAAGTTATCGAGTTTCACTTCTATTTAATTTGTATATAGATACTACAAATTGGAATAAGATTTTAATGCATCTACCTCACATGGTTGTTTATTATAGGTGAAAGTGAAAGGAAAAGACATGTACTAGTTGTTAGTCATGCAAACTATTCAAACTTTGTTATATATTATAAATGCAAGTTTTGGATGCAATTTATTATTATTTTGTTGGAATTTATGTCTTAAAATTCGTAGTTTGTAGTTTAAAACCATGTTCTCTATTTAATAAATTTGTTATTAAAGAATTATTAGTGAAATTTAATACTATAATCTTGAATCCAATAAACTAAGACCTCAATACTATCTTGAGTAAACTTGATCTTTATGTAGAGATATAAACATGGATCAAGTTCGAGTATATAGCCTAGACGGTCTATAGTATATGAATAAGGTAAGATTTAGCGGTCTATAGATGCTGCCCGCTTTGTAGTTGGTAGAAATGATGTGATCTTAAACGGTTCATGTAGAAACATGAGAGTGACATTCTATGTAAAAAGTTTACGTAAAACTTGAAACCAAGAAATATTCACTTTTACATTCTAACATCGTTGGCTATATAAAACTGGCTATTTTGATTATTGATAGCTTAGGTAACTTAATCTTAATCCTGAGCTATGATTAATAATGTCTTTCATCAAAGTTTGACTTTGACTTTATTACATCATACATTGAACATTTCATGACAAAAATTGTATATTTTTATGTATAATAATACATAAATAGTGATAAATTTGTAAAGCTAAATAGAAAAAAAAAAGTCATCGCAGACTAGAAACAAACAGCTAGAGAAAATTTAAACTAAAATAGATTTAATTTTGAATTAAATATAAATCAAATGGTTAAAGTAAATTAATGATAATTTTTCGAGATTAAAAACAATGGGTTTGGTAATCATTTTAATTTTTTTTTCTTTTTAAAATTAAGTCTATTTTCATTCTATCTCTTACAAATTTGCATCTTTGTTAAATACGATGATTGAATTCTTAGCCAAATTTCAAAAATAAAAATAATTTTTTGAAAGTTATGGTCCCCATTTCGTAACCATTTTAATTTTGTTTTTGTGTTTTTCTTCTGTTTTTTAAAATTTTTATTATTAAAAACAGAAACCATATATATGTTTGGTCACTGCTTTTGTTTTCTGTTTTTGAAAAAAAAATGTATTTTTTTAAAAGGTTCTTTTTTCATTTTCAATTGTCCTTCATAATTTTAAAATATGGTTCTTGTTTTAAAAGCAAAAATTTAATTACTTACCAAGCTAGTAGCTTATTCATAATACACCATAGCTTGGATAAATCCAGTAACTCCAACAAAGTCAATAATTGTCACGTCCCGCTCTACTGGCGACTTCATGCGACGACTAGTGGGGGCGTGCTGTCTAGACACCCAACGCGTACCTCTCTGCAAAATAACAAGTTTTGAACGCCTAGTAATCGAAACTTCTCAAACCAATCTCCATCAACAAAGTTCCAACTTTGAACTCAGAAGATCTTTATAACTCAGTGGATCAGAAAATAGTTAAACAACCAACTTAGCTTATTCGACTAGCCTTTAACACTGAAACTCACTAGCTACTAAGCGATAAGAATAACAGGGATATAAGCACAACACAATGAAAAGATAGAAACATAATTCTGATTTTTATTACTCTTGATTCAATGCTTTACAAATACATTTGTTTTCTTCGCAAGGTATAAAAATAAAACTTTAACTTTAAACCTTCACACATTTCTCCATCCACTGGAATGCTACTCTTCGTGTCAAGGTGTTTAGGGGTATAAGAACCATTTTCTTATCCTTCCCTTTGATTGCCTAGCAACCCAACTCAAAGACAAGATTCATTCCACACACAAAACTGGGATGCTAACCTTGCCAAACTTAAAGAAAATCTCAAATTCCAAAAATCTTAATTATTTAATTAAATAATTAATTAAATTAAATATTAAATATTTAATTAATTTAATTAAATAATTAAACTATTTAATTAATTCAATATTATATTATTATTGCCATCATTATCCAGATCAATCTAATTGTCCTAATTCGAATCCCTATTGGAATTTTCAATCTTTAAATCTCATTTAAATACCATTTGTCTCTCAATTTGGAATTGTTAAATATATCGAATATTATTAACAATTTATTTTCTCAACTAATTCAAACAATTAAATTTTTTTATCACTCTTATTTAAGTTTATATCCATAACAAGCTAGTAGATGGACCTAATTGATTATGGTTAATCAACAATCATTAACTAATTGATATTGTCCATTATTATAGCATTTAGTTGTACTCTCTTCACTATAAAGAGATTTGTGTCCACCTGGTATAGCTGTAATTAGTAAGTCGACCATTCACAGGTGGTTCATAATTTCAGCTGGGTTAATTTATTGTTTTATCCTCGAGATCACATCTTGTTTCTTAAGTCTTAGTTGATTCTCTAATGAACAATTGGCTTAAGGTTCATCTTATCAATCAAATCTCTCTTGGATCAATGATTGAACGTGACTCCTTTGTTTAAGACCTAAAGTCAACACTTAAAAGAACAACCTATCTACTAACCCTAAAAGCTGACATGATTGAATTTCATCTTGCACCCTATGTCCCCAACTATTCATTGGACCAGTGCTGATGACCTATGTCGATCTAAGGATAATCTCGTGTGAACAGGAGTTCATAGGTAATTTAGGATTAAGGTCAAGTTACCTAGGTTATCAATAATCGAAATAGTCAATTTTAATCAGTTAATGGTGTTATAATGTAAAAGTGGTTATTTCATTGTCTAATATTATACAATCTTATTGCATAGAATGCCTCCACTCACATGTCTCTGCATGGACATTGATAACTTATAGAAATACAAGTTATTATGGTCTTTTAAGTAGAACAATGGAGGTAAAACGCGAGATAATGTGTCAAAACGCGCATAGCTTCTATTCCAAATTCATAAATATAAGAGAATACAACTTGCATAAGTCTCTACACCTGTTTGACCCTGTTTTCAGATGTTTTATCATAGGATTGTAAAGAGAAGATGAAATAGTGTCTCGCAGAGGAGCGCATACAAAAGATACTCGATAGGAACCCTGTCTGGCGAATAACATCCGTAGGCAAGGAACTACATCATCATGCGATGAAGATTCATTAGCAGACAAGAATGGTAGTTGGAGTTCATGTAACTTAACAAGGTTGCAACCAGCGTTGACATGATCAGAAGAATAGAAGTTTTTCGTCAAAAGTAGTTTGTATAAAGCCTCTTTCCACAACAAGTAACCTAGTCTGATCTGAATGGACCAAAACCTAGAGAGCTCCATTGGAGCCACCAGAAAGGACAAGCCTTTTTGCCTTCTGCAAAAGTTCTTTATATTTTTCTCCAATCAACTGTAAGTGAGAGTTTAGAGAAAACTAGAGAGAGAACTACCATTTCTTCTCCCCCAAACTTATAACAAAGCCAAAGAATGTGTAAGCATTCTGCAGCTCGGCTCATTCTTCTTATTTTTCATTTTTGTATTTCATTTTAATGTTTGAGTTTATTCTTTAATACATTACAAGTTTATTCATCTTCAATCCTTCATGTATTTACTATTCATCTATCAAAGTGTTATAAATAGTTTAGGCTTGTGATAAGTTCTTGATAAGAAATCTAACTTATAATGACGTTTATCACGTTAGTTGAGCTTTACTCCATCACTTAGCGAGTGTCTATTATCAACTACTCGAAAGAGTAAGTAGGAAGGATATAGTTAATGTGCTCAAGGAGTTTGGCGACATACTCCATCTTGGTGATTTAACCTCCATCATTTGTGTGCCAAAAGGAGAACAAGTATGGTAACTTGGCGCCGAGAGGTTGTCACCCTTAAACGAGAGGTAATATAGATCTTATAAGCAACAACTTCTAGATAGCTATCGCTTAACTAAACTTTATCATTTGCATCATGAGAGGCAAGCAAGTGTGGCGTTTAAGGCACTGAGAGGCATTCGCCTTAATCAAAAGATAGTTAACTGATCTCTATCACCTTGAGGGTTGCCGCGTAGCTTAATCGCGTAGAATATAGAGACCTTCCTTCACACTTTCTTAACACAAGTTAGTTCATTCTCCATCTTCTCACCATTATATGCCACCTTTTACAGAATCTCAAGTGTAGATATTAGGTTTAATACTTAGACATACTTGTATAGTTATTGTATACCTCTTAGATGAGAAACAAACTTTATAGCTAAGGTTTGATAGAAATTCTATCCGACCCTGGACTTCCCAAAAAACCTATAATAGCTTACACTTGGGCAAGTGGTAGGTGTAAGCGAAAGGAAAACTTGTACTAAATGTTTATTATTTAGATAATGAGCAACATATAGGTAGGAAGCACTTTTTATCGCAGTTCTATCCTAACAGCCTAAGTCAAACGTTTAAAGCTTAACAAACAAAGTTACACACGTAACGTACTAAAACCAACCAAGCAAGATGTTGGCGCCGTTGCTGGGGAATTTCTTTTCAAAAAAATTAGAAATAGAGTTTTACTTTGATTTTTGACAAAAACTCAATTCTGGTGAATCACGCGTTCAGTCGAAGATCGCTTGAAAAGGTATGTGGTAGCAGAGTAATCTATGATGCATAGTAAAGATAGACTACTATCTATGTCTATCTGTATCCTGATAAATACATATATTAGTATATCTTGATTTATCATCAGATAAATAGAGACATTTTGCTATATTTAGTTTAAAATAAATTTTCTATTGATTTATATATATATTATCTATTTATTTAGTCTTGAAATTTTGAATTGGGTAACATTTTATTTGGTCTCTTTTGTCCGTTCATGTCTCCCCTCCATCATTCCGTGGTCATCGTTGCATTGATTATCTTTTCTATCTATCATAATTTCACTCTTTTTCTCCACGTTTTTCTTCTCTTTCTCCCATTTTTGCTTCATTTTCTCTTTCTTCTCCCTTCGTTTCTTTTTCTTATCCACCACAATTATTTAAAACATATTGAATGACAAAAAAAAAGTTTATTTTATTTTATTTTTAAGTTCAGCAACAATCTACTTGTTTTTATAGAAATTATTAACGCAACCCGCTTTTTAGTTAGTACAAACAATGTGATCCTGAATCGTTCATGTTGAAACATTAGAGTGCATGCATCATATGTAAAGAGTTTACATAAGACTAAAACCATGAAATAATCATTTTTACGTTATAACACCATTGACTGTATAGCTCTGACTATTTCGATTATCAATGACTTAAACAATCTAATCTTAATCGTGAGCTAACTATTTTGATTATTGATGGTTTTGGTCAAAGTTTGACTTTGACATGAATGGTGAAATGACCATTTTGTTGGATAATCCAACTAACTCTCAGTAAACTTTGTGGAGGCTCATGGTGATGACATCAAGTCCACTAAGAGTAAATGGAGAGTGAGATGTAAACTTTGATGAATTTAGACATGCAAATAGTTGCATACATTATGTTTATTTAAACGGTGAATTTTCAAATGTGAAAAACTTTTTGTCTCACATATGGTTTTTTCTTAAAATTATTAATCTCCGAATAATTTTTCAAATATTTGGCACTCCTCCAATTTCTATCTCTCTCAAATTCTTCATTCATCGGGTTACTGAAGGGATAAAAGTCCATGACAGAGGAAAATTTTGCAGAATCATTTCTCAATTTAATTTTGGAATCCCAAAATACCAGTACATAGGCAAAAATAATTAAGAACTAAGCTTTCTAATTATAGATGAAAGAAAAAAAAAACTACTTGTTTGACGTCTTTGAATTTACAAAATAAATCTCCAAATTGGGACACCATCCATCGGAGACCTTATCCTCTAGGATGAGATTGGTTTGTAGGAACCAATTGAGATAGAAAAGAATTTAAAGAGAAACTATTTTTGTAGATAGAAAAAGCATATTTAATTAATTAAGAAAAGCTATTTTTATTCTGCATATTTATAACTCCCATTCCTTAAGGGAGTGGGAGAGAATCATGAGATTTTATTAATTTAAAAAATATTAAATTAATAGAAATTTCAAATCTACTAATTAATTAACCATTAATCAATTAATTAATAATTAATTAAATCATATTTAATTAATAATTCATTTAAATCGTATTTAATGAATATCTCTCCAATATTTTATAGTTTTATATTAATTTAATTAAATAAAATAAAACTAAAATATTAATGAATTATTCAATTAATTAATAACGAAATTAAATATCTTATATTTAACTAAAATTAAATTTCGACCATATTCAAATATAAGTTTATTTCATAACCAATAATTTTAATATGAATCCAATTCATATTAAATTAATATTTGAACTCATTCAAATATTTTATCTCTTATAAATTAATTTTGAATCATATCCAAAATTAAGTTTATATAATAAAATTTCTTAAACTTTTTATTATAATGTATCACTATACATTAAACTAATTCCCAAAGTAATTTTGAACATTTTCAAATTACAACCAATATAAATAAATCTCGTTACCCTTTACGGGCAAGGAAGGAGAACTAATGGATCTACAGATCAGAAACTACAACGATCTGAGATTAATTGGCTAAACTCATTAACCACATTAATCAATATTCGTTAACTGTGTGTGCACTCCACTAAAGACTCACAGTTGAGTTCTTCTCTATAGATATATTTATGTGTCCACAGATATAGACCAATAACAGTAAGTTAGTCCTTCACAAGTGTTCTCAATACCAACTGGGTCAAATTACCGTTTTCTCTTGGGTTACCTCTAGTCCTTAAATACTAGTGCTCCTCTAATGAACAACCTGTTTATGGTCCAACCAATAAACAGAAATCACTATCGTGCCATAGAAGGGTAGGGCCTTTTGTTCAAGTCCTAGAGACACCATTTAAGGGAACACTCATCTACTTGGCTTAAAGTAGGGAATGAGTGAATTCTATCTTGTGTAATTATGTTCCTAGCTACCCACTCGATTTTGTACCGAAAATGATAAGCTTATTGAGTCCACGATCTGGTCACTCTCACCCGTACAAATCAAAGAACAATCCCTCGCTAACAGGAGTTCATAATACACTTAGGATTAAGACTAAGTTACCTAGGCCATCATAATGAAATAAAAACCTAACTAGTTAACAAAGTTACATCTAGTGGTTACTATTTCACGGTCCAGACTTATGCAAACTCATTGCATAGAATACCCTTACTCGCATATCCACTACATGAACGTGTTGGATCATTGTGTTTGTATCAAATACAAAGTGAGTCGTATCCATAGTGTTACTAGGATAAGGTAACCAACCTTATCCATGTACTATAGACCCTTTAAGTTAATCTCGAGCATTGATCTCTGTATGTTTCTACATACTGTTCAAGACTCATTAAACAACTTAGGTTGTTAGTTTATTGGATTTGGATTATTAAGACAAAACTAACCATCTAATCAATAACAATTATTACAATAATAACACTTTATTAACAACGGTCAATGAATTATATTTATAATTTATGAGTTTTAGGACATAAATCCCAAAGTTACATAATCTGGTTCTATGTTAAAAAAATAGTAAGTCAACCCTAGTGGTGGTCCAGTTCATATTTGTGTGGAGATTCGAGCAATTAAAAAGCTATGAAGGTGAGTTTGCTTTAACCCTAATTTTAATTTCATTAGGTGTTTACATGTTAATTTAATGCAATTAAAGTAAAATTGATTTGATTTCATCTGCACATATCTATCTTTCCATCAATTTGAACTGAGAATAGATAGTCAAAATGTTTAGTCTAAGGGTGGTTTGTTATTTTCAATTATTTAATTTTTTTTTAAAAAAAGTCATTTTGAAAAAGCTAAAGTAGTGTCAACGACTTCAAATAACTTTGAAGTGTATTTTGGATAGTATTTTCTTATCAATCAAATTTAAATAATTAAAAACAATTTTTTTCAAGTCAATTCCATATCAAGACAATAGTTTATTTTTCTTTGTAATAAATTAAAAATGTTTATTATATTTTACATCATGAGGCTCTATTATGAATTTTACTTCTTCATTGAGCAAGTACACACTAAATAAATGCATTATTTCTCCTCAAACAAATTAACGGGCTAACAAATATATACAGATATTGATACATTTGAGATTTGAGATTTGTCTATAACCAATTGACCATGTTATTATTTGTAATTATCTTCTTCATTCAAAACTATTAATTAGTCAAATTCCTATAGATCGAACTGTGCCTTTGGCTCCCCTTTTTCGTAAACTCGGTAAAGCACAGTTCGCTCCTCTCAAATATTAGCCTATATATCAAAATATTTAATAAGTGTTGAATTATTTCTTTCACTTTAGCAATACCTGATTTAATTACATAAATATAAAATAAAAGAAAAATTATTGAAAATGACAAAATTGCTGAAAATATATAATTACCAAATAGAGCAAAACATCATATTCTATCCACGATAAACACGGAAAGAAACTTTATTTTGTGCTCTATTTCAAAATGCTCCAAAATAAAACTTCAAATTGGATTCACACCTTCAAATTAGATGGTGTTGCATGTAGAAATTAATAAAAGATATGGAAGTTAAATTTTATAATTTATTCAATTTCAATAAGTTAATGTATGGTATTGGTCATCCTATGTTTAAATTTCACAAATATTTTAACTTTGTATTTGATTTTATTTTACGCTACAAAATTTGCTAATTTGATTCTTCATTTGGATATCTCATTCCAATTTGAGAAGTGTTCTCTTTATTTTGATCATACATAGAATTGAAAGCTATTTTTGTGTTAAAATTGAGTAGTTGTCCGGTTGTAGTTTTACAGGAACTATTCGTTATTTCATACCCTGTGTGTTTGTATAATTACTGTGTTACGTTATCTAGCTGGTTTGAAGTATAACAAATTTGCTTCTCTATTTTGTTCACATACTTTGTTTCCTCAACAATAAACAAATTTAAAAGTTCGCGTAAAGCATCAATTACTATCTTCTCGGTGAGAGAGAAAATAAAATTTTAAAAATTAAAAATAAGCACTTTTTTCTTTAAAAAAATTTGACGAATTATTTACTCTTTATAAAACAAAATCAATAAAATACAAAATTAATTACACTTGGTATTCATGAATGATAAATATTTTGTTAAATTTTTTATTTTTGAAAAATTTTCTATTTTTGAGAAATTTTCTAAAAAAGACTAATAATTAAATAATTGGACCAATTCGTACTTCCTTTTCTTTATTCTTTTTTTTATTAAAACTATCGAAATGAGGATTAAATGTTCAACCTTTAAGGTTCGTTACTGTGGAACTAAACTCAAGTTTAGCTTATTTTTATGCTTATGCCTAAAATTTATGATAATTTTCGCTTAAACTATATAAAATATAAGGTGAAATCCCATAAATTAATATGAAATTTTGGATTGATAATTATGAAATAACAATTGACCTACCCGCCGGAGGCTATAAATAATTAAAAAAAAAAAAGTTAAAAATTCAAATAATAACGACCAAGTTCCATTAACTATTAATAATATAATGTTTTTAGAATCTAAGCAAATACTGAGTAAATTCGAATCCTAACAACTAACAACTCAACTATAAAACACATAAAATATTTTAAAATCTTACACATATTTGAAAATCAATCTAATGAAATACGGTATATATTAGAAAGAAAAAATCTAAAATCATAGTCAAAGTTAGCTACACACCTTGTACTAAAAAAAAGTTGTTAGATCGAGAGACACGCATAGCAGTTCTTCAAATTATGAAAGAAAAGTATAAGCAGATTAAAAAATAACAAACTTGTTCTAAAAAAGAAAAAAAAATCAATGTTTTATGACGTTGCAAAACTATATATATAATTATAAATTGTCATAGTGTGTATAAGCAGATTAAAAAAGAACAAACTTGTTCAAAGAGGAGTTGTCATACTGTACTTAACGACAACATTTTATAATTAGGTATTTTGTTTCTGGTTGATAATAAATTATTAGGCTAATTTTTTTAAAGAATGACCCATCTTTTGATATTTGTGTAAAAAATATATCTAAACTTTCAAATGTTTAAAAAATAATGTCGTTAAATTTTTTTAAAAAAGTTAAAAAATATCGTTACCATTAGTTTTGGACAAAAATGTTAAACTTCTGTTTAAAAAATACCCCTAAACTATTAAAAAAATTTCAAAAATACCTTTGAGTTTAGAAAAAATTCAAAAAAATTTCATCAATCCAATTTTTACACCAAATTTCGTAGCCCTAAAAACAAAAATTTTATGTTAAAACTATATTTTAAAGTTGATAGTCTTACTATAACGACCCAACTTTTCAATTTAAGTTGAGATCGTTACTTAAATAGACCCAACTTTTCAACATAAGTTGAGATCATTACTTAAATAAAAATAATATTTTTAAAACCAAAATCATACAAAGCATAGATTATTTTATTAAAAAATAAAAAGAAGACAATCTCATGTGAAAAACAAGTGTTAAAATAATTAAATAAAAGAAATTAAAACAATTTAGTCAGGGTTCCTAATAAATTCTTTGAAGAAAACAAGCATCTAAATAAATCTAATTACTATCTAACCTGAAGGTTCATAGTAAGGGTGATTATACAAAATACTTCTTGTCACTTGCCGACTTGTACCTTTGTCTGAAAAAATAAATATATATAGGGTGAGTATACAAAATACTCAATAAGGAACCCACTAGGTGAACCATGAACTTTCTATTAAGCAAACACAAACACATTGTATCATAATAGTTTAGTGATCCCGTAGGGACACACATCAGTCAGTTTAGTGATATTGTGGGAGCACTCATCAATCATAAAAGTGAACCTGATGGTACACTTATCAGTCCAAACAGTCAATAGTCAACAAGTCAACAATCTATAAGTGGTGATCTAATAGAACACTGTGCATACAAGTGTACTAGCCTAATAGTCAAAGTTAACAGTTACCGTTAGTTCAAAAATATTCTAATTCAATTAAACTTAGTCCAGTTTAGTGATGAACATATCATGAAACATTGATTGAATAATTAACCTCATTCAATTTACATAATAATCATGCTTCCTAATTTTACCAAAATGAATCATAATTAATCATGTCAAATACAATTTAACCCAATTCAATCCAACTTGATACATATCCTTGTCAATGCAATTTAAGCCATCTCAGTCTATTCAATATATTGGGCCTAATAATATGTTTTGGGCCTCTATTTAGTGCAGTGTTTAAAGGGATGGTTGAAGGAGGTGAAGCCACGTTGATTTCTTTGCAGTCGTACACGCGTGAGGAAGAGGGTTTCTATCCCTACACGTTGAAGATAAGAAATATGGAAAAGAAAGAAGAAAGTAATTACCTTTTCTTTCTTTGTTTTCTCTTCGTTTTCTCTTTGATTTGAACAAAAACCCTAATGAAATTTGTTTATGGTTTGGAGAGTAGTTGGTGCACACACTCATAGCAATATCAAGATAAGGGAGATGAGAAGAAGTGCTATACAGATTTACGTGGTTCGACAAAAGAAGCCTACATCCACGGGAAGGAACTTTTTCTTATTTATAAAGATGAGTACACAGAATCTCTCTTTTTTACTATTCTTTTTCTTGTAAAATGAAAGTTATGTATCAAGTTTAATTTGTTAGAAAGCACATTTACATATTTAGGTGGTTACAAAGCATGAGTTAGTTAAGAGAAAACTATGTAGACTTGATTATGTTGGAAATCATTTCTTTTTACAATCTCCACCTTGAATCCAACTTGAAATGTGTTAAGGATCCTTCCATCTTACTCTTTTTCTTATGATCTATCCTTTTTCAGGTAGGTCGAAACGTATGAGCTCAAAACACTTCGGAGCTTCAGTGTTGAGACCGGCTTAGTAACATATCAGCGGCGTTCTCAAAGGTATGTACTTTTAATTAGTACTTGTAGTTCGCCAGCTTCAATTTTTTCTCGTATGAAATGATATTTAAAATCTATATGCTTTGTTCTGTTGTGGTATTGTGGGTTCTTGGATAGGTGAATGGCACTTTGGTTGTCACAGAAGATTTTTAAAATCAACTGTTTGATTCCAAAGTCCTTCATCAGTCCTTTGAGCCACAATCCTTCTTTTACAGCTTCCGATAATTCTATGTATTCTGCTTCTGTAGTTGAGAGAGCAACAATAGATTGTAGGGTTGCTTTCCAACTAGTTAGATTAGGACCATAGAGAAAAATGTATCCGATTAGGCTTCTTCTTTTGTCACTGTCACAGCAAAGTCTTTGTCCACATAACCCATTAGTTCTAGTTCTGTCTCGGTGGTCCTTTGGTAGTTTACTTTAGAATTCTTAGACCAAATTAGGTATCTTATTATCCACTTGGTAGCTTCCCACTGCCTTCTTCAAGGATTAGCCATATACCTGCTGACTAGGCTAGCTGAAAAGGATAGATCAGGTCTGATTGAGATCATTAGGTACATCAAACTTCCCACTGCTTGACTGTATGGAACATTTTCCATTTGTAGTTGGTGTTCTATATCTGTCTCACTAGGGGAATTAGCACGGATAGCTTAAAGTGTTGTGCAATAGGGAGTGTCACAGGTCTAGCATTGGTGAGGTTGAATCTTCTGATCACTTTCTCATAGTAGGTTGTTTGGTTTATGTTTAGTGTAGATTTGTCTTTATCTCTTGTGATGTCAATTCCTAGAATCTTCCTTGATTCCCTTTTCATGTCAAATTCTTTACTCAAAAGGTTTTTGACATGAATTAACTCTTCTTTAGAACTTCCTGCAAGGAGCATATCATCCACATAGAGTAGCAAGCAGACCTTGTCCTTATAGGTTGTTGGGTTTATATAAACATATATCATAAGAACTTCTTTGAAAACCCAAACTAGCAATAAAGTCATCAAACCTTCTATACCAACATCTAGAAGATTGTTTCAACCCATATATCGATTTCTTTAGTAAACAGTAGAGGTCTTCCTTACCTTGAACCTCAAAACCCTTAGGTTGAACCATGTAGATTGTCTCTTATAGATAGCCATGGAGAAAAGCTGTTTTTACATCAAGTTGATCCAATTCTAGATTGTTTTGAGCAACTAGGGATAGGAGAAGTCTAATAGAAGTCTGTTTAACAATAGGAGAGAAAATTTCATAATAGTCAATACCTTCTCTTTGAGTGAAACCCTTTGCTACCAGCCTTGTCTTGTACCTGGGTTGTGAGTCTTTTGTAATTCCCTCTTTGAGTTTGTAGATCCACTTAGATGTTATTGGTTTACATCCTTTAGGTAGAGAAGCTAGTGTCCAAGTATCATTCACATTTAGTGAATTTATTTCATCATTCATAGCTTCAATCCACTGTCTAGCATTGCTACCATTCACAGCTTCCTCAAAGGAACTTGGTTCTGAATCATTAGGAACCATTGTAGCATTTAGAACAAAACTTATGTAATTAGATTCAGCATACCTGGCTGGAGGGACAATTACCCTTCTTTGTCTACCTATTGATAGGGAATATTGGCTTAAGTCAGGTTGTTCTTCAATCATTTCAGCTTGTTCCTCACTCAAGTTCTCCACTTGTTCTTGTTTAGTAGTTGTAGGTTCCTCAGTAGGTTGAACACTGTTTCTGGTATTCTCACCTCAATCTGAGTAGTATAGGGTTCTGTGTCATCTGAGTTCCTTTCAGTGCTGCTTTTCTCTTGCATAAACATTTTTATTTCTTTGAATAGAACATCCCTACTGATTATAAATCTCTTGTTGGTAGGGTGCCACAGTTTGAAACCCTCCCCTCCTGTGAAACCAACAAACATACACTTAGCAGCTCTGACCTTTAGTTTCCCTTTATTTTGGTGGACATACCCTACACATCCAAACACCTTAAGGTCACTTAGACTTGGTGGGTGTTTGGACCATTTCTCCTCAGGTGTTAGGAGACCTAAGGAGGTATGAGGGCTTCTGTTCAATGTGTATACAGCATAGGTAGCAACTTCAACCCAGAACTTTTCTTCAAGAATGGGATCTGATAATAGGCACCTAACCCTTTCCATTATAGTTCTATTTAGTCTTTCTGCCACTCCATTTTGTTGAGGTGTGTAAGTCACTGTTTTGTGTCTTGTTATTCCACTTTTCCTGCAAAAATTATTAAACACCCTCCACAAAACTCCAAACCATTGTCAGTTCTAAGGTATTTAATCTCTTTATCAGTTTGTTTTTCTATCATTAGTTTCCAATCTTTAAATTTTTCAAAAGCTTGATCTTTTGTTTTTAAAAAGTAAATCCAGCTTTTTCTAGAAAAATCATCAGTAAAGAATAGAAAATACCTTGAGCCACTTAGGCTTGGAGTGGATGCTGGACCTCATAGATCCGAATGGATGTAGTCTAGAATTCCTTTAGTTGTGTGTTGAGCTTTGATGAAAGTTTGTTTTCTTGCTTTACCTAGCACACAATGTTCACAGAAAGACAGTTTGTTGCATATGTTTTTAGGCAGAATGCCTTGTTTAGATATTGCCTCAAGTCCTTTCTGACTTATATGGGACAGTCTTTTGTGCCATAGGTCAGTCTCTGTTAAGTTTAGAGATAATCACATTGTTTGCCTCCTCTATCATTTCAACTCTTATTATGAACAGATCATTTACCTTTTCCCCAACCAGGACTTCTTTAGATCCCATAAAAACTTGGAAGACTCCACCTTTCTTTTTATATTCACATCCTAGAGAGTCTAGCATTCCTAAGGAGATTAAGTTTCTTTTAAGGTGGGGAACATGTCTTACATTTCTAAGGAGTTTCACAGTCCCATCTTTTAGTTTCATGGTAACTGATCTAATTCCAACAATGCTACATGCATTATTATTTCCCATGAACACAGACTCTCCACTGATTTCCTTATAGGTATTAAACCATGTTCTAAAAGGTGTCATATGGTAGGTGCATCCAGAGTCTAGAACCCAATCATGTTTTCCTAGGGGATTTACATGGTTGGCTTGGTCTAAGGTTGAAGCTAAAGCATCGGTGTAGGTAAAGGAGCTTTCTACTATGGAGGCATCTGGTTGTTTCCCTTTATTGTCTTTTTCTTTTTCTTGATTCTTTCTCTTAAGAAAGAAACATTTTTGTATTAGGTGTCCCTTCTTTTCACAGTATTTGCACTTCTTTTTATGTTTAGCTTTCTTTTCTTCACTAGAAAAAGGTTTGTTACTGTTTTTACCTTGGTTGTTTTGGGATTTACCTTTGACAAACAATCCATGTCCACTATGATTTTCTTTATGTGATGATTGTATTTCCAATTCTTTGGTTTTGAGGGCTGATATTATGGCATCTCTTTTGACTGATTCTCTTCCATATTTTAGTGCATTTTTCACTTCTTCGTAAGCCTCGGGTAGGGAATTTAGGAGTACAAATGTCTCATTTTCATCACTGAGCTTGTCTTCAAGGCTTTTAAAGTCAGAAACTATTTTCTTGAACTCATCTAAGTTTTCTGTTAGGTTTTTGGAAGAATCCATTTTATATGTGAAATTTTTTTCTCTTAGATACATCTTGTTTTGAGGTCTTTGGTGGCATAGAGACTTTCTAACTTTTTCCAAACTTTGTGTGTTGTCTCTTCTTCTATTACTTGCCTAATTATATTGTCACTAAGGTTTAGTATTAGTGTTCCATAGGCATTTAATTCCATTTCTTCTTTTGTGTTGTTGTAAGGGTTGTTGAAAGTTCTGAAGGATATAAAAGGGCTTTATGAGCCTTTTGCTGTCCAAGCAAGGCTTTGATCTTTGCTTTCCATAATGCAAAGTCTCCCTTTCCATCGAACTTATCAATTTCTACTCTTGCCACTGCCATTTTTTGGTCTGTTTTCCTCTAAATTCCTCCAAGAATCAATTTCCTGAAATCAAGAACCTTGATCTGATACCAATTTGTTGGGCCTAATAATATGTTTTGGGCCTCTATTTAGTGCAGTGTTTAAAGGGATGCTTGGAGGAGGTGAAGCCACGTTGGTTTCTTTGCAGCGGTACACGCGTGAGGAAGAGGGTTTCTATCCCTACACGTTGAAGAAAAGAAATATGGAAAGAAAGAAAAAAGTAATTACCTTTTCTTTCTTTGTTTTCTCTTCTTCGTTTTCTCTCTGATTTGAACAAAAACCCTAATGAAACTTATTTATGGTTTGGAGAGTAGTTGATGCACACACACACACACAACAATATGGAGATAAGGGAGCTGAGAAGAAGTGCTACACAGATTTACGTGGTTCGGAAAAAGAAGCCTACATCCACGGAAGAAACCTTTTCTTATTTATGAAGATGAGTACACATAATCTCTCTTTTTTACTCTTATTTTTCTGGTAAAATGAAAGTTATGTATCAAGTCTAATTTGTTAAAAAGCACCTTTACATATTTAGGTGGTTACAAAGCATGAGTTAGTTAAGAGAAAACTATGTAGACTTGATTCTGTTGGAATTCATTTCATTTTACACAATATACATGTTTGTTCTTACTTGTGTGAAGATCCAATAGTAAACCACTTACATTAAACTTAGAGTTTAATTCCTTGGTTGCAATTAAGTTTTCAAATTCAACCTAAATATAACGAATTTAAATTAATAGTTTTATCCAATAAAATTATCAATTACAAACCCATTTAACTTACCCAATTGACGTTGCAACTCTGAATATCGATCTTGTTTGAAAAACAACATATAAATTTCAAAAGTTCTTCAATCAACCTTCAAAGACAAAAATGGCTTCCCATTAACTCCATAAAAAATTCCATAAAACCAATCTTTAATGAGTATTAAAACACACAACCAAAACACACCAAAAAAAAAGGAGAGCAACGATGACAAGCAGATCCAGTAGCAGGTGACAGAGTGAAGATATGGAGACGTGTGGGTTGTGGTCGTCGAGAATTGAAGTGGACGAGAGGCCAAAAAGAAATTTCATGGAGGGAGGTGATAACTTGTAGAAATACAAGTTATTGTAGCCTTCTAAGTAAAATAATGTAGCTTGATCATATGAAAAGGGAACAAAATAGAAGAAAAAGTAGGTGATTTTGTTATATCGCGAAATGAACAACGCAAAAGAACTTTATCCCTCTTTCACCATTCTTTAGTGCTCTTATCGCAGGATTTTAGACGAAAGGAGTGAAGCTTGGCAATACCACGTCTACGCGAGAGAATTCGTTCAACCTATGCGGCAAAAAGAAATACATGCTAGTCAACAAAGGTGCTAGCAGACAAAAAAAATGTTTGGTGGAAAACTCTGAGAAAGGACGATAAAACGTCTGTGCGGCGCCGCTGTAGCTTTTCAAAAGCTTTAATGGCATGTGACGTCTGATCAACATCAACTCTTGCCTTTAAATAGAGCTTTTCACTGTAGAATTGGTGTGCACACTTTGGTCGAAAAGAAAGTTTTTAGATCATCCATCTTCTCCCTTCCCTTGAGTTTTAGGAGAACAAAAGAAAGAGAGAATCATCACCCTTCCCTTGAGTTGTGTTTTTAGTACCTAGAGAATCAGAATGAATGTATTGTGAGTTTTGCTAAGTTAAACGTGAATGTCTTGACATTGTATATTTGAGAGAAGAACAATGATATAGATTATAATCACCTGATAAGTGAGAACCACATTTAGCTAAGCAAGTGGCGGGAAGCTTGCAACAATGCAATTTGGTCGCCAAACTTATCCTTTGCATATATTATCGAGAGGAAACCATGTGTGTGGTGAAAGCACCGAGAGGTTGCTCGACTTAATTAAAGATGAGTTACTAATGAATCATTTAAGATGATTGGATACAAATCATAGCTTAACTTTGTGTATTTGCATCCCAAGAGGCGAGCAAGTATGGCATAAACACTGAAATGTTGTTTGTCTTAATGCTTAGTTAAAATATGCTTTGTTTCGTCTTGAAGTATTGAAGCATAAATTAATGCAATTGGATAATTAGATTTTTCTTCGCCGCACTGCCTATAATGAGTTTGCATTTCACCATTTCATTTCACAATGCTCACCTTGCACCGCTAATCACCATAGTGTAAATAGTTAAATTAAATTGGATATTGTCCATAAATATACTGTAGAGATTATACCACATGATTTAATACACTATAAGATAAATCAGGAAGTTGAATTCCTTGTGTTCAACCCTCACTACTACAAAACTGGGTTTACTTGATGCTTGTAGTTTAGAAATACTTGACGCTTTTAATAAAAGTTGTCAAAATGAAAAACGTCAAGAATAACGAAAATACTAAAAAATGCATAATTTTTCAATTTTTTTCTTAATACTTAACAAGTTAAAAGCATCAAGTATAATTTTACGTGCTTGGCATTTAAAAAATATCAAGAATTACCTATTTGAAGAAAATGGTTAATTAAAAAAATTAAGAAAAGAAAACCTACAGCCCCATTTTCTCTCTTCTCCACGATACTACCTCATTTTCCATCTCCACCAAAAACCAACCTAAAACCATGGCCACGACGAACGACGACGGCAACGTCGAACGACAATGGCAGCGATGAACGACAATGGCTGATGGTGGCCTTTGGTGGCGACCGATGTCTGACAATGACCCACAAAGCAAACAGATCAGCTACACTCGAACGGCTACGGGCAAATGACTCCACGTGAACGGTTCCACCCGAATGTCTGACGGTGACCCACTCCAACGAGGCTCGTGAACAGTGGCCATGACTTAGAGATCGAAAAGTAAGCTCTAAAACTCTGAAGTTTGTGCTCTTTTCTTTTCTTTCGAAGACTTCTGGCATGGAAAAGTTCCTAGATCCCTTTCTGTTTGAATGATGATCACTGATTCACTTATGTATGCGATTTTGATATTTGCAAATCTTCCAGACCTTGTTTTATTGAAAAATCCAGGTTCTTGAACTTGCATTTTGAGTATGATGTGCAAAATAGTTTGCCCTTCTGTTGATAAAATAGAAAATTGTGACATGTTTGTTCTTCGACCAAGTACCTAGCTATTCATTTGACTCATTAGGTAGAGAAAATGTGACTTACAAACGGAGAAATGGATCAAATTGACTGTGATCTAGATGTTTTGTGTCTTTTGAATAAATGAAAGGCGTCTTCTTCATTTTTATTCAATATTCACGTCCTTTATTGTTCAACAATGCCTTTGCATTCTGTGTGATCAGATTTTCAATTCTGTTTAATAAATACATGCTTAGGATTAGTACTTTGTTTTTATTAATGTTGCAAATACCATTTTATGGCATACTAATATAGTAGCTATTGTTAGATTCAAATAACTAATGGGGCTTCTCTTTATGCGCTTTATTGATCATGGTTGAGGAATGGTTCTTAAGAAGAAAGCTAGGTCTTTGTTAGTTCTGATTTCAACATCTTTCCTTTGGTAGATTTTAACTTCACTTTGGTCCTCTTGTTTTGACACCATACTATTTGTCAAATCCTTATAGGATTAGATTTTTATTAAGTGTCGGCACTAAAATGCAGGACTTATTCGAACCATTCTCATTGAGTATTAATGGGGATAAACTTCAATGTCGAGGAACTACAAATTGTTTGAGACATGTCGCTCTATTAATTCAACTCATGTTGAAACATGCACAAACTAAATCAAAATTGAAGTCATCTGTCGTTGTTATATTTATTGTCTCTAAAGAAAACAATTCAATCCCACACAGGAGTTGAATGACTTTATGCTGACGGATACTTTGATAATTTAAAAGGAGGCCCTTTGTGTAAGTTATATCCTTTCCTTTATTTCAGATTTTCTTAATTAAATATATATGAATGTCGAAGCTAGCTTTCTGCAGTACGCAACTCAGAGACAAAGATTTCAACTTATTAACATTGTTTTAATTTTTTTTCTTCTATTTAAGTTGTGTATATTGGGTTTTGTATATATATAGATATTGGATTGATACAGCAGATTCACAACCTTGTATTGGTACCAGTGGCTCCTTAACCTGGACAATTAACACAACAGGAAAACTTTTCCATAGTGGTATGCCAGACAAGGTAAAAACTTAGGCCACATGTTTCGTAGCAAATGCATGCTTGTTTTCGATTTTAGTTATTGTTAAAATTTATATTTCTTTTCTCTCCTAGTTAGGTATTATATCTTTCAATCGATCTCTTTTAAAGAAATACTTTAGTAATTCCTAGTCGTCTTCTAAACGCAAAAACAAACTTTTAAGTACACTTTTAGTAACACGATGTTCGTCGTTGGTTTTGAACTAAGTATTGTACCTCTATAATCGGTTTTTCACTGACTTAAAGTTCAGGTTTTATGTAAGTGGAGTAACAAAACACTTCTGATACCAATTAATTAAAATCATCAATCAATTATATACCCAAAATTCAATTATATAAATCTTTTAGTTGCTCATATATATATATATATTTGTCTTTGTACACTGAAGGCTATTAATGCTTTGGAGTTAGCCATGGATGCTCTGAAAGCAATCCAATTAAAGTTCTATGAAGATTTTCCTGCTATTCCTAAGGAAGCAAATTATGGATTTACAATACCATCCATCGTGAAACCAACCTAATGGAGTTGTAAGTTTTAGATTCATCTTAGTGTGTTTAAAAACATAACTTTTTTTTCTTATTGGAAATAGTATTTTTAAGTCTCTAAAAAATTCAATTCAAATAAACTCTAATTCTAAATAGTGTTCAGATTCTTGAACTTGCATTTTGAGTATGATGTGCAAGATAGTTTGCCCTTCTATTTTTAAAATTGAAAATTGTGACATGTTTGTTCTTCGACCAAGGACCTAGCTATCCATTTGACTCATCAGTTAGAGAATATGTGACTTACAAATGGAGGAATGGATCAAATTGACCGTGATCTAGATGTTTTGTGTCTTTTGAATAAATGAAGGGTGTCTTCTTCATTTTTATTCGATATTCACGACCTTTATTGTTGAACAATGTCTTTGCATTCTGTGCGATAAGATTTTCAATTATGTTTAATAAATACTTGCTTAGGATTAGTACTTTTTATAAATGTAGCAAATACCATTTTATGGCATACTAATATAGTAACTATTGTTAGGTTCAGATAACTAATGGGGCTTCTCTTGATGCGCTTTATGGATCATGGCTGAGGAATGGTTCTCAAGAAGAAAGCCATGTCTTTGTTAGTTCTGATTTCAACATCTTTCCTTCGGTAAATTTTAACTGCACTTTAGTCCTCTTGTTTTGACACCATACCATTTGTCAAATCTTTATAGGATTAGATTTTTTATTAAGTGTCAGCACTGCAGCGGACTTTATGTTGTATCTTTCACATTCATATTTTATACCTATCAATATTGGATTCTTCATCATGATTGATACAAAATGTGCACTACAACAACACTTACATACTATGACAGTTGTATATATCCCAAATTGGAATGAGGAAAGAAAAAACTGTAACAAAAGGTCAAAATTCACCTTTATGGCAGGAAAAGACGGAATTTTTCGGATTCGAAGAATTTATGACAGTTTTTAACTGTCGTAAATCTGACAGTTTTTAAATGTCATTAATATAAATAATAAACTATAATTTTCATTAAAAATTATTAAAATATATTTTCCCCCTTAATTTCCCTCAAACTTTTCATTAAAAATTATTAAAATATAAACTTACTTTTATTTCCTCCTTCCTTGTCATCTTCATGATAGAACCCAAAAAACCCAACCCCAACCCCATTTTTCTCCATCTCCATGAACTTTCTTCTCAAAGACGGAGACCTATGGTGACGGAGACCCACTGTGATGAAGACCCACTGCGATGGAGACACATTGTGACGGAGACCCACGACGACATCGAATCTAAACGTTTCGAAGACAACGACCCACACTCGTTTTCTCATCGACGGCGACCACACTCGCGACCCACACTCTTTTTAAAGATTTCGAAGATAGGTTAGTGTTTAATACCTTTCACTTTTGTGTCTTTCCCTTTTCTGATTTTAATCAGTAGGGTGTAAGAAATGGAACAAAACCATTTGTGAATAGTTTTTCATCTTTTCATTCACCCCTTCCCCTATATATATGTGATATATGTCTCTGATTGTTTCCTCATAAAATCTTAATAATCGTCTTGTTTATGGTTGATCAAGGAATCTTTGAAAGTTAGAGAGTGGGTGTTTAGTGGGGGAAAATTTTGAGTATGGAAGGTGTTTGTGAAAATGCCTGAGAGAGAAAAATAGTGTTCTTTAGGATGTGGATTGTGGTTATGTTTTATACAATTTACTTTCTAAGCATATTTTGACTGTGGAATTGGAAAGGGACTTTTGGAATCCAACCCATTTTCATTGTTAGTGGAAGAAAATAATCTATAACTCATGAAGTCCAACTAATGGTTTGTTATTATTATTAGCCTATTTGTCCAATTCTAGTGTCAATTATTAGCAACTTCCTACCCTGAGTTTGGTATATTGTATAGGGAACAAAAATATTATTCTCTCCTTCTTGGTAATGAAAATAATAAATAGCATAAGGATATGGTATAGTGTGACAAACCACGAGCTTAGGAGTTGAAATTAACTTGGGAGTATCAGAGATTGTGTAATTTTGTAAATGGACATTGGATTTTGTGAGATGTGAAGTTTTGAGAAGTTTGAATGATGATGATAATGGAAAAGATTTTGTAGGAATTATTAAGGATGTTCTTACAAAATCCAACATTATGATTCCATTGAAGTTGCACAAAATTTGGTCTCTCCTTTGATGGGTTTCAACTCACATTGTTGGAGGGTTTCTTTGACTGTTGGAGCTTAAGGGGAATTTGAAGGGAAAGAGAAAGAAGACCGAATTTGTGGGAGTTGTTTGAAGGAGAAAGGGATTTGATCAGCTTTTTCTTTTGATAAAAATGGAGGGGATTTTGAAGGGTCTCTTTTAGAGAAATAAATTGGGAGTATTTTCCCAACTAATTTTAGGTCATTGATTGTGAAGAAAACTATGAGTAAAGGGTTTATATTGTGATTCATATAAAATGAAGAAGAAGAAGAGTGAGCGTTATGGTTATTGTTCTTCATTGGAAATTCATCATCTTGGGAAGTTCGAATATTATCTCTAATTGTTGTCACCATTTTTATGATAGGATTTTGTATTGTACTTGATGTTGCTTCAATAAAATCATTCATCTCAATTTGTTTCCTCTTCTCAACAATTTCGTTCATGGAAGATTCAATTCTTCCTTCAGCAAACTAAAAAATGTGAAAGTTAATTTATGTGAGATTTTTTTTGCCAAGAAAAATTGATACTAATGCCCCTTTTGACAACCGTTATATTTTTAAAATTTGAGCTTATAGAATACTATTTTTACATATTTTTAACAAAAAACTTAGAGTAGGTCTGCTAAGAGGGACTGGTATGTATACTTAGACATCTCAGTTAGATTAACACATCTATTATTACCCCTTTCGTGCCTAAACTCAATAGACTATATATCATTGGCACAAAAGAACAATTACCAGAGCGTTCATTGGCACAAGCAGTGAGAAATAAAACCATCAAAGGCGAAAGCATTGTGGCATCTAATTATGAACCTTGTAAATTTTGATCTTTTGTAAATATTCATTTACTTTTCCTTAGAAAAAAGTCTGAAATTATTAAACCCAGAATTGGAAAATTGGTTTCATACCTTAACCAGGAGAAGAAGTTGGATTCACTTGTAGGTTGATGTCCTTCTGCTCCACATGCTCCTAGAGGACTGTACATATATGGCAATGTTGGAAGTGGTAAGTTTTGACTGTGATAAAATTTTATGTGACAAGCTTGAATATTTGTTATCAATTCTTAGGGGATTTAAGTTTATAATTTGACTATCGCTCTGATTTATGCTTATAATCTTAGAATCAATTTAATTGTGATTTACTGAATTAATTTCTAATAATCTAGGGAAGATAATTTCATGGATATGGTTTTCAATGCTACTGAAGGAATTGTTAAACATAGAAAAAGGTACCATTTCCATGAGGTGAGGCATTATTCTAGATCAAAAAATTGGAAATATTGGAACATACAGGAAAAACTAGAAAAGTGTTTTTCTAGTTACACCACAGCAAGGGGTAGCGAAGGTATGGAGGGGATGCAAAGTACTTTCCAATTCTCAAACCAATGATTAAATTTCTCTTTTATTTAATAATATTGGGAGGAGTTATGTAAAATAATTACTCCTATTATGATTTTCCAATAACTTTTCCTTTCTAGGAAAAACTAAAAAAATGTTGAAGAACCACATCTATTGACAAACAATATCACAGGTAAGATTTTTGTATTTAAAACAAATTAAATACGTACTTACATAAAAAAGTATTATCTCTCTCCCTTTTTCACTTGTTTGTATGACTACAATTATCCATAGTAACTCATCATGCATTCCTAAATATTGTTTGCTGTTTTGTTGATTCATATAAGGTTAAATTTTATATTTTATAGGGTTATTCTCTAGTTTGCTGATTATACTACTACTATTTGCAACAAAAATTTATACATTAAACTTTAGAGTATGTTAGGGATT
The DNA here is from genome assembly GCA_025688845.1 of Cucumis hystrix. NCBI lineage: Eukaryota > Viridiplantae > Streptophyta > Magnoliopsida > Cucurbitales > Cucurbitaceae > Cucumis > Cucumis hystrix. The sequence continues at coordinate 9,903,090 of CM046893.1, forward strand.
ATATCTGACCATGGTAACACAAATATCCCTAAATTTGAATGACTTTGGAGTATTGTTATTATTGATTTATCTTATGAGTTATGCTTTAATTGATATAATTCTTCATTAGCTTGACAAAAATAATTCACTAATTAATTATATACAAGTTTCCATGATCTTCTAAATTGTGTTAATGCATAATGCCTGATTTACTTTTGTTTTTTATATTTTGGGGCATTTTAATGTCTCTAGAATGTAGACTATTTAAACTAGAACAGATTATTACATATGGTGGAGTTTCTCGAAAATCCAACTCTTTCGCCGCCTTCGATTCAGGTATTTTCTATATATTTCACCTCTGATTTCAAGATAGATAGATGGGATAAGTAGAATTCGGTTGTTAGAACTCTGAAGAAAATCCTTTTATTGTGGTTGGAGATCTTTGAGTTACAATTCGTAGATGCTCAAATTTCTAAACCGTGTGAGAAAGAATATGAATATGGAGTTTGGATGAATTTTAGTGTTTCTTATTGGTTCTTTAGAGTTAGATTGTGCAGAAATGGATTCTACTTTGGAAAATGAACTTTAACAAGAAGTTGATTACTAAGCGACTCTTATTTTAATTGTGAACTATTGGAATGTTTGGTAATTTTAGGTTTATGTGAATTGCAGAGCAGAAACAAGCAATGGCTTTCGAAAATCAAAGTTAGTTTGGATGAGGCTGAAGTTTTGGTATGTTTAAAAAGCAGATTGTTTTGTCCTGATGTATATATATTTTGTTTATTTTATTGTTCTTTAAAAAAAACCTAAAAAACTAATAGTTTTTTCTCTAAAAAATGGTTATTAAAAATTGATTATCAATCCATCATATTGAATTTGTTTGTGTACTGAAAAATGAGGTTGAAATTGAATTTTCTACAGTTTACTAACTATAGGGAGGAAGGATTTAATCACCGACTTTTAGAAAGAAAGCTAGTGCCAATTACTGTTAATATAACAAAAAAATAAGTATTAACTCATTAGGAAAAAGTACTTATCAAGTTATTTTTGTATACCTTTATATAACAAAAAATTAGGTTGAAATCCTAGAATGTTGGTTCTCTCAATAGACATTGGCCTGAAATGTGAAAACTTGAATGTTGGTTCTCTCTATAGAGATTGCTAGTCCTCGATTTGTTTTCAACTAGACATTTAGACTTAAAACAAACTATGTTGATGCTTGCTGTATTTTGTTTTTTTCTGCACCTTCAAATTTTCTATGTTCTAAGGCATGCTTCTGTATTCAGGTTGATGAAAACTTTAAATCAATTTCTCCAATTACGTCTTATTTATTTATTTTGGCTTTGAAATTGGAATATGTTACTACACTAATAGCATGGATCTAAAATGTTGGTAGACAATTGTATATGATATTATGGCCGCTTCTACTATCGAACTTTCTCCAAATTCCAAGATCAAGTAAGTGATAGTAGGCCATTTTTGTTGTAGTGGTATATCATTTCTTTACCTTATCCATTTTTACTGTTTTAGTTTACTTGTGAATTGATTTGCTTAGATAATCTTTTTTAGTCATACTTTAAAAATAGATTTTGTTTTCTTACTAGGTTTGGAAGAATCTATTGGAGCAGTGAAGCAAACATGAAGCAATGGATTGATATAGGACTTTTTGTATGGTTGGTAGAAAAATCTTGGTTCTAATGTAATGATTTTAGGCTTGTTGGTACCTAAGATGTTAATGTTTATTCTTTTTGTATGTAAACTACCTTTTTAACAAAAACTGGTTATTAGTCAATGGCTGTATGAATATTACAAAGTGTATTATAGCGTATATATATTAAAGTGTTGACTCTTTGTTTTCATATGGGTGTGATGTATTAGAACATTATTGTCATAGAAATGGTTAGTGTAATGGCAGAGCGACAAGAATACAGGAAAAAAATGTAGTAATTGAGGAATACACGACATGGAAAAATGTCATAATATACGAATTCGTGACATTTTGTAAATGTCATCAATAGCTAAACAATGACATTTGCTTTTATAAAAAAACTGTCATGATTGTCGTCAATAGTGGCAAGAATGACAAAGAAAAAATGTCATAATATACGAATTCATGACATTTTTGTAACTGTTATGAATATGAAAAAATGACATTTTTATAAAAAAAATGTCACGATTGGCATATCCTTAACAGATAAAAAATGTCATAATAAACGAATTCGCGACATTTTTGTAATTGTCATTAATATGCAAATAATGACAGTTATTTATTGTCATAAAATAAAATATGACAGTTATTTGTTGTCATAAAATAGTAATTAATGACATTTATTTTTTGTCATGAAAAAACTTATAGTGACAGTTTTTGAAAAGTGTCAGGGAAGGACTTTCCACAACAGGCGGATACTATGACTATAAATAACTGTCATGGATTTTAATTGCAACAGAAAATAACTGTCGTCGTAGACCATTTTTGTTGTAGTGGTGGTTTATTTAAATTCTTTAAGGCTTGTGTTTGGTATGTAAAAGATTGGAGAAACTTATAAGGGATTATATTTGTGAAAGATTGGATTAGATTTGTGAAACTCCTTTCATGGACAGTTTTTCATTTCCTTATTATATCATATCTGATATTCAATTGGGAAGGAATTTTATGGCATTTTGTCTCTCTTTCTCTTCCCCACCAGTGTGATTTCTAAGTTGATAATATATCAATGTCGTCAAGTCTATATCTATTCCATATCTTGGGAGTCTAATACTAAAAGTTTCCATTTTGTTCACTCATCATTGCCTTTGAGAATTTCTGGTCAAACTTGTTAACAAACTGTATTTTCTTTGTTGGTAATCCTCTTTTGGTTGAATCTATCTTCTAAAGCTCCAGTGTACATTATCATAAGTGGGACTCAACAAAGTCTTCGTTAAGTATTCAACATTTATTTTTAGAACACATGCCTATAAAATATTTGTAAGTGATTTATATTTTCAATCATCAACAGATGCACGAAAACTTGTTCCAAAGGAAGCTTATAATAGTCAAAAGCAAGGGCACTCCTGCTGTAGATGTAAGGCTTCTTCTATAGTCACTTTTTAACCCCCAATCCACAACAGACACAAACAAGAAATATTGTTTTGTGTTGTTTTGTTTTACAGGTGATATTTTGAAATTTTTTCTTAGAATATTGAGAATCTGAAGGCTTGGTAGCTCCTCAGCTTTCATTGACAAGATTCATTTTCACTTACTTAAATCTTCCCATTTAATCACACCCACCGTTGAATCATTGACTGCTTTTTATAGTTAGAAGATTGGTTGGCTCCTAGGTAAGTTTGGTATGAAGTTTATTTAAGGTTTGTCAATTTGTTTGAAACTTAAATTTGTTAAATTGCTTCTTTGGATATAAATTGGTTTTTTTTTTTTTCAAGTTTGATTTGTTTTGTTCACTTGATTTTGTTTAGGTGGTTATTTTGCTACTTCTTTAGGAAATGGTTAAAGTCAAATTAATTTGTTGTTTTAGTTGAGGTGGAGTATAGTCAAAGTCAACATGTTTCATGTGCGTTTTTTCTTGTTGGTTGATTTAGTTTATATGGTGTTTGGCTTGGTTTTAGAGGATATAAGTTGCTACTGGTTTAGGAAATTGTAACACTTCCAATGTAAGTTTGGTTTGGAATTTAGTTAATTTTGTCAATTTGTTTCAAACTTTGGACATGTTAAATATGTGAAGTTGCTTTGCTTGTATATAAATTGGTTGCTTTTTTTTTTTTTTGTGAACTTTGAATTTCTTTGTTAACACATACTTTTATATAAATGTCAAACTTTGGACATTTAGGATTGCTTTTGATATTCAAACAACATTTGAAGCCCCATTCTAATTATCTCTTCCACTTAATCACAAAAACCTCCTTCACAAGGTAAAGTTTTCTTCTTTTTGCTCAAACTGGCACCCATTGACTTCTGTTGTTTGTTATCTTTTTAGTTTAATTGAATTATGTGTTTTTTCTATGTTGTGTGTGGTTTAGGAGATTGTGTTGGATAGGAGTATGGAGTTCGTAAAAAGTTGTGGTATGCAGCATAGTGAAATTGCTATCTTTAAGAACCACATTTTTCTCTATGTTTGTGATTGTGTTAATCTTGCCTAATTTTGGTTTTTGGGTTTTGTAAGGCTGCGTGACAATTCCTGTAACACCACAAAACTATTAGGTTATTTTTATCTTTATTATCATCTTATTTTGTTTAATTTTGGGTGTTATTTGTGAAATTGTTTAAATTGTGGAGATTAAGTGTTTTGGAAGGATGAGTGGTTAATTTATGGAAATTGGAGTTCTATTGTTAAAATTGGTTTTGGATTTATTGGTTGGTGAATTTAATTTGTAAAGTTGGAGGTATTATGAGTAATTATGGTTATGTGTATACATAAAATCATGGAGGAATAAGAATAATTATAATGTGGGTTAATATAATTATTAAAAGAGGAGTACTTTGGCATTTTTGGAAAAAGAGCAAATTCATGGTGATGGAAGGGGTGGTTAATGAAGAAAGAGAAATTAAATAGGAGTAGGGAAGAGAAATAATAATAATATATTTATTATTAAATAGGACTCCTTGGATTGTGTGCACTACATCTTCAATCTTCCCCCTTGGACAAACCCTAGCCGTCGCCTCCTTCACCATCCCCGTCCTCCACCAACAGTCGCGTTTCAAACCGTCGCAACCGTTCGCGTTCGATCAAGCCGGGTGAAGACTCCGTTTAAAGACTCGAGCTGAAATCCTCATCCGTCCGCCGCTCAGCATCTTTGTCTCCTCGACACGACGACGACCGCCCGAACGAAGTGGTTGCGTCGCGTTTCTACTCTGCCTTGCGTCTCTGTTCTTCAGCCGTAATCGAACCGATCCTCACGTTCGCAAGCTTTAGTCGTCCACGCCGAGTTACCTCTCCAGCCGCACGCGTCCAGCCGCATGGGTCCAGCCGCACGCGTCCTTCTCCACCGAGCCGCTTCCGAGCCGAAGCCTCTTCTGGTCGAGCCATCTTCAAGTTTAGCCTCTTGCAACCTTTGAGCCATTTGGGTGAGTTTGTATGGGTTTGGTACACCCAATTAAATATTTTTATCTTAAATGAAATTGTATTTGGAATAAGTTGATCTATGGTTGCTTGAAGGTCCAAGCGAAATTGGTGGAAATAGGACTGTGAATTTCCATTTAAGGTGGTGTTGGATTTCAATCGTAACCTTGGGGTAAGTTGGGTAAGCTTGGTTACTAATTAAACAGAAGGGTGATTGTTAACAGAATTATTGATTTTGAATTTTACTGGTGGTTAGGATTGAGTATTGGGAGAACCTGATTGTCAACCAATGAATTATTTTAGCAGATCTCCAGGTAAGAGATCTTTCCCCCTTTTGATTGAGATGCAGCACCATTGGTGTATGATATGATTATATGTTATTTTTGAGTTATGTGTGTTTGAGCTAAGATGTTGTATTATGTTGAGCATGTATAGCCTATAGTGTTCGGTTGGTCTGCCGGTTAGAGTCGTACCACGAGGGATCCATCAAGGTCCTCCCCTATATATATCTGTGTAGTTATTGAGACGTGATTCGACAGGATCACTTACAGCCCGACTCTCCTTTAGGGTGATTCCTTCGGGTCCACCGAGAGCCCAGTTCAGTCCCGTTGGGACTACTGGATAGTGTGCGTTCGGGAGCACCATAGCACGTGGTACTTTATTACAGGACTTTAACAAAGAGACTAACAACACATAGTGAAACTAAATATGGAACTCTTATTAAGAATAAATTTATACTCACTCTTTTTAATGTTAAACTTTCAGGTAAGGGGAAAGGCAAAGGCAAGCTGGCGAATGATAAGAAGTGACCGTGTATCGCCATAGGGATTAGTTCAGTTTTCCGCATTTATATTTCAGTAACTATATTTTCGGTTTATTCCAGAACTTCGGTTCAATTATGTTAATGTATTTCTTTTATTTTGTGGGCCCGAACTAGTATTTTGTTTTATAACTTTAATTACTTATTTACTTTTATTATTTAAAATTTTTATTTTTATTATTTAAAATTTTTCCTCAACTTAAAAATTTATTTAAAAAAAAAAAAAAAACTATACTTATTTAAATAGTAATGACCTCAACCTTCTAGGAAAGTTGGGTTTTTACAGTTGGTATCAGAGCACGGTCTTAGGTTCTGTAGACTGACTTACGATGTAAGTCGTTGATTTTATCCCTATGGTCAATACGGTCCTTCGTCACTCGCCAGGTACGTATTAAGAAATAATTTAAGATTGTGCATATGACCTTGCCTGAATTAAACTAGATAGATAAGTGAGTATGTTATGAATGAATTCGTAGTAAAAGACTTTTAATGGTGGAATTTAGGAAAAATGCCGCCACGTAGAAGCGTTCGTAGAGGTGGTAGAGGAGGCAGAGGAGCTGGGCGTAACCAGCCTGAGGGACAACCTGAAGGACAGCGCCGGGGACAGCCAACTGTACAAGCTGTCGACCCTACTGCACCTGTCACTTAAGCAGACCTTGCTGCTATGGAGCAAAGGTACAGAGACCTATTGTTGGAAGTGATGGCACAGAGACAGCCGACCCCACAGACCCAGACAGCTCCTATTCAGGCACCGACTGCAGGTGTTCAGATACCAGCCACAGGAGTTCAGGCCCCAGTTGTAGCCCAACACTTACCAGACATGCTTTCAGCCGAAGCCACGCACCTGAGGGACTTTAGGAAGTATAACCCTCAAACTTTCGATGGATCTTTAGCAGACCCCACCAAGGCACAGATGTGGTTGAGTTCGGTGGAAACCATCTTTCAGTATATGAAGTGCCCTAATGACCAGAAGGTTCAGTGCGCTGTGTACTTACTGATTGACAGAGGCAGAGGCTGGTGGGAGTCCATAGAGAGGATGTTGGGTGGAGATATAAGTAAGATCACCTGGGAGCAGTTCAAGGAGAACTTTTATGCCAAATTCTTCTCCGCCACAGTGAGAGAGGCCAAGTGCCAGGAGTTCCTAAAACTGGAGCAAGGCAACATGACCGTGGAAGAGTATGATCAAGAGTTTGATGCGTTATCTCGGTTTGCACCCAATTTAGTGAGAACCGAGGCTGAGAGAGCTGACAAGTTCGTCAGAGGTCTAAGTCAGAGATCCAGTGTTTCGTTCGCGTCCTTAGACCAACCACCCAGGCTGATGCGCTGCGCATGGCAGTAGACCTGAGTTTGCATGAGAGGACGGTGTTGGCCAAGGCTGCAGAGAAGGGACCAACTTCAGGACAGAAACGAAAGTCTGAGCAGCAACCTATAGCAGCACCACACAGGAATTTGAGATCAGGTGGGTTGTTCCACAGGCATTGACAGCAAGCGACTCAAGCAGGCCAAACCTTGAGGGTATTACCCATGTGTCCAAATTGTGGAAGACACCACTCGGGTCGTTGCCTAGCGGGGAGTGGAGTATGTTATAAGTGCAGGCAACCTGGGCATCTAGCTGATAAGTGCCCTCAGAAATCATACGGTGTTGGAAACCAAACTTTCCCAACCCATCAGGGGAGAGTTTTTGCCACTAATAGGCAAGAGGCCGAGAAAGCTGGCACAGTGGTGACAGGTACACTTCCAATCTTGGGACACTTGGCTTTAGTATTATTTGACTCGGGGTCTCATTCTTTTATATGCTCAGTATTTGTACAGCATATGAATCTAGAAGTAGAACCCTTGAGTTACCTGTTGTCCGTTTCTACTCCATCAGGAGAAATTTTGTTGTCGAGTGAAAAGATAAAAGCATGTCAGATAGAAGTAGCAAAGCACGTTTTAGATGTAACTTTATTAGTATTGGACATGCGAGATTTTGATGTAATATTAGGCATGGATTGGCTATCTGCTAACCATGCAAGCATAGATTGTTTTCGCAAGGAGGTAGTTTTTAACCCTCCCGAGGAAACTAGTTTTAAGTATAAAGGGGCTGGGACTGTGGTTCTACCCAAAGTTATCTCAGCCATGAAGGCTAGTAAGCTGCTCGATCAGGGTACTTGGAGTATCTTGGCTACTGTTGTGGACACCAGAGGGCCTAAAGTATCTTTATCATCCGAGCTAGTGGTAAGGGAATATCCCGATGTTTTTCCAGAGGAGCTTCCAGGACTTCTGCCCCGCCGAGAGGTTGATTTTGCCATAGAGCTCGAACCGGGTACCGGTCCCATATCGAGAGCCCCATACAGAATGGCACCAGCGGAACTGAAAGAGCTGAAGGTCCAGTTGCAGGAGGTGCTGGACAAGGGTTTTATTCGACCTAGTGTGTCACCTTGGGGAGCACCAGTGTTGTTTGTGAAGAAAAAAGATGGGTCGATGGGTCTTTGCATTGACTATAGAGAGCTTAATAAGGTGACAGTCAAGAACAAATATCCGTTGCCCAGAATTGAGGACCTATTTGATCAGCTGCAGGGGGCCACTGTGTTCTCTAAGATCGATTTACCATCGGGATATCATCAGTTGAGGATTAGGGACAATGATATATCTAAGACGACCTTTCGTTCTCGATATGGACATTATGAGTTTATTGTAATGTCCTTTGGCTTGACAAATGCTCCTGCTGCTTTTATGGAATCAATGAACAGGGTGTTTAAGGATTTCTTAGACATTTATGTGATAGTTTTTATTGATGACATCTTAGTTTACTCCAAGACAGAGGTTGAGCATGAGGAGCATTTGCATCAGGTGTTGGAGACCCTTCGAGCCAATAAGCTGTATGCCAAGTTTTCTAAGTGCCAGTTCTGGCTGAAGCAGGTGTCTTTCCTTGGTCATGTAGTATCCAGTGAGCTAGTTTCTGTGGACCCAGCGAAGATCAAAGCCGTTACCAATTGGCCTCGACCTTCTACAGTTATTGAATTTCAAAGTTTTCTGGGTTTAGCAGGATATTACAGGAGATTTGTGGAAGGATTCTCTCGTATGGATAGTCCTTTGACCCAACTAACCAGGAAGGGGACTCCTTTTGTTTGGAGCCCAGCGTGTGAGAGCAGTTTCCAAGATCTCAAGCAGAAACTCGTTAGTGCACCGGTCCTTACAGTGCCAGATGGATCTGGAAATTATGTGATATACAGTGATGCCTCTAAGAAAGGATTGGGTTGTGTTTTGATGCAGCAAGGTAGGGTGGTTGCTTATGCTTCCCGTCAGTTGAAGAATCATGAGTAAAACTACCCTACACATGATTTAGAGTTGGCGGCAGTACTTTTTGCACTGAAGATTTGGAGGCACTATTTATACGGTGAGAAGATTCAGATCTTCACTGACCATAAGAGCTTGAAGTACTTCTTCACTCAGAAGGAGTTGAATATGAGGCAGCGAAGATGGCTCGAATTGGTTAAAGACTTTGACTGTGAGATTTTATACCACCCAGGTAAGGCGAATGTGGTAGCCGATGCTCTTAGCAGGAAGGTATCCCATTCTGCAGCACTCATTACTAGGCAGGTTCACTTGTATAGAGACCTTGAGAGAGCTGAGATTGCAGTTTCAATAGGGGAAATTACCTCGCAGTTAGCTCAGTTGTCAGTACAGCCAACTTTGAGGCAGGGAATTATTATCGGCCAGCTTACTGACCCTTATTTGGTGGATAAGCGCCGCTTAGTAGAAGCAAGGCAAGTCGAGGAGTTCTCTATATCCACTGATGAGGGACTCATGTTTGACAAACGGTTATGTGTGCCAACAGACAGCGTAGTTAAGACCGAGTTGTTGACCGAGGCCCATAGTTCTCCATTTTCTATGCATCTAGGCAGTACAAAGATGTACCAGGATTTGAAGCGAGTTTACTGGTGGAGAAATATGAAGAGAGAGGTGGCAGATTTTGTTAGTAAATGTCTGGTATGCCAGCAGGTGAAGGCACCGAGACGAAAGCCAACAGGTTTGTTACAACCCTTGGGTGTGCCAGAGTGGAAGTGGGAGAATGTATCTATGGACTTCATTTCTGGACTGCCTAGAACCCTGAAGGGTTATACAGTGATATGGGTTGTTGTGGACAGGCTCACGAAATCAGCGCATTTCGTTCCAGGGAAGTCCACTTATACTGCCAGTAAGTGGGCACAATTGTATATGACGGAAATAGTAAGGTTGCATGGGGTACCAGTATCCATAGTTTCCGACAGAGATGCCCGTTTTACCTCCAAGTTCTGGAAGGGACTTCAGGCTGCCATGGGCACGAAATTGGACTTCAGTACAGCTTTTCATCCTCAAACTGATGGTCAGACAGAGCGTTTGAATCAAATTCTGGAGGATATGCTGCGAGCTTGTGTATTGGAGTTTTCAAGGAGTTGGGACTCCCATTTGCACTTGATGGAGTTCGCCTACAACAATAGCTACCAAGCTACTATTGGCATGGCGCCATTTGAAGCGTTGTATGGTAAGAGTTGTAGATCCCCCATATGTTGGGGTGAAGTTGGTGAGCAGCGGATGTTAGGTCCTGAAATAGTTCAGACCACCAACGAAGCCATACAGAAGATTAGAGCTCGCATGTTGACAGCACAAAGCAGACAGAAGAGTTATGCTGATGAACGACGTAGGGATCTTGAGTTTGACGTGGGGGACATGGTTTTTCTGAAGGTAGCACCTATGAAGGGTGTTTTGAGATTTGAGAAGAAGGGGAAGTTGAGTCCACGTTTTGTAGGGCCATTTGAGATTCTTGAGAGGATTGGCCCCGTAGCTTATCGTTTGGCTTTGCCTCCATTATTATCTGCAGTTCACGATGTGTTCCATGTCTCCATGCTGAGGAAGTATGTAGCAGATCCCTCACATATAGTTGATTATGAGCCATTGAAAATGAATGAGAACTTGAGCTATGAGGAGCAGCCAGTTGAGATTTTCGCAAGGGAGGTTAAACTGCTTCGTAACAGAGGAATTGCTTTGGTTAAGGTGCTTTGGCGAAACCACGAGGTTTAGGAGGCTACTTGGAAGAGAGAGGACGACTTGAGAGCTCATCATCCCGAGTTATTTGAGGATTAAAAAAAAATAAAACTTTCTTTCGAGGACGAAAGGTCCTCAAAGGAGGGAGTATTGTAACACCCCAAAACTATTAGGTTATTTTTATATTTATTATCATCTTATTTTGTTTACTTTTGGGTGTTATTTGTGAAATTGTTTAAATTGTGGAGATTTAGTGTTTTGGAAGGATGAGTGGTTAATTTATGGAAATTGGAGTTCTATTGTTAAAATTGGTTTTGGATTTATTGGTTGGTGAATTTAATTTGTAAAGTTGGAGGTATTATGAGTAATTATGGTTATGTGTATATATAAAGTCATGGAGGAATAAGAATAATTATAATGTGGGTTAATATAATTATTAAGAGAGGAGTACTTTGGCATTTTTGGAAAAAGAGCAAATTTATGGTGATGGAAGGGGTGGTTAATGAAGAAAGAGAAATTAAATAGGAGTAGGGAAGAGAAATAATAATAATATATTTATTATTAAATAGGACTCCTTGGATTGTGTGCACTTCATCTTCAATCTTTCCCCTTGGACAAACCCTAGCCGCCGCCTCCTTCACCATCCCCGTCCTCCACCAACAGTCGCGCTTCAAATCGTCGCAACAGTTCACGTTCGGGCAAGCCGGGTGAAGACTCCGTTTGAAGACTCGAGCTGAAATCCTCATGCATCCACCGCTCAGCATCTTTGTCTCCTCCGCACGACGACGACCGCCCAAACGAAGTGGTTGCGTCGCGTTTCTACTCTGCCTTGCATCTCTGTTCGTCAGCCGTAATCACACCGATCTTCACGTCCGCAAGCTTCAGTCGTCCACGCCGCGTTACCTCTCCAGCCGCACGAGTCCTTCTCCATCGAGCCGCGTTCGAGCCGAAGCTTCTTCTGGTCGAGCCATCTTCAAGTTTAGCCTCTTGCAACCTTTGAGCCATTTGGGTGAGTTTGTATGGGTTTGGTACACCCAATTAAACATTTTTATCTTAAATGAAATTGTATTTGGAATAAGTTGATCTATGGTTGCTTGAAGGTCCAAGCGAAATTGATGGAAATAGGACTGTGAATTTCCATTTAAGGTGGTGTTGGATTTCAATCGTAACCTTGGGGTAAGTTGGGTAAGCTTGGTTACTAATTAAACAGTAGGGTGATTGTTAACAGAATTATTGATTTTGAACTTTACTGGTGGTTAGGATTGAGTATTGGGAGAACCTGATTGTCAACCAGTGAATTATTTTAGCAGATCTCCAGGTAAGAGATCTTTCCCCCTTTTGATTGAGATGCAGCACCATTGGTGTAAGATATGATTATATGAAAGTTGGGTTTTTACAATTCCAAGATCCAAACATGGTTCCTATCTTCAAATGAAGTTGGTTTACAATCAATTAATTGGCTCCTTTCTTTCTATTTTTTATGCAATGGCAAGATTGCTCATGCACTTGAATACTATCCAGATACCTAAATTTCTTCCATATACTTGTTTACAAGGCTGGTCTCTTTGTTCTTTACTTGTGTAATGTTAGGAATTTATTGGATACTTGGCTTTGTTTTGTTGGTTATATGTCTGAGTTCTTGCTCTTTCATGTTTTGTTTAGGTTTACACTAATGGAAGACCTACCATATCAACACATGGAAGAAAGGCAATTGTCAAGGATTTTGGTGGTACATTTTTCTCTACCAAGAGTGTTTTGTAGTCTTGTTTATCAAATTAGTTCTCTTGTGGCATATGAAAAAACTGCCATGGTTTTAGTGCAGTTAAAAAACTTTACATATATCCATGATTATAGGAAGAAGAACATGACTTGTGCTATTAATTGTATGGTTATTTGAAGAGGTCTTCACTGAATTTTGTTCTAAAAATAGTTGAGGCTTTTTTTAAATTCAAACCCAGCCATATGCCTCTTATATGAAATCATTAGCTTTGGTTTCTTGTGGTATTTGTTAAAGTTTAGATGTAATTTTGCAGTATTAATATTTGCATGATTTGAATGTTTGAATTTGGTGAAATGGGTTAAATTGAGTTCCTACTTTTCTTGAGTTCTTAGAATAAATAAGCTTACATTTCAGCAGTGGGAAAAATAGTATGTTGGACTTGCTTTCTTTCATCATTTTAGTTAGTTTGTACCATATCTTAGAGGGAAAATCTTAAGTATGAGCTTCAAGAGATTTTTTTTTTCTTTTAAGTTTTATATGCTTTTGCTTAGCTTATTCCTGTACTGGTTTTGAGTAACTTGTTCCTTGAATGAATTCTTTCTTTATATGGTTTGCTTAGTTTTAGTGAATACACACTGATGCAATTGAGAATAAGGATAGTCTTTCATGTATTCCCTTCACTTGAATAAGGTATTGAATGAGTAGTTTCCTTGTGACATGGTTTTGAATATGAAAACTATTTACAAGCAAGAACATCTAACAACTTAAAGTGCTTTCTTTGTTTTACTAAGAACCTAAGACTAACTAGGTGTATGTGGTGTTCAAATCCACACTTTGTTCACCGATTTACTTCCAAAGAAATGAAATATTTTCTTCCTAAGATGAAAACTTAATGCAATTTGCTTCTATGTAGCCCATATTTTTTAGTCAGCAGGTACTGATCATTTCTTCATTTGGTGCCCTTTCATTATGGCTTTTTGGTGTAAATTTTTTCTAACTTTAAACTTGACAAGGCGGATGTGTGTTGTTATGCGGATCTTTGCTATCAAAATGAATAAGTTCTTCATATTGGAAGGCTTATGATGAAATGACTTGTTTTATTATTATTATTTTGCATTTATGACCATAGCTGCACATTATATCTTGCATACATATTTTCTTAATGACAAGATAATATGATTGAAGAACTAACTTCATAAATTGAAACTTAATTTTTGATTTCTTGTTCAGTCTAATGTTGAAACTCTTGCTCTTTTCTACATGCAGGAAAACACTTATTAAGGACATCTTACGAAAGAATCCAGAGCTTTGACCAAATGTTAGCTTTTTTCTCATATTTACATTGTACAGACTTTAAGATTTTTCATATTAGACATAGAGCTTGGTAGAACAATATCTTAATATTGTAGAAGTTTGGGCTATTGTAATTAAGTATGTATTGACTAACTATATGTATGGTTTAGTGATATATGCAATTTGTTAAAGTATTAGTTCTTTGATGGAAAGTTTGGGTTGATTCAATTGTTTAATTAATATGCGTAGTTTAGCAACTTTATGTAATCTTCTTATATGTGTGTGAATGGACTTCAAAACAAGTGCAATATAATTATATGAATATTTTAAATTGTACAATTTTTCATTTGAAAGAAAAAAGAAGTCTTGACATGCAAAATGTGTCAAGAATAAACAAATTTTTTATGTTTATAAACTGTCAAGTATAATTTTACTTGACGCGTAAAAACTGTCAAACAAAAAACCTCCTTATTCTTGACATTGAATTACTTGACGTGTAAAAAGCGTCAAGTAATCTCATATACTTGACGCTTAAAAACTGTTAAGTAAACTTTCCTTATTCTTGACATTGGATTACTTGACGCATTGAAAGCGTTAAGTAAACAAATACTTGACAGGTAAAAAGCGTCAAGTATTGCTAGTTTTATAGTAGTGCCTGGATTTACCAGTAAACGTCTCTTCTCTTATACTTGGACGATAGAGAGGAGAACTTGTTCAATCACGTTTACTTTCAGAAATCTAACAACGCATGAAGTAGGAAAACGCTTTTTATTGCATGACCCTATTCAGTTGCCTGATAATCGTCTAAGTAGAGTCATTCATGTCAAATCTACGAGCATATCACTTGAGATCATATCGCTTAAATGCATTGTAAGTTTGCAGAACCGTTCAAGTTTTTGGCTCCATCGTCGGAGAATTTAAAAGTTTTTACTATACAACTTAATTATGCGTTAAATTATGCATAAGTTAAATTTTAGCTGAATCGGGTGATTTATCCGAAAAGCTCATGAACAAGTTTATGAGTGCAAGAAAACAACCTGAATTCCAGCTTGACCCTGAGATTGAACGAAAATCTTTTAGAAATCATAGGCAAAGGCAGAGACAACATCAAGCAAACATGGATAACCAACACAACAATAACCCTACCAACCAGAATGTCTCAGAACAAAATTCGTGGTACTTAGCTTAAAATCTGGATCATCCAGTCAGATCATATGCATCACTGAACCTCTATGATTTTAATCTAGGTATCACGTATCCAGTATTTGGAGAAAACTCAAGGTTCGAAATCAAACCAGTAATGCTTTAGATGATTTAGAACGCTGGATAGATTGGAGGATATCCATGCGAAGATCCTCATGAGTAAATAAGAAACTTCTACTCTATCTGTGCATCATTTAATATGTCGGGCATATCGCGAGACGAATTGCGTTTAGCTTTATTCCTGTTCACATTACGCGATGAAGCTAAACAATCGGCTAACTCTTTGGAGGAAAGGGAAGTTACAACATGGGGCAACTTGATTGAAAAATTCATGAAGAAATTCTTCCCACCCATTGAGAATGCGAAAAGAAGGCAAGACCTAATGACCTTCGAACAGATAGATAGTAAAAATTTGATCGATGCATGGAGACGATTCAAGAGAATGATCAAGGGATGCCCTTATCACAATATCCTGGGATGCGTCTTGATGGAACAATTCTACTTTGGGCTAAGTAGAGATAGACAACAATCATCCTATAACCATATTAAAAGAAAGCTAGAAGCTATCGCCAGCAACAATCTAGAATGGAGATGATGGATTTGGATCACGAAATGACAGAAGGGGAAGTAGACGAGATAGAGGAAGGATAGACGCTGGAGTGGATAGGAACGCAATGGTGGTGTTGTAAGGACAAGTTACTAGGATGAACAAGCTTATTCAATCTATGGCCTTATCATAAGTCAATGCTGTAGGGAGCTCAATTCAACTAGTACAACAAGTGGTTGAAGTAGGATGTGTGGGATGCAACGGACCTCACAGTACTGGCGCATGCCCACTAAATACAAAGACTATCGCATATGTAAGAAATGATCCTTACTCCAACGCATTAAATTGATGCTCGCCCCAATATCACATAGGCATTAAAATGACACTCTGGCCGTCATTATCTTCGTCCACCTGAAAGCTGAAGAAGAAAAGGCGTTATTAAGTATGCTGAAACGCCACAAGAAGGGGATATGATGAACCCTGATGAACATTCAAGGCATAAACCCATCCTATTGCATCCACATGATCAGGATGGAAGAGGGTCAAACTGGCACCATTCAGTTTCATAGCCAATTAAACCTCGCAATGAAAGACGTTGTTAAAAAGAAAATCATTAAATGGCTTGATGCTGGAGTTATCTATCCAACTGCGGACAGTGAATGGGTTAGCCCAGCCCAATGTGTTCCTAAGAAATGAGGAATGACTGTTGTTACGAACGAGCAAAATGAGTTAATTCCAACGCGAAACGTCACAAGCTTGAGGATATGTATGGACTACTGTAAGCTGAACGCAACAACAAAGAAATAGCACTTTCCTCTACCTTTCATTAACCAAATGCTAGGTAGGCTCGCAGGAAGAGAATATTATTACTTTCTTAATGGCTACTATGGATACAACTAGATCATAATCGCACTTGAGGATTAGCACAAGACCACGTTTACATGTCCATACAGTACATTTGCATTTCGCCAAATGCCTTTTAGTGTATGTAATGCACTAGGGACATTTCAAAGGTGCACGATGGCTATCTTTTCAAACTTTTTGGAGAGATCAGTAGAGATTTTTATGGATGACTTCTCAGTATTTGGGGATTTATTCAAGGAATGTCTAAACAGCTTGGAAGAAGTGTTAGAGAAATGTGAAGAGACACGACTCATTCTAAACTAGAAGAAGTGTCCCTTCATGGTTCGAAAGGAAATTGTGCTTGGGCACAAGATCTCCCACGCCTTCAGACGTCAAACCGTCGAGGAGCTTTCTGGGTTATGCAGGGTTTTATAGAATATTCATTCAAGGTTTTTTTCAGATTGCCAACCTCTTGGTATCCTGTTATGCAGTAATCGACCATATGACTTTGATGAGAAATGCAACCAGGTGTTTCAAACTATCAAAGACGCATTGACCTCAACGCCTATCCTCATCACACTAGATTGGTCCAACTATTTGAACTTATGTGTGATGCGAGTGATGTGGCAGTAGGGTGCTTGAAGGTTTGCGTGTGATGGACTCAGTGGTTTTGCATTTGTATAATGCAATTGCAAATATGTCACGAAGCAGGTTCATCGCACGTTAAATGCTCACTATAACCTTTTCTAATGTGCAATTAATTTTATGCAATAGGTCATGGGTCATGATCATAGCATTGAAGATGCTCACTATGTAACTCTTCATGACATAGTAGCTAAGTCATCGTCAAGTACAAGTTTTCCTTCTGCTCTTCCAAGAGCAAGCGAACAGTAGGTTTACTTGGGTGATCCATGGTCGAACACAAGACATGGTTTCCAGATATTAGTTCTAGGATCTACATATCATTTAGGCGTTATGATAATTAAGTTAAAAGAATATTAAAGGAACTAAAACTACTTACTTACACCTAGAGACTCATGCATAGGAGAATAAATTATGGCAAGATGGAAGATTGAATGAACTAACTTGTATGCGACTAAAAGGTAAAGGAAGGTCTACACATTACTAGCCTATTAAGCAATACGAGAGCCTCAATGCGATATAACCTGCATAATCAACCCATGATTAAGGCGACCTTCTCTCGAAGTGTTTAGATGCCACACTTGCTCATCTTTCGGGATGCAAATGACTGCTTTTGATTATGCAAGATGTATCTAGAAGATTTCACTTATAATACTTATAGAACTTCTCATTTAAGGACAACAACCTCTCAGCTCCTAATGTCTACACTTGTTTGCCTTTCAGGATACAAATGTTGGAAGTTATCTCCAAACTCCTCCTTTAGCGCATTAACTTTATCCTTGCTACTTTCTTTCTCGAGAAGTTGGTGATTGACACTGGCCAGGTGATGAATATAGCTCAACTAACACGATAAGACTTTTAAGCTAGACTCCTTATCGAGAACTTATCACAACCTAACTACTAATAACACATTGACAGATGAGAAGTCGAGAAATGATGGATTGAAAAGGAATAAACATGTAATATATGTATAAAGATTGTAGGCCTCTGTACAATATGAACAAGATATATTACTAAGAAGTGCAAAATGGAAAGAAAGAAGAACGGACAAATATTACAAGTTAAGGGGAAACGGGGGATGGACTCTTCTCCTCTCAAACTCTCAGCTTTCGGAGAAGATGAAGGAGTGTTGTACACACAGTGGTTAGGCTAATCCGTACCACCAAATCTCTAAGTTTTGGCCCATGGCATGTTTTATTCATTTAGCCCTACGTCCATTCAGGCATCTTCGCCCATTCAGGCGTCCTCTTTCTTGATGAAGGAGAATGATTTATATAGGCAACTTTTGGACGAGAAACTCCTATTCCTCTGAGATTGTCAGTGCTGACTCCGGTCCTGTAAGGTCACATCACTCAACTACCATTCCTGTCCTCTAGTGAGCCCTCCTCGTGTGATGACGTGGTTCCTCCCCTAGAGATGTTAATCACCAAATGAGTTCCCATCGAGTACTTCTTGTGCAAGATGTCACTAATTTCTTGCTTTGTTCATTATCCTGCGTTTAGACATGTCAGTCACGTAAAATAGGCATGATACTGATGTAAGATGTATTTCTAAATACTTATGTATTTACAACGTAAGTTATGCATTCTCATAATCTTCTTATGTGTTTTGATCTCCTTATGCTAATAAAAGAGGTTTTAATAATGGGTATTTATAAACATTATCATAGGGCTATGCTTGGACAAAATAAAAATAAAATGATCCACCCTATCTACTACTAGAGCAAAACCCTCGATGAAGCTCAAGAGAATTATACTACCACTGAGAAGGAGTTGCTCACAGTAGTATTTGCGATACAAAATTTTAGAAGCTACATTATAAGCTCTAAAATTACAGTGCACTCTAATCATTTTGCAATCAGATATCTCATGGCAAAGAAGGATGCTAAACCAAGATTAATCAAATGGATTTTATTGTTCAAGGAGTTTGACTTGGAAATTGTAGACTTCAAAGGCACCGAGAACTAAGTGGCAGATCACTTATAGCATCTTCAAAATGAAAGATGCCAACGTCAGAAGAAGGAGATTAAAGATGGGTTTCCAAATGAACAACTCTTCCGTGTTGAAGTAAAAGAACCCTGGTATGCAGACATAGTCAACTATTTGTTATGTTAGACATGGTAGCAAGACTTCAACAGACAACAAAGAAGAAGTTGTTTCATGAATGTCATTTTTACAGATAGGATGAGCCCTTCCTTTATAAATTGGGACCAAATCAGATATTAAGGTAGTGTGTCTCTGAATATGAAACAACTCATATAACCGCCAAGTGTCATAAAGAACCCTATGGAGGGCACTTTGGTGGACAAAAGATAGTTGCGAAAGTCTTGCAGAGTGGGTATTACTGGCCTACTCTCTTTCAAGATGCAAGAAACTTTGTGGTAAAGTGTGATCGATGCCAGACGACGAGAAACATGTCTCATTGAGATGAAATGCCCCAACAACCCATCTTAGAAATTGAACTCTTCGATGTATGAGGAATAAACTTTATGTGATCGTTTCCTCAATATGGAGGCCACATTTACATCTTGTTGGCTGTGAACTATGTCTCAAAGTGGGTTGAAGCAACCTCCTGTGCGAAGAATGATGCAATTACAATCAACAATTTCTTGAAGCGAAACATCATCACACGATTTAGGACCCCTGGAGCCCTTATTAGCAATGAAGGTTCTCACTTTACTAATCGCATCATGGCTAAACTGCTCGTGAAGTACAACCAGTCCCCACCACCATCCTCAGACACATGGTCGGGCGAAAGTTTCCAACAGAGAAATGAAGAAGATATTGGAGAAAGTGGTAAATTCATCCCCCAAGGATTGGGCGGATCACTGGATTCCACGTTATGGGCATATCGCACTGCGTATAGAACACCACTTGAAATGTCTCCTTACGTATTAGTCGTTGGGAAAGCAGCCACTTGCCACTCAAGTTGGAACACAAGGCATTATGAGCGTGCAAAAAGTTAAACTTTGATCACAGCACCACAGGAGATGCAAGGTTACTACAGCTGCATGAGCTTCAAGAGTGGCGTTCTCAAGCCTATGAGAATGCTAAAATTTATAAGGACAAGACAAAGGTATGGCATGATAGCCGCATCCGTAGATGTGAATCTAGTGTTGGATAAAAGGTGTTGTTATTCAATTCGCGACTACGATTGTTTCTAGGTAAGCTCTGTTCACGATGGTCTGCACCATTTTTGGTCAAACAAGTCTTTCCACATGATGTAGTGAAGATCACCTTGCTGGACGAGACAAATGTGTTTAAGGTAAATAGGCAAAGACTCAAGGAGTATCTTGAAGAGGAACAACATGACAAATTCTCAATGGATTTATTGTAAAATGCCTTTAAGTACATTACCTTAAACGTATAAATGTGTTTTGTATCTTATTAACAAGATCATATTAAATATATGACACGCATTATTTTGTGCATCTTTATCGCTTCATTTTGTTTTATTCTTTTCTTTATTTGTTTTCGAGCATTTTTATCGTTTTTCTTTATCACTATCTTTATCGCTTTTTAGCATAAGTTAGATAGCATGTTTTATGCCTATGGGGTATGCGAAGAACCCTCACACAAGATGACAGTTTCGTAAAAGAATATTTTTACGCGATATAAATTAGGCGATGAAATTTCATTTTTAAATAATTAAATCATCTAGGAAAGTGTGTACAACATGAGAAAATCAAAGAGTTTTCATCAGGCCACAACCACTTAGGGTTTCAAAGAGATGCGCCATCCTTGTGTCAGACGTATTTATTGACTTGACTGACGCGATGATTACATTTTGTTCTATAAATGTTAAAGAAAATTCTCTCAAATGCTTTTACAAAAAACCTCAAAACCAACGCCTAAGGAAATTCTCTCTCAATCTCTCGAATCGTCACTGGAAAATTAATCTTTCACCACGAACTTCATCGTCCAATTCAACCTTTGTCTTATTTCAATGGCCAATCAATACACAATAGTGAAAGGTGAGAAGGTACCTTTCATCGATGATGCAATGAATGAATTGTATGATCTACTAAATAATCCTGATGCATACCCTGACCAAAGAATCATCACAACCCCAATGAAGGGAGATGCGAAAAGAATCATAAGAGCCATTGTATGGTCAAGGGTAACATGGACGCAAACACCAACTGGGAGGCTTCACTTATATTCGTACCAATTGACAACCAAGGCGAATGTTTGGTTGATTTTCATTAAGAAGAAGATTCTCCCAACACACCATGATAGTATGGTGTGTTGGAGTACGTGCTACTTCTGTATTGTCTTTTAACAAGGCAGTCTTTCAATTTGGGATATGTATTGAATGGGGCATTCCTAACCTATATGTGGAATCCCAAAGGTGTTAAACCTTTCCCGTCCATGGTGGAGAAGTTGTGCCTCAAATACTTGCCCACCCTCGCGAGATACTCGCAGGCTGTTATGAAGGGAGACAATTGTAATTTGTCGAGCCTGAATCGCATAATGGCGTTTCACCATAACAAAGAAGAAGAACGTTGCCTGAAGACACATGCATTGCACGATGAAAATGATGAAGAACAATACCATTCTCCACCACCACCACTTAAGAGAGGTCAATAACAGAAAGGGTAGCAGTTGATCCACCCATAGAAAACCAACAAAACATGGAACAACTGCACAAGAAGCGACGAAAGGAAAAAGTCAGCTTGGTCCTTGTTAAAGACTCTCCCACCGGTTCACCTCAACAAGAGGACTCTTTACCTCCACCTCTCCCCAAACTGAAAGTAACCCAGCCTTGCCCTATGAAACTATTAATGATGTTTCCCACTGCTTTCAACAGACGACATTATTAACTCACCTCTACCTACCTTTCATTTTCCACATAATTCTCTCATCTCCCTCAGTCAGCGCAATCCTCACCCGACTATTTAGACCAAAATCCAACTCCCACATCCCTTAACTACTATGGGCCCATCGCCTTTACGTTCCTCTTTTCCATCCGATTCTCATAATAGCTAACCTCCTTCTTTCAAATTCCAAACTCCACAAGGCTCTCCTACGTGATGATTTTCTATGTCGCCTGGCCACACATCTATTACACTACCCATCATCAATCTAGACCCAGAACACATTGACATGAACATCCCAGTTGTAAACTTAACTGAAGGGGATGTTTCACAAAAAACAGCGGTGGAAGAAGTTGAGGTAGTTGATCCAACGCTTCCTTTGATGGTTTATGACCCACGCTTCCCACACACCACTACTAAGGAAGACACACCTTGTGTCGAAACCATTCATGCTGAAGGCACACCTCGTGAAGAAGTAACTTAAGGTGAAGAAGAGGCACCTGCTCAAGAACAGGATGATCACCGCGATGTACTTTAGCATGTCATCACAGAACCTATGAATACACAACATAGGTCGTGCCTATTCCACCCTTCGAGCTTTCAGATCCTACTTTAGGCTATCCCGATCCTCCCAGAGAACTAAATTTAGGGGTGTAATATTGGAATTTGTTTTCATATTTTTCTTTTAGATTATTATGTTATTTTGTATCGCTCTTCGCAAACAGTCAAAAATCGCTATTCAGTCTATGTTTATTTATTATTTATACGATATAACTTTTCTTGAAACATGCCTCGCCATTGTATTCTTTGCTTGCTTTCTTTTGGTCCGTGCAAGGATATCCTTTATGATGAAAATTTTGCTAAATATTGTCTAACTTGCACCTAGCAATGAGGCTTTTCCTAGAAAAATGAACATAGTAAATATTTCTTAAAGTCTTCAGGTGAGCAAGATTTTCCTTGGATTCTTTGCTATTGCCATGTAATAAAGAAGGCCGAATTTAAGTTGTTGAGGAAAAATAGCAATGCTTTTGGTTCAAGTTGTGTTAAGTATTTTGGATTTTTTTACGTAAAAAAAGAGTAAAAAAGAGAGAAAAAGAAGATGGAATTTTGTTTATTAATATTTATATATTTAGTACAAAAAAGAAAAAGACAAGAAAAAGAAAAAAAGAGAAGAGAAGAATGTTAATTTAAAATAAGTTTTAAAAGAAAAAGAAAAAGAAAAGAAAAGGTAAAAGGGGCATTAATAGTTTTCTTTTTTCACTCTTCTTTTCCACCGACAAAGTTCCTTCTCCCATTTTTCATCATTTTTTTTGGTTCAACAACTATAGAGCTAGATTGAGGGAGGATTTGAGAAGATTGGAAGCAAATATTCTTAACATTGGTGGTTGAAGAAGTTAGGAAATTACAAGCCCAAGTCATTTTTCATGACAGTTTGAATTCACACAGACATCCTCTGGTTTTTGTGTTGGTTTGAACCGCTCAAGAGGAATCAAAAAGTGTGATTTGTTTTATTTAAAATTTTATTCAATTTCTAACAAGTTTTGTGAATGAAGCATAAGCAAATTCTGATGTTAGATTAGTGTTTTTCGAAAAGGCATTTCAGACTCAGTTGTGTCTATGAAATCATGAAGCCTTTGTTGTTTTTAGTTTTTTAGATTGTACAAAGCAAGTTAGAAGCTCTATTAGGTATGGTTGAAAATTTTATTCAATTTGCTACAACTTTTATGAAGATATCATGAGCCTAAACTGACTGGAAGTAAGCTTAATTACAGGAACAAAATAGAGGTTAGCAGAAGACCCGATTTTGGGCTACCTTTGTTACGGGCGATTTCTGTTGCAATATTTTAGGAATTTCGTTTTCTTTCCCTAAGGTAACTTGTATAGGAGTTCAAAATAAAGAGTTTGATATAAAGAACATTAATTTTGGTGAAGTATTGAGAATGTTATGATTACTTGGAGTAGTGTTGTTGAATCTAGAAAATGCTGGGGGAAATTTGAAATGTTCATTTATACCTAAGTTTAAAATTGATGGATGTTATCTTTGTGCTCTCATCTTAAGTTTAGTATAAGATAAAAGACTATATAAGGTTCTAATAGTTGGTTTTGGTTTGTTTGATAGGCTGAGAGGAAATAGGTCGAGTCTACACACCAGGAAACTAGCCTAAGGCTGTGAGTGACAAATTGATTTCTAAACTATTATTTATGATTGTGTTTCTATGCTTGAATATAATTTTATGAATAATACATGATTTCTATGAATGGTTTCAAGCCTTAGTTCCAAGCTTAGGTTTTATGATGAAATCTATATATGAGCACAATATTATCTACTTTCTGAAAAGCAATTGAAATAGTATCGTTTTAAGTATTAATTTTTTTTAGATTTTTAGTTTTCCACGAACCATCTGAGTCAGCTTGAGTTTTATGAAAGATAAAGATAGCAGACATATTTTTATATTTACATATGACTTTCTGAGATTTCTATTAACTACATGACTGAGATATTAAGCCCAAGACTATATGGTATCGTGTGCACACATGTTAGATTCCGTTGATGATGTTGAGTATACTCCGTAACAATGATACTATGGTGAGTGCTGGGTGGGCCCCACTATGGCAAATATGATGGGAGTGTTGGACAAACGCCACTACAACGTAGAGCTAGTAAACATTGGTTGTACTGGGCATGTCCTCTACACAACGTACATTTTGTCATTTAAGGTTTTAAGTAAACAAATTTGAATGTGCAAGGTTTCTCATGTGCTCTAATTTCCAGATATATAGTTTTAAACTTAGTCACTCACTGAGCTTTATAGCTTACTCTTCCAAAATGTTTCTTTTTCACTTTCCAGGTAGAGATCAAGCTCCTAGTGCCTGATAAACTACCCTTAGTCTGCTGAAAGCTTCCAGATCGTTAGCCAGTACGTGGGTGGAGTTGTACATAGAGTTTGTTCTGTGATGTGTATATAGGTGTTTGCAAGATTTAGATAATTTAAAGTTTGTGTAAGCTTGGGTCTTGTGATTTTGTAAACTTTTATTGGATATCCTTTTAGTTATGGTGTCTTCGTCAGGTTTGAGGGCTAAGTGAGTTATTTTAGTGTTGCATTTCATGTATGTTTATGGATTATCTAGGTTCCGCTATGTTGCGTTCACATAAAGTATTTTATGTACAAGATTAGTATGTTTATCAGGTTTAAAAGTTCAACATGGTCGACAGGTATCGTTAAACGTGAACGATGTCAGTTGGCGTCACGCTATTTACCAGGCTAAGCTAGCAGGTAGCTTGGGAGGGGGTGTGACATAAGCTTTATCTCAAACCTCTTTTGTAAACTTTGAAAATGAGAATCAGAATAGAATGAGAGAAAGGATGGACGGGAAGGACACACCACCCCAAGAAGGCAGATTGATTGGAAGGGGAAGAACCCCTCCGATCCTGCCTTGTGGGAGTTAAGCATATTCAATCCGGATCTGGTGTAGCTGACTCTGAAAGTCTTGATCTTGAAGTTATCGAACTAGAAATCCATCCCAGTCTCGATATGAATGATCTTCTATCGTTCATCTTATCATTCACTTTTTCGCAATGAGGTCTTTGCAAGGCTTTAAATATGGGGGTGTGCAAGGTTTGAGTAAAAGCTTTCAAAAATCAAGGAATCCGTTCCTTTTCCAAGCTTATAATATATATATATATATATAGGTACATTTTTAAAAATAGTAAAATAAATTAAAATATTTATAGCAAAATTTTGGAATCTATCACTAATTGTCTTCAATCACTGTAGCATATTAAAGACTATCAGTGATATAATTTGTTATAGGTTGTAAATATTTTGTAAAATCTACTATTTTTAAAAATTCCCCACATATATATATATATATATAACAAAATAAAATAAAACTCCTCTGTTGCCGCTTCTCACAAGAGTAAATAAGAAGCAAAGCTTCACCAAAAATTGAGAGAAAATAATTTTGCAGTGACAAGAGTTATGGTTGAGGAGAGGAACGAACTCATAGAATGCCTATGATTTCTCACTCAACGCCTAATGCAAATAAATAATCTGGTTAATAAAAGTTTTTATAAGAAAAAGAAAGGAACTGAGTTTCTGAAAACAGAGACTATTTTGCAAAAAGAGAAAATAAGATTTTCAGAAAAAGAACAAGAATATTTTGAGACTTAAGCTTGCAGCGTACAGAATCTAGAAATATTTTCAAGTTTAAAGTAGGCGAGGAAAAGAAGAAATGTTCGAATGTGAGAGGGAGTAGAAAAGCATTCTCAAAGGACTAGCGATGTGCACAAATGAAGTCATGCTTAGAATCCTGAGATGGTGCTTGAGGACAAACATTATTTTAAATTTAGAGGTGTGATAACTTGTAGAAATACAAGTTATTTTTTACTTCTAAGTAAAATAATGTAGCCGGATAGCATGAAAAGAGAAGAAAACAGAGGAAAAAGTAGGTGATTTGGTTATATCACGAAATGAACGATGTAAAAGAACTTTATCCCTGTTTCACCATTCTTTAGTGCTCTTATCACAGTATTTTAGGTGAAAGGAGTAAACCTTGGTGATATCACCTCTACGCGAGAGAATCTGTTCAACCTATGAGGCGAAAAGAAATACATGCTAGGCAACTAAGGTGCTAGCAGACAAAGAAAGATGTTTGGTAGTAAACTTTGAGAAAGGACGACAAGATGTCTTCACGGCACTGCCGCAACTTACAGAAGCTTTCATAGAGCATGACGTCCAGTTAACTTTAACTCTTGCCTTTAAATAAAGCTTTACACTCTAGAATAGGTGTGCACACTTTGACCAGAAAGTAAGTTCTTAGATCGTCCATCTTCTCCCTACCCTTGAGTTTTTGGTGAGAGCTAAGAACAAAATGAAAGAGAGAATCATCACCTCCATCTTTCCCCTCATCAATAGGCAAAAATCAGAGCTAAGGAGTATGGAATATCATGCTTTGCGGCATAACACTTCTATCGTATTCCAGTTGTATTTTATTTATTGTATTGTTTTGTAAGATGAACATCATCATCGAGAGGCCTAAAGTGATTTTTTTTTCTAAGCAATACATTTCTTCTTTCATTCTCCTCTATCTCTTATCTCTCCATGTTTAATTTGTTTAATTAGGTAACAATGTTAGGTTGTGTTTTTAGTACCTAGAGAATTAGAATGAATGTATTGTGAGTTTTGCTAAGTTAAACATAAGTGTCTTGACATTGTATATTCGAGAGAAGAACAATGAAATAGATTGTAATCACCTGACAAGTGAGAACCACTTTTAGCTAAGCAAGTGACGGAAAGCTTGCAGCAACGAAATCTGGTCGCCAAACTTATCCTTTGAATACATTACCGAGAGAAAACCATGTGTGAGGTGAAAGTAGCGAGAGGATGCTCGCCTTAATTAAGGATGAGTTACTAATGCAACATTTAAGATGATTAGATACACAACATAACTTAACTTCTCGTATTTACATCCCTAGAGGCGAGCAAGTATGTCATAAACACAAGAGGCTTTTTGCCTTAATGCTTAGTTAATATATGCTTTGTATCGTCTTGAAGTGCTTAGTTAATATATGCTTTGTATTGTCTTGAAATATTGAAGCATAAATTTAATGCAATTAGATAATTAGATTTTCCTTTGTTGCACTGCCTATAACGAGTTCACAATTCATCATTTCATTTGACCATGCTCACCTTGCACCGCCAAGCACCGTAGTGTGAATAGTTAAGTTAAATTGGATAATGTCCATAAATATACTATAGAGATTATATCGCATGATTTAATACACTATAATGTAAATCAAAAAGTTGAATTCCTTGTGTTCGACCCTGAACTTATGAGGAAACATCTCTTCACTTATACTTGGGCAATAGAGAGGAAAACTTGTGCAATCACGTTCACTTTCAGAAATCTAGCAATGCATGAAGTAGGAAGATGCTTTTTATTGCATAACCCTATTCAGTCGTTTGATAGTGGTCTAAGTAGAGTCATTCATGTTAAATCTATGAGTATAACACTTGAGATCATAACGCTTAAATGCATTGTAAGTTTGTGGAAAAGTTTAAGAGGCGATGGTCCTTTTGAGGAAGAAGATGAAAGCTTTAAACAAATAGTTTCTTTTTTCTTTTTTAGTAAATGCATGGATTCTTAGAGTATTAAATACCCCAAACCATGTTTACCATTTTACTTTTTCGTTTTCTCAATCATAAATATACATATTAATATATATATATATTTTTATACATCTAACAAAAATCCTCATTACATCTAATTAAATATATATACATTAAATATAATCTTTCACAACAATTAATTATGTATATAAATACATACGTCTCATCATTATTTTTTTCCTCAAATTTTCATCCTATCTCCAATTAAATATATATATAACCTTAGATACATAAATAAATATACATATATACATACATACATACAAATCATGCCATTCCGGGTTTATGCTTTGAACGTCAAATAAGTAGAAAAGGATAAGCAAGCCTCAACGCTATAAAAAGTCCCATCCGAATGGCATACATACATTCGTACATACATACATACGAATCATGCCATTCCTGGCTGTATTGGTACGATAAGTTGACGAGCAACGACTTTACGACCGACGACTTACTTAAGCAATTCCACGAGTTCAGAGCCGCAAGCGAAGCTTGAATTCATGATCCACGTGTAAAGTACAGCTCTAAAAGGAGTGGAAGAGCTCGATGCCGTCTTTGGTCCAGAGCTTATTGGTCGGAGGTAACTAAGATGACGACCTAATTTACCCTCCTTAGTCTTACTTGCATATCGCTTTTTCAGTCTTTGAGTACGCTAGATCTCTTTGCCAAGACTTATAGCGAGCCTTATCGTGAGTAGGAAAGTCCAAAAAGAAAGAATGTCATCTCAATATCCTTTGAGCCAGAGTTAGGCGCATAATATGGATTTCTCAATCTGAAAAGAGCCTTGTTTATTGATTTCATGCTCCTCAAATTCCTTAATGGATAGTCCTTCAGACATGTCTTATGGAGCATTGACCGCCTACAAGATCCAGTCAACTATCAATATCCATGTCTTATGGAACCTTTCTACTAGTTGTATCATATGATAGTCTTCAACACTATATTACGGGTTTATGGGTAGAAGTCTGTCTCGAAAGTAAGGCTAGCCTTTCAGCCTTGAAAAGCAGGCGTTTTGGGAATAAGACTTTCGTCATATCTAAAGAGAAAGAAGAAAAAGTACTATTTGAATAAGTCAATGATTATAGTAGGGAGAGTGGGAGCAGCAGCCCTCGGAGCAGGTAAGAGTCAGACTTGGGTTCGGAGTAGCTCTCTGGTACGGATAGGCAGAAAGGACACCAAATTCCTAAACAAGACAAAAACCTATATATATATATTTAATTTCTTAATCAACAATCCACCGAATCAAATTTTTCTCTTAATGTTCCAATTTTACATAAGTAACATCCCTTGTAATTTAATTCTAAATAAACCTGTTGGAATTTATGTCCTAAAACTCATATTGATTAGTAAAATAGAATACTATAATCTTGAATCTAATAAATTAAGATCCAAAGCTATCTTGTAGACTTGAACTTTATGTACAGACATAAATGTGGATCAACTTCGAGTTTATAGCCTAAACGGTCTATAGTATATGAATAAGCTAGGTTAAACGTCTTATTCTGGTAACACTATGGATGCGGCCTGCTTTGTAGTTAGTACAAATGAGGTGATCCTGAATTGTTCATTTAGAAACATGAAAGTAGAAGCATCCTATGTAAAGAGTTTGCATATGACGGAACCATTAAATTGTAACTTTTACATTATAACACCGTTGACATTTTAAAACTGACTATTTCTTTTAATTTGATGACCTAGGTAACTTAACATTAATATTGAGCTAACTATGAACTTCTATTTGCAGGAGATTAATCCTTTGATCTACATAGGTGAGGGCAATTCAATAGAGCTAGCCCAATATGCCTTCCATTTCAGGGGTAAAACTGGGTGGCCGATAGCTGGAGACATAGGGTATAAGTTGGAATTCACTCCTGATCTCATTAGAGTTAGTAGATAGGTTGTTCCCTTATGCACTAAATCCAGGTCTTGAAGAAAAGACCCACCCTCTCATTGGTTTGAGAGGGATTCGGTTTATAGGTTGGACCTTAAACCAGTTATTCATTAGATGATCAATGGTACTTAAGGAACAAGAAGTAATCTCAAGGGTAAAATGGTAAATTTATTCTATTGAGTTTACGAACAATCTGTGAAGGGTTACTTATTAATCATGGTTATATCAAGTGGACATAAATATATCTATAGTGAGGGGAGTGCAACTACGAGAATTTAAAGGAAGGACCTGTTAGTTAGTGATTAGCTTACTCTAAAAAAGTTTAACAAGTTAATTTCAGATTGTTAGAGGCCATGATCTATAGGTCCACTAGGTCCCTCTACTAGCTCATTATGATAATAAAATTTAGAGCAGGATGATCGAAAAATTTGAAATAGTTCAATTAATTTCCTTAAAAATATTTGATATTGTTAACGAGTTTTTGAGAAATAAAAGATATTTAATTAGATTTAAGTATTCAAAATTCGAATAGAGATTCAAATTTGGATCAATTGGATTGATTGAGTTTTGATTTAATGTAATTATTTTATTATTATTAATTAATTAGATTAATTACTATTAAAATAATAAAATAATTATTTTAAAATAAAATAAAATTGAAATTATGAATTTCAATTTCAACAAATCAAAATTAACTTCAAATTAAAATCAGGCAAGTGGACTTTGACTAAGGTGATTGCATGAGTTTTTATTGAACCACCAAATTCATAAGATTAAGTGTCGATCTTTTGCAAATTTGATTTGCATGTGAAGGAAGTATATATGTGTATATATATGTATGTATATTTCTTTACAGTTTAGCACTCGGCGGTGGTGGATGAAAAAAAAGGAGAAATAAAAAACGCACACAATTCTGCTCACGGAAAGGATCCCACAATCACGTTCTAAAGCCCAAGAATATTAGAGAATTTTGAATTTAAAGGTTAATGTTCTTGAATATATTTTATGTTTTTCTATTTTTCAATTTCATGTTAAATTAGATGAACTTACACTGTTTTTTTTCTTCTATGAATTCTACTTCTGTCTTGCTTGTTTTTCCATCAAAACTAACTTATACCTTAAATAATTTAAGATAATTAAAGTAAAATTACCTTGAATTTGGGAGGTTACAGTTACCACTACAAAAAAAAACTCTTTCACCAATATTAGCCCAACTCAACTAGTGTACCCTAGGATAAGAGGTCCTAAGTTTAAATTCTCTCACCTTTAGTTGTATTACAATACCTTTTAAAAAAACTCAAAAACCTATCGAAAGTTAATCTCTCAACACTATAATAAAAGTCTATTTTAATAAAAAGGATAGTTTACATAAATGTAACAAAACCAAAAAATATTTACGGCCTGTGTAACGAAAACATAAAACCCCATGAAGCCAGTAAAATATTTTCATAATTTTCATATTTTCCGTTTGAATATTGTGGACAATTCGTGTGAGACCCTAATCTGGAGAAAGAAATTTATGCTAAAGAAGACCCTTGCTGGGAAGTTATTCTGGATAAGTATGAGACATCTTGTGAGAAAGAATATGAAAAGAGTTAAGCGTTTAGCATAGTAATGCGAGAAGAAGTACCTACGTGGTTGTGGAACTGCAGAGTGGGATTGCCTCTCTTCGCAATTCCATTCAAGCTCCACTAGCTAAGTACACAATTAATTCTATGCTGTAAAGTCATTGGTCATGATCCTGTATGCGAAGTACTCACTATGTACCTCTTCATCACATAACTATTGAGTCCTCGTTGAGTACAAGTTTTTCAACTGCTTGCCCAAGTATAAGCGAAGCAATAGGTTTATCTGCGTGATCCAAAGTCGACATGGGAATTGACTGGTTAAACTGTATCAAGTTTTATTTTTCTGAGCTTGTCAGCGCCGCACGACGAAAGCTATCTATAGCAAGTCACATCATCCCCAACTGTCATTCTTGTCTTCTAGTGAATCACTTTTCATGTTGTGATTCGATCTTCTCACCTCGAAATGTTAATTGCCAAACAATATCTTATCGTGTAACACTTGCATGAGCTGCTTTACGATTCACTAGTTCTGTCCTTATTAATCATGCGTTGAGACATTAAAAACGAGGTAAAAGTAGGCATGGGCATTTATGTAAAGTATATTTCCAAGTATTTATGCAATTTCAATATAAATTATGAGTTTTGATGTACTTCTTCCTAATTTCGGCATTATTATTCTAATAAAAGAGACTATAGTAACGTGTATTTCTACACACTATCACACCCCTAAATTTAGAATAATGTTTGTCCTCGAGCACAATCCTTCTTGAAGACTTACCTTCCTCCTTGCGTTTCTAAAATTCTCACAATGCGAGTAGGTTTTATTCGTTATTCACGATCATAGCATATTTCTCACTTATGAAAAAATTTATAAGTTCGTTACACATCAAGCTTAATACTCAAAATACCTTTGTTCATTCCCCACAATAAATCTTATTTTCAAAATCAGAAATGGCTAAAATTTCTAAAGATTTTGAATCCTTTTATTTTGCAAAAGAATACTTTTTATTCGACTATTTACTTGTGGTTCGGTGTTGAGTGGAAAATCATAGGTACTCTATGAGTCTATTTCTCTCCTCAACGGTAACTTTTATCACCTCTTATTACTTAACACTCTGATTTTTATTTTTGAAGCCATGCTTCTTATTTTTGCGAGGGGAGGCAACATAAGAGTTATTATTTTAATTGAATGAATAAATACAACAATTTTAAAAAAAATTCAAAATTTGGCAATGTTTTAACTTTTGTTAAAACGCCTTGTTTTCCAAGAGGTGGTCCACAGGATTTTAAAAAACTTTCAAAAGCTTTAGCGCGATCCTCACAAACCCCTAAATATAGAGATTAGAGATGTCCTCATTGCTAAAAATGAATGATAAGATTATTTGCAGAAAAATATTACAAAAGAGGTTTGAGGCAAAGCTTGCTTGCCAAATAAACTATAGAAATCTTTTCTAATTGAGGTTCCTTAACAAATTAAATGCCTAGATATAAACGAAACTTTATTTCGCATAGTTTACTTCACTGAAGTTATCGTTAAGATGCAATTAAAAATTAAAGTGCTAAAACACGGGGAACCATGCTTGTGACAAGAAAAGCTAAACTCAAAAGAATTATATCAACAATGGTTCTTGTATTGAAAACAACATAACCATAAGAAATTATAATTTACATAAGCCGAAAATTAAAATTTATAAAAGATAAAGACCCAAAATTCGTAGCAACCCCAAGTTTACTGCTGAGGCGGTGGTTGAGAGGATTCCGCCTCACCGCAAACTGCAGAGTCATTTCACGTGAGGGGCGTTGCTATTTCTTGAGAAAACTCGGGTACTCGAATGATGCTACAGATCACTGCATGAAGATATCTCTGTTGAAATTTATGTCCTAAAACTCGTAGAATGTAATATAATTCATTGACTGTTATTAATAAAGTGTTATTATTATAATTTCAATAAATGTTATTGATTATACTATTAGTTTTGTCATAATAACCCAAATCTAATAAACTAACGTCCTAAGCTGTTTGATGAATCTTAACAGTATGTAGAAGCATACAGGGATCAATATTCGAGATCAACTTAAAAGGTATATAGTATAGGAATAAGGTTGGATACCTTATCCTAGTAACACTATGGATACGGCTTACTTTGTATTTGATACAAACGCAATGATCCAAAATATTTGTGTAGGTGACATGCGAGTGAGGGTATCCTATGCAATCAGTTTGCATAAGACCAAATCACAAAGGAGTAACCACTAGATGTAACTACGTTAACTAGTCAGGTTTCTATTTCATTAGGATGACCTAGGTAACTGAGTCTTAATCTTGAGTGTATTATAAACTCTTGTTCGTGATCGATGAGTGTTCCCTTAAATGGTGTCTCCTAGACTTTAACAAAGGGTCCTACCGTCTCTATGGCACGAGAGTGGTTTCTGTTTATTTGTTTGACCAAAAACAACTGTTCATTAGAGGAGCACTAATATTTAGTAACTAGAGGTAACCTAGGGGAAAACGATAATTTGACCCAATTGGTGTTATGAACAGTCGTAAAGGACTAACTTACTGTTATTGGTCTATATCCGTGGACACATAAATATATCTACAGTGAGAAGAGTGCAACTGTGACTTTTTAGTGGAGTGTACACAATTAACGAATATTTATGAATATGGTTAATGCCTTTAGCCAATTAATCTCATATCGTTGTAGCTTCTGATTTGTAGATCCATTGGTCCCCTTCCTAGCTCGTAATGGGTAATGAGATTTATTTATATTGGTTGTAATTTGAAATGTTCAAATTTAGTTTGGAAATTAGAATAATGTATAGTGATACAATATAATATTTATATTCATATTTTAATCAAATTTTATTATATAAATATAATTTTTGATATGATTCAAAATTAATTGATAAGAGATAAAATATTTGAATGAGTTTAAATATTAATTTCATGTGAATCGAATTCATATTAAAATTATTGGTTATGAAAGAAATTTATATTTGAATATGATTCAAATATTAAGTTAAATATAAGATATTTAATTTAGTTATTAATTAATTGGAGAATTAATTAATAGTTTAGTTTAATTTTATTTATTTAAACTTGATTTAAATAAATAAATTTAAAACTATAAGATATTTAAGATATATTTATTAACTATGATTTAAATGAAATATTAATTAAATATGATTTAATTAATTATTAACTTGTTAATTAATTAGTTTATTTTAAATTTCTATTAATTTAATATTTTTTAAATTAATAGAATCTCATGATTCTCTCCTACTCCCTCAAGGAAAGAGAGTTATAAATATGCAAAAGAAAAACAATTTTTTTTAACCAAGAAAAAGCTAATACCTTTGCTCTCTGAACAAATAGTTTTCTCTCTAAAACTTTTTCCATCCCAATTGGTTCCCACAAACCAATCTCATTCCAAAGGATAGGGAGGTCTCCGACGGGTGGTGTCTCCAAATTTGGAGACTTAGTAGATTCAGAGACGTCAAACTATGTAAGTATTTCTCTCTCTAATCTATACTCTATTAAAGCATGCTTAATGAGAAAATTAGTTTCTTAATTATTTTTTGCCAATGTATGGTATTTGGGGATTCTCAAGTTAAATTGTGGAATGGTTCTATAAAATCTTTTGCTGCCTAGGGCTTTTATCTCTTCAATCTCAATGTTGCTTTGAACTGCACATCATTCCACCTAGCGGACTGTTCTACCATCCTCATAATTACTCGACTTTTTTCTTTGAGTTCCACATTCTGCGACATAAGTTCTTGGTTCTACGTTTGGAGCTCTTGCACTTTAGCTTGAAGTCCTTCAATTTGTGCCAGGTGATGGACATTTTCGTTGTCAACTTTTAATTCCAAATCGCATAGTTGTTTTTTACTTCAAAAATGCATCTCATGTAGGTTGCTCTGTGCATTACATCATCAAATCCATGTTTCATAGGTTGACAAACTTGTTCATCAATGAACTTGAAGGCGTAATTTGCGTCAACTTCTTCCACTTCTTATCTCATTGCTTTTTCTTTGCCTATTCGTGAAGGCTCAATAATTTGTTTGGCGGTGAGGGAAGATTTGTCTCACCATCTACCACATGGTTGATTTCTTTTCTCCTTTGGAGTTGGCCATCAACGACCTCCTCCATGGACTTCCTTCTTTATGGGGAAAACTTAGATCCGCCTACCCCATCCTCTGGATCAATGAAAGCGTTTAGGTCTGGAAAGAATTCTGAAACTCATCTTGGTTTGAGCCATCAAGATCTTGCGAATTGGATTGGCTAGTTGGATTGAATTTCACTAAGGCGAGAGAATTATCAGGTTCTCGCCTTGGAGAGGGTAAGTTAATTCAAATTTTGGGGAGAGTTGGGGATTTGGATTTTTAGGTCTGCGAGTGTGAGCTTGGTGTTTTAGACTTGTTGGATGGAGAGAGTGGTTGAGTATCGATGGTTTTTGCTTTAAACGTGGAAGACTTTGATTCAGCGGGCGAGTAAGTTTGAGTGGTGGTTGGGGGCTTAATAAAGACAAGAGGCAATGATTCCTTAGGATCCTTAACCTCCAAAACTTTCTTCTTCTTTGATCCTGAGGGCTCCTCTTCGACACACCTCTTTCGCTTGAAAGGAGTTTCTCTCCTTTCTAATTTGTCCACTTCCTCCTCTTCTTTTTCTCTTCATTTTTCTTTTTCTTTTGCATCCACCTTGTGGCCAGCCTTTGCTTTTTCTTCTTCGATTGTCTTCAACTTCTTAGTTGTTGTTGCCTTGTTCTTGTGGATGGCTATAATGCAGCCAAGGTTGGCTGCATTGCCCAGGCCATCTCGGATGCACTCAACTTGTGTCGACTTCTCTAGCTCAGGCCATGCTTTCAGGTAGAGCCTCTCAATTAGATGGGGAAGAGTTTAGCTTCTCGTTGATGTTGTAACCAGGCTTGTATATGCTCTCAGATTATTTCACCCACGTCCACATGTATTCCTTCTAATGTACAGTAAACGAGCATTATTCTTTCAAGTGATATGGTACTATCGTGGCGTGTGGGCATCAGCTTCTTTTTAACAAAAACCAACCAAACACTTGATGCAGATCTCAAGTTATGCAGAAAGAGCTGATACTTCTCGGTTGGCGTTACATCCCAAGTTGTTCCAAACCAGGCCACCCTTTCTAACGCGTCTTGCATATCGTGGTCTGATGGTTCTCTAAAGATTGGTTGTTCTTTCGCGGGTTGTTCCAATTTGTATATCTCGTTAATGGCTTTTGGTCCGTAGTTTACCTTCTTCCCCTGTTCACGGCTTGGGCTTGAACTTTGATTTTCAGCAGCTCAGATTTAAATTTTTTCTTTCTTTTTCTGGGCTTCTTTCGCCACTCTCCCAAACTCTGTTTCAGCGATGATCAAGGATGTTGGGATTTATATCCTAAAATTAGTAGATTGTAAATATAATTCATTGACGGTTATCAATAAAATGTTATTATTGTAATAATTGTTATTGATTAAATTAATAGTTTTGTCTTAATAACCCAAATCCAATAAACTAGCATCCTAAGTTGTTTAATGAGTCTTGAACAGTATGTAGAGACATACAGGGATCAATGTTCAAGATCAGCTTAAAGGGTTTATAGTATAAGGATAAGGTTGGGTACCTTATCCTGGTAACACTATTAATATGGCTCACTTTGTATTTGATACAAACGCAATGATCCAACGCGTTCGTGTAGTTGACATGCAAGTGAGGGTATCCTATGCAATGAGTTTGCATAAGACCGGACCGCGAAATAGTAACCACTAGATGTAACTCCGTTAACTAGTTAGGTTTCTATTTCACTAGGATGACCTAGGTAACTTAGTCTTAATCTTGAGTGTGTTATGAATTCCTGTTCGCTTTGTCCTTTGATTTGTATGGGTGAGAGTGGCCAGATCGCCGACTCAATAAGCTTATCATTTTGTGGACAAGACCGAGTGGGGAGCTGGGAACATAATTACACAAAATGGAATTCACTCTTTCCCTACTTTAGGGTAAGTAAATGAGTGTTCCCTTAAATGGTGTCTCCAGATCTTGAACAAAGGGCCCTACCCTCTCTATGGCACGAGAGGGGTTTCTGTTTATTGGTAGGACCATAAATAGGTTGTTCATTGGAGAAGCACTGGTATTTAAGGATTAGAGGTAACCCAAGGGTAAAATGGTAAATTGACCCAACTGGTGTTACGAACACTCGTGAAGGACTAACTTACTGTTATTGGTCTATATCCGTGGACACAAAAATATATCGACAGTGAGAAGAGTTCAGCTGTGAGTCTTTAGTGGAGTGTACTAGGGGTGTAATTGGGTTGGGTCGGGTCGGTTTTCATTCAAACCCGACCCGACCCAAAATGTACGAGTATTTCAATATTACGGACCGACCCGACCCAATCTGAATTCGGGTCGGGTTTTTTAAAAATTAAGTTTATTTATTTAATTTTAAAAAAATGAATTAAAAAGTTAAAAACGCTCTTTCTTCCCCCTTCTCCTCTGTTTTCTTCTTTTTTCTCTTCATCCTTCTCTTTCATTTTTTCTCTTCATCCTACTCTTTCATTTTTTCTCTTTATCCTTCTCTTTCATTTTCTCTTTTTTCTCTTTTTTCTCTTCATCCTTGTCTTTCATTTCCCCCCTGTTTCTTCCCTTTTCTCCTCTGTTTTCTTCTTTCTTCTTCCGTTGCCCAAGAGAGCAATCAACAACTTCTTCAACTCTGTATTATTCTTAATAGATGTCAGCTGAAGATCATAAACATGATTCTAGGGTTTGAAAAATTTTAGTTTCTCAGATCTAGGGTTTGAAACGGAAGACGAAACTTTTTTCACTTTTTTAAGAACCAAGTGAGCGGAAGACAGAACTTTTCTTCCTTTTTTTTCAGACCCATGTGAGCATAAGATGGAAGACAAAAGACCCACGAACGGAGAATGGAGAAAGGCCAGGAAACGAAGAATGGCGAATTCGCGTAGATGTAGGAAGACGAACGACGAGGAAGACGAATGAATGGTGAACTAGGGTTTAATTTCAATTTTAAGTTTTGTTTTACATTTGAATCGAATCTAACCAAACCAACCCAGTTCAATTTGGTTCGGTTTGGTAACAATATTGTTGAAGTCCAATCCAACCCGAACCGAACCAAATCTGGTTGGGTCGGTTCTTCGGTTCGGTTCGGGTTTTTTCACCCCTAGAGTGTACACACAGTTAACGAATATTGATTAATGTGGTTAATGAGTTTAATCAATTAATCTTTGATCGTTGTAGCTTCTGATCTGTAGGTCCATTAGGTACCCTTCAAAGCTCGTAAAGGGCAATGAGATTTATTTATATTGGTTGTAATTTGAAATGTTCAAATTTACTTTGGGAATTAGCTTAATGTATAATGATACATTATAATATAAAGTTTGTGAAACTTTATTATATAAATTTAATTTTGGGTATGATTCAAAATTAATTTATGAGAGATAAAATATTTGAATGAACTCAAGTATTAATTTAATGTGAATTGGATTCGTTTTAAAATTATTGGTTACGAGAGAAATTTATATTTGAATAGGATTCAAATTTAATTTAAGTTAAATATAAGATATTTAATTTACCTATTAATTAATAGTTTAGTTTAATTTATTTTAATTTAATTTAATTAAAACTATAAGATATTGGAGAGATATTCATTAGATATGATTTAAATAAAATATGATTTAATTAATTATTAATTGATTAATTAATTAGTTTATTAGTTTATTTGAAATTTCTATTAATTTAATATTTTTTAAATTAATAGAATCACATGATTTTCTCCTAGTCCCTTAAAGAAAGGGAGTTATATATATGCAGAAGAAAATAGTTTTTCTTCAAGCCAATTCTCTTTCTCTATGCAAAAATAGTTTTCTCTCTAAAACTTTTGCCATCCCAATGGGTTCCCAGAAACCAATCCCATCCTATAGGATAGGAAGGTCTCCGACGTGTGGTGTCCTAATTTGGAGTTTTTGCATATTCGAAGGCGTCAAACTACGTAAGTTTTTCATTTTCTGTATCTTTTAATTTAAAAGCATGCTTAGTCTTTTAGAATTTTGTTTCTAAATATTGTCAATGTATTGGTATTTTGGGATTCCCAAATTAATTTGAGGAATGGTTTTGTAAAATCTTCCACTGCTTAAGGCTTTTATCCCTTCAAAGACATCATTAACTCGGGTTAGGGTTTGGTTATCGTGGGGTTAGCATCATGTGTTTTAAAAGAGAATTGACGTCCTGACACGACGACTCATTTTTCGAGGGCGGCTTGCAATCATTACTTTTAAAATTTGAACTTTAAAAGAAATGAAACGTTTTGAATTCCTCGAAACACTAAATGATTACGAACGAAAACCCCTTGCTCTTCTTCTTGCGAGAAGCTCAAACCACCTAATGCGTTCTGACACGAACCTTTTCGCAAGTTGACCTTATCGTGCAAAATCCTATTTTCCTTTGCCTAAGAACTACGCGAGACAACTTGCACTCCCAAACTTGGAAAGAAAGAAAAACTAAAACTACCAAAAGCAATTTACAAGTATAAAACTAACTACACGAATAAAATGTGCAAGAGATGTAAAAAACTTAACACAAACTGACTAAGCTGGTAAGTGTTCTTTAGTTAAAAGAGACATAATTAGAAAGAAGAATAAACTAAAAAAAGATAAAATAACAAAATTTGAACAACTATTTTAATACGGTGGGGAAGGTGAAGGTGGTTGTTGTTCTGAGCTTCTTCTACCATCTTGCCTTTCTTCATCTTCTCTCCTTCTGTTGTTGTGTTTTTGTGTAACCCCAAATTTTCTTAAACCTCTAGCATTTGTTAAGCTTGATCAAGGACAGGAGAAAATGAAATTTATAGGAAAAAGAAGGTAAAAATACTTGAAACTTAGGTTTAGGTTTAAGAGAAAATGAAACATTGGAAAAAATTGGCTAAAGTGTCAAAGGAAGAAATATTAGGTGTTTAGAGGTTAGGTTGGGTGGCAAAAGAAGGCTAAAGAACCTCCAAAGGAGTGTCAATAGGCAACAAGATGAGGCTTGAGAACCTCTAAGCTTAGGCATTTGGACATGCTTAGGGTTTTGGACATGGGCTAGGCAGCCAAAGTTTAGAAAACAAACCTCTAAAGAGATGCTTAAGCATTTGGATGGTTAGGCAAGAAGGCATTGGAGGTTAGCTAGGCGTTTAAGACTTATTGTTAGGCGACAAGACAAGACAAAGAAAGCTATGCATTGAAAGGTTAGTGTAGGCGAGAAAGACTTGTCTTGAGAGGTTAGCAAGCTAGGCGGCCAAGGACTATTCGTTGAGGGGTTAGTTGGGTGGCCAAGCTATGAGTTAAGACCATGGAGGTTAGCTACGCGATTGAGATAAGTAAGTGGCATGTTTTAAGCAAGCAGTTTGAGGTTAATCCAGGTGTCCTAATCATGTCAACATGCATTTTTGCGGCCAAGGAAGATGTGAGGGAGTTGATGAGGTGTAATCACAAGCTTAAGAGGTAAGTCTAATCAAGATTAAGTGTCACTTAATCCCATGCAAAGACTTCTATAAATAGGCAGCTTCACTTAAGAGTTTCTCACAACTTACTCGTGTAAAATCACTCAAATTTATCTTGAAAGTTCAGAAATTGTGTCTAGTTTGTGAGAGAGGGCTGATATTCAATTTGGATTCAAGAAGTTTGGCGATTGGACCAAAATTAGGCAAGGAGGTCATTTTCTAGGAGAGTCTAAGCAAGGTGCACTTCCAAAGGGCTACAGGACTCGTTTCTTGGAACTTTACTTTGAAAATTTGAGGTAAGAAAGTTAAGAAAATTTAGAGCAACTTTATAACAAAATGTTTTGTC
Organism: Cucumis hystrix; assembly: GCA_025688845.1. Classification (NCBI taxonomy): domain Eukaryota; kingdom Viridiplantae; phylum Streptophyta; class Magnoliopsida; order Cucurbitales; family Cucurbitaceae; genus Cucumis; species Cucumis hystrix. Next base: position 9,944,488 of record CM046893.1, read on the forward strand.
AAAAGAGCTATAAATTTTTATTTTGGTAAGTTTGCACGTTCATGACAAGACCATGGCACAGTCAAATGGCAAGACATGTGCTCAGGCTCTGCACATGACTTCATGTTTAGAGGTTAGCGCGCACAGTGTGCGGGAAGCACAATGCGTGCAAGGTGTCACAATTGCAACCTTTCAAACACGAGACAATTGATTGTGCCGAACTTGTTAGATTCTATCAACAAGTTAGTCGATCAAAATCCTAAAATTGCCGAAAAACTCAACGTATGATTCAACCTCCACTCATGTTGTTGGGAAAATGTTTTAGAAAACGTGAGAGAAAAATAAATTCATTGAAATCGTTGTTAAAACAAGCTTTGAAGACTGTCAATTGCAATAAGAAAGCATAAATTACAAAGAGTACGACAAGGCTTGGGCGGGGATTCAACAGGTATGCCTCACCTATAGTACATTTTGAACATTTTCAGCTCTGGTAGGCTTGCATATGAAAATGTCGAAACGTCACAACCAAGCATTGTGACTTGAAAATGAAAGCAACTAGCTAAACTATGTATAAGACATAAAGACAAGATAAATTGGGGGTATTCGGAGCATACGGCCATAGGTAAACACACCCTGGACAAGTATGTCTGTTACATTCTCCCCCACCTAAACAGTTGACGACCCTGTCAACTGGTGAAGTTTGAACTCCTCGATCTTCTACGTCCAGGCTTCTACTTTCAACTGTCAACTGGTTTCTTCCATAGGAAGGTTCTTCCACTTTACCAAGTACTCGTGGATCCTTCTTGTGGGTCTTCGGCCTTTCCTCAATTGCTCGGCCAGGATTTCTTCAACTTCTTTACTCTCTTTTTGACTGAGGTTGATAGTTGGTCGGACTACGATATTACGCTGCATGTCATTAGGATCTGGATGGTAGGGCTTCAAATTACTCACATGAATTACTGGGTGAATTTTCATCCATGTGGGCAACACCACTTTGTAAGATGTATTCCCTACCTTCTTTAGCACTTCTACTGGTCCCTCGTACTTCCTCACGGTCGTAACTTAATGAGGACCTGATCTCGAGGGGGCGGCGCTTCTTATCTGCCCACTTCTTCATCTGCTTCTAGGCCTTCTCCAGATAGGCTCGAGCGACGTCTGTGGTCTGCTTCCATTTCGAAGTAAAGTTATGAGCTTGAGGGTTCTTTCCCGCATAGGGGTGATCAACAAGGTGTGGCAGTATCGGTTGCCTGCCACAGACAATTTCAAACGGGCTTCTCCCAGTTGCCTAACTCGTCTGAGCATTAAAACAGAATTGGGCTACATCCAACAATTGAGCCCAATTCTTTTGCCTTGCAGTAACAAAATGGTGCAAATATTCTTCGAGCATAGAATTGAACCGCTCGGTCTGATCGTCTTTCTGAGGATGGTAACTTGAAGACATTCAGAATTGTCCCCAAGAAAGTGAACAACTCTTTCCAAAAGGTGCCAATGAACCGACCATCTCGATCACTCACAATGCTTATCGGTACACCCCACAACTTGACAATATGTTTAAAGAACAACTAGGTTGCAATTCTGCCTAACACTGCTTGGTAGTGGAAACAAAAGTGGCATATTTCGAGAATCGATCTATGACAACTAAGATAGTCTCATATTAGCCTACTTTGGGGAGATGGGTGATGAAGTCTATAGAAATACTCTCCCACTGTCTTGTTGGAACTGGCAGAGGTTCGAGAAGTCCAGCAACCTTCGCCTTCTCGATCTTGTCCTATTGACAGACAAGACATGTCTTCATGTATTGCATGACGTCGTCTCTCATACTAGACCAAAAGTAACCCTTCTTCAGCAAGGCGTACATCCTCTGCCATCCGAGGTGGTCGGCCCACAGAGTGTCGTGACACTCATGCAGTAATTTCTTCCTTAGGTCCCCTCCTTTAGGGACATACAGCCACCTCCCCTTTGTCACTAACAGGCCATCTTCAACCCAAAACTTCCTTGTCTTACTCGCCTCAGCTAAACTCATGACATTCTGAGCGGCAGAATCCTTCTGCAAGGATTCTCTCAACATATCGTTCATTGAGCCATCAATCTGACTCGCATAGAGATGCACTAACATGCACAGAGCAGCATGTTCACTTCTTCGACTAAGCACATCAACAGCTTGATTGTTTACCCCCATCTTGAGTTCAAACTCAAAATCAAACTTGGCTGGAACTCCTGCCAACTTGCTTGTTTTGAAGTCAACTTTGGCTGGGTAAAGAAGTGGCAAGTAGCACTGTTGTCTATCTTCACAACAAAAGTTGACCCCAGTAAAAATTATCTCCAGGCCCTCAAACAATGTACCACAGCATGCATCTCTTTCTCAGACACTGTGTACCTCCTCTCTACGACATTAAGCTTTCAGCTCTTATAGGCGATGGGGTACCCATTCTGCAAGAGAACACCACCCAACGCGTAATCAGACGCATCGATCTCAACTTCAAATGGTTAGGCCACATCGGCAATCCCAAGAACTGGCCCCTTGATCATAGCTTGCTTCAACTCATCAAAGGCGGCCTGGCATTTGGGTGTCCAACCCCATTTCTTGTCTTTCTTAAGTAAGTCAGTTAGCGGGCTTACTCTTTTTTAGAATCCTTCCACAAACCGCCTGTAATAGTTGGCTAATCCGAGAAAAGAGCGCAAGTCAGTGATTGACCTTGGTACTTCCCAATCATAAATCGCAACAATCTTCCCCTCCTCCATGCCGATTTGGCCACACTCAATCACATGACCCAGGAAATTTATCCACTCTTGAGCAAAGGAACACTTTTCCCTCTTGACATACAGCTGGTTCTCCTTCAACTTCTGAAAAACTCTTTGGAGGTGGTCCTTGTGTTCTTCCATCGTGGAGCTATAAACCACTATATCATCAAGATAAACCACGACAAACTTGTCGAGGTATTCATGGAAGACTTGGTTCATTAGCATACAAAACCTTGCAGGCGCATTGGTAAGACAAAATGGCATAACAAGGAACTCGAACGCCCCATATCTCGTGATGCAGGTCATTTTAGGCTCGTCCCCTTCGACAATTCTCACTTGATAATAACCCGACCGCAGGTTTAGTTTCAAAAAATACTTTGTCCCATGAAGGCGATCAAACAAATAGGTAGCAGGTACCTGTTGCAAACCGTGAACTTGTTCAGGGCGCGGTAGTCGATGCACAACCACAGACTTCCATCCTTCTTCTTCTGAAAAAGGACTGGGGCTCCATATGGAGCTTTCGCAGGTCTAACAAATCCTGTGCTCAGTAGTTCATTTAATTGTTTCCGAAGTTTAGTCAACTCCGGTGGTGCCATACGATAAGCATTCTTCGCAGACGGTTTTGTCCCTGGCTGTAATTCAATTTCATGATCAATCATTCTTCACGGAGGCAACGACTTAGGCTGACTATCTGGCATCACATCCTTGTACTTCTCTAAGACACACAGGATGTCTTTGGGGACTATTTCCTCTGGACTTTCCAACGACTCCAGCGGAATAGCCATAAAGGTTGGTTCGTCTCGAGCAAGGCCCTTCTTTAACTCCATAGCCAAAATCATCTTTATCCCGTCAGGCTGACGAATCTCTGTTTGTACAATAGTGGGCGTTGCTCCAGTAATCACTAAACATTTGGCTAGCGACATTGATATGACCTGATGTTCAAGTAGAAACTCCATACCCAGTACTACATCGAAGTCATCCATCTTAGCGACCACCAAATCTATGAGACCGTTCCATTCTCCCAACCTTATTGTCGTTTGTTTTACCAACCTGACGATAGGTAAGGTAGCTGAGTTCACGGCCTTTATTTTTCCCGTGTCTTTCTCCCAACGGAGATTCAGCCGTCTGGCTTCTACTTATGCTATGGAAATATGGGTGGCACCAGAATCCACCATAGTGCTCTTGGGCGACTTCTAGTTAACCCAACAGTCCATATACATTAGACCATTCTTCGTCTGCCCACTCGTCTCCCCCATTTTCTTCTGGAGCGATGTCAGAAACTTTAGGGCTCCCGTCTTAGGATTCTCGCCCTCTTCTATCTTTCCAACTTCTCCTTCAGTCTGACTCAATCTATCATCTAAGTTTGAGGCTAGGGTGGCTTGAAAAACGTTGAAGGCGGTCTGGTTGGGGCACCCTCTGGCAAGATGGGGCCCTTTACATATGAAACAACTGATGGGATGACCGATTGTGTTCTGATTGTTTGGTCCTCGCCAGTTGTTTCCTGTATTTGCTTGGAAGGGCTTACGATCTCCACCTTGACGCTTGTCCCCCCTGCAGATTTAGGGGAACTTGGGCGGTTGTTTTTGTTTCCCCCAAAAGGGGAAGCTTGATGTCGTCTCGCATCTTGCGATTCACTAGATAAGTCAAACAACCGCTTAGCCACTGCGTATTCCGACGTGAGGTCCTAGCGCACGGCTTCAACCCCTCGACAAAAACATAAAACTTTATCTTTGTCTGACATATCACTTATGGCCAACATCAACCCCGCAAACTGTTTCACAGAGTCACGGATGTTTCCTGTGTGCTTCAATTCACGCAGCTTCCGTTGGGGTAGAATTTCAACGTTCTCAAGAAAAAATTGCGAACGAAGCTCTCTCTTTAGGGTGTCCCACATGTCGATTGTGCACCGCTCTTCTTGGATGTCAACGTACCGAGACCTCCACCACAACTTTGCATCTTCAAACAAATGCATGGTCGCCAAGGTCACCTTGGCCTCTTCAGTAACTGTATTCGTGGCCTTCAAATACTGTTCAATGTCAAAAATGAAGTTTTCCAACGTCTTTGAATCACTCGCCCCACAGAAGGGCTTGGGTTAGGAATCTTGATTCTGCCAACAGGGATGGCTCCTCCAACTGGAGCCTGGTTTGCTAATGCTCGCATAGTAAGGTTCACTCTCGTGTTCACCTCTGCGACCTCATTCCTCACGACATCGAGGGTTGCTCAAAAATCCTCCGTTATGCAATTTATCATCTCCAACATATTCTTTTGCGAGTTATCGAGCTGCATAACTCGTTCTTCCATTTGGGCAACAGAGCACAATGAGCTGTCCCCACGCTCGTAGGTGACGTTTGCCATTCGCACAATTCGAGATTCTAGAGTGTCAACTCTAGTCAGCAATTCATGTATGGGTAATTCGTCGAGACAACCGAACACCGCTTCAATGCCATCGGCTTTCTTGGCAACATCCTCAAGCCGCTTTTCCAAAAACTAGATGGAATCAGGAACTTCCACCAGGTAGAGCATCTTCTCTTCGATTCCCACAAGTCGTTTATTATGGGTCTTGCTAGACTGTTTCGCCACTGACATCTTTCTGTCTCAAACTGTCAATTACAATAAGAAAGCATAAATTGCAAAGAGTACGACAAGGCTTGGGCCGGGATTCAACTGGTATGCCTCCCCTATAGTACATTTTGAACATTTTCAGCTCTGGTAGGCTTGAATATGAAAATGCCGAAACGTCACACCCATGCATTATGACTTGAAAATAAAAGCAACTAGCTAAACTATGTACAAGACATAAATACAAGATAAATTGGGGGTATTCGAAGCATACGGCCATAGGTAAACACACCCTGGACAAGTATGTCCGTTACACAAGGCACGCGATGAACATGTTGGGTAGACGGCAAGGACGTGCACAACACACCTTATTGCAAGGTTAGCAGGTGGTGTGCGACCCATGTTAGCGAGGTAAGTACGCAACAAGGCCCCAGACCATGCGCACACGGCCAGCCCCATTCACCATGTCATTGGGTACGATGGGCTGTTTTTGAGCTATTTTGGGCTGTTTTGATATTTTTGGAAAATTTAAGGGAAGTTTTGGATATTTTCATGTTCAAGGGATTAATTAAGGGTAAATTGTGAATTTTTAAGATCAAGGAAGCTTAAGAGGAGTTTAGCGACAAGGATCTATTCAAGTGACAGTGAGTAATACCATGATTTCTAAAGTATTTATTAAGCATGTTTCTAGGCTCCACAAGCAATAGCTTGTGAGTAACAAAATGTTTTAACTAACTGTTGGGGCAAATATTGATCCATTTTTAGTTGTCTTATTCTCATTTCATATCATGTATATGTTCATTATTTTTATATTTTTATGTAGAATATGAAAGTAGACTCTGATATGAACCCAACGACACAAAAATCACCTAATTTGGAGTTCGAACAAAGGAGAACAAGTAAATTAACCATAAGGGGCAAATTGGTAAATAATGGAAAACTCGTTGACACGTGGTAACTCCTTACACGCATGTACCCAGTCTCAAGGTCACCAGTTCTAAACTCATCCAACTCATATTAAAATTCAAATTTGAAAAGTCCATACGACGTCGTTTAAGGCCCCTCGCGCACGCGTCCTCCTGGTCTTCGATTTGATACCCCCTTTATGAAAAATAAATCGTATTTTCATTTGAATATTCTGAATGGTGAGCGAGATGGGCGTGCATTTTCTTCATCTGTCTGCCTCTCCCATGCCGACACGTGGTGCCTCCTCGTCTGCAAGCGCCCCTCAGCTCCCGAGTTCGAGTCCTCCTCTGTAAAACATTTATTTTGATTTGTTTTGAGTGGCATTTTCGTAAATATTTGCCAACTTTCTGAAATTTCTTCTTTTTTTCGTCATTTTGAAGCAAAAAATGGGGATTTTGTTTTTTATTCAAGAGTTTTCACAAGATCAAATTGCTTGATCTTGGAGGAATTTTGAATCAAAATTCAAGAAAAGATGAATTTCATGGGGAATTAGTTTAATTCATGCAATTTTAACTAAAGCCCTAAATTGTTCTTCAAAGAAAATTACAAGATCATTCATAATTTTGCAACCAAGGAATTAAATGGGAATTAATTGGTGCACTAAAAAAGAATGCAATTAATTTCCAAGAATTGACTAAGAACAATTAAAATTCATAAGGCATAAACAATTTCAAGAATGGGTGAGATACAATCAAGAATCAAGAGAACTTTTGTGTAGATACAAGTAGTTCAATTAATCTTGAACTAATTGATATACGTAGGTAAGTTGCTACAAAGATTGAATAAAAAAATCAAAGATCAAGAATTAAAATCACAAGAATGAATGAAATTGAATCAAAGATCTAATTCTTGATACAAAAGAATGATGATTCCAACCAAAATTACATCAAGCCTAAAGATGAATCAAACCCTAATAATTACAATAAAAAATCAAAGAAAATAAATTCTCAAAGAATAGATTCACCTAAGCACACTTTATCTAAAAAATTTAGCCTTGCATCATGAATAATTATGAAAAAAAATTTGATGATGAAAAAATAGCAGAATGAGGCTAAAGAATCTGGAAATTGGGAGAAATTTGGGAGAATTGAGGTAGTTTTGGAGGGAATAGTGAATTCAATGTGTAATTAGGGGTTATTAGGGGTTTCTATAGAAAATAATGGAGATTTGCATATGATTCAAGTTCCTTTACCATATTTGATTCAATGATAAGATTAGATCAATACCTAATTTCATTCCCCACTTCTCTTCGTGGAATTCAATCTTTAATTTCTTTTATTGTGAATTGTACTGCAAATCAAATTTCCCCTTTTCATTCTTGGTTAAATTTTTATTCTTAATGATTTTCCCCAAATTATTTCTATGCTTTTTTTTTTTTTTACTAATCTCATTCGTTTCAAGCTTACATTCAAGAAAGTGTCTCTCCTACACTCTCTTGGGTTCGACACCCATGCTTACACTATCCTACGGTAAGAGTAAAGGGTAATGTACAAATAATTTTTTTGTCAAGGAAGTCTAGGTAAATACTCTTCACAACCACTTTAATTTTCGAACACACTTATCACAATCTTACCTACATTGCATAATTCTTTCTTTTACGCATATAAATCCACTTTTGTCAAAAAATGGCACCGTTGCCAGGGAGTAGCACGACATAGCATATTTCTTGATTCTTTGCTTACAATTTTTCCTTTGTTAGTAACTTTTTAAAAAAGCATATTAGATTTTTAGTCTTTCTTATATATAGAGTAAAAAAAATGTTGCATGTTATTTTCTTTCTCTTTGCTTTCTTTAATGCATCTAGACTAAGGAAAGAAAACAAAAGGCTAGTTAGTTCATCAATTAGAATCTCACATCTACACTTTTGTACCATTCTTACAGAACCTTTTAAGTATACCCTTAGAGAACCATTTGAACATTAGAATGGGAGATAGTTCCTAAAATTTCAATTGAATTTTCTAACTAAACTTCATACTTCTTTTGTGCAAGAGGAGGTTCCTAAAGATGTTTCTTGTGGAATATGTGGCATGCTAAGCCACCAAAATGATCAATGCCTAATGTTGAAAGAGGTAAGTGCCATGAGAGGTTACAACACCTACAACTCTGGATACACTTCTTCTCCCTCATCATCATCACTAGGTACATACTTAGAAGAAATAGTCTCTAGGTTAGCTTATAGCTCAGATAGTTTTAAAACCTATTTTGAAAAAAAAAATAGCGAAATTGAGTGAATATACTTTTAGTTCAACTGGAAGCATGAGAAATGACATAGCTAAGTTGAGTGGAAAAACCATTAGTCCAACTAGAGCTGTGAATAATGATATAGAAACCATGAAAGCATCCATCTCTGAGATAGGAAATAAGCTTTATCAATTAGCAACACACATTCTTGAAACGGAAGGAAATGACGAACTTCCTGCCCAACCCGACCATGCATATGTGAATGATAATACTATAAAGAGTGAAAGAATTTTCAATGATAATGATGATGTAAAGCCCACTTATGATCATGCTTCATTAAGTGCATTTGATACCTTAGAATCATTAGAGACACTTGAAAAGCATGATAAATTTAATGAGATTGTTGATCAAGCAACTTTAGCACATGTCAAAATTGAAGTTGCTAAGAGCGACCCTAGTGATGATGATCTCTCTATCTTCCTTGAATTTGTTACTGGTATAAATGATGAGCACGCTTTGGTTGATAATGATATAACACATGAACAACATGCTTTAAGATTGACGAGCCTATAGTTTATGGGCCATCAAGAAGGGTATACTTTTTTATGCCTTAAAGGAGGAGGGTTAGCTACCCAACGACTGTTCCATCTTCGAACGACAGTTACAAAAAAGGTATACTGTCCATGCCTATGGACGACTGTCTTCGAAAAGTTATGCAAATGTTTCAAGTTTCATGTAATGTGTTTACTGATGAATGTATTTAAGCTTCGGTTATATACTAAAATGTTTATGTAAACCTATTTTTTAAAACTGTTGCTCACTAAGTATTTCCACTTACTCTTTCAAAATGTTTTCCCTCTTTCTAAGTACATATTGTGGATCTTCGTATGCTACTACTGCCAGGCCAACTTAGTTATGTTATGGAAGAACATTGTTTTGTTTAATGTAGTATTCTGATTGTCCAAATATTTATATCTTCATGTTTTGTTTATTTTCCATGATACATTTTAAAAAAAATTCATATGGGCTACACTACAGATTTCAAAGTGCAATTTAAATGTTTATTTCATTGAAAGACTTTCCTTGTTTAAAAGTTTTGCAAGTGTTCATGTCATGTGTCTGTTGAAGTTGTTTTGAAGGCGAACGACTTTGACTGACATCACGCCATGTCTTAGACCAAGCAAGCAGGTGCCCGGGGCAGGGTGTGACAATTTCTCCATTGAAGCAGGTGGTCTAAGTTGTCCATTGACAGAAGGATTCGTACTCCATGTATCATAACTATTCTAAATTGTATTTTCCCATTTCCTTAATCCATACAAGTACACCAAAATGAAGATGTTCCACGATTATACTAGGTGGGCTTGCTTAGATTGCCAGTCATGACTCTAATATGAAAAAAGAGAAGAAGAGAAATACAATTTAAAACAGTAGTGATTGGAGAAATTGGATGCTTGAATGGTGTCTGCTTCAGCTTCACGAAAATCATCTTTTGCCGGATGCTAGAAGGAAAAGGAAAAATACAACTTGAACAATGTGATCGGAAGAACAGAATGAAGAATTTTTGTTTGACTTAAGTTAAGATTCAAGGTTTTTAGGAGGTTTAAATAGGCATTCTTAACCAGAGTTAAAGGGCTGGTTACCAAGCAGTTAACATCCTGTCATAATGAATGTGACGTGAAAATCGGACAGATGGTTTGCTGCTCGAGGTTCAAGGCACTCATTACTTCTTGGAATTGTAAGAGCCTTAAAGAACGATGAAACGTTACACACTTCCTAAAGACCCTAACAATTCCCAATAAAACCCTAACTCAACTATGTCATGTGAAAAGATCAAAATGACTATTGTGTTTTGACTCGAACCTTTTCGTAAAATGACTTCATTGTATACATCCGTTCCTAATAGCCTACAGGCTTAGAGAGAAAACTCGCTCTCCCAAAATTAAGAAAAATATATACAATCCTAATTTACAAAACCAACTTTACAAGTATAAAATAATTACAAAAAGAAACACGTATAGTATGTACAAAAATTTAGAGATACCATTGTAGAAGAGATGGAAATGTTATACATTACAATTGCATCCTTGCGTCCAGGTTCCTTGGCGAAGAAGAGTTGTGGTCTCATAGCATTCTGCTCCGCTTGACCTTCCTAGCCCATCATTCTCCTGAACTTTGTAGATCACTTGTTCCATGACTCTCTTCATCCCAATTGCTCATCACAATAAGTCTCTGCTCCTAATCATTCATCGCAATCACAGATTACTTTAGTACCTTAAACCTCTTCACACGATCTTCAACTGAACGCATGATTCACCAGGACCAAATGTTTTGCCCAAAATCAAAGTAAATGTCACACCCCACCCCGAGCACCTACTTGTTTGGCCTAAGATGTGGCATGATGTAAACTAAAGCCATTCACTTCCAAAAAAACTCCAACTAACCCCTAACATTAATACATGAAACATTTAAACAACGAAAGATTTTATATCATAAAAGATAAAACAGTTGCCAGCAAAAGTCTGACAAATTTGAAATACTTTGAAAATCGTAGTGTAACTCATTTGCAATGCCTTTTATAAATACCAAGTAAAATGTACAAAACATGGAAATATAACCTTTAATAAAACACAGTAATACTTTTTAATAATTTATTTCCTTTGATGATTTAAAATTAGATTGGTCTACCAGTAGTAATTTCAGTATGTAGAGATTCCACAATCTGTACCTGAAAAGTGGGAAAACATTTTGAATGTGTAAGTCGAAAGACTTAGTGAGCAACGAGGTTTAGAAAATAGGTTTTCATAAACAATTTTGTTATAAAACCAAAGCTTAAATACATTTATCAATAACAGTCATTTCATAACATGACACTTGAAACATTTGGCTAGCTTTTGTAAGACAATGTTCCATAGCCACAAGCAGTATTTACCCCTTCGTCCGAAGACAGAACAGTCATTAGGAAGCTATCCTCCCTCCTTTAAGGCATAAAATATACCATTCCTAATGGCCCATAAACCATAGGTTCGTCAACCCTACCATTAGTATGGAGTTAACCACATGTATAGAATAGGTCTCATGAAATATTCGGGCATGGAGAAAACATTTGAAAACATTAAAATAACTTTCTTGACCTTGATCATGAAATCATTCAAGCATGGTATAACTTGAACATTAGTTCATAAACATTTATCATAAATCATAACTTGAAATCATGCTTTATAAATCATTTCACAAGTTATTGCTTATGTAGCTTGAAATCATGTTTAATAAATACTTTTGAAATCAATGAGTTACTCACAAGCTATTGCCTGTGAAACTTAAAACCATGTTTAGAAATAATGCTTAAAACAATTTGTTACTCACTGTACTTGGATGATTCCTTCGTCAGAGATTTCTCTTAAGCCTCTTTGATCTAAAAAAATCATATTTTATCCTTAATGAATCCTTCAACATGAAAATATCCAAAACTTCCTTTAAATTTCCTAAAAATATTACAACAGCCCAAAAATCACTTATTTGGCATTCTTGGCATGCAGGGATGGGCAGCAGGGCTTTGGCCGCACGTTGGTCATGCCCGCATGCTAACCTTACGCACAAGCACGATGCGTGCCTCACATCTGGCATAGCCTATCGCTTGCTTTGTTGTGTGTCTTGTCACGTGCCTTGTCGCGTGCAAGCTAACCTTTTCTCATAAGCCATTTTCATAAAAAATAGCATAGAATAACCTCTATAAAAATCAACTATGCCCATCTCGCCTAGCATGCATAAGACTGACCAACTGCCCAGAACCTCATTTTGCTTCCAGAATACATGACTCGACTTTGGAAAATCATAACTAAACATTCATAACTCTTTTGACCAAACTTCCTTCTACAAAGCTACTCTAAAATGTCTTAATTTTCTTACTCAAAAATTTTGAACAAAAATCCAAACAACACGTTTTGTACCTCTTTGAAAATGCACCTTGCTCAGATTCTTCTTGAAAATGACCTTCTCGCCTTCTTTCAACCAAAATGCAAACCTTCTCGCCTCCAACTTAAACAATGGCTCTCCTCAACAAATTAAACACAATTTCTGAGCTTTTAAGACTAATCTGAGTGAATTTTCTCGAGTGAGTGGTGAGAAACTCTTAGCTGAAGTTGTCTATTTATAGAGGTCCTTGCATTAAGAAAAGTTAACACCTCATCCTTGATTATGCTAGTCAGCTTAAGCTTCTAATTACACCTACTTTCTATACACCTCATAAAATGCATGAAAAGTTATTAAGACACTTGGATTTAACTTTAAAGCGATTGCTATAATCATGCCATGTATTGTTCAAAACGCATAGCTAACCTCTAAGGTCTTCTTGCATAGCCTTGGCTGCCTAGCTAACCTCTCATCACATAGCCTTATTATGTAGTCTTTTCGTCCAATGAAAATCTCTAATGCATGTTAACCTCTAATGACTTCTCGCCCATGTCTTCTTGCATAACCTCTCAATTGCCAGCTTTCTTCACCCAACTAACCTCTCAAGCTTCCTCGTCTAGCCATCCAAACACCTAGACATCCCTTTATAGGTTACTTTCCATAGTTTCGACCGTTCTAGTCCATGTCCAAACACCTAAGTACGAAGGTTCTCTTCATTCTTTTGCTGCCCATTAGATGTCTTTTAGAGGTTATCTAATGCCCTTGGCCACCCAATGCTCTACTCAAAATGACCTCTAAACGCCAAATGCCTTTTCTTTGACACTTAGCTAAATTTTCCAACTTTCTTTTTCTCTTGAACTCATACCTTAATTCTTAATTTTTCCAAGTATTTTTATTCTCTTTTTCTGTAAATTTCATTTTCTCTTATCCTTGCCAAAACTTAATAAGTTCCAAGGATCTAAGAAATTTTAGGGTTTCACAGTAAAACCCTACACTAATATTTAGAAAAATCAATTCCCGACAATGGCGCCAAAATCTTGCTTGGTGCTGGAACTGCAGAGTGGGATTGCCTTTCTTCGTAGTTCCATTTAGGCTAAGTACTACCTAAGTACACAATTAATTCTATGAGATAAGTCATTAGTCATAATCACTGTATGCGAAGCATTCACTATGTACCTCTTCATTGCATAACTATTGAGTCCTCGTTGAGTGAAAGTTTCCTAGTGTAGGCTTAAGTATAAACGAACAATAGGTTTATCTGGGTGATCTAGAGTCAAACACAAAAAATTGATACCAAATCTTAGTTCTAGAGTTTACCTATTAATCAGGTGGTATAAAAGAATTAACTTAATAGAGTATAAAAGAATCGAAACTAGCAGTAAAACTACCGATATACGCCTAGAGATTTTGTTAAGGAATAGGGATGGATGCAAATGAGATTGTAAACTAAGTTGTTGCAATAAAGAGGTGAAGGAAGGCCTATGCATTATTAGGCGATTAAGCAATGCGAGAGCTTCGACGCGACATACCTTGCTTAATCAACTTATGATTAAGGCGAGCTTCTCTTGAAGTCTTTATATTCCACACTTGCTCACCTTTCAAGATCTAAGTAACTAAGCGTGATTACACAAGATATATCTAGAAGGATTCACTTATAACTTTATAGATTTTTGCAATTAAGAATAGTAACCTCTCAGCACCTAACGTTCGCAGTTGTTCGCCTTTCGGGATACAAATGCTGGAAGTTATCTTGCAAGGTAGAGTTTGTTTCCAAACTCCTCCTTACGCACGTTAGCTTTATCTTTGCTACTTGTCCTCTCGGGTAGATGGCGATATACGATGGCCAAGTGATGAACATAGCTTAACTAACGTGACAAGAAATATAAGATGAACTTCTAATCAAGAACTTATCACAAACCTAACTACCAATAACACATTCAGAAGTGAAAAGTCAAGAAATGATGGATTGAAAATGTATAAACATATAATATATATAAAGAATATAGGCATTTGGCCATTGTACAATATGAACAGTATAAATATTACATAAAGAATACAAAAAGGAAAAATAGAAGAATAATGAATACAAGTTAGGGGGAATGGAACATGGAACCTTCACCACTCAAACTCTCAGCCTCCCACTTACAGTATGAAACAAGAAGAAGAAGATAATCCTTACAGACTGCAAAAAGACTACTCTTTTTCGCCTCTCTCTCTCTCTAGGATTTGGCCAATTCAAGCACAAGAAATATCAATGGCTCATTCAAGCATGTGTTCCTTGGTGAAGAAGGAGTTTTTTATAGGCAACTTTCGACGGGAATTTCTATTCTTTTGAGCATGTCAGTGTCGCATGCCGAAAGCTATCTGTAGCAAGTTACATCATCTCCAACTACCATTCTTGTCTTCTAGTGAATCGCTTTCCTTGTTGTGTTTCGGTCTTCTCACCTTGCAATGTTACTTACCAAACATAATCTTATCGTGTAATGCCTACACGAGCTCCTTTGCGATTCACTAGCTACTTCCTTCTTGATAATCCTAAGTTGAGACACTGAAAATGGAGTAAAAGCAGGCATGGGCATTTATGTAAAATATATTTCCAAGTATTTATGCAATTTCAATACAAACTATGCGTTTTGATATACTTCTTAATTTTGGCCTCATTATTCTAATAAAAGAGGCTATAATAATGTGTATTTCTACATGCTATCACTATGCCCAAGAAAGTCTGGCAGCGATGTAAGTGTCTTGTCGAGATAACTTGACAACTCGCTAAGGGAAGTAAATGTCAGTTGCTCTCTAAGAAAATAAGAAGGTCAGGTGATCAAAGAGTTTGGCTTCTCAAGGAGATAAGGTATGCGTCTCAAGCGAATGTTCAATCGCCACTGATGATTAGCCTATGTGTTGAGTTTGGGTTGACTGCATGGCGTGACGAATTAGTAAGGTGACTAGTGTAAAGCATGAGAGTGTTGTTTAAAAGTGTTAGAATTCTCGGTCAAAGATCACAAGGGGAAATTATGAATACGACCAGTTGAGAAAATCGCTAGGCAAGAAAAGGAATCCAAAAGCAGAGAAGGAAGGAGTTGAGGCTAAGTATTTTTTTGAATGATCCTTATGAATGAATAAATGTTTGTGGGTGACTAAACAAGATTTCAACATGATTTCTAAGTTGATATTTACGGCTAAATGTTTCTATCCTTAAATACGAATTATGAATAAATAGTTGTTTTTTAGTAAGCCTTCATAAACAGAATATTTATGAATCTTTTATTAAAAGAGGATATGTTTTACGATTGATTATTCTAAATAGTTAATGTTGCATTTGTAAGCTTGTTGTGTGAAAGATGTATTCTAATTGATGATTACCTTAAAGTAATACGTCGTTGATGCTTATTATATGATATTGTTGTTATTGTGTTGTTATGTAAGAGAAATAAGTCGGGAGGCTAACCCTTCTGCTTGCAATGATGATTGTATAATGAGAGAAGATGAGATCTATCTCAAGACGCTGGTGAAAATCCCAAGTAACTAGCGTGATGTTGGTTAAGTGTGAATCCTAGGTCAAGGCGTAGGGAGAATCCCAAGTCAGAGCGAGTTGGGATGTGTTCTTAATGCTGGACGCTGGTGGAAATCTCAAGTAACTCGCATAACACTGGTTAAATGTGAATCTCAGGTCTTGGTGAGGGGAGAATCTCAAGTCTGGGAGAGGTGGTAATGAGATGCTGGTTGAATGTGAATCCCAAGTCTGAGAAAGATCGAATGTGATGGGATGCTGGTGGAAATCCCAGGTAACTCACGTCATACTAGTTTAGTATGAATCCCAAGTCTCAGTAATGACTTATTTTCGAGATGATTTTAAGCAAGCAGTATTTGTAACACATGTTGTAATGGTGATTAAATTGTTGTGGCTTTACGTGATGTGGTTTATTTAATGTTGTTTGATCTTTTTATTATTCTGTGTGTTTTCCTCAAAAAGGTTTTCTCAAACCCATCACTTATTAAGTCCGTTTGATTTATATTTTAAGTTTTTCCCACCCAGATTGTTGGGGTTGAAGCCAAGCAAAGGATGGATGTCAGGAGTTGTCTCCTTGCTAAAGAGGAAAGGAAGAGTTAGTCTGTAGTCTTACATGTTGTGCTAGCCATGACATCTCATCATGCGTCTAAGGAGTTGGTTGGTAAACGCATCGCTCCTTAGAGCAGATTGACCAGCTTAGAAGAAAGGTGAGTGCAATAGCAAGGTTGGTAAGGTCTAACCCAGGAAGTCAGATAGCCAAAGAGCAGGGTCGAAAAAAGGATAGTCCACTATGAGAGGTGGTTGGGCGATCGAGTCGAAGGACGAAGTTGCACCTTTACACCTCTAGATATCCACCACAAATAGCAGAGTTTAGCAGCAAAGAAAGAAAAGAAGAGCCTAAAAGATGTCCTTGAGTTAAGTTGTAGATGACAAAAAGGAAAAAGAGGGCTGAAATCAGAGTCATATACTACAAACACCTTGGCACGAAGAGCAACACCTTGATGGGAAGAAAAAAGATGTGAGAAGATCAAACTTGGTTTTATTTAAGGGTTGTGCTTATTAATATATGAACTTAAGTGTTAACTCTTTAAGCTTGTGATAACTTGTAGAAATACAAGTTATTATGGCCTTCTATGTAAAATAATGAAGTTTTATCGCATAAGAATATAAGAAAACAAAGGGAAAAGTAAGCGATTTGATTAAGTTGTGAATTGCATCTTGCAAAAGAACCCAATCCATGTTTTATTGCGTTTTCAGTCTTTACCACAGGAATATAGGAAAAAGAAGTAGAGCTTGATGATATAATAACTATGCGAGAAGACACGTCTGGCCAATGCGGTGACAAGAAATCAAGCTAGGCGATCTGATGCACTAACAGGCAAATTTGGTTGACACAAATGTTAGACAAAGAACAAAAGGATGTCTGCACGGCGTCAATTCAACTTTTTAAAGGCATTAATGACGTGTGGAATGTTCTGTCAACATCACTCCTTGCCTATAAATAGAGCTCTTCACTTCAGATTAGGGTGTGCATACTTGGCTGGAGAGTAAGCTCCTATTGTCCATCCTCCATTCCCTTGAGTTTTAGGTGAGAACTTAGAACAAAAGAGAGAGAGAGTTCTTCCCCAATCTTCTTCCCCTTAACATATAGGGAAAAATTAGAGCCAAGGAGTATGAGAAAGCATACTTTGAGGCGTAGCACTTTTCTTTGTATTCCATTTTATTTTTTTATTGTATTGTTTTGTAAAATGTACACTTTGGCCGATAGGTCTACAGTTATATTTATAACAACAATGCATTTCTTCTACCATTCTCCTATTTTTCTTTTACTATTCATTTTCAAAATGTTTGATTAGTTTGCAAGAAATGAAATGTGTTTTTAATACTAGAGAATCCTAGTGTATGCGTTATGAGTTTTGTTGAGTTAAACGCAAATGTCAAACATTGTGTAATCAAGAGATAAACCATGCTATTGATCGCAATCACTTGACGAGTGAGAACACACATTTAGCTAAGCAAGTGTCGAGAAGGTTGTAATGATACAATCTTGTCGTCAAATTCGTCCTTTGCATAAGTTATAGAATTTCCAACTTGTGCGGCCAAAGCTCCAAAAGGTTGCTCACCTTAATCAATGATAAATTACTAATAATGCAAGCAAGAGGATTAGATATAAATGATAGCTTAACTTTGAGTATTTTGATCCCAAGAGGCGAGCAAGTATGGGAAAGGTATCAAAAGGTTGCTCGCCCTAATGTGAAGTTAATATATGCTTTGTATTGTCTTATGTTGGAAAACGAACTAGGTTAGACGCAGAGAAATTAACATAAAATTTTTATCTAACCCTAGAACTTAAACAGATCATGCATAAACAATTAAATCACTAATAAACATACCTCTTTGCAAATGTTCCAAATTCGAACGGCCTTGTTCTGATAAGGATTATCCTCCAAATTCGTATCACTAAAATGCTGCAAAATTACAAGCGTTCTTTGATAATATCCACACACGAACTGGGAATTCGACTCCTCAAATTCGGGTCTACTAGAACCTCACAAAGTGAGAATTTCAACTCTCTCTGTGTAGAACAAATTTTATATTTTTGCTTGTATGTAAAATAAGACCCCTAAGGTTTTATTTATAGGCTTCCTGGGGTTTCCTAATAAGCTTAGAATACCTAATAAGCTCAGGATTCCTAATAAGCTTTCAATTCTCCAATTGGGCTTATTAATTATATCTTCCAATAAATTTCCAATACTACAATTGAACTTATTAATTACATTTCCTAATAGGATTCCAATTCTCCAATTGGACTTATTAATTACCAAGCCTAAAGACAAATTCAACCCAATTCTTTCTTAAGTGACTCGTTAAGTAAATTTAATATGGCAATGAGCCCATAACTTGTTTTATGGCCCATAAGCCCTAATTAGTCTCTAGTAAGACATTATGGCTACCCATATTAAATTAAGTCGGTGATCAAACATCGCCTAATATAATTATTGCTTTAATCCTTTCAACAATAAGCATCTTAAATAATAAATGACTTTAATACCGTTATTAATTCATTTGTAGCATGACCATGCATTTTCATAATCACTCTTAATCCAGGGGCCTAAAGATATTTCTCCATAACAGGAGGGATAAATTTCATCTTGATTAATCATTGTCAACTACATAATTCATGACGTATTCAAGTACAACCTTTATAATCATCCAGTTAAAAATAATGTTTAATTGCATGGGAATAGATTAATTCTAATGTTTAACACAATGATAATCTCAGGTTTAATGATCAAAACAATCAATTATTTTAGATTATTTATGACACATGTCCATGTAATAATCTCAAAAAGGGTCAGTCCAATTTTTATTTTGTAATAAGAAAAATATGATTATAATTTATATCTCTACATATATAATCATCCAATGATTATCAATTATAACTTATACTAAACTTAATTTATAATTGTTTCCACAATAATAATCGATTAGGGATATTTAGGATATAATAACATATTTATGAATATTATTATACAATAACATGCAATTGAATAATAATGAGAATAATAACTTATAGTAAATAATTAAACAATAAACCAATTATCCATAAAATAATTATAGAGCACAATAAAAAACCAACACCTTGAACTATTAAAGCACAATTCATTGTGATTAGATAATTAGACTTTCCTTCCTCGCCAAGCCTAGAACTGAGTTCGTTGTCCATCTCATTTGATCGCCATGTTCATCTTGCACTACCAAAGCACCATAGTGTAAATAATTATGTTCATATCAATACTGTATAGATTATACTGTATGATTTTAGCTGCACGATAAGCTATTTAGGATCATTATATTCCCTATGTTCGACTCTAGACTTTTCAGTAAACCTCTTTTCGCTTACACTTTGGCGATAGAGAAAAAAACTTGTACTACATGCATTTTTTTAGTAGTTACAATGCATGAATAGTATTGCACCTTTTATCGCATAACCATGTTCAGTCACCTAATAGTCGCTCAATTAGAGCCATACATGACATATCTACAAATTAAAATATATGCACATAAACAAACAAGCAGATTGTCATTTAGGAGTTAAAGTTAAGTTGTATTATGTAAAAATATTAGGCAATGGAGTAAAGTTCAACAGTTGTAAATTATTTTCCGCTATGTTATCTTTGTGCTTATCGCCTACAAGTTGTTGAGTTAATTAATAAGAGTTGGGTGATGATGCCAAGTTGTAGAGTTGTTGCAGAGGTCTCTAAAGCCCAATGGAAGAACCTTGCTAAGAGACAAAAAGAAGAGTTGTTCCGCTTACTAGGTGATAACTTGTACAAGTTATTGTAGCCTTTGAGGTAGAATAATGAGACCAAAACCCGTAGTAAGTATGTCAAAACTCATGACTTTTGTTGCAAATTCATAAGTATTTGGAAATATACTCTACATAAGTCACCATGTCTATTTTACCATGTTTTCAATGTCTTAACGCAGGAATAAGAACAAAAGAAGAAACTAGTGAATCGCAAAGAACTCGCGCAAAGGCTACGCGAGAAGAACTCGTCTGATAAGTACAATTTCTAGGGAAGGATCTATGTCATCACGCGAGAAAGGTTCACTAGAAGACAAGAATGGTAGTTGGAGTTGATGTGACTTGACAAGGCTACATTTGACGCTAACATGTTCAGAAAAATAGAAGTTTTCACCGAAAGTTGCCTATAAAAGGACAACATGCCTACCAAGACAAAGTGTGCCTGAATGGGCCAAACCCTAGAGAGGGTCCAAAAGAAATGGCCTTGCTACCGTCTGTAAAAGTCTTTCTTCTTCTTCTCCAGTTAGTTTGTAAGTGAAAGCTTAGAGTCCGAGTAGAGAAGATTCCATCTTCCCTTTCCCCCAACTTGTAATGTCATTTCTTTTTACTTTCCATTTTATTATTCTTTGAAATATATATGTTCATATTGTACAATGCCCTAAGGCCTACATTCTTTAATATATTGCATGTTTACACCTTTTCAATCTAACATTCCTTTACTATTCATCTGTCAATGTGTTATTTGTAGTTTATGTATGTGATAAGTTCTTGATAAGAAGCTTAAGCTTATAAATCTTATCGGGTTAGTTAAGCTATAGTCATCACTTGGCCAATGTATATCGCCAACTACTCGAGAGAGCAAGAAGCAAAGAGATGGCTAATGCTCGCAAGGAGGAGTTTGGAGACAAACTCAACCTTGGTGAGATAACTCCCATTATTTGTGTCCTGAAAGGAGAACACGTGTGGATGTTTGGCTCCAAGAGGTTGTCACCCTTAAAAGAGAAGTTCTATAAGTTGTATAAGTAAATCCTACTAGATAGATCTCGCTTAACCCAGCTTAGTCATTTACATCTCGAGAGGTGAGCAAGTGTAGCATTTAAAAACACCGAGAGGTGCTCACCTTAATCATAAGCTAGTTAGTTGGATTGTATCACATCAAAGCTTCCGCATAGCTTAATTATCTAGTAACGCGGAGACCTTCCTTCACTCTTTCTTAATGCAAGTTAGTTAACAATTACATCTCGCCTCCATTCTTATTCCCCTTTTATGGATTCTCTTGTGTAGATAGTAGATATAGTTTAAACTTACACTTTATATAGTATAGATAATGAATCTATACAGCCTAATTGAAGAGTGAACTTTAGAACTAAGCTTTGATATCAATTTCCTATGTTCGACCCTGAATTACCCAGGAAACCTATTGTTTCGCTTATACTTGGGCAAGTAATAGGAAAACTTGTACCCAATGAGGACTTAGTAATTGCACAATGAAGAGAGACATAGTAAGCATCTCACATGCAATGATCATGGCCAATGACTCACCGATTAGAATTAGATACAGACATACACAATACTGCACACACTAAGTTTGAAAATTTTACCACTAGGCATTTAGAGCATCATTTTGCTAAGAGATACGCAATGGATGTCTAGGCAGCATGCCCTCATTTGGTCGCGTAGTGTGACATTTGGTGAGGGATGTGACAATTCGTCACTTCTCTTTCTTCCTCTTCCTTCTTTGCAATTTCTTCTCTTCAAGATTTTTTCATCTCCTCTTCTAGATTTTGTTCCTTCTATTTCGAAATGATTTATTCTTTTTTTAAAAATCTCCTATTTCATCTTCATCATTTTCAGCAAGATTCTTTGAAATTATTTCACCTTTGTTTCAATATTCTTCTCCATCTTCCTCATGTTCGAGAATATCAAGATCGTTTAAATATAATTTTAAATGATCAACACTATCGTTTACCATTGACAACACGATTGTTTAAATTTGAAGCCATTTTCTTATTGTTTAAAACAAACTACATGATCGTGCTAACATGATCAACACGATTGTTACCATTGTCAACACGATTTTTTACCATGGTCAACACAATCATATAAATTTGAAGCCTTTTTCTCATCGCTTAAAACGAACTACACGATTTTGTTAACATTATCTAAACGATGCTTACCATAGTCAACACGATCGTTAGATTTGAACTTTTTAATGATCATTTACATTGGACTACACGATCGCTTATCATAATCAACATGATCATTTTTCATGATTTATACGATCGTTTGCCATGGTTAACACGATTGTTTAGCGTGACCAACACAACATTTAAATTTGAAGTCTTTTTCCCCATCGTTAAAAAAAATTTCACAATCGTGTATCATGACCTAAATAATCATAGATTATTTGTTTAGACTGTAGTACACAATTGTTTAAAATAACATTACTTCTACATGCATGTGGTCGATTAATCTTGACTGAGGTATATTTTGGTATTTTTCATTGTGAGCCTGTTGACTTTTTTTGTTTTCGAAATTGGTCTATACATTGTAAATATTTGACTAGTTTTTTATATTTTTAAAAATTCTCTACAAAATTTTGTTATTAAAAAGGAAAAGAAATGGTAGGAATGCAAAAAACATTAGGGCTTGCATGCGCGCATCATATTTTCCCCAATTTCATTAACATTATAGTTGCATACCTTTTTGCCTTTCTTCCTCTCTCTTTGTGTTTTCCCTCTTTCTTCATTTTCCTCCATTCTCTCCATTTTCACTTATTTGTTTGTGAACTATTTTCAAATCCATTTTCACTTATTTGTTTGTGAACTATTTTCAAATCCATTTGTGTTTCCTTCGTTTCATTCACTGTCTACTCTGGTTATCCAACTATGCCATTGGCCTAAGTCTATTGTGTACAATTTCACCATTCACCCAAGGTTATTGTTTGCAACTGTAATGCTTGAGCACTCATGGGATTTATTTATTTTTATTAAATATCAATTATTTGAATGATTTTTTTTTGTTGTACTGTGTGAAATTTCAGTAAATGAATTGTGATCAAGTAGATTTTGTTGCCCAAAATCTAATCAAATAATTTTACGAACTATATCCACAATAGTTAGTCTTAACAACAAGACCGGATCAACATAGAGAGCATGTGAATATCTCAAGCAAATGGTTTCTAACCCTATGTAACTGATGGGCGGAGGGGTTGGATTGGTTTCCATTTTTGAATAGCTTGTTTATCAGATTCATTCTATTCATGTCATTTCCTCGCAGGGGTTTCAGTACTAAATGGAATTTATTGTCTTCACCTAACCAATTTAAGTACATAAGCTACTTAAATAGTCCTAAGAATTAAACTAGCTTAATTCGAAAGGATGAAAAGCAAACTAAGTCGAATTAACCTAATTGCATATGATTTAGGGAAAGCTAAAGTGAATAATTAACTTACCATGCATCTAGTTGAAAGTTAAATCAACATGCTAGCAGAAAAGAATCGAACTAAAGCTGTGAGACCTATTTCTAATTTTAGTATAAGCAGAAAAAAATCTAGTTGTGTTTTGAAATTTTGTGTTTTGGATAAGAGGAGACATTTTGAAGTAACACTTCACGATAAGAAGTTGAAGTTTGAATTAATCCGTGGAAAGAATTAAGAGATAAAATCTTTTATGGTTAGGTATAAGTTTTGTGATTAAGAAGTTAATTCACGAAGAAATTTGAGAAAAGAAGGATTTGCAGTAGGACCTATAAGTATAAACGCTCACAAGAGAAAGAGTCTTCGCGAGAAAAGGAGTTATTCGAAAGCTATGTTGAGTGGTTGAAGTTATTCGCAGAATGGAGTTAGGCGATAAGAAAGGTCTGGTGAAAAAAATATCAAATCTAATTTGACAAAGGTTAACGTGTAAGATTAAGGATTTAAGCATGGCCGGGTTAAATATTAAATTTACATGTGTAAAATTTTAAGCAGGAGTTGGCGAACTGAGAAGAGTTAAAGCATGACTAAGTTAGTTTAAGGGCTCTATAAATAGAGGGTTTGGCCATTAATTAAGCATAAAAAATTTATTAAAAAATGGGGGGAAAAAATTCTGTTGTTTTACTTTAACGAGAAGAAGAAAAGCAAAGTGTTAAGTGTCGAGGTTTGTTCTGCGAAAAGAGAAGGAGGAGGATGATCTGTGGTAAAGTGTGGTGAGTGATAAAATGAGTTTAAAGTTGATTTCTAAATCCGATTAATTATCAAATGTTTTAAGCAACTCTAGCATGAATGCTTTAATGGGTGATGCGAGGAACTCCGGCATGTTTCCCTTGTATGGATAAAGCCCCTTCTTTACCATAAACTGCTTACTAACTTGTATTGGGAAGAGGGGTCCGTCCATTCCGCTTTCTTCGTCCTCTTTTTCACTCTCTTAAGGATCTCTTTTCTCTTTCTCTGCTCGCCTCTTGGCGACTTGCTCTCTTGAAACCTTCTTTTTCATTATGACTTTTCTCTTCTTTCCATATCTCACCACCTCATCGTCCTGTAAAGGACTCAGTTCATCAATTTCTTTCTCAAACTCCTCGTAGTGCGCCTCCGTTGTCTTTTCTTTCACTTTACCCTTTTCTGCGAAGAGAGCCACTCTGTCATTCTTATTGAGGAGCGCTTTCTACTCCCTCAACTTGATTTCTTTCTTCTCTCGGGCCAAAGCCTTAACGCCTTGTGCCTATACCTTGATTTTCAAAAGCCCAAACTTCACTTTTTCCTTCTTTGCATGAGCCATCTTTGCCACTCTATTGAATTAAGTCTTATCAATTGGCGAGGGCCAAAAACTTGCTTGTTTCTGTGTGTATGTATTAATGTACACATGCAAGATGATCATGGAAGTGGCACTATAGGCTCTAATTGAGTGACTATGTGGCGACTAAATAGGAGCATGCGTTAAAAGATGCATTTCTATCAGTGCATTGCTGAATCTCAGAATGTGACCATTGTCATGCAAGTTTTCCTCTCATTCGTCCAAGTGTAAGCGAATAGAGGTTTCTTGGTAAGTCCAGGGTCGAACACATGGAGTTTAAGATTTTACTTTACTTTGTCATGCTACTAAAATTTTGTTGTATAATCTATATAGTGTAATGTATGGATAGTATTTTGTCTATTCTAATCTACTATTTAAATTATGGTGCTTCTGGCGGTGCAAGATGACACGGTGAGGTGAAAAGTGATGAATAAAGGACTCGATATAGACATGGCGAGGAAGGAATAGTTTAACTATCTAAATGTAATAAACTGCATTTGAAAACTCAAGGCAACATAAAGCATACATCAACTCTGAATTAAGGCAAGATGCTTCTTAGCATTCTACCACACTCACTCATCTTTCGGGATTCAAATATACAGAGTTGACTTATGATTTATGTCTAATCCTGTTATAATTGTTCTAAGTTGTTTTTCCTTGATTATGGCGGGCAACCTCTGGTGCTTTCGCCACACATTGTCATTTCTGCAATGTATGTAAAGGATGAACTTAGCAATAAAATTACATGGCATCAATCATCTTGCTAAATGCTTAGTGTTCTCATCTGTCAGATGATTATAGTCAAGGTCATTGTTCTTCTTTCGAATATACAATGCTCTTTGACATTCACGCTTAACTCAGCAAAACTTAAAGTACAAATATCATGACCCTCTAATCTTCGAAATACATTTTATCAACTTGAGCTAATTAAACATAACAAAGAAAAGAAGAAACAATAATACGGGTGAATGAAAAGTAAAATGCAACATATTGAATAACATAACTTTAGGCTTTTTGGCCATTGAATTCATAATACAATACACTACAGTATAAAAAGAAAATGAAAGGAAGAAGAATAGACTACGCCTCAGAGTATGATTTCTCATCCTCCTTGGCTCTGACTTTTACCTAATACTGAGAGAAAAAATGGAGGGGAAGAACTCTCTCTCTCTCTCTTTTTTCAAGCTCTCACCTAGAAACTTTAGGGAAACAGAGGATGGACGATGTTTGAGCTTGCTCTCCAACTAGAAGTACGCACGCTTTCTCTGAAGTGAGAGGCTCCATTTATGGGTAAGAGTTGATATTGATAGAAGGCCACACCCCATTAATGCTCTAAAATGTTGTAGGGAGCTTCACAGACTAACCTCTTGTACTTTTTTAACTCTCGTGCCAACCAATTTTGTTTGCTAGTGCATCTAAACGCCTAGCTTTCTCTTTGAATGCCTTGGTCGGATGTTGCTTCTCTCTTAAATGTTGAATCACCGAGCTTCACTTGCTTTTCCTAAAAATCTTGTAATTTAATCAATGATACGCGGTAAAATAGGGATACGACTCTTTCACGCTGTGTTATTCACAAGTTAGCCAAAATCTCCTAGTTTTTCCTTTCTTTTCTTCTATTTCCCATGCATTTAGACCTCATTACTCTACATAAAAGGCTACAATAACTTGTATTTCCCATGGCTTTTTAAGGATGGGCTTAACCGTAGTTAGGTTGGGTTACTGTGCGGTTAGCATCATGCGTTTTAAATGTGAAGCAACGTTCTGACACAACGTTTGGATTTTCAAAGCATCGACGTAACCATTGTTTGTGATTCAAAATTCAAATTGCGATGTTTGGCATTCGCCGACACTAACTGTTATGACTTTCCCTCTGCCCAACAAGTTTTGCGAGAAAGTTATAATGCATGATGCGTTTTGCTATGAAATTCATCTTGTAAAGTAGTGTCATGCCGCAAAAGCCTATTCTTATCACCTAATATTTACGAGATAGAACTCTCTCTTTCTAACTAGTAAAAAATTCTAAACTAGAAAACGAATAAATACAACTATAAAAATAATTACAAGTAAACTATACAAAAAAAATTGATGCAGTTTGTAATAAAGTTAGGGAAAGTTATACGTTACAAAAGCACCTATGCGCTTAGGTTCTTCGGTGAGCATAACTATGATCACATTATGTGGTGAGCCATCCTAGCCGTGTTGTCTTTTCCCAAACGTCTTTGATCATTTGCTACATAACTCTATTCTCCATGATCGTCCATCGCAATAAGTCTCTGCTCACAATCACTCACTGCACTATGGCAAATAACCTTTTGGTCCTTTCATCGCGTAGTTAGTTAAGACATGTGTCTTTTTAAACTTATCACATGGACACTTTTCTTCACGCCTTAGTAAAAGCTCTCTTCAACATATTAAACACTTATGATTCCAGGCGTTTGAGGTTCCTCAGCTTCATTTGTGTTTGAACGCATCCATTGAGGTTACTTTTGTCTCTACCGAAGGATGCACTCAATTTCTAGGGCTAGTCCATGAATCACTAATTACTCTGGTACCTTAAACCTCTTCATGAGATCTTCGGCTAACACGTGATTCACCAAAATTAAGTGTTTTGCCTAAAATCAAAATAAAACCTTATCCCTACTTTTGAGAAATCAATTTCCTAGCAACGGCACCAAAATCTTGGTGGATTTTATATTTCGAGATATAAGATTTGTTGTATTCAGTGTTCTAGTTTTAGTTATAGTCTTAGAATTATGCGAGAAAGATATATAAGTGAAAGTCATATCGCAATCCTTCTAGTCGGTGAGTCATGGTCACTGCATGTGAGATGCTTACTATGTCTCTGGTCCTCGTATAGTTACTAAATCCTCACGTAGTACAAGTTTTCCTAATGCTTGCCCAAGTGTAAGGTCTACTTTTTCATCTAGGCGGTATAAAATAACTATATAGTATAAGTAAATGTGTGTCTAAGCTAAGTCTACTATCTACACTAGAGATTTTGTAAAAGGTGATAAGTTTGGCGAGAAGATGGATGAGTGAACTAACTTGCATTGAGAAAGTGTGAAGGAAAGTCCCTGCATTATAAGTGATTAAACCATGCAATGAGTTATGATGCGATAGAGATCAATTAATAAGCTTCTTATTAAAGCAAACACCTCTCAGTGTCTTAGACGCCACACTTTCTCGCCTCTAAGGATGCAAATGACAGAGTTTCATTAAGCGATAGCTATCTAGCAATGTTGCTTATAAGACTTATAGTACTTCACTTTTAAGGGTGACAAGCTCTCGGCCCCAAGTACCCACATTTGTTCTCCTTTAGAGACACAAGTGATTTAAGTTATGTTGTCAATGTGGATTTTGTCTCCAAACTCTTCATTATGCGTGTTAGCCATGTCTTTGCTACTTACTCTCTCGAGTAGTTGGCGACAAGCGCTGGCCATGCAATCAATTATAGCTCAACTAATGGGATACATCTTATAAGTTGCACTACTTATCAGGAACTTATCACTAACCTAACTACCTATAACACTTTAACAAATGAACAATAAAGAAGTGATAGATTGAAAGTGGATAAATGTGCAATGTATAAAAGAATGTAGGCCTTAGGCCACTATACATTATAAGCAATATAAATTACGATGAAATATACAAATGGAAAGTAAAGAGAATGAGAAGTATTACAAGTTAGAGGAAAAAGGGAATGGTGGAATCCTTCTCCAACTTATCTTTAAGCTCTCACTTACAGACTAACTGGATAAGAAGAAGAAGCTTTTATAGACGACGAAAAGGTTATTCCTTTCCACCACTGTTAAGGATTTGGCCCATTCCGGAAAACTTTTTCTTGCCAGAAGTGGAGTCCTTTTATAAGGTAACTTTCGAGGGGGAAAGTTCTATTATTTTGATCATGTTAGCCTCGACTGCAGCCTTTGTCAAGTCACATCAACTTCAATTGTCATTCTTGTTTGCTAGTGAACCTTGCTCTCGTGATGATATGGTTCCTCGCCAAGGGACTTTAGTCTCCAAACATGGATCCTATCGTGTAGTCTTTGAACGCACTCCTTTGCGATTCAGTATGTCTTTTTTTTCTTTCTAATCCTGTGATAAAACACTGAAAACCAGGGTAAAACAGGCGTGGAGCCTTGTGCAAGATGTATTTTCTAATAGTTATGATTTTGTAATATAAGCTTCGCGTCTTGACACATTTAATATGAGTTTTGGTTCCATTGTTCTATCTAAAAGGCCATAATAACTTGTATTTCTACAAGTTATCATGTACACTACCACATCCCCATTAACTATGCATCATGGACAGATGTGCCTGCTGAATAGAAGGAAAAGATCTATAACATATAGTTGAGGCAAATTTTCTTAAAGGGCGTTGTTAAGACTACAAGGAAAACATTCCGTCAATTTAAGCATTGGTTGACGATGAGGCATATCTTGCCATTCAGGAATGAACCTGAACTTTTGAGATGACCACCAAACATGCATGTATTCTTACATTAACCAAAAACAATGGGAAGATTTTGTTAGATCTATAATATGTCCACATTTTGAGTTATCAATGAATTTATTTATATTTTAGGTTTAAAATATTTGTTAAGAAACTTGATAAAACCTCAATACAATGTTATATTTGTGTAGGACAAAAGAAAACTTCGACAAGAGAGATGGAAGAAGAATAAGTATAACCATCGACTTTCAAGAAAAAGTTTGTCTTGATTTATACATGATTCCATAGTACCATTCAAATAGAAAAAAGAATCACAAGGTATCATACTGGAAAACAAGACACATTGAAATACCTTTTTTTCCTAAAACACATTAAGACAAAAAAGTAATTGACATGTGATTATCATATGATTGAAATGTGATTGAAATGTGATTGACGTGTAATTGATATCCGATAATCATATGATTGTCTTTTAAATTGACCTAAAAACAATATAAAATGTTTAGTAAATGAACCTACTAAAGTAATACTATTCAACTGAATTAATAGGGGTATTGTCTTGCTAACGAATAGAAATCAAACTAAAATCAGATAGAATCAAATGTCAATCAAACTAAAAATTTAAACTATTTACATATCATTACTTTCATAAGTTTACAAACTGTAAACATAACCATAAACAATGAAAAAAACATCTAAAATGTATAGGAGAAAAATTGTAGATTGAAGAAAGAAATCAAACTGAAAAATAACCCATCGCAGGATTGAAGAAAGCCCTAAAAAATTAAGCAATAAAAAATTAAATCATACAATAACACTCGCAGAGATCAACGAAATAATACAACGACACAAAATCATAAACGACGAAAGGAGAAGATGATGCTAAGATCAACATAGAACACAAAAGGAGAATGAGAAGAAAATCGTAGAAGGAATCGTAAAGGAAGGAAAGACTGTGAAATCGAATGAAGGAGATCGAAAATTGAAAATTTTGAAAACTGCAAAGGAAGAATTTGAGCAAGAAAAATTATAGAAAGGAAAAAAAATAAAATTTCTGAAATTCCAATATGCAAACGGAAGAAGAAGAAAGGAAAATGAAAGAAGAAAGAAAGGAATATGAAAGAAGATGAAAGGCAGGGTAGTTTTGGAAATTTGGAAATATTTAACAAAATTAAATATATTAATTTAAAATATTGCCATATATGTAATTATTAAAAATGTGATGATCCGCATTTTTTTTAAAAGGATATTGACACCTGTTGCAATTTTCCAAAATCATCTGCACACTATCTGTCTAATAGAAACTTTTAAATGAGCTATTGTTGATATTACTCTAATGATTACTATTGTGTATACTTACTTTAATCAACAATTCTATAATACCAAAATCTCTATTAATTTTTATCGCTAGTAACTTTTGGTGCCTCATTCTCTATTTTGACTTAATGCTCCAATGGTGTGGTCTCAAACATTCTCATATTTCTATATCGTTGCTCGTCATCTTAGGCTTTAGATAATGATATTTTTCAATTAGCATAAATAGCTTTATATAGTGAATTAAATTTGCAGAATGAGAAGAGACCTTAGATGCAAAATTTTCTTTATTTATTATTGGCGTGAAGTGTCTAATTAATGTAGTTAGTGGATGGTTTTGAAACGATAAAAAAATTGATGAAAATCAATTTTTAAAAGAATGAATGAAAATATAGAAAGCTAAAAGGTTTTTGGAACTAAAAAGAATAAAGTGTAATTAATCTATCTATATCTATATCTATAGTATATATAAAAGGGTGGAAGTGGAGAAATATTTTAGTCCCATTTTACCCTTTCATTATAACTTTATTTAGTTTTGCTTTAGGGACAATATTGGCATTTATATATATTTAATGTTTTTGTCATTTTCATTCTAATTTTTAATGATTGTTTTAGTGGAAATGATTTTTTAAACTTTTCATCTTCTTATTATAACTTTTCTCAAAATTCATAACTTTTCACACCAATTAAATGTGTTCAAATCCATTCACATTCATCTCTCCCCCTTAATCTTAAATCTCTCAACTATTCATATTCCCCATCTTTTTCAACCTTTCAAAATTCTTCCTTTTCAAATATGGGTTATAAATATCTCTTTTTTTTTCCCATTCATGTTCACAAGGCACAAAAAAATGCTAAAGGTGAAAAAGAAATCAAATCATGTTTTTCTATTATCTTCTAATTTTTTTTTCTTTTTTATATTTTGCTATCTAATTTTTTTTTATATAAAAGTATGTTTGTGTTTATTTCTTCATATATAGGTTTCTTTTTTAGTATACAACATAAGTTGGGGAAACTTGAATCGCAAACTTCGTGGTTGACATGTAAATATGTCTATGTTTTTTATGTTTAAATCATGTAATATTAAGAATCCTTTGTAGTCATTTTCACATTCAACAAGATATAAGTTATATTTTGTTAACTTTTCATCTTCTTATTAAAAAAAAAACTTTGATTCCATAAGTGATATTAGTTAATGCTCTATGCATGTTATTAGGGTCATAATGTAACTTTTCCATCTTCTATAATTGATATTACATAATACTATATGTTATGTAACGCCCCAGGCTCAGGATTCGGACCAGGATTTGGAATTCCGATCTCCGACATTCCCCTGCATCCCCTGCGACCTGGCAGCATCATCCTTACTATCCTTAAAGGCTTATTAGAGTGAAAGTTCTCCCCACAAACCAACACAAGTCCTTTCAGCATGCTTTGTCCTTACTCACATGCATCCTAGGAAAATTCCCAAGAGGTCACCCAACATAGAATTACCCAAGCTAAGCACGCTTAACTTTGAAGTTCCTATGATCGAGCCACCGAAAAGGAAGGTACACCTTGCTGGCATAGGTAGTCACTTTTAATTCTTTTAAGTCTTTCTTAACATTACTTTCATGTCCTCAGGATCCCTCTCATCCATATGTAATACCGGTTCATTCATGTCTCCCTTCTAATCTCGGGCGTTACATGCCCACCAGCTTCCGCTTGGTTCGTCCCCCAACCACATCTTACATTCGAAAGATCACAATATAGTTTTTTTACTAAATAAATTCATTTTCTACTCATTACGATGTGAATACAAAAATGATATAAATATGAAAATATTGAAATGACTGTTTTAATTTTATAAAGTTGAATTAAAAATATAATTTATAAAGTCGACACTAGATAGCCTCAAGACCTTAGTTTATTGGACTCAAGATTATAGTATTCTATTTTCACTAATAAATCTTCAATAACCACTTTATTGAATAGAATATAAGTTTAAACTACAAACTACAAGTTTTAGAACATAAATTCCAACAGTTTTGCAATGCCTAGGAGCAAGCAATCGACCCAATAAAAAATATGCAGAGAAATTGATGATGATTCAAAGATGAGGAATGTAAAAGTGAGAGACTAAAGAGAGAACTGTCAGAAGCGTCATTTCCAAAAAATAACAAAGTGACATGAGGATACCAAAGAACTAGGTTTTTCATTTTTTTCATTATTGCTTTGTAATTAAGTGTGATTTTGATGTAAAGATGTAGGATATCTTTACCACTATAGTATATTATGGATCTTATAACTGAGGGATCGAAAGAAAAAAATTGTCTTCTCTATTTGTATTATTTAAATAATATATTTTCATTTAAATTAAATTATTCATTTCAAAATAATAACTAATTATAATTCTTGGGAAATACGATCACTTCCGTCCATCACGTTCACCGGCCGTCCGTTCGCTTTCACTGCCCATTTGGTCTACTTTATTGTCGTTCGTCTGCCTCTTCACTGTACCTCTTTGTCCGTTCGGGTCGTTACATTCATAGTTCGTCCATTTATGGCTTCACTATAACATCGTCCATTCGTTTGGGTCATTATATTCACAGTCCATCCGTCCTCTGCTTCACAATCTGTTTGCTTGTATTTCTTGATTGTGGCTGCTCTTTCATTCTCTTCCCTTTCTAAAGGTAATAATTTCCCCTTTTTCCCTTAACTTGTTTATTTTCCGCTTCGAACAAACTTGCTGCAAAATCACTATTTTGTTTGTTTCAAACTCCAATCTACGAATTCTCTTAAGTGATTTGAGTTCTGATTTTGGGGATTTCAACCATTTCTGTTCATGGGGTTTTAGAATTTGAATTGTGCATACTACAAGAAAATCCTCTACTACGACAGTTTTTTATATCACAAAATGGAGGGAGAAAAAAATACTGTCACAAAAGAAGAAAAAACGCGTTTTTGGCGGGAAAAGGCAAAATTTTTTGGATATTACTTTTCGCGACAGTTATTTAATGTCATAGAATATAAATAGAATAATAATAAAATAATATATTTAATATATGAACAAAAATAAATTTTTAATTAGGATTAAATTATTCACTCCCGTCTCTTCACTCTAATGCCATTCCATTCTTCACTCCACCGCCCCGTTCTGCCCCCCATCTCTGAACTCTTTGAAGGTCATCTCCAGGCAACGCCCAGTTCCGTCACCGCCACCGCCATTCCATTTGCATCCGTTTCTTCTGTCTTCCTTATCATCTTCATGATAAAACCCTAAAAATCCAACCCTAACCCCAACCCCAACCCCATTCTTCACCTTCTCCATCTCCATGAACTTTCTTCTCAACGACGGAGACCCACGGCGACACGGAGACCCACGACGACGTTGAATCTAAACGTTTCAAAGACAACGACCCACACTCATTTTAAATATTTCAAAGACAAGTTAGTGTTTAATACCTTTCACTTTTGTGTCTTTCCCTTTTTTGAGTTTAATCAGTAGGTGTAAGAAATGGAACAAAACCATTTGTGAATAGTTTCTCACCTTTTCATTCACCCCCTCCCCCATATAAATGTGATCTATGTCTCTGATTGTTTTCTCAAAAAAGCTTAATAATCGTATTGTTTATGGTAGATCAAGGAATCTTTGAAAGTTAGAGGGTGGGTGGTTAGTGGGAAAAAAATTTGAGTACGGAAGGTGTTTATGAAAATGCCTAAGAGAGAAAAACAATGTTTTTTAGGATGTGGACATTACATGTAAATTTGGTTTATGCTTATTTGAACATTACATGTAAATTTGGTTTCTGCTTTACTTGTTGAAAGTATTAGGTGGGTTTGCATTCATGACTGTGAATTTGACTTTCTTTTTGCTTCTATGAGTTCTTTGAGTGGATTGAAATTGATGGATTCACTTATGTGTTTGCTTTGCTGCTTGTTCTTCTCAACTGAAATTGTAACATTCATTCTTATGTAGCTTATATATCTTATGTTATTGAAGAAATTTTGTTGATTATTACATTTGTTGGTGGATGAACCTTCATTTTATTACAGTTATAGGTTTTATTTCTATAATTTCTATTCTATTCTCATTGCTCATCTAGATTCGGATACTCTCCCATGGCAGCTTCTCTCTTTTAGTCTTATCAATCTCACTACACCCGTCACCACATCAGTTTCTTGCATTTCTTTGTTTCTGTACGTATAATTCTTACCTTTTCTTTTCTCACTTTGCCACTTTCTTGTGTCATTTTCTCTATGCAATGTTAGCTTTGTAAATCTTGTTTCTACTGATTGGGAACAAATTGAGTGAAATAGAACTGATGGGTTCTTATCCTTCTCTGTCGATGCTTTGTTTTTTGTTGAGAAATTGGAGTATATGTCGATGTTTTAGTTTGAATTTTCTTCAATTAACTTAAATTTTATTACTTTCTAACTTAAATTCTTACCTTTTCTTTTCTCACTTTGCCACTTTACAATTTTTCTTCTTGTAACAATATTGATTAGTTACTAATGGGGGTATCTAGAATTTGAAAGCATTAGATAAACCCCACTTGAAATCACTTGTCTTTAGAATGAATAGTAATTGGAAAGTGCTTCGAATTGGAAGTTGGTCCTTAGAGTACACCATTTTGTTCTTAAGATATTGGATTTAGAAAGCCATCTATTCATTGGAGCTTTACCACACGCTTGAAGTTTTTCCCCCTGCTTTTCTTTTTCTACACAATAGCCTGACAATCTCTTTGGTAATACTTTTATTTCTTTGGTTCTTCCTTTTCTCTCCTACTTCAAAATACTACACTTCTTCAATTGTTCTTCTCGTTTTATAAAATACCAATTTCTTAATGTACTACCTGTCTTGCTTTCCTGGTGCTTGCACTTTTTTTTCACCTTGCTCTTAGGTTTTTATGTCCTAGGATATTCAGTAATGGAAGCACTTTCCTCCTTGATAACACAGAAAAGTCGTGGAGAAATGGTTTCTACAATCCGTAATGAGGAGAAATTGGTGAGGATAAGAAAGTACTTAGAGGTAACCCTTCTGCTATCTGACTCTAATAAAGAAATCAAGAAAGAAAATATGTCAATATTGTTGATATGATATTGTAAATATGTGATAAAAGTTTTTGTGGTCCAATTATTTAGTTTGGTTGCTGTTTATTTAAATATGTGATTATCCTTGATGGTTAGTTTTGTAGCTTCACTTTCCTCTTTATTTCAAGAGGATAGTTTTGGTGAATGTGTACTGTTTTATTTCTCTGTATATTTCTTTATGTTATATTTTCCAAGTTAATCTTCTATAAGATGAGCAAAATAAGGAGGCCAAAGGTTCTTCTTTTTGTGGTAGTCCATACACTGAGGTAAATGGATACTCTAAATTAGAATTTTTGTATATGGTCTTACTGTTTATGGAGCTATCTAGTGCTATTCATTGTTTTAAAAATGCAGATTTGGTTATTTGAAACATGATTCTTCACTTTCCAAGAGATTCTGTACATTTAATTCTTTAGTGATATTAGTTTCCATCTTTTTTTTTTCTGGAAAACGGGAAAGAATTTTAAAACGTACATTTATATTCAGGGGTCTAGTTCAATTCAAGCAATAATTATAAATAAAGTTTTTATGTTATTTCCCTAAAATTG
Source organism: Cucumis hystrix (assembly GCA_025688845.1). NCBI lineage: Eukaryota > Viridiplantae > Streptophyta > Magnoliopsida > Cucurbitales > Cucurbitaceae > Cucumis > Cucumis hystrix. Next base: position 9,980,804 of record CM046893.1, read on the forward strand.
GAACTTCATTACTTTTGTTGCACATTTCGTTGCAATTTAATAATAAAATGGCTTGAAGCACTCTGATTGTGGTGGATTTGGATTATATATAAGGGATTGCAAGCCTTTTGCCAATTAACTGAGAAGACTTGAGATATCTAACATGAATTGATTATGTTGTTGTATATTATTTTTTTGCTATTTTTTGAGATCTAGATAATGTTTTGAAGATGGTTTTGTTGGTAGAGGATTGATTCTGTTGGGGGGTGTTTGATAATGTTTGGGGGAATTCTTGAGTTTTTTGATGAGATTTGATCTATGGGTGTTGTAATTTTGAAGGCTCTGTGGTAAGCATATTGTATTATGTTTTTTGGTATGCACAACCATAGTATTTACTTCCTTATATTCATGTTGTCTTTGTAGGTTCTAATGGAGCCGACAAAGTTCATGAAATTTCCTTCAAAGAATCTAATCAGGGTTATCAAAATACAGTGGCTATTTTTAGAAATGAAGGATTTGACCATGGTTCAAGCAACAAAGAATATTTTCAGAGGTGAAGGATTACCGGTTGGTTGTTTATGCTTGTATAGAAAATCATGTTATATGTATTATGATGGTATTTACACTAGTTTTGATCAAGGGCTGTAATTTTATACTTGTAAATTATTCAAACTAGATTGGAAATGTACGAATATTACAAATTGTATTATAGCGTATTTTATATTAAAAGTGTCAACCATTTGTTTCTATATGGGTGTTATGTATTATAACATTATTGTCATTCAAATGGTTCGTGTAATGGCGGAGCAACACGGAGAATAGGAAAAAACAGTAGTAATTGAGGAATTGGCAACAGAAAATAAATGTCATAATATATGAATTCATTACACTCCATAATTGTCGTCAATATTAAAACAATGACATTTTTGTTATAAAAAAAACTGTCACAATTGCCCTATATTTGACAAGAAAAAAATGTCGTCAATTTCGAAAAAAATGACATTTACTTTTAAAAAAACTGTCACGATTGACATATCCTTGACATTTAAACAATGTCATAATAAACGAATTTGCGACATTTTTTTAATTGTCGTTAATACGCAAATGATGACAATTATTTGTTGTCATAATATAAAATATGACAGTTATTTGTTGTCATAAAATAGTAATTAACGACATTTATTTTTTGTCATGAAAAAACTTATTGCGACAGTCTTCGAAAACTGTCATGGAATGACTTTCCATGACTCCCGATACTATGACTGTAAATAACTGTCACGGATTTTATTCATAACAGAAAATAACTGTCGCCGTAGACCATTTTTGTTGTAGTGGCAATGGGAGGATTTGGTAATTAATTAATGGTAGGGATTTGAGATTGTTCCCAATTCAAAAGGGTATGACTTCATTTAGTGGATTAGGAATTGTGTTGAGCTTAGTTTTTGGGTGTCTTATGTTTGCTCTTGTTGCTGAGCTTTACTATTTGCTATGGTGGTTTAGAATACAAAATAGTTGCTTACATTTACTAGTTTCTGAAAATATCAGTTTATATCTCATAGAAAAATCCTAATCTTTAGAGTTTAGATAATTGCACATAAGTTAGATGTTAACATTATGTAAAAAAACTAAAACTGATAAATATCAACTTGGTTAATCAATATTTACTATAAGATTTCAATTTAACCAAATCATACCCTAAGCATTCCAACTTTTTAATTTGTTTTTGTTCAACTTCTTTTGTAGTTCCCAAGGTCAAGATTTTTGTTGACTTCATGATATATCCACATAAAATCAACTAATTCTTGTCTCCTTGTGTGTTCATAGAGACTAACACAGAATGTAATCGATTTTTTTTTTTTATTTTAATGTGAAGAAAGAGTTAAAAAAAAGAGTTGCACCACTGTACAAGTTGAATAATATCTTCTAATTACCAGAATTTTATATCTTCCAAAATTATGGATCTGTGTTTCAACTTTCAACTCCCCATCCACATAAATATTGTACTCAAAAAACAAAAAAAGAAACTCAAATTGATCTTATAGAAAATTCGAACATTAAAAAGCCCTAGTTTGTGGCCCATATAATTTGTTTCATTTTATCATTGAAACATGAAATCCAAGGACAATGATACATGTAAAAGTGCAATATTTCTTCATCACTTTAGAAGCTCTATCTGTTGAAGAGTTTGTCCTTTTCATTTAATTTAATTGGAATAACCTTTCTAGTAATGATGATTTGGGAAAATATATCTTTGGATTCCAATTCTAGGATTTCTTTTACCAGCAAACCCAGTTTCTGTTTATGATGTAACAATGCAGGTCGTTGAGATTTTAAAGGGAAGAAGCAAAGTCAAATATGAACTTAACAAGAAGACAAGGATGATCAAGATATTGGAACTACCTTATATCTATTAGATCAATAGATCATAGATATCATTAGAAGGGAACCATTCATGGGAATATTGGAATTTGTGATATATTTTTTAGCATATGATGTAGAATGGGAAAAACTAAAATAATATGGTTTGGCATGTGAAGACATGCTTGATTAAAAAAATATGTTTGTTTTATTAGGGATTCCAGCAGCACAGCCACAGTTCATTGTTCATTCTGGCTGTTCATTGTTCATTCTCTTTCTTAGTTTGTACAAGGTAGCAGTTCTAACCAAACATTTGGGTGATTACTTGAAATTTATTACGTAGGATAAAACATTTATAGATATTGAATTTAGGAATTCTAGGTAGTTACTTTCAATTTATTATATATATTTTTTTTCTATAAGCTTCTTGAACATAACTAATCATATGATTTTTCATGATTATAATTTTGTTACAATGTGAAAGATGATGATGTAGAAGAATCACAGTGTCATTTCTTATCATTATTCTTTATGTTAAATAAATTCCTTGATCTAATAAGCTATATTATATGGTCATTAGTTGTTTATGATGTTCTTTCCAATAAGAAATTATTTTGGAATTATCATATTAGGTTCGGGTTGATAGAAGTAATGTTTTGTATATGACAATATCGAAAAATATGTAAATTTTTTTAAATGTTTATACATATATGGTGAAATGTTAATATATGTTAAAGTTTTGGAATTGTTCCCGTGCATATTTATGTTCGAGTTTTGAAACTGTACTTGATGAATATCGTTGTTTATATATATTTGTGAAATTGTTGCTGGACCACTATACAGAGACTATGGGAGCACAATACAAGAATAAAATTATAATTGAATTACAATTTTTTTTAAAAAAATTGAAACAGGCTTGACGGTTTTTAAATGTCATAAAGAAGTACATTTTTGACATTTTTAAAATGTCATAAACAACTACATTCTTGACAGTTTTTCAATGTCATAAACAATCATTTCTTGACAGTTATTAAATGTCATGAACACTCATACTCTTGACAATTTTTAAATGTCATAAACACTCATATTCTTGAAGGTTTTTAAATGTCATGAATATTTGTATACTTGACATTTATAAAACGACTATTCTTGACGTTTTTATCAACCGTCAAGAACTTTAACTTTCTTCAAGTTGTCTTTAATGACGGTTTTAAAACCGTCAAGAATAGTGATTTTTGATAGTTTAAAAATGTCAATAGAGTTTGTTTTTGTAGTAGAATCGTAAATATAATATAATACAACTTACACAAGTCTCCATCTTGACAGCTATTAAATGTCATAAACACTCATATTCTTGATGATTTTTAAATGTCATGAACACTCATATTCTTGACGGTTTTTAAATGTCATGAATATTTGTATACTTGATATTTATAAAAACATCAACATTCACTATTCTTGACATTTTTATCAATGCTCAAGAACTTTAACTTTCTTGACGTTGGCTTCAATGATGATTTTAAAACCGTTAAGAATAATGATTCTCGATAGTTTAAAAATGCCAAGAGAGTTTATTTTTGTAGTAGATTCATAAGTACAAAATTATACAACTTACACAAGTCTCCATGCCTGTTTTACCCTGTTTCCTAGTGTTTTATCTATAAGAATATAGAGAAAGGAAGAAAGATAGTGAATCGCATGCAGAGGAGCATGTGCTACGTGACAAGAAGCTTTTCTAGAGACTAAACATCTCTAGGCGAGAAACCACATCAGCATGAGAGGAAGATTCACTAACAGACAAGAATGACAGTTGGAGTTTATGTGACTTGACAAGGCTGCAATCGGCGCTGACATGATTAGAAGAATAGAAGTTTTTCGTCGAAAGTAGTCTATTAAAAAACTTCATCTCTACCATGCAAAGTGTCGGCCCTAAATGAGCCAAAACCTAGAGAGCTCCATTAGAGCCGACGAAAAGGACTAACCTTACCGTCAGTGGCATATCTAGAAAATTTATTGACAGGGGGCTTTATAGTTTAGTCAAAAAATATATATACAATACCTCTCATAACTATTACTACTTTTCTTCAAAAAAGATGATGACCCCTGTCGATTTTCTTTTAAAATATTTCTCAATTTATATTTCAAATTAAATCTGCAATAACATAATATTGTAACGAGAATAAATCAAGAAGTTATTGGCATATAATAAAAATATAACTTAAACTACCTAACAATAATTAATAAAATAGGTATATAACAAATGAACTCAGGTTGGAAAATGGGCTACCAAGCAAAGTATCCACTAAGCTACAACAAATATTAAATATAATAAATAGTTTTTTCTATATATATTAAGAATTGAATAATTTATATATATATATATATATATATTATATAAAGACGATAAAGTTGAGGGGGGAGCACCCCCTGGGCCTATACTAAATCCGTTGGTGCTTACCTTCTTTTGTAAAGCTTCTACCTTCTTCTTCGGTCAATCTTGTAAGTGAGAGCTTAGAGAGAAAACTAGAGAAAGATTCACCATCTTCTTTCCCATAACTTGTAATATCTTTTAATCTCTTTACTTTTCATTTTTGTATTTCATTGTAATGTATCATGTTCATATTGGCCTAAGGTCTATATTCTTTAATACATTGCATATTTATTCACTTTCAATCCATCATGTCTTTACTATTCATCTGTCAAAGTGTTATAAATAGTTTAGGTTTGTGTTAAGTTCTTGATAAGAAGTTTAGCTTATCAGGTTTATCCCGTTAGTTGAGCTTCACTCCATCACTTGGCCAGTGTCTATCGCGAACTACTCAAGAGAGCAAGTAGCAAGGATATAGCTAACACGCGCAAAGAGAAGTTTGAAGACAAACTCCATCTTGACGATTAAATCTCCATCACTTGTGTTCCAAAATGAGAATAAGTGTGGTGACTTGGTGCAGAGAGGTTGTCACCCTTAAAATAGAGGTACTATAATTAAGTCCTATGAGTAACAACTTCTAGATAGCAATCACTTAGTGAAGCTTTTTCATTTGCATCCAGAGAGGCGAGCAAGTGTGGCGTTTAAGGCATTGAGAGGTGCTCGCCTGAATTAGAAGCTAGTTAATTGATCTCTATCGCATCAAGGATTTTTCGCATGGCTTAATCGCCTAACAATGCAGAGACATTCCTTCACCTGTCTTTAATACAAGTTAGTTCATTCCTTATCTTCTTGCCATTCTTATTACCTTTTACAAAATCTCTATTGTAGATATCTAAACACACTTTTACTTTACTATATAGATAGATATTTTATACCGCCTAGATGAAGAAGTAAGCTTTATAACTAAGATTTGTTATCAATTCCCTATGTTCGACCTTGGCTTACCCAGAAAACCTATTATTTCGCTTACACTTGGGCATGCAATAGAAAAATTTGTACTCAACAAGGATTTAGTAACTACACAAGGATTAGAGACATTGTGAGCATCTCGCATTCAGTGACCATGACTCACCACAGTAGAGAGGTTTGCAATATGAATTTAACTTACATATATTAATCGAGCAACCCATGCATTCATTCTATAAATGGAACACACTGAATCCCTGAAACTAAATTCGAAAATCATCACTAGCGGTGTGGGGCATGACAGTTTATGTCAGAATAAACGATTGTTTTGAAAAGCCTAATAATAATCATAATATACTTTAAATGATCACGTTCACCATGGTAAACAATCGTGTTGATCACGTTAAACAATCGTGTTGGTTACGGTAAGTGATTGTGTTGGTTATGATTAGTGATTGTGTAGTCCAATGTAAATGATCATGAAAAACTTCAAATCTAACGATCGTATAATACAATATACATAATCGTTTAGATTTTAGTACACAATTGTTTAAAAATGCAATGGTACATAGTTCTTTGTTAACATTTTTTACTAATCTTCTAAACAATTTAAACAATCGGATCTTATACTGTAAACGGCGAAGAAAGAAAATTTGGAAGAGGAGATGAATAAATCGCAAACAAGATGAATAAATCACAAAGAATAAGAAGAAGTGAAGAAGTACAATACTCGTCCCACAATATTCAAAACCAATAAGCGCATATATAGAATTTATGAACAAATAATCGAGCTTCATGGTCTTTTCTTATTTTGTTATAGAGACCGTAAATATTTAGAAATTCTGATACATTTATGTAAATTCTGATACCATTAAGGGGACGAGGGACGTGCCCTTATATAGATAAACAAATCTCTCGCCGAGATATCATTTATCCATACAGGTTAATACACGTGTCGTCAATAATTATACAAATTAGAGAAAGTCAAAGAGAGTGGCCGACAGGACAGGACCCCTGACTGGCATCTTATCTCTTCAGAATCTTTCTTTTTGAAAAGTAAAAGATTACGATAAGATTTGGGTGGGACAAGACCTCCACTTATCCTTATCTTCTCGTAATAATTACAAAACGCAAAAGCATAAATTTAACATAATTACTAAACATAATAATTACAAAATGACAAAAACTTAAAGTAAAGCGGAAAAGATATGTCTACAACTGTCCTCGAGTCTATCTTCGTAATTTCTTCTTTCTTGGTGGTGATGTCACTCGGTTTTGTCTGAATGGCCATGATTGCGCTTACCATGCGACTACTGTTGATTAGTTGATAAGAGAATACATCCAGGGACTTACTCTCGGCTACCCCGCCATTCACTGCCCAAGCATCCTCTTCTCTCTAGATCGGTCGGTCCCGGCAAGCATTCCTAACCGGAATCAATCGCTGCTAAAAGGCACTGGCCCGTGGTTGGTCATTCCACTTCAGTCACCTACCATCTACATCACCTCCCCTTCAATCAGAGATTACAAAATCGATGATTATCTGTTGCAGACTGGATATACTGGACTTTATTTACAGGACACAAAAACTAAAACGATAAACTACTTTTTTTTTTTTTTTGAAAATTTAAACCAAATTACAAAAATCTAAAACTAAAATTATAACTAAAACCTAATACAAAAATCTAAAATTAAAACTAAACCTATTGTTCGTCCCGGTTGGGAATCCAAATAGGGATCTAATATATCGTAACCTGAATATGGATCGTAGTCAAGTTCGATATCATTGACAGATGAATTTGAAGAGATGTCGTCATCTTCTTCAAGTTTATCTTGTTTGTCGTCATCCGAAATGGTGTGGATGATTGTTTCCATGATCGTCTGTAGATCTGCTTCTGATTTGGCACCAGCAAGAGAGGTCATAATTGAATTTTTCGCGAGAAGAAACTGGTCTTCTTCTTCTCGGGAAAGATGAGGGTTGGTCTTAAACCAATTCGCTATTTGATCCTTGTTGAACTTTGCTCTGGTTGAAAGCCGATGGCTCCAGCAGAAAATCCAGGGCACTTGGAAGTAAAGCGAGAATCTATACGTCGGTGAGAGAGCGAACGAATAGATACTATTTGAAAACTGGTGGTATGCCTGTTGAACTTGTACCGGGAAAATTTCTGGAGTAAGTCCAAAATAACTCCACCATCGTTGGAACCAATTCGAAAAATTACATTTGTAAGATTTCTTACAGAACGTAATTAACCAAGAGTGTTTATTGGAATCGTACTAAAATACCTTATACCATGCTTCCATGTAGTCACGGTATGTGTATGTCGGTGGATTGAACGGCTTGGAAAACTTTCTGGGGACAAGCATCCCTTGTGGTCAGTGGGACGGAGTCAGAACCCTGAAAATTTTCAGCTTGGAATAGACAATTTTTTCCTGGTTGTTTCGGTCTGGAATATGAGTTATCTCAGCAGAAACGGTATCCACCAAGATGAATTCATAAAATTGTCTGGTCTTCTTGATGTCTTCAGGCAAGAAATTGAACCCTTTAGGATAAACTTGGAAACTAATTTCTTGGACGGAAGGTCCATCGAATTCTGGTTCAATAACAACTTCTTCCAGAATTGTTTTGGTGAGGTATCTTGTGATCGAAGGTCTGGCATGAAGATTGCCGGTTTTACCTTCCGGGCATAGGATTGAGGTTTGGATTGGGACTTTATAGACGTGGAAATGGGTCGAAGCAAAGTGTTTGAAGGAGCTGGGGTTGATCCTATTGAAAGATTCCTTGAAGAGGAACCTGGACGAAGCCTATAGATCGTTTGAAAGCCAAGGTCCATGGCGTAGTTATCTGCGCTCATCGGTGACGGAGCAGATGATTGGGACATAGGGCGTTTGCCCTTGGAGGAGCTAGCTCTGGAGGAGCTTGCTGTTTGAGAGAGAGCCGGGTTAGGCTGTTTTGGATTGTTTGGAGGCGGAGGCCTCTCGGGTGGCCGAGGTCTGCCAGAATTGGGGAGCATTGGGAGGATTGGCATGAGTCTTCAAGAGAGAGGATTTAGAGAGATGCTCTCTTGAGAGGTAATCTGCAAGGCAATTCTCACTGCCTTTTATAGGCTCGATTGTGAAATTAAAGCAAGATAAGATTGCTTGCCACCTTGCAAAGATTTGCTTGGAAACCAGATTCTTTACGTCTTTTTCAAAGATGTATTTGTTGGCCTTTGAATCCGTTTTGACAAGAAAATCCTTATTGATAAGATCTCCTTGGAACTTCTGAACGGATAGGACGATTGCGAGAACCTCCTTCTTGACGGTGGAATAGTTTCTTTGAGCACTATTTCAGACACCAGAATGGAAACGGACAAGAGATTCCTTGCCGTTAATTCCCTGTTTGAGACAACCGCCGTAACCTTTTTCTGAGGCATCGGTTTCGACGATCATTTTAGCTTTTTCATCCACTAAAGCAAGGCATGGGATTCCTTTTGCTAGGAATTTGATTGATTGGACTGCTCGGGTGTGCTCAGTCGTCCACGGGTTTGGCTTCTTCTTCAGTCTGTCATAGAGGGGCAGACAAATTGTCCGTAGATCTTTGATGAAGTCGCCGATGTAGTTGACACATCCAAGAAAGCGCTGTAGCTGGGTCTTATCCTTGATTTCATCCGAAAACTTATCCACAAAATCAAGGAATCGTTGATAGGCTTGACAATTCCTTGCTCAATATCAAATCCTAAAAATCTGATACTAGTTTGGAATAATTTAACCTTTGGTTCAGAAACCACAAGGCCATTTGTTTTGACGATATTGATAAACAAATTAATATGCTTAAAATGTTGATCAATGTTTTCCGAGAATATCAAGACATCATCAATATAGACGATCGTGAAATCTTGATACTTATTGAAAATGTCATTCATGATCTTTTGAAACTCGGAAGGAGCATTCTTAAGACCAAATGGCATTACATTCCATTCGTACTATCCGAAAGGAACGTTGAAGGCAGTCTTGTACCTGTCCTTTGGGTTGATCTGAATCTGCCAAAAACAAGACTTCATATCGAACTTTGAAAAGACCTTTGCGTTGGCAATCCGCTTAAGCAAGTCTTGACGATTAGGAATCGGATACCTAATCCACTTGAGAACCTTGTTTAGGGGCTTGTAATTGATGACTAGTCGAGGAATATCTCTTTTCTTTTCTGCCTGATTGTTGACGTAGAATGCCGCACAAGACCATGGGCTCTTTGATGGGCTTATTAAACCTTTCTTCTGTAGATCTGCTATCTCTTTGAAGCAGGTGTTGACTAAGTCCTTACTCATTTGAATGGGTCTGGCCTTCGTAGGAATTTGGGCCTCTTTGAAGTTGTCCACATAGGGTAGGTCCACCATATGTTTCTTCCTGGCCAAAAAGGCATTGGGCAGACTCGAACAAATCTCGGATCCTATTCTTCGTAGAATAGGCTGGATTTTCAATTGAATAGAAGGCTTCTTGATTTCTTCGCTGATCTTCCTTCCTTTGATGTCATCGTGAAGAAACTCAATCTGCTTTTCCTTCCTTGAAATAAGATTGAGACTTTGAATGATCTCGCTCTCAATTGTCTAAAGATACCTTTGAATTACTGGTTTGCAAAACTCAAAGGTGATTTCTTTGCCGAATTTCTGAGAAGTTAATCCCTTGTCAGAAACTGTGAACTGGTAAATTTGGGTAAGGAATGGAGTACCCAAAATTACTTCCTCAGTAAGTTCTTTTACGAGGAGGAATGAGTTTACAAGGCAAACGTCGTCTTTGCAAACATGTACCTTGGAAACTTTGTACTTGATCAGCAGAGCATTGTTATTGGCTCCCTTAAGCGATTCCCTGGTAATCTCAAAGTACTTGGATGGAATTATCCCTTCTTGGATAACATTTTGATCAGCTCCTAAGTCGACTAGAGCTGTTGCTTCGAACTTGTAGTCTTTGATCTTTAGGATGACCTTTGTCAGCCACTTCTGATTAAAGACCTTGCTGATGACGTTGATGTCGCTGTTTGAAGTCTCGGCATGATCGACATTATCCCTTGAGCATATTTGTTCTTGAATTGCTCCGACAGCATTTTCAAGATAAGATATCCGTTGCCTATTTTCCTGCACTTCCCTTTTGAGGACTTTGATCTCACATTGGAGATCAGGAATCTTGACAGGAACCTCTTTATCGCTGGCTAATTGATTCAAAACCGATTGAAAACTGAAGTTCATCGGATCCTTGGACTTTTGATCTGGAGTTTTGAGATCTTCACGCAGTTTCAAAAGTAATCTTTTTCTAATATCATCGTCTTGAACGTCTTCGATGATATCCAGAAGACCTTTCTGGGTGCTGGTGAGAACATTGATGCAGCCCGAACAAGGTATTAGTTCTTCGTTGTCTGACTCATCGTTAGACATTGAAGATGCATCAGAAGATTCTTCGATGATGGCATTGAGCAAATCTTCTTCTTGATCTGAACATGAACATTCTTCGTCTGAAGAGAGTTGTTCGACCTTGATTATACTTAATAGAGATTGCTTCTCACTTTCATCAATCTCCATCTTGTTGATCTTCTTGATGACAAAGCAACGATTTGCATAGTGTCCCTTCTTATTGCATCTGAAACAAATGGGGTTATCCTTGGAGAACTTCCGTTTGTTTCTTCCCTTGCCATGGTATTTTCGTTTTCTATTACCATGTTTGCTTGACTCATCCGGGTATTGCTTACGTAAGAATTTCTTCGAACGAGACTTCTTCCTGGATGGAGGAGTTCTGTCAATTTCGTACTGTTTGCAGAAAGATCCTAATTCTTTAAGGTAATCAGAATCTTTTGCGATCTTCGTAGCATGCCGTTGTTGTTGGCAGATTTCAAGGCATACCTTTTGAATTGTAGAATTAATATCTCCGTACGAGATACCTTCCCAATCAATTTCTGACCCGCCATTGATGATAACCATTGTCGAGTAGAACTTTTCACGAACATACCTAGGTAATCCTTCGACGTACTTATGCTTCCAGATTACGTCCTTGCATGTCGTGAGGTTATAAAGACGTGACATAAACGTGTCTTTATACCACTTGAAGTCACTCATCTTAGGGCACTTCATTCCTAATAGAGCTTCGGTTGATTGATCACTGTATAGAGTCGTCCGTCCTACAAAGTGCTTAATAGCCGTATAAATCAGAGTGTTGACTGAATTCGGCTGGATTGTAACAGTGTCGCCATTGGGTCCTTGTTCCGCTTTTTCAATAACAGCTTCCTTGATGGCTTCCCTGTTCTCGTTTGTTAGGTGATTGTGCCACCAACTCCGGAGGTTTCCTGTGCATCCTGCGGTTAGAGCGTCAACAATCTCCTTTTGATTCATCCTTCGAATGTAGCTTGTTGCTGCAACAAACATTTCTTGGAAGATGATCATCATCTGGCCCTCGGAACATCCGTCTATGTTCCAAGTTTCAATGTTGTTTCCATCGAAGGAATGGAAATCTGGCTGTAAATCATCCCATCCTAGGTCTGGAGGAGATGGTTTCCTGTAATGATTCTTCGTATCTGTGTTGTAGACTCTGATAGGAAGAAGTTTGGGCGATTCATAACGAATCATGTTGACATTACCTACCCCAAAATTGCCTGTTTCCTTCTTCGAGGATGTCACTGGCCGATCTTTCGAGATAGAAGTTACTGATAGCTTTTGAGTGATTTCCTTCAAGAGCTCATCAGTGTTGGATCCCTTCAGTCTGATGTCAAGGGAGTTTGGCTGCACAATGGGTCGATTTGGATCAATTTTTGGTAATCCTGGGCGACTCGGTGGTGCAAGAACCTTTTCTGGTTGGTCAGGCTTCATGTCTTCAATAGACCTTGATAGTGTTGTCAAGACCTTATTGGAATAATTGAGCTGCTGCTGGATATTTTTTATTTCCCTAACACCAACAGTTTTCGTCTTCTCTTCATCGATTGTCTTGTATGGAGAAGAGATAATTGCAGCACTCGGCATCTTGGGATGCAGGAAAGAAGCTTCTTCTTCAGGAGGATACTCCGACTTGATTTCTTTCCCCGCTGGAGTCTTCCAAGTGACTGGCTTGCTGAAAACGCGAATACTTGTTTCCTTAGCCTTTTCGTTGATTCGGGCTATGAAGGCGTCCTTGGTTAGGAATTTGGGTCTATTATCCCAATCCTTTTGATTAATGTACTGATCAATATATTTGTCATAATAGTAATCGTACATTGTCATGTCTTCGGATGATATGGTATTTATCTGGTTGTAGATGCTTCCAGAATTAATTTGAATTTTTTAAAAATAACACATGACAGCTGCTTTAATTTGAAACCCATTTATCTAAAAGTTAGAGAGTATTTACAAAATTCTAATTTTAGCAAAATTAAAAGCCAATTCAAATTGTGAAATTTATTAAGGATTCAATTCAAACATGTTGAGACGTTATTAAAATTTTCAAAATGAAACTTAAATACAATATAGTTAGCAGTTCTAGAAGTAAATCTATGTAACTCCAAAGTAAAAGTTTTATTAAATGTTCTAAAAGAAATCTTCAACAAACATTCATTTAGATTTTAGAGAAAGGAAAGAAAAAAAAAACTCGAAATCATTTAATAAAATTTTATTGTATAAAAAATTATAATACATATGGGTATTGAGTACCTCCCATGATTAAAATAAATAAAATCAGATATAAGGTGAAACTAAAACAAAAATTTTAAAAATTTAAAAAAAAAATGTAGAGTTTCTTTTAAGAAATTATAAAATCTAGATTATTGGAAAGCCAAAAAAAAATAGGTGAAATTAATAAAGGAAAGATAAAAGAAATAATAATGATAATAATAACAACATAAATAACCAAAATAATAACAATAACAACAACAATAATAACAAATAATTAATAATAAAAAAACTGAAAATTGAAAATTAAAAATAAAAATTTGGGTTTTTTAAAAAATTTAACAAATCCGAAAAATATTTACACTACATAGAATAATTTGAAAAACGAAAAAAGTCCACAGACCCACAATGAAAAATACAAAAAATGTCTCAGTCAACACATGATTAATTACCCACTCGTGCACATAATATATTTGGTACACGATCGTGTACCAATATCCCAACGATTGTTTTTCAAGATCATTTATATTTGGTACACAATCTTGTACTCATATCCTTTAGATTTGGTACATGATCATGTAGTATGATCGTGTAGCCAAATCTAAACAATTGTATACCAATATCCCAATGATTTTTGTTCAAGATCATGTACCAAAATCTTTAATATTTGTTACACGATCTTGAACAAAATAACCCTTTGAAAAAAAAATACAAGATTTATGATTGATTGAAAACAAAGATCATGATTAGCCAGACACCTAGCCCACTAAGTTCCAATAATGGTTAGTGGAATGTTAGGTGTTGATATTTGGTCAACTAATTACATACAATTTTGCATGTAATTAGGTTATTTAAAACCCTTTTTTCAAATATTGACAGTTTTTTTTTTGCAAATTTTGTATTTTTTTTTTATTTTACGAAAATTTATACCAATTTCATTTTTCTCTCTCAAGTCTCAACCTAATTTTCACCTCCAAATTTCATCTCTCTCTCAATTTCCTCCACCTTATGGGTCCCACAACCTGATTCTAAATCTGAAAAATAGCGGGTAAACTCTAATGATGGTCCCAGCTTCGAGTTCATGAGGAGATTACGAGGATTGGAAAATCTTCGAAGGTATGTATTCCTTTAACCCTAATTTAGTTTAATTAGGATATTTTTTTAATCATGTTAATCTTTAAATTGTTTAGATGCATCTAAGGTAAAATTTGATATGTTATTCTACTGTGCATGTCTCGTTTTCCATCAATAATATTAAGGATAATTTACATAAATGTAACAAAACCCAAAATTATTTACAGCTCATGTAACAATTTATTAAAGTTCATGAAGACACAATTGTTTTTTCATAAATTCTAGATTTTTCCTTTGTGTTGTCGATTAAAATATATGACCATTTAAATTAAAAGCTTTCCGCACATGTGTGTGGCCGATTAATTGCGAGGTATTTTTGTTAATTCACGTTCTGAATTTGAGGATCTTTTCCTTTTTCAAAATTGTTATATAAATTGTAAATATTTTTTAATTGTGTTCTATTTTTTTATAAAAAAAAACCTTATTATTATCGTTGTTACTATTTTTACTAATGTTGTTGTTGTATTTGTTCCTATTTTTATATTTGTTGTTATCATTATTATTAGGATAATTTACATAAATGTAACAAAACTAAAAAATATTTACTGCCCATATAAGAAAAAATTAAAGCCAATGAAGTCACCATTGTTTTTTCAAATTCCAGATTTGCCCTTTGTTGTTTTTAATATTGTGTGATCATTTTGTTCACTTCACTTCACTTCTTTTTCTTTTTCCTTCTTCTTTGCAATTTATTTTTCTCCTCTTCATATTATTAATTTCTTCATGTTATTACTTCTTTCTCTTCAAATTCTCACTTCTTCTTGTTTGTGATTTCTTCATTTCCTCTACAAGAATTTCTTCCTTCTTCTTCATCTCTCATCTTCTTTTTTCTTCTTGGTACAAGATCTAAACGATCAGTTATCTATCCTAGATAGACAAAGATAGACCACTATCACTACAACCAGTGTAGTACACACAACAAACATCTAAATTATTTTGTCATTCACAAAAAATACTTAACCTCGACTTTCTTCTTCTCGGCTTCCGACTTCCTCTTTACATTTGACGGTTGGAGGAACCATGAGGAACCGTCCTTTCAGCATTCAGAACTTTCTCCACTTACTTCCATCAGAAAATATAGCACTTTTCTCTTTAGGAAAAACTTCTATTTTCTTTTGGCTTTTCAGCCCTATTTATAGAGACCTTTCACATACAAAGGTTACTTTTGTGCTTTACACGTGTCGTCTTAGCATGCACCACATTAAGCTATCAATCCAAACTTGACATTTTGCCAGTTCGTCAGCGACGATTTGACTTCTTCCTTAAGACACACATCTTATCTCACTGAGAAGCCAAACTCTTAATTATCCGATTGTTTCTATTATCTTCTCGAAGAAGCTACAGTCGTTTCTTTTCCCACAGCGAGTTGTCATGTCACTTGAAAATATGTTTACTTCCTCACTTCAATCTCTAAGGTACCTATACATCTCTCAGTATTCTAGTTGTTCTATCTTTTCGTTTGGACTTAGTAGTTACACGTTCATATGGTGCAATTTTAATCTAGGCAATAGTCACGATTTATGCGGTAAGTCATGGGTCATGATCATAGTATGTGAAACGCTCACTATGTACCTCTTTATTATGTAATAGTTAAGTCCTCGTTAAGTACAAGTTTTCCTATTACTTGTCCAAGTGCAAGCGAAACATTAGGTTTACCTAGATGATCTAGGGTCAAACATAAGGAATTGATTCAAGACATTAGTTCTATGAATTATTTATCATCTAGGCGGTATAAAAGAATTAATTAAATAAAGCATAAAAGAATCAGAACCAGGATTAAAACTACTTATGTATGCCTAGAGAATCTGTAAAGGGGAATAAATTGATACGAGATGAAATTGCGGACTAACTTGTATGCAAGAAAAGGTGAAGGAAGGTCTACGCATTATTAGTCGATTAAGCAATGCGAGAGATTCGATGCGATATAACTTGCATAACCAACTCGCGATTAAGGTGAACTTCGTTCGAAGTGTTTAAACACCACACTTGCTCACCTTTCGGGATGCAAATGATTGTGCTTGATTATGCAAGATGTATCTAGAAGATTTCACTTATAATACTTATAAAAATTTTAAATTAAGAACAGCAACCTCTTGGCGTGTAATGTTCACACTCGTTGTCTTTCGAGACACAAATGATGGAAGTTATCTCGCAAAGTAGAGTTTGTTTCCAAAGTACTCCTCTTTGTACGTGCATGTTAGTCTTATCCTTTGCTACTTGTCCTCTCGGGTAGTTGGTAATATACGTTGGCCAAGCGATAAACATAGCTCAACTAATGCAACAAGAATTATAAGTTAAACTTCTTATCAACAACTTATCACAAACCTAACTACTAATAACACATTGGTAAGAGAAGTCAAGAAATGATGGATTGAAAAGGTATAAACATGTAATATATATAAAGAATGTGGGCCTTAAGCCATTGTACAATATGAACAACATATATTACAAAGAAGTATAAAAATGAAGAAAAAAGAGAATGAAAAATTTTACAAGTTAGGGGACAATGAAAGTATGGATTCTTCCCTACTCAGGACCAAGCTCTCACTTTTACAATTGATCGAAGAAGAAGAAATCGCTTACAGACGACGAAAAGGCTATTCCTTTCTGCCACTCTCTGGGGATTGATCTATTCAAGCCTTTGGCCCATACAGGCGTTCAGCTTGGCCATCCAGGCCTCTCTCTCTTGGTGGGAATGAGGTCTTTTTTATAGGCAACTTTTGACAAAAGACTTCTATTGTTCTGAGGTTGTCAGTGTCGACTTCGGCCCTATAAAGTCACATCACTTAAACTACCATTATTTTTCTCTAGTGAGCCTTCCTCGCATGATGACGTGGTTCCTCGCCTAGAGATGTTATTCGTCAAGTGAGTTTCCATCGTGTGGCCTTTAGGCAAGATGTCCTCTGCAATTTACTCATTTCTTCATGTCTACTTATCCTGCGTTTAAACATGGCAATCGCGTAAAATAGGCATGATGCTTATGTAAAATATATTTCTGAATACTTACAAATTTACAATATAATTAGTTATGCGTTTTGATCCCATTTTCATGCATTTTGCCTCATTATTCTTATGAAGGTTATAATAACGAGTATCTATATATTTTATCATATCCTACCAATGCCTTGCTCAGTGCATTGCCTTTCTCATCATCTATTTCTATCACGTTACTCATTTCATGCGATAGATTCTTTTGGCTAACAATTTTCTCTTCACGTCACTTTCTTTCCTTCGCATCCTTCCCTGCAGGATATCTCAACACTTACCCAAATTGCTTTCCAACAAGGCTTTCCCCAACATGATGTCTTTTTCGGATCAGCGCCCTACATATGTGATGTAAATATTTTCTTGTTTTGTTCTATTTTTGAAAAAAAAATCCTAAAATTTTGGTGTTATTTTGTCTAAAGTGTACACACAGGTATTTTTTTTTTAAATATTACGTCATCTTTCCAAATCTCATACCAACGCTTACTTCTACTCAAATTTTTTTTTGTAATATTTCCCAAATCTTTTATCGATTTACCAATTATCTAAATAAACTTATCAATTATGTTTCAAATTTCTCTAGTTTATGTAATCTTTAGCGGTGTATTTATTAAATTTTGAAAAGATAAAAAATAAAGTAGGTAAGAATTGAAAATTATGTGAATATCAATTCTCATACTGAATGAAATTGTATAAGAAAACTTAAACTAATTGATTATAAGAAAATGTTAATTTTTAAATTAAATCTAGGGGGTCGATCTCAACTAGATAAACTAAGAAAATCTAGTTTAAGGAGTAGTGGGAAAATGTGTTAGTTTTGAAATGTGAAAATTAAAAAACGATTATATATGACAATTTTTTTAAATTTATAACACAAGATAGTATGTCTTAGGTAACATGATGCATTTTCTTTAAAAAAAACAAAGAAAAAGAGAGAATAATATAATAAGTAAATTTGTCACAAATAGAAAAATTGACAAAATATTTACCTTTCATAGAAAATTCAAATGTAATGAATTATGTCTTTTAGTGATTTTTTTTTTCTATGTAGTGTAAATAGTTTGTCAATATTTCTATTGGAAAATTGCATCAAATGACAAAAAAATAAGAAAAAAGAAGCTCATAGCACCTCATTTGTTCATATTGCAAATATATGACAAGTAATTGAATATATTAGAGAGCTATCAGAAGGCTATCAAATAGCTAATTCGCTTTTAAATTTGCTACATTTGCAATTTAGAAATGTAGTGACATGGACCTTATTATCATAAAATGTTTTGCTATTTTTGCAAACGCTTCATTTCCATTTTTGAGAAAATCCTAATAATTAATAAGAAGGGAAATTTTCATAAATATAACAAAACACAAAAATATTTACGGCGTGGGTAACAAAATAAAAAAGTCCATGAAACCGACTATTTTTTAAATATTCCAAGTTTGTCCTTCCATTCCATTTTCTTTCTTATGTAGTTTTTTTTTCTTTCCATCGTCTTTTTCTCCTTTTTCTTCTGTAATTTTTTTTTTCAAATTATTATTTGGTTCAAGATCGTGAACCAAATATAAGAGATTTATTTATTTTTTCAAACGTTGTTCAAGATCATGTGCCAAATATAAAAGATTGTAAAAAAAAATCGTCGGAATATTGGGTAACCAAATCTAAACGACCAAAAATGGTTAAATTTAAACGATCGTGTGTAAAGAATCTTAAAAAAATCGTTTACATTCGAGTAGTCAAATCTAAACGATCGTGTACCAAATCTAAACAAAATAATCTTGAAAAAAAATCATTTAGATTTGACTACCCAAATTTAAACGTACAAAAAAATTTGAAAAAAAAAATAATTTATATTTGGCTACCCACATTTAAACGATCGTATACCAAACAATCTTGAAAAGAAAAAATCGTTTCGATTTAGATAGCCAAATTTAAACGATCGTTTACAAATATATTACACCCGTGTCAATTAATTTTTGGTATTTTACATTGTATGCTAGTGAATTTTTTTGTTGCCGAAATTATTCTATAGTGTAAATATTTTGCAGTTCTTTTATATTTTTAAAAAACCCTCTAATAAGAATGCTCATTTTCTGAGAAGGTTTAATCATTAAAATCAGAATGTAGGATATAAAAGTTATTTTAAAGAAAAAATCTAGTTTTTTTTAGAACCATTTTTTAAAATAACAAAATAAATTAAAATATTTACAGACTATAACAAAATTTTGGATTCTATAGTCTTCTATCATTGTAGCATACGAATGATTATCAGTGATATAATTTGTTATAGATTGTAAATATTTTGTAAAATCTAATATTTTTAAAAATTCCTCCTTTTTATATAATAAATCTATAAATTTTGATTAATAAATCTAAAGTAATTGATAAATAATGTTTGAAAGGTAATTGACATAATCACTGTACTAAAAGTTGTTGGTTTAAACATGCATCCAATGTACTAAAAGTTTAATAATTATCACTGTATAGGATATATGTTGGGTAGTAATTAATTTAAATCTACCTATGAAATTGGTATCTCCAAACTATGACTACCTTTACATATGTTGTCTCCAAAACGAAAAAAACACTGCCTTAAAAGTGGAAAATTTTCTCTTAAATTTTATGGTAAAATATATACCAAAAAGAAAAATAAAATTCTCATTCTGATTGAAGTTATTATCGAAAATATGTTTTCTTTTAATTTAAAAAAGAAAAATTGTCAAGTTAGATGTTGTGTAAGTATAAAAAAGCATAATTGAATTTTACAGTTCAACTGTCAAGTGAATTTAGGAGTTGTAAATAGTGATACATATACTTAATTAAATTAAGAGGAATAACTAAAACTTAACCTAAGGTTGTAGCTTATTTTTTTCTGCTATCTAACCTAAAATCTAATACTAAGAAATGATGGAAGAACGTGGGTTCCATTCCAAGGGAAATTTGTGTGTATGATCTGTGAAAGAGAATTTCAAATTTCAAAGTGTAATGTAAAAGGGGAAAGTCAGTTGTTCCGGTGGGAGTGGGGCTGTTGCCTGTTATTGCTGCTCAACCAAAGTCTTCTCCGATTGAAACGGACGAAAGCCAACAGAAAGTGACAACTTTTCTGACTCTTTAACCTTAGATATTTATTCATCTCTAAATTTAAAAATAAAAATAAAATAAATAAATAACCCATTTCCCAATTACCAAAATTTCCAAAAAGATTTGTTTTTCTCCTTCATTTTCTTTGCTTTAATGGCGTTTCTATGTCAAATTTTAGAAACCCATTTTTCTCTTCCCACGAAATAGGAATAAAAATAGCGACAATGGTGGGATGCGTTGCGATGTGGCCGTGTAAGGAACGTGTGTGTTTTTCAACCTTCATTATTTCTTTTATTTTAATTTTTTTTTTCTATCAATCATCAATTCATAACCAACATATTCAACTTTCCTCCACCGTCCCTCTTTCGATTATGAAACCAGAATATCTCGAGCATTGACCCAATCTTCTCTCTCTTTCTTTTACATTTTGCAAGAAATTTTGCCTTGTTTTCTTCAATTTATTCAACTCTTTGAAGATTGAGGAACCATTGTTTCAACCCATCTCTCCAAAGGTCTGTTCTGTTTCTCTTTTAGGGATTGTGTGTTTTTTTTTCCTTTCGAGATTTGTTAAGATTTCAATGCCATTGATGTTTCTGTTGAGAAAATGTATGTGGGTCACCATGATTTTGCAATTCCTTTTGCTTAAGAAATACCCTTCTGAATTTGAGTTCATGGCTTGCTTGAGCAGATATGAATTGACAGTGATTTGAAAAAAAAAACAACTTACTGTGGGAAGAAATTTGTTGCGCTGTATTCTCATGTCTGGTGATGGAAATTTGGCTGCCGTTGTGCCCTAACGTTATTTCATGGATGGATTTAGGAGTAACGACAACAAACAAGGCGTTGAAAGGCATTCCCGCACCGAGGTCTTTGTTCTTGTTCCCTTGGTTTTTCCTATTTGTTTGTCTACTTCTAATGGAAAATCATCCGTCGGCCTTCTTGTTTAGACCCTTAAATGTTGTTTTCAAGGGGTGCTTTTTTAATGATTTCATTTCTTTTCTACTTTTTTGGTTTTAATTATTAAATGAAGATGTTGGTTTGGTGTAACAGATGGGGTCGTTAGGCGAGAAAACTATACTGGAATTTGAAGATGAGAGCCTTGTTAGTCCAGTATCATTAACTAGAAAGAACTTTTCGATTGAGGGATCTATCCATAGTTCTTCATTGGGTGGTGGTTCGCAGAAACTTAGTTGCAGTAACATGAAGAACAGGGTATTTGGCAGCATTAAGATTGTCGTCTTCTCGGCTAAAATAAACCTTCTCATGCCTTTTGGCCCTCTAGCAATAATAGTCAGCACCTTGTCTGGTCACCATGTGAGTTTATCTTTCCACACATTTGTATCAATTCAACTGGGGTTGTTTTCTTACTCCATTTTGGATCCATTGCTTATATATGTGCATTTCAGGGTTGGGTCTTCCTTTTAAGCTTGTTGGGGATCATACCTCTTGCTGAGCGTTTGGGCTATGCAACTGAGTAATGTTTCTTCAATTTTAGATTAATTGTTCTAGTTATGAATTTTTAGAATTTTTTGCTTTTGAATTTGGATGGTATGGTTTGGACTTTGGGATCAATAGTTTTTTGGACTCTCGAATCTGATTTCATGTCCTAAATTGAGCATGATACTTTTTGAGAATCCTCTTAGTTGTTGGCACTTTTTTAAATACCCGTTTTCTATCTAGCATTGGATTTGATACATGAAAACATGGCCTGTTTATAAGTTGTAGATCATATCTTTCTTTCCACCTCATTTTTTTTTAAAGAGCCTCTATGCTTTATAAATACTTGGTTGGGTACGATTTGCTAACCAATGGTGCATCCGTGCAACCAACTGTCTATTAGATTTAACTAGTAGTCATTGATCCAACAACTGGTTTGGTATGTCAAAGTTTTATAACGATCAACTATGTAACAATTAATCCCCACAATTCTTTACCAAGTAAAATTAGAATGATCTTTTCATTTTTGGGTTATTGGATATTCAAATAAAATGAACCTGTATCGCTTTTTCCTTTTAAGTTGTAGATGTCTTATATAACATTTGGTCTCTCTTTGATGCAGACAACTGGCATGCTATACTGGAGCCACAGGTAATACAATTTGAAGTTGGATTTTAATTCATGTATGGAGTAGGAATCATCTTTTGATAGCTCCTTACTTTGAGACATATTGGCTAAGAAGAACGCGGTTGTGCTGGCTTCATTGGCAAAGTCTTTTTGTAATTACCCTGGAGAGAGTTTCCTCCTGTAATGTTTTATCTCTACTTCTCCAATATAACATGAGTACTTCCATTTTTAATCTTGCAGTTGGAGGTCTTCTGAATGCTACTTTTGGAAATGCCACAGAATTGATAATATCAATATATGCATTGCGAAGAGGAATGATACGTGTTGTTCAACAGTCATTATTAGGTTCAATTTTGTCTAATATGTTATTAGTACTTGGATGTGCATTCTTTGCTGGTGGAATTGTGGTTTCTAAGAGAGAGCAGGTCTTTAGTAAGGTTTGTTTTTACAAAGATAGGAGTCTTCTTGGATACTAATTACTTGTTATTCTCTGTTTGATTTCTCAAGTATGCATTATCAGTATGATGTTTTCTTATTTTTAGGCAGCTGCTACAGTGAATTCTGGATTGCTGTTAATGGCGGTAATGGGACTTCTATTTCCTGCTGTCCTTCGTTCCACACACACAGAGTTGCACTCTGGAAAGTCAGAGCTGGCTCTTTCAAGATTTAGTAGCGGCATTATGTTGGTGGCATATGCTGCCTATCTTGTTTTTCAGTTGAAAAGTGATAAGAACTTATATCTCCCGGTCGATGAGGTTGATAGTTCTGCCTTCATACTTGTTCTCAACACCATATAGTATCTTACATTCTATTTAATAGTCTTTTTATGCAAACGCCATTACATAATTGTTATAACACCTGAACTCTCAATGACATAATCTGTGTGAAAGTCTGTAAATAAGGTTTAATAGCCATTTGGTTGTAGCATTTTACTGAAGGTTTATTTTGCCACATGCTTTGTTTTGTGGGATATAGATGGCCTTACTGATGTGAATTTTGCTAGATATTATAGTTTTCAAGTTTCGTATAGGATTTGAGAATCCTTTTAATTAGTATACTAATTTTGGAAATTTTTTCTTGAAACTTCCTTATCCTCTCAGTTCCTAGTCTGTTAGTGTTCTTCCATTAATGCGTTGCCATGGTACAGTTATCCCTTATGTTCTCCTCTTTCGTTTCTCTTGCTTCCTAAGTACCCAAGATAGAGTTAGTCAATCAGGGATGATGGAAAGATAAACCTTGAATTAATTTTCTTCTCGTGTTGGCTGTTCTATTTCTCCTTGTCTACAACATGGGAGGAGGTTGCCAAAGTCTTTCTTCTGCTGTTTATACAAGATGTTTCTGTCTTTGCTTGTTGACATGCCCTATGCACGTGATGCTGAGAAACTTAAAACAAAGTTTCGTAGACATTTTTCAGAAACAACTTTTACCATGAATGAATTTTTTATATAAGCAACTTTTGTTTCTGGAGATGTTACTGTGGCTGAATATTTACTACTCAATATATTGTTTATTGTTGGATGTATAATATAATCCATCCATACATGATTTATTTGAACTGTTTTTTACCATTTTTTTTAAGAAACTATTTTTAGTGGTTTGATAAGAATAATTGCCATAAAATAGGTGGATAATGAAGGGAGTTCTGATGATGAAGAAGCTCCTGAGATTTCTATGTGGGAATCAATTGTTTGGCTGTCTATCTTGACCATATGGATCTCCGTCCTCTCCGAATACTTGGTTAATGCAATCGAGGTATTGTTGACTTGCTAATACATCCTGTTACGAATCTTCTTTTTACTCTGAGTTGTGGCTTATTTCTTTTTTTCCTCCACTGTGGAAGATAGTATTCACATTAATGCAACAGTCTGTAAAATTATATGGTATATTTAATGACAATTTCAGGGGGCGTCGGTTGCAATGAACATACCTGTAGCATTCATCAGTGTTATTCTGTTACCTATTGTTGGGAATGCAGCAGAGCATGCAGGTGCCATCATGTTTGCCATGAAAGATAAGCTTGTAAGTGCTAGGCCTTTTTATGTGTCTAACAAAAGTGATTTGTGAGGTCCTCTCTAACCATGTGTTGTATAGGACATTTCTTTGGGTGTCGCGATAGGATCATCGACACAGATATCTATGTTTGGGGTGAGTTCCACACAAGATATTGATTATAGTTTCCTCAATAAATTATATCATGGTATATTGGTATGTTTGGGTTGTGGTCCATAGCCTATTGCTCATTAAATTTTATATTACTGCAGATTCCCTTTTGTGTGGTCATTGGTTGGATCATGGGATGTCCTATGGACTTGAATTTTCAACTTTTTGAAACCGCCACGCTTTTCATCACGGTCATCGTCGTGGCCTTCATGTTGCAGGTTAACTACTTAGCCTTCTCTTATTTTGTTTAAGGTGTTTATATAGTTTATTTTAAGAAGACACAACTTCACCGATCCAATGAAATATCTAAGGATGTCCATAGTTACAAAAGGGCCCATATTATAGGGAGTACAAATGATGTTTCTAATTTGAGGAAAAAAACTTCAGCTTTTTAAAGCAGGTATATCTTTACAAAAAAACAAAAACAAAAACAAAAAAAGAAAGAAAGAAAACAAATCATTAAAGGAGACAGAATTGTTGATGTGGTCAGTAGACTTGGTTTTTTTGTGTAGATTCTTGCATTTCTTTTATCCCATATCTTCCACAAAAATGCATTATTAATGCAAACCCAGTCGCTTTTCAGTGTCTTTGAATGTCAGATCGATGAATATCAAACGAAGCCAACTCTGAGTGTTGTTAGGGAGAATCACAAACCAATAGTTAGGATCCTTGGAATAGTTTTGATTTTGCAGCCATCATTTAAACCCAAATTCAAATTGTCAACAGCCCCCTTCCCTTTTCCATTTTGCACATGAACCCCTGCGTAGGCTACTCTTATCCTTCTTGAATTGAAAGATCACCAATGATATCTGTAGTACTCTTGAACGAATTATGATTTTGAAACGTTTTTTTAATGTAACTTCAACATCGAACCTGCAGGATGGAACTTCAAATTACCTCAAAGGACTCATGCTTATTCTCTGCTACCTGATAGTAGCTGCAAGTTTCTTTGTACATATTGATCCAGCATCAGTTGGTAAGTTTTCACTCCTCTGGCATGTTGTGTCCTATACTTTTAAAATATGTTGTGTCGTTGTATCTTTGTCGTGTTGTGTCTCTATCTTGTATTCCTATTTATGCTTCTTAGCAGTTCTCTTGCTACAAATGGGAAACTGAAAACAGAATGGAAGTCATTTGATCAACTAGAGAACTGACAGTCTAACCATGAAAATCAAAACTTTTATGCAGGAGACAAAACCCGAAAACCTGGTGTATGAAAGGCAAGGGATGACTCAAGGTAGTGAATCTGCCTGCACTAGTACTCTCCAAAAGATGGGATCGACCAAAGCTCGAGGTTCACTCCATTGCTGTATAGTTCTGAAGTCATTTCAGAAATCATTTTTCCATGTTTCGTGACAACCAATGGCAATAGATGTTTCCTTGATTCTTCTAGCCGTTGGGGCTGATCTTGTTTTATCATTGAAAGCTTTGGCAAATACTCAGAATTTAGCAACTAGGAATGCTAGATATAAAAAAAAAAAAAAGTATTACCGTATTGATTTATTATTCATAGGGTAATTTGTTGTTTTACCTTTTTGTTTCCTTTAATTTGAATATTCATGGGTTCCATTCAGTTGAAAGTAGTGGAAGGTATGATAAAACGAGAGTTAGAATGTGACAGAATACTTTGAATTGATGATGTTAATGTTACAATTATTTTGTTTTTGATAGGGATGCAAATGGTTTTATTCCATAGGGGAAAAATGGCATCTGGTGGTAGCTAGTCAATTCTTTTGTATTTAAAAATCATTGTGAAGTTACTTTGGTTTTGGTGTGGTTGTGGTTGGATGTGGTTCTAATTCAGGTAATTAATTATTGATTAAGAAGGATGTTTCATTGACTTGTTTCCTTTGCTATATGGGATGGGAGGATGTGGGATTTACTTGATTAGAAAAGTATTTTTATGATGCATTTGAAATGAAATAGGTCTGGAGAATTCTCATTAAAATTAGTTCTAACTAAGAACAAAAATAAATGCGAGGTACGACTTGTATCATGGGGTCCAAGAAATTAAACACTCAAACTCTTTCCTCTGGATGAAAACGTCCCTCAGTGCCCATTATCAATGCATTATTCCATATGCTCTGATTTTCTTCTATTAAAAAACTTTTGATAAATAATTCCAATCTAAATGAAATATGGTATGGTTTTACTGATTTTGAAAAGTTATTTATTATGATTTCATAAATATTTTTTTTATTTAAAAAAAAACATAAACAATTATACTATTTAGTAACATTGCAATATAACATACAAGATATGTGGTAAAAACTAGTAGGTATGGAATGTCTCGTTCATGCCCTATGCACTTCAGTGGATAAATTAAGATTAAAAAGCACATTTCATCCATAAACTTTCATTCTAATAACAATTTAATCTTTCAACTATATAGTAACAATTTAGTCCTTGTATTTTCAAATTCATAATAAATTAAATTCAAAATTTAGTCTTATACTATAAAATTTGTAACAATTTAATCCATATCATGTATGGATGTAACAAACTGAACCAACACAGTTGAGTCGAGTTTTAATCAAATTCAAGAAGAATCAAGCCAAACTGATTTGTTCTGTTCGTTTCACATTTTACCCGATCAATGGAGTAAATCCACTTAAAATAAGAATTAAGGGTTGTTTGGGGCATTAAGTTGAGATAGAATTTATGAAGTTCATATATTTGTGGAGTTTATATATCTCAAGGGAGTTCATACATATGTATTTGGAATGCAGTGTTGAGTTTATATGTCAGGGTATTTGGTGCTATTTTTTGAATTTTAAATATTATTATTATTATTTCTATGTTTTTTTTTAAAAAATGTTCAATAACTCAGCCTATCTTTGCTTGAATAAAATATGGATTTTTTTTTGTTAAGTTCTTTTTTTTTCTTTCTTTTGGTAATGAACAACAATTAATGTACTATATTTTTTTGCACTAACATAGATAAATAAAATATAAAACAATAAAGAATCAAAATTTTTAATTCTTAAATTTTCTCCATGAGTTTCATCATTTTCTTTTAATTTTCTTTCTACTGTTGCTTTATATTTTCCCTCTCTCATGATTTCTTTTAATTGAACCTTCCACATTATCTTACCGGTCAATGGAATACCAGCATATTTCTTCCACAATTTTGATTCATCAAAGAACATATCTTCATTTTCATTAATTTTTACTAGAAAATGTTTTTTTAAAAAAGAAACAAGTCCTCATTTTTTTTCTAGAAAATGTTTTTTTAAAAAAGAAACAAGTCCCCATTTTTTTAATTTTTTTTTTTTTTTGTTACTTGGTGTCTATGTGATATTGTTCTTTAAAAAAGTTAAAGTTGGTTACTTCTGCTAAGTAAGCTCAAACAATACATCTTCATTGATTGAGGTTGATATTGTTAAGAAGTAATTTGTCTTCTAGATCCTTGTGACAAATAAGTCAATAAGGATGCCCCAACCATCCTTAAACAACTTATCGATATCAAATTAATATAAAAGATAACTATTAAACATTATAAACAAATAATTTCAATGTTGTATTTAAAAGCACTTTTGTCAAGTTCTTTTTTTCTAAGTCGGGTAGTATGGGTGAGAAATTAGGCGAGATGGTCATGGAGGCTAGCTTTGCGTTTTGGACAACTATGTGGCATGATTAAGGTAATCGATTTAAGGAGTAAGTAAAGTGTCAAAGTCTTGTTAGCATGCATTTTAAGGTGTAAAGTAAGTAGGAAGTGTCTTAAGGTTTAAGGTGGATTTAAACAAGGATGAGGTGTCAACTTGTACTCATGCAAGAAACTCTATAAATAGGCCAGCTTCAGTATTGAATTTCTCACAATCCACTCGTGCATTTTGAGTAAAATTACTCCTTGAAGTTTTCATTTTGAGTTGATTTTATGTATTGGGGCGTCTAGCTTAATTTGAGTTAGGGAGGATTGAGTTTGAGTTGAAGAAAGTAAGGAAGATCAGAATTTGGGTGATAATGAGCAAGATGGACTTCCAGAGGGTTGTAGAGTTCATCCGTTAGAATTGGGAGCTGAAATTTTGAGGTAATAGTTTTAAGTCAATTTGCAACAACTTTGTAGAAGAAAATAGTTTCACTTGAGTTATGGATTTATAGTTATTAACCTCCAAAGTGGAGGTAAGGCTCTGGCCAAAAATCAGTTTCTGGGCAATGGAGGTTGTTAGCCGAGAGACAAAGTAAGACTTAGGCAAGTTGGGCATGGCGTTTTGAATCAGAGAAGTTGGCGTTGGGCGCACGGCCTATGTGCAAGACACGCACACGAGACAAGAAGCATGCGAAGAGGCCTGTACAAGACGCCAAGTGTGCCGCGTGTTCGGGCATGCTTAACACTGATAACGTGTATAAATATTCATTATTATAGCTCCTTTTATTAGAATGATGAGGTAAAAATGTGTACAAAGACTATCAAAACGTGTAACTTGTGTTGTAAACCCATATGTATTTGAAAATACACTTTACATAAGTATTATGCATGTTTTACGCGATTTTAATGTTTGAATGCAGGATAATGAACAAAGAAAGAAACTAGTGAAGTGTAGGAGACATCTCGCGCAAGAACTATGTGCTAAGGAACTCATCTGGCGATTAACTTTTCCAGGCGAGGAACAACGTTATCAGGCGAGGAAGGGTCACTAGAAGACAAAGGGTGGGAGTTGGAGCTGATGTGACATGGAACAGACACTTTTCAAAGGATGGTGCTGACAAGTTCAGAAGAATAGAAGTTTCCCTCCCAAATGTTGCCTATATAAAGTCATCTCCTTCAACCTAGAAAAGGATGCTTGAATGGGCACAGTGCCTGAATAGGCCAAAGCCCTATAGAGTGGCGGAAAGGAATAGCCTTTCTGCCATCTGTAAACATTCTCTTTTTCTTCTCTGATCAGTTGTAAAAGTGAGAGCTTGGCTTCTGAGTAGGAAAGAATCCATACTCCCGTTGTTCCCTAACTTGTAATATTTTTCATTCTCCTTTTTCTCCATTTTTATACTTCTTTGTAATATAAGTGAGTGATAGTTCTTGATAAGAAGTCTAGCTTATAATCCTTATCGCATTAGTTGGGTTATGTTCATCGCTTGGTCAGTGTTAATCGTCACTTACCCGAGAGGGCAAGTAGCAAGGATAGGGCTAATGCACACAAGGAGGAGTTTGACAACAAACTCCACCTTTGCGAGATAACTTCCATCATTTGTGTCCCAAAAGGTGAACAAGTGTGAACATTAGGCACCGAGAGATATCGTTCTTAATTGCAAAGTTCTATAAATTTTATAACTAAATTCTTCTAGATATATCTCCCCTAATCAAACTTAGTCATGTAGATTCTAAAATGAAACTATGTGTGGCGTTTAATGACTCTGAGAGGTGCACGCCTTAATCATAAGTTGGTTGAGTAAATTATATCGCATCAAAGCTCTCACATGGCTTAATCGCCTAATGATGTGTAGACCTTCCTCCACTCGTTCTCGCATATAAGTTAGTTTGCATACTATTCCATCTCACCTCCATTTATTCTCCTTTACAGATTCTCTAGGCGTACATAAGTAGTTTTAGTCCTGGTTCTGATTCTTTTATACTTTAGCTAATTAATTCTTTTATCATCTAACTAATGAGTAATTCCCTAGAACTAATGTCTATAAACAATTTACAGTGTTCGACCCTGGATCATCCAGGTAAACTTACTGTAACACCCCAACCTTCTTAGAAGGTTGGGATCATTACTATTTAAATAAAATGTAGTTTTTTTTTTTTTTAAAGGCAAATTAATTTTTTATAAGTTTTGAGAAATATTTAAATAAATAAGTAATGAGAATAATAAAATAAAATACTGATTTGGGCCCATAAAAATAAAAGAAATAATTTTAAAATAATTAAAGTTCTAAAGTTCTAAAAAGAATAATTCTTGAATCATAAATGCGGAAAAACTGAACTATTCCCTATGGCGAACCACGGTCACTTCTTGTCATTCGCCAACTTGCCCTTGCCTTTATCTTTACCTGAAAATTAAAACATTTGAGAGAATGAGTATATAAAATTATACTCAGTAAGAGACCCGTACTTAGTCTCCCTAGGTGTTGTTAGTCTCTTGCTAGAGTCCTGCAATAAGGTACCACGCTCTATGGTGCTCCCGAACGCACGCTATCCAGTAGTCCCACCGGGACTGAACTGGGCTCTCGGTGATCCCGAAGGAGTCACCCTAAAGGAGAGTCGGGCTGTAAGTGATCCCGTCGAATCACGTCTCAGTAATACTCAAACATATATATGGGAGGGCCTTAATGGACCCCTCGTGGTACGACTCTAACCAGCAGACCAACAGAACACCATAGGCTATACATGCTCATCATAAAATCAACATTCAGCTCAACATACACAATCTCATAGATACATATAATCACATCATGCATCAATAATATGCATCTCAGGCAAAAAGGGAAAAATTCTCTTACTTGAAGATCCGCTAAAAATAATTCACTGGTTGACCGTCAATTCCTCCCAATACTCAATCCCGAAGATTAGGGTTGAATCCAACACAACCCTAAGTGAAACAATTCACAGTCTCAGTTCCTCCAACTATATTCGTTCCTTCAAGAAAACATAGATCCACTTAAATCCATAACTTTATTTATTCAGAATAGAATAGGCAATTAATGGGAGTACCAGCACAATTGATAATAGTCCAACTCACCAAAGTGACTCCACAACAAGGAATGGCTTGAACCAAATGAAAACAGCTCAAGTGGCTTGATGAAGAGGCTCGGCTCGGACCTTGAGGCTTTACGGCTTACGTACGGACGAAGACGGCCCGTACGGCTTGGTGAAAACTGACGCTTGCGGCTGGACGCTGGCGGCTGGAAGCGTGCGGCTGGCCGACTGAGACGCGAGGCGAACGACTTCGTCCGACGGCCGTCGTCGTGGTGGTGTTCGCGGCGGCTAGGGTTTCTTTGTGACGGCTAGGGTTCTTTGTGAGGAAGAAGATGAATTGTAACTATGGCAAGCATCCCGAGGGTGTATTTAATATGTAAAATACTAATAATAATAATAACATTAATACCATTATTATTATTATTATCTAATTTTCCCCAAATAAATCCTCTTTTCCTTCATCTTTTCCTATTCCTATTTAATTTTCCCTCTCTCCTCATTAATATCCCTTATAACATATCTTTCCTTAATAATTAATAATGATAACAATAGTATTACCAATTTTCAACCATTAACCCCACATCTTTCCAAAATACTTTACTTTCCACAAAAATTAAAACCATCTCACAAAATAACACCCAAAATTAATAAAATGATAACGAAATATCTTGAAAATTTTGGGGTGTTACACTTACTGCTTTACTTGCACTTGGACAAGTAGTAGGAAACCTTGTACTCAACGAGGACTTAAGTATTACGCAATGAAGAGGTATATAGTGAGCATCTCGCATGCTATGATCATGGCCAGTGACTTCTTGCCCAGAATTAAGTGCGCAACATAGAAAGACGTAGTGAGCACATCACGCACAATGAGCCTACTAAGTGGCGTATTGTATTTGTGCTATACATTTGTGAAATTATTAAGTCCAAACAAAAACAAGCAAGCACACACGACAAACCTTTTGTGAGGTTAGGGTAGGCAGCCCAGCGCGTGCGGCCAAGGCCTTGCCGACCATCCCTACGCACCAGCTGTGTCAAATAAGTGTCTTAGGGTTGTTTTTGATGTTTTGGGAAATTTTAAGCAAAGTTCTGATGTTTTTGTGAATAAAGAAAATTAAATGGAATTATTTCTCATTATTTCAGATCAGAAGAAGATTGGACAAATTTATAGACCAAGGGTCTAAGCTACTATTTGTGAGTGATAAAATGAATTTAAAGTTGATTTCTGAATTTATTCATCTATTAAATATTTTAGGCATGCTTTGATGTATGATTATTTGACTTTACTGATGTAGTAAAATATTTCCAAAGCATGATATTTGAAATGTTTGTTAAAAAGTGATTTTAGAATGTTTTATACTATACTGTTCAATATATATATAGCGACTCTTTAAGGGATATGGCCTGTGCACAGAGGTTCCTTTGATAGAGGTATTCAGTAGATACTTATGTATGCTATCACTGGGTCAGATTTATGAGAAGAGGGTTCTGCAATTATGATATTTGTAGGTTACCCACCTCATAGTAAGCTATAACGAGATGGGGCACTACTGATACGCCTGAATTCTGCATCCTAAATATAATATAACAAGATGAGGGCCGTTAGAGGGTCCACCTTGTGAACAAGATGAGGGTCGTCAAAGGGTGTCCACCTTGTGTTTCATAGGGTATAGCAAGTAAATTGAGTTAATTATGCTAAATGCGAAGTTTAAAACTAAATTGTTTTGAAAAGTATGTTTTAATAAAACCGTCACTCACTGGGCTATTTTAGCTCACTCTTTCCAAATGTTTTTCCACTTTTCAAGTAAAGGTCGTGATCCAAGCACCTGACTGTTGTCTTAAGACTTCTGTGTGAAGTTGTTGATAGTTTAGTTACTAAGGGTTAGTCTTAGTTTAAACCTTATTGTGTACATGGTTTTGCATAAGGTTAAGTACAGTTGTTTAATTTCTATTTGGTCTATAAGTATAGTTTGTAATCAATATATAGAAGGTTTGTTAAGCTTGTTTCTAATAGTTTCCATTCCATAAGTTTTAACTTACTAAAGTTGTTAAGCATTGTAAAAGATCAATAGTCAAGGTCAATTGGTCTTGTTTAGAAGGGGAACAATATCGGTTGGCTTCACGCCACGTCTCGAGACGAGCTGAGCAGGTGCTCAAGGTGGGTGTAAAAAAGTAAATGTCTTGTCAATGACATGACAACTTGTTGTGGGAAAAGGAACGACGGTAGGTTCTTTGAGAAGAGAACTGGGGCAGTCGAACAATTAAGAGTTTGACTTTCGAAAGAGATAAGGTGTGCGTCTCAAAGAAAAGGCAAGTTATCACTAACGGATAAGCTACATGTCGAGTTTGGATTGGTAGCATAACACGGTGCATTAGTAAAGCGACACGTGTAAAGTGCAGAAGTAACCTTGGATGTGAAAAGCCTCTATAAATAGAGTCGAAAGCCAAAAGAAAAGGGAAATTTTTTCTAAAAAGAAAAAGTGTTATATTTTCTGATGAAAGTAATAGGACAGTTCCTCCATTCGTCAGAAGTGAAAAGAAGTCAAAATTTGAGAAAGAGAAAGTCGAGGCTTAGTATTTTGTGTGAATATTAATGATTTACATACTTGTTGTGTATACTACACTGTTTGTTTTACGAGCTTTGTTTGAAAGTAATGATGTTGGTTATTACTGTTCCGTAAATGATCAAGTATGTTTTATGAGTCTTATTTCTGTGACTGATAAGATCCATTTCATAAATATTTTCTGGGAATAAGTAAAAGGCTAAATTTTTTCTATGACAGGAGTATTCTTTGAAAGATGGTTAAATGTGATTTATAAATGATTATTCAGTTCCTAGTATGATTTCAAAAACAATAGTTATGATCCTCGTTCTGAAAGGTAATGTTTTAACTTTACATGTTGAGTATTCTTTCCTCTGTGATGATGTTTATGACATGCTTTTGTTGAGCTAGAAAATTTGGCCAATTAAATTATGCCACGTCAACACAGCCAACATTGTGATAATTATAAGTTGATTGGGTTTGGGTAATTAAGTTTTATCATACTCAACCCAATTCAAGCCCAACCGAAAAATGGGTCCAAGCTCAAGCCCACCTAAAGCTCATGGAAATTCTCTATAAATAGAGACTATCCCATTCATTTTGGAGATCTTTGGTTAAAGGAAAAACTGAAGCTCTGAAGAATTGAAGTTTCAAACTTCTAAAATCTTTCAAGACGTGCAAGTTTGATAACGTGTATAAATACCCGTTATTATAGCCTTGTTTATTAGAATAATGAGGTCAAAACATATAAGAAGAGGATCAAAGCGCGTAACTTATGTTGTAAATACGTAAGTATTAAGAAATACATCTTACATAAGCATTATGCCTGTTTTACGCGATTGTCATGTCTAAATGCAAGATGAATAGAAAGGAAGAAACTAGTGAATTAAAGGAGACATCTCGCGTAATAACTACACGATAAGAACTCATTTGGCGATTAACATCTCCAGACAAGGGACCATGTCATCACACGAGAAAGTTTCACTATAAGACAAGAATAGTAGTTGGAGTTGATGTGACTTCACACGACTACAATCGATGCTGACAATCTTAGAAGAGTAGAAGTTGCCTGCCCAAAAGTTGCCTATAAAAAGTCTTCACACCCATCAAAGATAAGAGGGCCTGAGGGGCATGGTGTTAGGATTTATGTCCTAAAACTCGTAGATTGTAAATATAATTCATTGACCGTTATTAGTAAAGTGTTATTATTGTAATAATTATTATTGATTATATTATTAATTTTGTCTTAATAACCAAAATCCAATAAACTAACATCCTAAGCTGTTTAATGAGTCTTGAACAATATGTAGAGACATACAAGGATCAATGTTCGAGATCAACTTAAAGGGTCTATAGTATAAACATAAGGTTAGATACCTTATCCTGGTAACACTATGGATATGACTCACTTTGTATTTGATACATACACAATGATCCAACGCGTTCGTGTAGTTGATATGCGAGTGAGGGTATCCTATGCAATGAGATTGCATAAGACCGGACTCGAAATAGTAACCACTAGATGTAACTCCGTTAACTAGTTCGGTTTCTATTTCACTAGGATGACCAAGGCAACTTAGTCTTAATCCTGAGTGTATTATGAACTCCTGTTTGCGGGGATTTTCCTTTGATTTATACAAGTAAGAGTGGCCAGATCACCGACTAAATAAGCTTATCATTTTAGAGACAAGATCGAGTGGAGAGTTAGGAACATAATTACCCAAGATGGAATTCACTCATTCCCTACTTTAGGGTAAGTAGATGAGTGTTCCTTAAATGGTGTCTCCAGGACTTGAACAAAGGGCCCTACCTTCTCAATGGCACGAGAGGGGTTTCTGTTTAATGGTAGGAGCATAAACAAGTTATTCATTAGAGGAGCATTGGTATTTAAGGATTAGAGGTACCCAGGAGTAAAATGGTAAATTGACCCAACTGGTGTTACAAACACTCGTGAAGGACTAACTTACTCTTATTGATCTATATCCGTAGACACAGATATATATCTACAGTGACAAGAGTTCATCTGTGAATCTTTAGTGGAGTGTACTCACAGTTAACGAATATTGATTAATGTGGTTAATGAGATTAGCCAGTTAATCTCAAATCGTTGTAGTTTCTGATCAGTAGATCCATTAGGTCCACTTCCTAGCACATAATGGGTAAGGAGATTTATTTATATTGGTTGTAATTTGAAATGTTCAAATTTACTTTGGGAATTAGTTTAATGTATAATGATACATTACAATATAAAGTTTATCAAACTTTATTATATAAATTTAATTTTTAATATGATTCAAAATTAATTTATGAGAGATAAAATATTTGAATAAGTTCAAATATTAATTTAATGTGAATTGGATTCATATTAAAATTATTGGTTAGGAGAGAAACTTATATTTGAATATGATTCAAATTTAATTTAAGTTAAATATAAAATATTTAATTTAGCTATTAATTAATTAGAGAATTAATTAATAGTTTAGTTTTATTTAATTAAATTTGATTTAGTTAAATCTATAAGATATTTGTGAGATATTCATTCAAATAAGATTTGAATGAAATATTAATTAAATATGATTTAATTAATTATATTAATATAAATCTATAAATATTGGAGAGATATTCATTCAAATAAGAAATGAATGAATGAAATATTAATTAAATATGATATAATTAATTATATTAATATAAAACTATAAGATATTGGAGAGATATTCATTCAAATAAGATTTTAATGAAATACTAATTAAATATGATTTAATTAATTATTAACTAATTGATTAATTGTTAATTAATTAGTAGATTTGATAATAGAATCTCATGATTCTCTCCTACTCATTTTCTATTCCAAGAAGGAAAGAGAGTTATAAATATCTAGAAGAAAACGGTTTTCTTTAATGATTTCCATCCAAGAAAAAAAGATGCAAATGATTTTGCTCTCTGCAAAAAGAAAATAGTTTCTCTCAAATATCTCTAAACTTTTTTCCATTCCAATTGGTTCCCACAAACCAATCTCATCCCAGAGGATATTGAGGTCTCTGACAGGTGGTGTCCCAATTTGGAGAATTAAATTGTAGATTCAGAGACGTCATCGAAAGTAAGTTCTCAACAATTTTTAAATTAAAAGCATGCTTAGCCTTTAAGTCTTATTAAGAAAACTAGTTTCTAAATTATTTTTGTCAATGTACTGGTATTTTGAGATTCCCAAATTAAATTGAGTAATGGTTCTTTAAAATCTTTCGATGCCATAGGACTTTTATCCCTTCACCTCGATGGGCCAAAAGGTGGTCTGAACGGACCACAAAAGAGAGTCCAACCGTAAAGAGTCTTCATTTCTTGTCAGGCTATAAGTGAAAACTTAGAGCTTGAGTGGTGGAAAACCCAGTTCCCATATCTCCCCTACTTGTATTTTTTTTCCACTCTTCTATCTTTCATTTTTCTATTCTTTGTGTAATATATATATTTGGTTCATATTGTACAATGGTCGAAGACCTGCATTTCTTATATATATACATTACATGTTTATACCCTTTTTAATCCATTATCACTTCTCTACTGTTCACATGTCCATGTTTTATTGGTAGTTAAGTTGGTGATAGGTTTTTGATAAGAAGTTTAACTTATAAGTTCTACGCGTTAGCTGAGTTACTTTCATTGCTTGGCCAGCGCTCGTCATCAACTACCCGAGAGGGTAAGTATCTGAGATATGACTAACGCGCGCAAAGAGGAGTTTGATGACAAATTCCACCTTCATTAGACCATTTTTGCCATTTGTATTCTGAGTGGCGAACAAGTGTGGACACTAGGCAACAAGCGGTTGTTGTCCTTATTTGTGATATCCTATATGATTTATAAATAACTCCTCTAGATATATCTCACTTGAGCTGTTGAGATTTATGTCATAAAACTCATAGATTGAAAATATAATCCGTTGACTGTTATTAATAAAGTGTTATTATTGTAATTTCAATTAATATTATTGATTATATTATTAGTTTTGTCTTAATAACCCAAATCCAATAAAATTACATCCTAAGTTTTTTTATGAGTCTTGAGCATTATGTAAAGACATACAGGGATCAATGTTTGAGATCAGTTTAAAGGGTCTATCGTAAAGGCATAAGGCTGAGTACCTTATCCTGGTAACACTATGGATACAACTCACTTTGTATTTGATACAAACGCAATGATCCAAAGTGTTGGTGTAGGTGACATGCAAGTGAGGGTATCCTATGCAATGAGTTTCCATAAGACCGGACCACAAAATAGTAACTTCGTTAACTAGTTTGGTTTCTATTAAATTAGGATGACCTAGGTAATTTAGTCTTAATCCTAAGGGATTGTTCTTTGATTTATACGGATGAGAGTGACCAGATTGCCAGCTCAATATGCTTATCAATTTAGGGACAAGACCGAGTGGGGAGCTGAGAACAAAATTATATAAGATGGAATTCACTCCTTCTTGACTTTAAGGTAAGTAGATGATTGTTCTCTTAAATGGTGTCTTCAGGACTTGAACAAAGGGTTCTACCATCTCTAAGGCACGAGAGGGGTTTCTATTTATTGGTTGGATCATAAACATGTTGTTCATTAGAGGAGCACTTGTATTTAAGGACTAGAGGTAACCAAGGGGTAAAATGGTAATTTAATCCAACTGGTGTTACAAACATTTGTGAATGACTAACTTACTGTGGTCTATATCCATGGACACATAAATATATCTACAGTGAGAAGAGTTCAGGTGTGAGTCTTTAGTGGAGTGTACACACAGTTAATGCATATTGATTAATGTGGTTAATGAGTTAGTCAATTAATCTCATATCGTTGTAGCTTCTAGTCTGTACGTCCATTGGGTCTCCTTCCTAGCTCGTAAAGGGTAATTAAATTTATTTATATTGGTTGTAATTTGAAATGTCCAAATTTACTTTGGAAATAATATAATGTATGATGGTACATTATAATATAAAGTTTAATCAAAATTTATTATATAAATTTAATTTTGGATATGATTCAAAATTAATTTATGAGAGATAAAATATTTGAATGAGTTCAAATATTAATTTAATGTGAATTGGATTCATATTAAAATTATTGGTTATGAGAGAAATTTATATTTGAATATCATTCAAATTTATTTTAAGTTAAATATAAGATATTTAATTTAACTATTAATTAATTGGAGAAATAATTAATAGTTTAGTTTTATTTAATTAAATTTGATATAATTAAATTAATAAGATATTAAAGAAATATTCATTAAATAAGATCTAAATATAATATTAATTAAATATGACTTAATTAATTATTAATTAATTGATTAACGGTTAATTAATTAGTTGATTTGAAATTTATATTACTTTAATATTTTTTAAATGAATAGAATCTCATGATTCTCTCCTACTTCCTTTTCTACTATATGAAGGAAAGAGAGTTATAAATATGCATAAGAAAAATAGTTTTTCTTGAATCAACCAATTGAACTAATGATTTTGCTTTTATGCAAAATAGTTTCTCTCTAAACCTTTTTCCATTCCAATTGGTTCTCACAAACCAATCTCATCCCAGAGGATAGGAAGGCCTCCTACAGGTGGTGTCCCCAATTGTGTGGATTGTAGATTTAGAGACATTAACAAGAGTAAGTTTTTTGATCTTTTAATTGAAAAGCATGCTTAGTTTTTTATTTAGAATTTTGATTCTAAATAATTGCCAATGTATTGGTATTTTGGGATTTCCAAATTATATGGAAGAATGGTTCTGTAAAATCTTCTGCTGCTAAGGGCTTTTATCCCTTTATGAGCATGCTTAGGCATATGGATCTCGAAAGACTAGCATATGGATCTCGAAAGGTTACTATATGTGGTGCACAATAACTTTGAGAGAGATTCGCCATAATCGTAAGCATGATTGAGTGAGTTGTATCGCATCAAGGCCATCGTATTACTTCATTACGTGATAATGCATAGACATTCCTTCCTTTAGTTTTTTTACACAAGTTAGTTAGTATTACCATTCCACTTTTTCATTCCCACTTTACAGAATCTCGATGTTCTGTTTTGTAGTTTAGTGTATTCTTACATTTCTTACATTTGTTATTCTTTAATTCTTTTATACTACTTATAGGATAAGTAATTCTTACAACTAATGTCTAGAATCAATTTCCTGTGTTCGACCCTAGATCACCCAAGTAAACCTACTGCTTTGCTTGCACTTGGGCAAGCAGTGGGAAAACTTGCTCAACGAAGACTAGATAGTTGTATGATAAAGAGATACATAGTGAGTATCTACTATACAGTGATCATGACCTATGACTTATCGCATATAAGTAATTATGAAACAAACAACTAAGTTTTCCAACATCATAAACGAAATAACAACTACCTCAATCAAAACAGATACAACCAAAGTTCTTATCAACCTCGAGATCATCATCTTCTAAAATATTGAAGACTTGGCAGATTTAACTTTCCTTGAATTCCAAAAGATTGAAGCTCAAATAGAATTGCAACCACAACTTCCTGAAAATCAAAGATCAAAAAGTTCTAAGTCTTAATTTGTATTTGAGAGAAAGCATCAAAGAAATAAATATTAGAGATTGTATCCATAACACCATATAAATTAATATGCAAAGTTCAATTCCATGAATTACATTTGTCCATAAATCTTGCGTGAACAGCTTGACACGCCCAATGAGACCATCTCTACCTTTCATCTCTTTCTCGTTTTGAAGAACATCTAAAGAAATTATAACATCTCAAGGCAACACTTCGAAAGCTCTAAGTGACTTCAACAAGCAGTCAAATACTCGCAGTCGCTCAAGGAAAACTCAATCATTTGAGGATATGTCATCCTTTGAGGTCACAAAGAAAATCTGGAAACAAATGTCCAAGCTACTGAAAGGTGAAATTGTAATCAAAGAAAATCTTATGATTGAAGAATATAACTAGTCCTCTGAATGCCCAAATGAGGAGATACCTCACCCAAATATAATGTCAGTTATGGTGACTGATGTGGATACAAGTGAAGACAGAATGGCATAGCTTGAAAAGAAGGTTAACATGCTCATGAAGGCGGTTGAAGAAAGGGACTACGAGATTGAATCTCTCAAGAATCACATCGAGAGTTATGATGCTGCTGAATCAAGCCATACACATACTGTCAAGAATATTGACAAAGGGAAGGCAGTTATGCAAGAAAGTCAGCCATAAAGTTTGATCTCAATTGCGTCGATGTCTGTTTAGTAGTTGCAGGAGATGATTGCAAACTCCATCAAAACTCAATATGGTGAACTTGCTCAAAAATTTTCTTTGTATTTCAAGCCATATACGAAGAGGATCGACAATCTCAAAATACCGAGTAGATACCAGCCACCCAAGTTCCAACAGTTTGATGGAAAGGGCAACCCAAAACAACACGTTGCTCATTTCATTGAAACATGTGAAATTGCTGGTACGCGAGGGGATTTGTTGGTAAAACAGTTTATTCGACCTCTCAAAGGAAACACCTTCGACTAGTACATCAACCTTGAGCCTGAATTCATTGATAGTTGGGATCAACTTGAGAGGGACTTTCTTAATCTCTTCTACAGCACCAGGCGTATCGTTAGCATGATGGAGTTGACAAACACCAAACAGCAAAAGGAGGAGTCAGTCATTGACTATATAAACTGATGGAGAGCTCTAAGCTTGGATTGCAAAGACAAGCTCACAGAAATTTCTGCAGCTGAGATGTGTACCCAAGGCATGCATTGGAAACTTCTCTATATTTTGTAGGGAATAAAACCCCGCACGTTTGAAGAGTTGGAGACTCGTGCCCATGATATGGAACCGAGTATCGCTAATAGAGGAGCTAAAGATTTCTTGGTTCCAAAAATGAGACTGGCAAGAATGAAATTGATAACACTAAAAAGATTACAAATAGTGTCATACAAGAGTCTAAGGTTGTTCATGCAACTCCTTTAAAATCTTTCTCTAAAAGAAAAGAAACAAAAATTGAAAGAAAGCATGATGGCGACGAAAAGCGACGCTCAACTTTTAGAGAAAGACAGGAAAAGTTTATCCATTTTCAAACTCTAATGTTGCAGACATGTTAGAGCAGTTGCTAGAGAAGCAACTTGTTCAATTGTCAGAATGCAAACGATCGAAACAAGTAGGAAAAGTGATTATCCTAAATAATGTAAGTACCATCGGGTCATTAGTCACCCTGTTGAAAGGAGTTTATTGCTAGAATGCAAATGACCCAAACAAGCAGAAAAAGTGATGATCCTAAATACTGTAAGTACCATCGGTCATTAGTCACTCTGTTGAAAGGTGTTTTGTGTTGAAGGAGTTAATTCTAACGTAGCTCGTAAAAATAAGATCGAGCTGGATATTGATGAAGTAGCTCAGACAAATCATGTTGCGGTCGAGATGACTTCAAGTGTTCCACCATCAACACAACTTTATGATCAAAGAAAAATATTAATTCAGTTTCGAACTTTCGAACCTATAATTGTCCAATTCCAACAGAGGATCTTGACAATAGACTCTAAAAAAAAAGAGCATGTTAAGGATGATAGCAAAGGATAGACAATCGTGGCTCATCGAAAAGGAAGACAACCAAATTCCATTCAAAAGGAGTTGTTTCTATCAAAAGCATGCAAAAGTAACCATCTCTCATAAAAAGAAGGGAAAAAGAAACAAGATAGAAAACCTAAGCCTTTCAAAAGAAATGATGAGGACTTCCTTCGACCTTGACGGTCGATAACTTTGACAGAATTCCTCCAAAGAAGCTTCTTTGATGATCATCCAAAGGAATTCCTAGAATTCATTGCATGTCATGCTGTCAGTAGAGCAGAAGTTGACAACAATTATGCATCTTTTGAAGAAGTCAACAATACAAATGAAATAAAGCAAAAGGCTTCTTTCTTTGATCGTACCAATTCTTCAACTACTCAATCTTTAGTCTTTCAAAGATTGAGTATAGCCACGAAAGAAGAAGAAAAGCAATATCCAACGTCTACTTCCACTCAAACTTCAGCTTTCAAAAGGCTAAGTATCTCCACATCGAAAAAAAATCAACCTTCAACATCTACTTTTGATTGTCTAAAGATGACGAACGATCAACATGAAAGAGATGAAAATTTTGAAGGCAAAACCATTTCATGAAGAAAACAATGACGATAAAATTCACAGTCGTGTCCCATCACGCATGAAGAGGAAGTTATCTGTTGGCATAAATACAAAAGGTTCCTTGAACGGGAAGCCAAGAATTATTATATTCATCAATCCTACAAACGAAGGAGATAAACAAATACTTTATGAAAATAAGAGCTACTAAATATACAAAGCTCCTTATCGAAAGAGCCTAAACTGCATGGTGCTCCTAGCCCACAAGAGTTTAAAA
Source organism: Cucumis hystrix (assembly GCA_025688845.1). NCBI lineage: Eukaryota > Viridiplantae > Streptophyta > Magnoliopsida > Cucurbitales > Cucurbitaceae > Cucumis > Cucumis hystrix. The sequence goes on from CM046893.1 coordinate 10,024,047, forward strand.
GGTAAATAGCAAAAAACAAAAAAGTGAATTATGCTATGACTTGATCCCTATGTTATAAAAGGGTACGTAAGCAGCTCAAAGTTTACTTTAAGTTCAGTCACACTAAAAAAAAAAAGTATTATGCTTCATTGTGATGATGTAATCTCATAGTAAAGGATATGTAAACAACACAAAATAAAATTCAGGAGCAATCACACCAGAATAAAAAAAAATTATTATCATTCAACAAAAACCTTGCATTTATAAGAATTGCAATGAAAAAAAGAAAAAGAAACAGGGCAAAGTCAAAGCTTCCACTTGAAGTTCTTAAATTATTTGCATATAGCCTCTATACTCTTATGAACCGTAGCTATAGCTTCGATGGCTTCTTAGGCGATAACAAGGTTGTTAATTACCTACCCTCTTAAGGTGGACATTTAAATGTTCTTCAAAGGGGTCAGGTCGTCTGCATGGGTTTTCACAATTCTCAAAGATACCATTGTTATTTATGGTGTAAGTCTTGAGATATTCAAGTCCGAAGGATGCGTCTTCCAGGCTCAAAAGCTTCATCCTTACTTCTTCAAGCTGAAGTTCGAAGGCTTTAAGCTTCATTGAGGAAGCGAGCTTTGCCTCATCTCCATTGTGTTGTAGCCGATAGAGTCATCATCTTCTTCTTTCTTGTGTTGCAGTTGATAGAATCATCTTCATCTTCGTCTTCCTTATGTTGCAGCCGATAAGATCATCTTCATCTCTATCTTTCTTGTGTTGAAGCCGATAGGATCATCATATTCATATTCAATGTGTTGCAGTCAATAGGATTATCATCCTTATCTTCCATGTATTGTAGCCGATGGGATCCTCATCCTCACTTTTCATGTGTTGCAGCCGATAGGATCATCATCCTCATCTTGCAGTCGATATGTTGGTGTACTCCCACAGGTGAAAGGATCATTATCTTCATCTTCCTTGTGTTGCAACCAATAAAATCATCTTTATCTTCCTTGCATTTTTGTGGAAATTTATGTCCTAAAACTCGTCGATTATAAATATAATACATTGACTGTTATTAATAAAGTGTTGTTATTATAATTTCAATAAATCTTATTGATTATATTATTAGTTTTGTCTTAATAACCCAAAACTAATAAACTAACATCCTAAGCAGTTTGACGAGTCTTGAACAGTATGTAAAGACATACAGAGATCAATGTTCGAGATCAGCTTAAAGGGTCTATAGTATAGGGATAAGGCTAGATACCTTATCCTAGTAACACTATGGATACGACTCACTTTGTATTTGATACAAACATAATGATCCAACGCGTTTGTGTAGGTGACATGCGTGTGAGGGTATTCTATGCAATGAGTTTGCATAACATCGAACTACGAAATAGAAACTACTAGATGTAACTTCGTTAACTATTTAGGTTTCTATTTCACTAGGATGACTTAGGTAACTTAGTCTTAATCCTGAGTGTATCATGAACTCCTGTTCGCGAGGGATTGTCCTTTGATTTATACGGATGAGAATGGCCAAATCACTCACTCAATATGCTTATCATTTTGCGGACAAGATCGAATGGGGAGCTGAGAACATTAGAATTCACTTCTTCCCTACTTTAGGGTAAGTAAATGAGTGTAACGCCCAAAAAAAAAAAAAAAAAAAAAAAAAGGTAATAATAAAATAATATTATTTTATTATTAAATATTATTATTAAAAACAAAAAACAAAAAAAATCCCCTCCTCTCTCTCCCTCACGCGTGCACCAACCCCCCCCTCCATTTTTCTTTTCTTCTTCTTCTTCTCCTTCCCCTTGCACTAGCCGCCGTCGCCAACCACCACTGAAGTTCTTCCGTTGGTCGCGCCGTCCAGAGCTGCAGAAGACGAACGCCGCAGCTGTTCGTCCGCCCCGCAGCCGTTCGTCCGCGCCCAGCTGTTCGCTCGCACCGTCATCCGATCCGCGCCGCCTTGACTCGTCCGCCCAGATCTGCTCCCTTCCTCGCGCCGTCCGTCCGGTTCGCGAAGCCTTGTGCCGCTGCGTCCGACGCCTCCAGTGTCTTCGTCGCGCACAGCCGTCCGCATCGCCTAGCCGCCCAGCCGTGTCTTCCCTTCTCTATTCACCCGAAGCCGAAAACCCCACCTCTTCCTCTCCTCTCCTTTCCCCCGACCGGCAAAGCCGCCGTTCGTCCCAGCCGCACGCCGACGTCCAGATCTGCACGTCCCGCCGTCGTGCCGTTCCCTAGCCGCATGCTGACGCCCGGATCTGCACGTTCTGCCGCCCGCTGCCATCTGCACGCCGCCGCCTGACTCCATACGCGAAGCCCAGCCGCCGCCGCTTGCCTCCGTCTCAGATCTGTCCGCGCGTCCTTCTCCATCCAGCCGCGGATCCGACGTCCATGTTGTAACTTCATTAGTAAGGATGAAATTGATGAATTTGGGGATCTCCATTGAAAAATTCGATTTGTGGATGTTGTTAAATTGATTGCTTGGATGTTCGATCTTAGGTTGGGGGTAACGCTTGAAGTCGTTGGGTTCACAACGAACAAATTGTTAATTGGAGCTCGTTTCGTGAATTTGAGTTGTTGGCAAACGTGGGATTCAATCAAGGGGTTAGAATAACGCTAAGGTAAGGGATTTCCTACTGGACTCACCTATAGCTTTGAGATGTGTTGGGCTGCATAATTATATTGGAATTGAGTAGAAATAATGGATATGCTACATGTGTTTATCTGTGGATTGAATGTTTAGTTGAGATTTTATTTCGACGAGAATATATATATTTTTGTATGGATTTATGTGGTGACTGACTGGCTATGTAAACATGCACATGTGGTTGTTGAATGACTGAAAACAGTAAATGTATTTTTATAGGGGATGGGTTAAGACTGAAGGATGGTTGTTTAGGCGGAGTGTAGGATACACTGTCGTGGTTGCGTTCTTATGACGAAGGGGACTAACTAGTCATGCCCCTTGTGTTTGAAGGAGAATATTATAAGTTTTAGTTCGTTGACCGATAGACTGATATGTTTTGACTGGCCTTAGGTTAAAAAAAATTGGAAAATGAATGGTTGTTGGAGGTTAGGTGGAAAGTACGTGATGAGGACGTTTGACTGGGTTGTAAATGACTGTTAAGATGTATAGGATGGACTGAGGGGATAAATTATTAGTTTCCTAGTGGATAGTTACCCTGCGGGTGTCCTTCGGGATCATCCCCTTTATGTGTATCCTTCGGGAGCACTAGACTGATATGTGCATCCTTCGGGAGCACTAGACTGTGACTGTGCAGGGTACACCATAGGATGCTAATAATTTATTGTTCCTCTAACGAGACCAGTAGTGGGTCCCTTACTGAGTATATTAATACTCACCCCTTTTATGTTTAACTTTTCAGGCAAAGGTAACACAAAAGGCAGACCGACAAGGGACAAGAAGGACTCGTGAATTTGCCATAGGGGTCTGTCTTTAAACTGCTTCCGCTGACGGTTTGAAAATATTTTGATTTAACTAAGTCTAAAATAGTTAAATTTTTTTTTTTGTAAACAGCACATTGTAAATTTTGTATTTTGGAAATAGGGCCCGATTAAATTTTCCTTCGTTTTCTTACGGTTTCAACTGAATATTCTTATGTCTTTTGTCAACAAACGGTTTTGTGTCAAATTGACGACTTAGACGGTCAGTCCGAAAAGTCCGGGTCGTCACAATGAGTGTTCCCTTAAATGATGTCTCTGGGACTTGAACAAATTGTCCTACCCTCTCTCTAGCATGAGAGGGGTTTTTGTTTATTGGTTGGACCATAAATATATTGTTCATTAGAGAAGCACTGGTATTTAAGGACTAGAGGTAACCTAAGGGTAAAACGGTAATTTGACACAGTTGGTGTTGCGAACACTCGTGAATGACTAACTTACTGTTATTGGTCTATATCCATGGACACAAAAATATATCTACAGTGAGAAGAGTTCAGCTGTGAGTCTTTAGTGGAGTGTACACACAGTTAACAAATATTGATTAATGGGGTTAATGAGTTTAGCCAATTAATTTCATATCGTTGTAGTTTTTGATTTGTAGGTTCATTAGATCCCCTTCCTAGCTCGTAAAGGGTAATGAGATTTATTTATATTGATTGTAATTTGAAATGATCAAATTTACTTTAGGAATTAGTATAATGTATGGTGATACATTATACTATAAAGTTTATATGTTAATCAAACTTTATTGTATAAATTTAATTTTCGACATGATTCACAATTAATTTATGAGATAAAATATTTGAATGAGTTCAAATATTTATGTGAATTGGATTCATATTAAAATTATTGGTTATGAGAGAATTTATATTTGAATGTGATTCAAATTTAACTTAAGTTAAATATAAGATATTTAATTTAGTTATTAATTAATTGGAGAATTAATTAATAGTTTAGTTTAATATTAGGGACATTTTTAAAAATAGCAAAATAAATTAAAATATTTACAAGATATAACAAAATTTGAGATTCTATCAATGATAGTCACTGATAGATTTCTGTCATTGATAACTGTAGCATATCAATGACTATCAGTGACAGAATTTAAAAATTTTGTTATAGGTTATAAATATTTTATAAAATTTGCTATTTTTGAAAAATTTCCTTACTATTATTTAATTAAATTTGATTCAATTAAATTAATATAAAACTATAAGATATTAGAGAGATATTCATTAAATAAGATTTAAATGAAATATTGATTAAATCTAATTTAGTTCATTGTTAACTAATTGGTTAATGGTTAATTAATTAGTTCATTTGAAATATTTATTAATTTAATATTTTTTAAATTAATAAAATCTCATTATTCTCTCCTACTCCTTTTCCTACTCCATGAAGGAAAGAGAGTTACAAATATATATAAGAAAAACAGTTTTTCTTAACCAAAATAGAACTAATGATTTTGCTTTTATGCAAAATAGTTTCTCTTTAAAACTTTTTTATTCCAATTGGTTCTCACAAACCAATCTCATCCTAGAGGATAGGATGATCTCCGACAGGTGGTGTCCCCAATTCTGTGGATTGTAGATTCAGAGACGTCAACAAGAGTAAGTTCTGTGTATCTTTTAATTTAAAAGCATTCTTAGGATTTTATTTAGAATTTTAATTCTAAATATTGCCAATGTACTAATATTTTAGGATTTCTAAATTAAATTGAAGAATGGTTCTGTAAAATCTTCCGCTGTCCAAGGCTTTTATCTCTTTAGCAGCCGATATGATCATCATCTTCTTCATCTTCCTTGTGTTGTGGTAACGTGTAGAAATGACTGTTATTATAGTCCTTTTTGTTAGAATAAGGTGGTTAAAACGTCTAAGGGATGCTCAAAACTAAGAACTTATGTTGTCAAAGCATAAATACTTAGCAATAAGACTTACATAAATGTCGTTCCTATTTTACGCGATTATCATGTTGAAATTCAGGACAGGTGGGAAAAAGTAAAAAGGAGCAATCCACACACGACATCTCGCCCAAAGACAATGTGATGGATCGTGCCTGGAGCTTAACAACTCTAGACGATGAATCTAAATATCACACGAGGAAAGCTCACAAGAAGACAAGAATGGTAGTTGGAGTGATGTGAATTCACAGGGGCAAATGACAACGCTGACACACTTAGAGGAATAGAGTTTTCCCGCCAAAAAGCAGTCTATACAAGCACTTCATCCCCATCGAGAGAAGGAGGCCCGAATAGGCCCAAAGAGAGAGACTCAGAATGGTCGAAGAAAAATCATAGAGAAAAAGAGAGTTGGAACAAGCTACCTGGAGAATGTGTAGTCGTGATAAAAGAAAAGATCAGTTGTTGGTGAACTCTTAACTTGTAGTAATGTTTTTCATTCTTCTATCCCTCCATTCTTTATTTCATTGTAATGTATGTATTGTTCATATTGTACAGTGACCGAAGGCCTATATTCTTTACACATAGATTGCATGTTTATACCTTTTCAATCCATCGTTTCTTAACTTCTCATTAGTCTTCGTGATATTAAATGGGATAAAAAAATTGCAAAAAAAAAAAAAGAAGAGAAGATTGAAAAAAATTAGGTTGAAGAAAAAAGTTGGGACAAAATAGTTAAAAAAAAAAAAAAGAGTTCATTAAAAAAAGAAAGACAGAAAGAATGTAAATGTAAGAAAACAATTTTTAATGTATAAAAAAAGGAAAACTAAAAAAATGAAAAAAAAAAATTATTATAGAAAAAAGTAGAAGAATTTTAAAAAAACAAAAAAAAAAAACTTTTTAAAAAAAGAGTAACAAAAGAAAAAAGGAAATAAAAATTTAATTAAAAAAAGAAAAGAAAAGGAAAAAAAAAGAAGTAAAGAAATTTTTAGAAAAAAAAAAGGAGAAAAGGACCTAAAAAAATGTGTGCAGGTGGCTACCCATCCTTTACACGTGTATTTAGATAGGCATTAAAAAAAAGTGGGACTCTTCCCCTTCCACAGTTCCACACTCAGTTTCAAAACCACAGAGAGGGAAGAAAATCCATTGAAGTTCCTTTTTTGAATAGATTTTGGAGTTCAGGATCAAGGCCGAGGCTGGTTGTTGGTCGAATTTATCAAGACCCGCATCGGTAGAACGGAGTTCAGTGACGGCTCCAACCATTTTGATCCATGCTCACCAAAAAAAAAAAAACAACACTTTCAACAAGGACGCCGACTCCAACTCCAAATGGATTTCTTCTATTATTTTCACCATTCTCCCAAATCCATGAAAAAATTGATGAAGCAAGTCGACCTCTGGCCATTTTATGTTCTCCCAAATATGAAAAAAAAAACAAAAAAAAAGAGTTTGAGGAAATGAGAATTCTAAGTTGCTGTTAATTTTGTTTTAAACATTCTTTCTTATTTCTAAAGGACAAAAGGGAGCAAATCAAATCTCCAAGCTTCGCAACAAACTTGGAGTTGAGATTGAGTAAGTAGTAAAGATTGAATTGAGAGTTGATTGAGGAGTTCAATTAATTCCTAATCAAACTGTACTCCTTTTCTTTATTCCAAAATAAATAAATAAAATAAAATAACTATATTTCTTTTAAAAAAATATTCTCCTAATTAAATAAAAAAAACTATTGAAAATTTTTTAAATTTTATTCCAAATCATAATCCATTCCAAATAAAAAAAAATGGTAATTTGTCAATTTTCTCAATTTTAAGTCTCAATTCTCCCATTAAATTTATTTTAAAAAATTCAATTTCATTTTTTTTAAAATTTTGGTCATATTCAAAATGATTTTTTTTGACAAAAAATTGTGAATAAAATGCAAAATTCACCAAACTTCATTCTATCAAAATTATGTCCAAATACATAGTGTGATTAAATTGACATATTAACTAGAATCCAAGTCAAGAACAAATCACTTGTATTTTTTGTTTCAGCTTATCATTTTCAAGATTCACCCATCCATACATGTGCATGAATCTAAAAAATGGGCATTTACTAAGCAAGAAATTTCGACCAATTAAATTTTGCTACATCAACACAGCAAACATTCTGATAATTATAGGTTGATTGGGTTTGGGTAATTAAAAAATTTATCATACCCAACCCAATTCAGGCCCTAGGTATAAAAATTGGGCCAAAAAGGACAATGAGCCCAAGCTCAAGCCCAACAAACAAATGAGCCCAAGTCCAAGCCTGCTAAGCAAATGAGCCCAAGCTCAAGCCCAACAAGCAAATGGGCTCAAGCCCAAGCTCACTTGAAGCCCATGGAAATTCTCTATAAATAGAGACATTCCCATTCATTTTGAAAATCTTTGGTTGAAGGAAGAACTAAAGCTATGAAGAATTGAAGTTTCAAACTTTTAAAAACTCTTAAGACGTGCAAGTTCTTATCAACCTCGAGATTATCATCTTCTGAAAGATTGAAGACTTGAAAGATTAAACTTTCCTTGAATTCCATAAAATTGAAGCTCAAATAGACTTGCAAACACAACTTCTTGAAGATCGAAGATCAAAAAGTTCTAAGTCTTAATTTGTATTTGAGAGAAAGCATCAAAGGAGTAAATTATATTAGAGATTGTATCCATTACACCATATAAATTAATATATAAAGTTCAATTCCACGAATTACATTTCTTTAGAAATCTCGTGTGAACAACCTTATTAATTAGTGATTGATCTGTGCTATGAGTGAGTAGTGACACTGTGCTTCCTTGATGTGTTTGTGTGGTTGTGTTTGTAATGTGGCCTAATCTATTGCACGATGCTGGACAAAATCCCAGGAAAATCGAGTGAGACTGGCAAGAGTGAATCCCAGGTCTAAGCGAGGGGTGAATTCCTAGGTCAGGAAGAGTTGTGATGAGATTCTGAGGCTAGAGGTTGGTGAAAGTCCCAAGAAAACTCACATGATGCTGGTTGAGAATAACTCCCAAATTTTAGCAAAGGGAAGAATCCAGTTCTTAGAGCCAAGTTTGTTGTGAGATGATTCCAGCGTATGGCGACGCTCGCTATGGAAAGCCTCAAAAGTATGATGATGAGACGCTGATAGAGTGTAACTCTCAGGTGTAAGAATGTGAATGTGGTGAGACATTATTGGTATTCCAGGTAACTCGCTTGACACTAGCGAGAGCGAATCCTAGGTCTAAGTGAGGGAAGATTTCCAGGTCTCAGAATAAGCTTGTTGCAATATGAATTCAATGTATGGCTTTGTAGTGCTTGCTGTGTGGTTGTTGAACTGTTGTGGTTACATGTTGTGTGTTAACTATTCATTACAATGAACCTATTATGTTATAGCTTGATGTTTATTGATTTGTAGATTCTATGTAATTTTCCAAAAGGTTTTCTTAAAACTCGTCACTCACTAAGTTCGTTTGACTTACGTTTAAGTGTTTTCCCTTCCCAGGTTGCCAAGCGTTGAGGCCATGTAAAGGTTGGTTCTGAGGGGGTGTAGCCAAGTTAAGGAAAGAAGACAAAGTATTTCTATAGTCTTACATGGCATGCTAGCGATGGCATTTCATCATGATTTCAAGGAGTCAATTGGTAAGGTTGTCGCTCCTTAACGACCAAACCTCAAGTATGTAGGGAGAGAGGCGTAGGAATGTTGAGAATTTGAGACAGAGAAAGGAAGCCCTGAAGATTGTCTTCTAGCTCGAGGCGATGGTGTGAATGAGGCAAGGAAGAGAAAGAGAAACTTTACACCTCTAAACACTATCCTCGGAGGAGTAATTGAAGCGGCAGACGAGGGAAAGGGACAACAGTTAAAGTGGATAATGAATATCAGTGCCAAGAGAGTTCTGCCAAGTCTTATCCATTACGGCACAAAAGGATGCAACTTGGTGGAAAGAAGGACATGAGAAGACTAGAGTTGGTTTATTTTATGTAATACAAGTGTAATTTGTAATTCATACTTCTGAAAGCATTAAGTTAATAAAGAAAAAGAGCTTAAGTTATTCCATTGTGATAATTGTTCTTGTGTTGTTTTCGCTGTAAATGAGGTGCATGTCTCTAAGGCTTAAGTGGAAGAGCTTCGCGTAGAGATGAGAGAAAGAGTTTTTTCGCTTACTAGGCATTTAACGTGTTATCTCGCAGGAGGTAGGTGTTGAATGTCCTAGGCAGCCCACCCTCCATTTGGTCGCACGGTGTGACATTTGGGGCTGGGCATGAGACAAGTCCATAAAGTCCACCAAACAACTTTATAAATAGAGAAGTTCTCCTCATTTATGGGGGTTCAAAATTTTTTACTCCAGAGAGCCTAGAGAGAATTCTCCCAACAACAAGAAGACCAGTAGTCCCTGAAAACTGATTTGCTTCTTGAAGCTTAAGTTCTTTGAACATACAAATATTCTTCCAAGACTCAAACTTCAAGAACATACTTCAAAAGAGAATCAGAGGATCAAGTACTAGAGATCAAAGCATATCACATTAAATCAACACAAACACAAGTTTAACTCCATGAAACACGTTTCTCTGCAAATCTTGTGCCAATTGACCTAAACTCGATGCGACTAAACTTAAATGTCCTAGTAATTGAGTTATATGAAGAGGACAACACGACTGAGATAGATAGCCCGCATAACTTGAAGAAGCAGTTGATTGTTTATGACCCACTCATCAAAGAAAAACAACATGCCTTTAATGAAGCAGGTGAGACAAGTTCAACGAGAAGGGCACCTCCTAAATATGAAGCTCATGCCGATAATAAAAGGGATCTTTGCGATTTCATCAAAACCAAAATCATGCAGCCCATGGATGAGAATTTTTAAGAAGTACTTAAGTGGCAAAGCTTGATCTATGAGAATCATCACGACATGCTACTCAAGATCCTCAGGCTCTTCAAGGAAAATGTGGCAATGTAAGAACAAATCGCTGAACACAATGCCACAATATCCCAAGTTTCTTCCATGGTTACACAACTATCTTCGCAATATCCAATTTCACCAATCTGGTAATCGCACACTCTGAGCAATCACGACATATGGTGAAAAGGTATGACATGTTATTTTCAGCTCAAATGAAATACACTTATGCAGTTTTCGTACAGCGTGTCCCTCAACCAGTCATCCCACCTAGCTTGGTAGCACCTTTCCCATCCATTCATACAGCTCCTGGGAAACCTAAATCGCTCAAGGAAGATTAAATTTAGGGGTGTTATCTCCAATTTTAAAAGGTTTGCTTTGACTTTCTTTAGTTCTTTTGTATCTCGCATTGGACTGGTTGTGTGTGTGGACTTATTAGTTTTGCATTTGTATAGTGCAATCGCAGTACGCCACGAAGCAAGTTCATCGCATGTAAGATGCTCACCATATCTTTCTGTATTGCGTGCTTAATTCTATGTGATAAGTGATCATAGCATTCGAAATGCTCACTATGTACCTCTTCATCGCGTAATAGCTAAGTCTTCATTGAGTACAAGTTTTCATATTGCTTGTCCAATTGCAAGCGAAACAGTAGGTTTACTTGGGTGATCCAAGGTCGAACACAAAAAATTGTTTCAAGACATTAGTTCTAGGGACTACTTGTCGGTTAGGCGTTATGACAACTAAGTTAAAAGAATATATATAAAAAGAACTAAAACTACTTACTTATCTAGAGACTCATACACAGAAGAATAAGTTATGGCAAATGGAAGATTGAGCAAACTGACTTGCGTAAGAAAGGCGACGAAGGAAGGTCTCATGCTATCAGGCGAATAAGCTATATGACCACCTTGATGTGATATAACTCACCAAGCTATCTTATGATTAAGGCATGCTCCTCTTAGAGTCATTAAATGTCACACTTGGTCTCCTTTCGAGATCTAAATGATTAAGACAGCCTAAGTGGTTTATATATAGAAATACTTATTTATTCTACTTAGAAAGCTTCACGTTTAACGACAACGACCTCTTGATGTCCATAGTCCACACTTGTTTGTCTTTCGAGATAGAAATGATGGAAGTCATCTCTCAAGGTTGAGAAAACTTTTCCTTAAGTGTGTTAGCCACATCTTTGCTACTCACCCTCTTGAGTAGTTGACGATATACACTGGCCAAGTGTAGAATGTAGCTCAGCTAACACACTAAGGGGTATAAATAAATATTACTTATCACGAACAAATCATAAATCTAAACTACAAATAACACAAAGACAGATGAACAGTAGAGGCATGGATGGATTGAAAAGTGTATAAAAATACATTGTATTAAAGAATGAAGGTCTTCGGTCATTATAGAGTATAACTAAATACAATGTAAGGAGGAGGAAAGTGAAATACAAGTTAGGGGGGGATGGGGGATGAACTCTTCTCCTCTCAAATTATAAGCTTTCGCATTACAATATGGTCAAAGAAGATGAATGAGTGTTGTTCACAAGGTGGTGAGGCTAATCCTTGCACCAACTCTCTAGGTTTTGGTCCATTAAGACCTTCACTTGCTGATGCATGCCCCCTTCTCTTGGTGGGGGTGAAGTACTTTTATAGGCAACTTTAGGCAGTAAACTTCTATTCCTCTTAGATTGTCAGTGCCAACTTTGCTCCTATGAGATCACATCACTCCAACTACCATTGTTGTCCTCTAGTGAGCCTTCCTACATTTGGAGATGTTAATCACACGATGAGTTCCCATCGTGTAGCCCTTGCATGAGATGTTTCCTACGATTCACTAGTTTCTTCCTTTGTTCAATATACTGCGTTTAGGCATGATACTTATGTAAGATGTATTTCTAAATACTTATGTATTTACAACATAAGTTACACGTTCTGATCATCTTCTTATGCATTTTGACCTCATTATTCTAATAAAAGAGGTTATAATAACATGTATTTCTACACGTTATCATGCATATCCATGTCGCTAATCAAGTTTTTATACATCCATGTTTCTCTTCTCTAACACCTAATACTTTTCTTGACACTTGTTTCATTTTTGCTTTCTTCGCGTGTTTTCTTTTGTTCCTCGCAAGGATAACCTTCATAATGAACCTTATGCTGACTTTAATTTAACTTGTACTTAGAAATGACACTTTCCTTGACGAAATGAACTTAGTACGTATTTATGATAATCTCTAGGCGAGCAAGCTTTACCTCAAATCTCATTTGTAAGATTTTTCTACGCTAAATCTTATCATTCATTTTTAGCAATGAGGACATTGCCACATTCTAAATTTGGGGATATGTGAGGTTCGAGCTAAAGCTTTTGAAACTTTGGAAATAAGCCAAAAATGTGAATTTTTTTTTTTAAAAAAAGTCTTCCATTCTTTTATTCAATTGAAATAACAACTCCAATGTTGCCTCCTCTCACCAAAAATAAGAAGCAAAGCTTCAAATATATATATGTGAGAGTGAGTAATAAGTGGCGATAAGAGTTATAGTTGAAGAGAGGAATAGACTGATAGAGCACTTATGATTTCCCACTCAATACCAAGTATTAAGCCAATAAATAAAAAAGTTTTATTTGCCAAAAAGGATTCAAAACTCTTCGAAAATTTTACCCATTTCTAAAAATTGAAAATAAGATTTTTCTAGGAAATAAACAAGGATATTTTGAGTATTAAACTTGTCGTGTTCAAAATCTAGATATATTTTCAAGTTAAAAGTAGGAGAGGAAATAATGAAATTCTGAGATGTGAGATGAAAAAAAAAGTGTTCTAAGAGGTTTAGTATTGTGTACAAAAGAAATCATTCTTAGAATCTTGAGATGATGCTTGAGGACAAGCATTACTTTAAATTTGAGGATGTAATAACTTGTAGAAATACAAGTTATTATACCATTTTATGTAAAATAATGAAGTCTTATCGCATTAGTTTAGAAGAAAACAGAGGAAAAAGTATATAATTTGACTAACTTGTATATCACATCTTACAAAAGAACCTCATCCCTGTTTTATCGCGCTTTTAGTGTTTTACTACAGGAAATAAGCAAAAGTAGAGTTTGGCGATAAGAAGGTCATGCGAGAAGACACGTACAACCACCACAACAACAAGCAATCGAGCTAGGCGAAATGATGCCTTAGCAAATAAATTAAGGTGGCATGCACGTATAGAAAAAAAGGACGAAATGACGTCTGGGTAACACTGATACATCTTTACAAGCAAGCATGGGTTGTCTTGTCACATCAGTCCTTGCATACAAATAGAGGTCTCTACTTCAGAACTGAGTGTGTAAATTGGTTGGAGAGCAAGTTCATATCCTCCAAATAGCAATAGATAAACTTCTCCAGCAAGACAGAATCATAGGGGAAGAACTGGAACAAGAACAAGGTCCACGACAACGTCTGCAACCCCATTAGGGACTTCTCGCCCCTTTACAAGAGGAAAAATCAGCTTACTCATTCGATTGGGAATGAAATTCCGCTTTCCTTCATGGAGTGGGTCGAGTCCTTTTAGTCGATCCCGAAACCTCACCTTCGAGCTACTCTTTCTCTCCTTACTTCAAGAGAAACCTTATTTGCAGTCCTATACATTTTTCTCTGACCTTGAGTACTGTGAATCTGACAAAACGTCTTCGGGTAATGGCCTGCCCAGGCCTCGCTGCCAATTCTTTGCTTACCTCTGAGACAGATGCCTCCGCCTGAGAATACATGATTTCTCTTATGTATCTCCCTCTTTTGATTTTATGCATCTTAAGCGCACCCTATTGATTCAAAGAAAATGAGAAAGAGCTAGGGCAGTTAGTTCCGATTGTACTTCCCGTCTACAAGGACTTTGAAGGTAATGCCTATTCAACTTCCTACTTTCATCCGTCTAGATCCCCATATTCATTTAGAAGTCATCGACCTCCTTGATTTTAGCCTCAAATTCTTTGAGCGTCCGAACCCCGTAGTTAGGAGTTATTCCACTAAAAAAAAGAGTCATGATCCCCCACGGTGGGTAGTCCGACAATATTCTTTGTGCCTTGCACTCCTTAATAGAAAGCCGAGTACATCATCGCAATATGGGCCTTATCCATAGATCTTTGCACCTCCGTAATTCTGGTATTCACCGACGCAATATTCTTTGCACCTCAAATTTTTTCGCAATATTCTATAATATTTTCAGTGGAAGGAAATATCAATTTCATGGCCCACGGAGCGGTGCAAAGAATATTACGTCGAGGAGGCTCCATAAGACAGGGATATTGTTGGAAGGCGCAAAGAATATATAGAGGAGTGAAAAAATTGATCGAAGAAGAAGGAAAGCCATAAAAAAAGTGAAGACGAGACCGAAGAGGGGAGGGGAGAAGTCCCAACAAGGTAGCCGTAGGGAAACCTGTGGCTGGATTGAATCCAGAGCGTCCAGCAAGAACATCCATAAAGGGGAGTGGAGCGGATTATGGCCGCTCGATAGAAGTTTTAGTGGAATGAATGAGTTTTCGAAGCAGTTGGGAGTGCTTTGAAGAAGATCAAGCCTAGTGGTTTATGTTCCATAAATCAGTCCGACTATCGATAGAGGATGAAAACATCTCGAAAGCCCACGGAGCGGTGAAAAGACCATTCTTTCTCCTGAAATTTGCTAATAACGTAATTCATGAAAGAGCGATCCGCCTGAACAACTTACACCATTTCTTGAGTGAGACCTAAAATGGACGCGCAAAAAGAAAGGTGAAAAGAATATTGACCTTACATCCTTTCTCCCTCCCTCCCTCGAGTTTTAGGTGAAAGCTTAGAACAAAAAGAGAGAAAGCTCCCCCATTTTCCCATTCTTCCCTCCCCGGAACAAGCAAAAAGCAGAGCCAAGGAACGCAAGACATCACAGTCTAAGGCTTGAGGCATTTCTTTGTATCCCACTTTCTCTTTATATTGTATTGCTACACAAAATGTACTCTATGGTCAAGAGGCCTAAAGTTTTATCTATAGTAGCACTACATTTCTTCCATTCTCCCATTTCTCTTCTATTATCTTTACCTACGATGTTTAGTTAGATTTTAAGGAATAATATGTGCCTTTAATACTATAGAGAATCAGGGTGTATGTTGTATAAATATTGTTTAGTTAAATACGGATATCAAAGCATTGTATATTCAAAAGAAGAAGCACTAGTGTTGATTGCTTGCACCTGACAAGTGAAGGCATATAGTTAACTAAACAACGGTAGGGAGGTGATCACAATTCTATCTCACTGTAGTATTCATCCTTTACATTCGTTACAGAAATGTTAACGTTTGTGGTGGAAGCATCAAAAGGCTACTAACCTTAATTAAGGATAAATTGCTTATATGTAGACAAGTTGATTAGATGCAAATCATAGTTTAACTTCAAGTATTTGGGTCCCGAGAGGTGAGCAATTATGACGAAGGCACCGAGAGGTTGCTCGTCTTAATTTTGAAGTTAAGAAATGCTTTGCGTCAACTTGAATTATTAAACCACATTTCAATAAGTTAACTAGACTTTCCTTCATCCCAAGTCTGAAATGGAGTTCATTTTCCACTTCACCATATCACCATGCTCACCTTGCAGCACCAAAGGCACCAAAGTGCAAATATTTAGGATTACTTAACTGTGTATATTCCTTTACTGTATTGAGTAGACCGTACAAGGTTAGCTATTTGCTATGTTCATTAGGAATATTAATTAACTATGCGACCTTAGCCCTTACCAGGAAACCTATCGTTTCGCTTACACTTGGGCAAGCAATATGAAAACTTGTACTACATGCATATCCTTGGAAGTTTCAACATATGAATATGAATGTACCTTTTATTGCATAACCATATTCATTATCCTGATAGTTGTTCAAATAGAGCTTAATATGCCATATCTACGAGTTAAAGAATATGCAAACAAACAAAAACAAAGAAAACACGAGTCAATAGTCAACGATGTTATAACTTAAAAGTGACTATTTCATAGTTTCAGTCTTATGTAAACTCTTTACATAAGATGCCCTCACTTCCATATCTCTACATAGACGATTCAGGATCACATCGTTTGTACTAACTACAAAGCGAGTCCCATCCATAGTGTCCCCAAAATAAGGCGCTCAACCTTATTCATACACTAAACCATTTGGGCTATATACTCAAACTTTATCCATATCTATATCTCTACATAAAGTTAAGTTTACACTAAATAGCCTCGAGACCGTAGTTTATTGGATTCGAGATTATAGTATTCTATTTTCATTAATAAACCTTCAATAACTACTTTATTAAATATAATATAATTTAACTATAAAACTACGAGTTTTATGACATAAATTTCAACAAGTTGTTGTGCACATAAATAAAATGTATGCTTAATAAGAATATGGATGACCAAAATTAAATAGTATTCCCACTTGTTCCCATAACTAGATCTTCCAATGTCGAGTTACATTTTCTCTCTATCTTTACTTTTCGTATATTGGTTTTCACACTTTATCCCTATGTCACACACAAATCCCTGTTCACGTAGCTATAACTAGAAAATTAATTTGACGAAATAGTATTGGCGGTTTCCTATAGATCAACTTGCCACTATTACTAGTTGTACAATTTGGTACTATAAATTGTGTTTGATTGGTTCTTTTGGAAATAAAATGTCACCGAAAAGGAAAACTTATCAATTTACCAAAACAATTATTAAATTCAATAAAAATAAAATTCTCAATAAATTGAGTCCTTCCAAATTATAGAGTAGTTAGTTCCCAATGTCTAGTGTTTTGAAAATACAAAAAATAAATTGTAAATAATATAGCATTTGATAAAATATTTATCCTTTTTTGAAAAATCTGTATAAATTTTTTGTTGTTGTTGTATCTTAATAACCATAGCTAGCAAAAAGAAAAAAAGAAAATAAAAAAAGATAGCAAACGATTAGATTAAATTAACAAAATTAACCAATAAGGAAAAAAAAACATTTCATAGGCCATTTAGAATCCGTTTACGTGTGGCTGCTGAGCTGGCACGAGGGTTGGACGATAAATTTTCGTTTTCTAATCGACCGAAAAAAAAAAAAGAAAGGATTTTAATTAATAAATTTTTTTTGAAAATTCTGAACCCTAAGGACGGGGAAGATGTGATTTTGGTGGAGCAAAGGGTTGATGAAGAAACTCAGTCTCCAACAGTTTTTGAAGCTGCTTTTTCCTCTCTTAATCCAATGGAGATTCACTTCCACTAGTGTGTTCCTTCGTATCACTACTTTCAAGTTTCAGAAACTTCTTCCTTGAATTTCCGGAGTAGCTTTCGGCTTATTATTATTATTTTTTTCTTTTCCTTTTTTGCTTGAAATGGTGAGTTCTTTTCGCTTCATTGTAGTTTGAACTTTATTTCCATGCTGGGTTCGTTCCTCTGATTCGATTTCTTGTTTTTTATTAGTCGGGTCGGGTTGATGGAGGAAGGGATCGTTATCGAAAAGATTATACGTCGAGATTTGACGAGAAGCCACAGTCTGGCCATAGCAATAGCAGCAATCCTCCCTCGAGACATCTTTGGGTTGGAAATTTGGCTCATGTTGTAGTTGAGCGTGATCTTAGCCGCTACTTTTCACAGTTTGGAGAGCTTGACAGTATTGCTTTCCAGCCCAGTAGGAGCTATGCTTTCGTCAATTTCAAAAGGGATGAAGATGCAATGGCTGCCATGAGAGAGCTTCAAGGTTTTTCTCTTGGAGGGAATCCCATTAAAATTGAGTTTACCAAGGCGGTTAGTCTTGCCCCAACTTATATAATCTATCTGTTACTTCAAATTCTTTTTTATGTTTCCTTATTGTATATCTTTGATAAATATATAACTATTTGTTGGAAAACTTCAGTATGAGAAATTATGACATGACACCACTTCAACTTGTGTACCTCGTTACTAATCCAAATGCTCTCTCTCATAACTCCATTCAAGACATTGCTGACCTCCACTCAATTTCTTGGCTCTAACTCTAAGCCACCCCCAAACTCACTGAACTACGTGACTTTGATCACTTCTCCAGAGTATCATTGTAACAAAATTCTAATTTTGTATATAGTCTCAATGTGTTCTTAATCTCAACTGGCATTACCTAAAATGTTAAAGCTTTAACTGCTCGGTGTCATAAGCAATACCTTCCACTTCGTTTGCCTTGACAGTTTCTCTTGAGTTGATTACATACAAGATCTATGGATCTCAGTTGACCCATAAGGATGATGACAACAAAGCAAGTGGCATTACATTCTTCAATCAAAACGACTAAACACTCAACAAACTCACAAACATGCTTAATTTAACACCCCCAGGCAACAAAAGAAATGGCTAGGCCAAGGAATAGCTTCATTTGTGTAAAAGATAGAAACTTATATTTTGTGATTTCAATAGCATGGACTGTGACAGCTTACAAACGTGCAAGAATCAAGGAGCAGTTTGAGTTATATTTGCTACAAAAGATAGACATACATTGTAGTTGAGCAGTCCTTTGATCTTGCACATTCTTTTAGTCATCTTTGATTCTTTGATCAAATCATCCCTCTTATCACACTCTTAAGAGTTTAGACATGCTTCACAGGTGCAAATTGAAATAACAAATTCAATGCCTTCTCAATCTAGAACAATAAAGCATTGTAACTTACATGCTATTTCCTAATATTGACAGCAAGCGATTCACTGAAGAAATCTCAAGAATATAATGATATTGTAATTTAAGGAAGCTTTTTGCAGTTTCAGAAACAAGTCTTTCAGAATCCAATGTAAACAGTTATTAATTGTTATAAATTAGTGTCTAAGGAAAAAAAATGTATACTTTTTATGTTCTCTCACATCAAATCAGCACAAGCATCTCTTTGACCAACTGTTTAGACATAACCTAATCCGATTTCTAAGGTTGTACTGCAGTGTTCCATAGTGTATTGTTGAACTGTGTACCTTTGCCTCGGGCATGTTTATACCTATTAAATGGTAGAAATGTGAGCCATCTGGAAGATTGGAGTTTGTTCCTGAAGATTTTTTTTTCTGAAAAAGGTTCAGATATTCCTAGTTTGTAGCAGTAAAGATCTTCGTGATATACCAACCATTAGACAAGCAGATATCAAAATTTCTAATTAAACTTTAGAGTATCAGGTTCAAACCCCATTATTATGAAAGCCCCTACGTTTTTTTGCCTACGAATGACTGAATTTATTAGTATCACTCAGAGAGAAGATGTCCATGGATAAAAGGAAGATCTGGGCCAATTTACAAGTGTCACATAGTCCCCAAATTTCCTGCACTGTACTTATTTTATCTAATGAAAAGGGAAATACTGGGAAAATATAATTATCTAAATTCTTTAATGAACAAAATCATCAATTGTATTGGACTTCTTTACACAACCTTTACCTTTTAAGGGGACATCTTTAGCTTTGAATATCCCTTCCATCATCATATAAGAGTATATTCGGAAGCCAAAATAATTTTGACATCTAAGCTAATCACCATTATGCATACAGTTGTTCTGAACAGAACCACACATCAAGAGTTTGTCATAGAACTACTGAATTCAACATCATATAAGCAGAATCCAGCACATTAATATATTGATTCATTATACTGCTCTTTTGTTTTGAACATACCAACACATAAAGAGTTTGTCATAGAACTACTGAATTCAACATCATGTAAGAATCCAGCACATTAGTATATTATTATTCATTATACTGCTGTATTGTTTTTCTTCTAATGCATCTTTAGGTTTTAGTGTAGCAAATAACAATATGTAAACGTGTTTTAGCATGGGAAGAATGATGATGTTACTGTAGAAAATTTGAGATTATTGTAAAACCTTACTTTTTCTGCTGGTGGATAACGTCCATAATTTGCAGCTTCTCATCATCCAATGGAAGTCCTAGACTGAATCAGATGTTTGCAATTTGACATGACCATTCAATGTAACATAACGCCTCAAAAGCTCACAAGACATAGTTCAATTGACTTTTTTGTGCCGTGTTTTTTTATCTGAAGTAATCAAATATCTACTAATATATGGATACTTCCACATTCAAAGAACACTCAAAGTCTAACAAGAAACAAAGGGTGTCTTTTCAATTTTTTTGATCATATTTCTCTTTCCATGTTGATACTCTTCAAAGAGTGTTGAGAATTCTGAGGAAATTCTCAGAAACATGTTGAAAAACTGGGTACATTTATTTTCACCGTTCATCTTATCTTGAAACACAACGAAATTCTGATATAGGAGAGATACATTTTATATGTTGCTTAGACCTTCCAATGAAGCAGAAGTGTGTATATTGTGCTCAACACAATACCTAAGTTGTATGAGTTCAGAAGAGGATTGTTTGGCAGCATACCTGAGCTGTATTAGATCAATTCTACATATGAGAATGAATGAAAGAACATAAGAAATATGTGACTTCTCTTGATCAGAAGCACTTCTTTTTAATTAAACTTCAAAACATGTTACTGTGATCTGTAGTAAAAAAACATGGTAAACTCTTGTATATATAGAAAAAAATGTATAAAGGAATGCAAAGAAAACTTTCTAGTTAAGTCCTAAACAATGCATATTTACTGCCTTTTAGTTTGTAGCATTTAGGTGCAATGTAAACACTTCATGGAGGCTGGATTCGTAGTGCTAAGCTAAGCATGACCTTCGATGAAGTATGGAGTGAGACAAAAAGGATATATATAATGTTCTCATCTTATTCTAACTATAAAAACACAGCAGTCTTATTGCTCAATTAATCAGAAAACTAAAAAAACTCAAGAATGGTAAATGGTCAATGTCATACAATAGATACCTCAGTACACACCAAACCAAAAGTCCTATGGATTATTGTAGGAGGCTTGCATTTTGTGAAAGGAACGGTTCTCTTGTGACTGATTTAGGGAAGTCCAGCACATATAATATTGGTTCTTGCAACAACTGGTGTGGATGTGTGGTGTACTTGATTGAGCGTGAGATCTACATAAAAATTTGTGATAGACCACCTATCATCCTGCAGTACAGTAGAAGAGGGAAGAAAAGTGTGGCACGTGTGAAAGGAGAAAATACGAAAGTTGAAATTAAGTAGAGTGAGTTAGTAAGCCTGGAAATATAGATAGCTTTCTGTTTAGGAGGGAAAGGCAGTTAGTTTGTTTTTCAGAATTCTGTTACATCCTTGAGAGATAGGATAAGGAGAGAAGAGTGCCCTAGTTGATGAACTGATCCTTTCAATTTCTTCATCTACGGTTTACTATATCGTATTGTATGATTTCTTACCTTTAATGATATCTAGAGCAACTTCATTCTTGATCTTCAATTTTGGGCTCCACCATATTGGTATCAGAGCTCACAACCCTAGGAAAGCGATCGAAGATGGTGCAGAAACGTATCGAAGAAAAACTTGAGACATTTGATCAAGAGGTGCTTGGAATTAGAGATGAACTACACAAGCTTCCTGCAATTGAAGAGAATCTGATGGCGTTGGCGAAAAACATAGAACGATTAGGAGTGCAAGCCGAAAAGCAGCAGCATTTCATGTTGCAATTCATGGAAAATACTGCAAAGGAAAATCGGTAATGAGCGAAGGAGTGACAGCATCTGCAACGCGTGATTCTGCATCAACAAAGAAGGTGGGACTTCGTTGATCAAAGAAATCAGAAGTGAAATGAAAGGAAGGAAAATAGAGAGCGATTAAAGCAACAATGACCAAAACAACTTCAAGAAAGTCGAAATGCCAATTTTCAGTGGAATCGATCCCGATTCTTGGCTATTTTGGGCATATCGTTACTTTCAGATACATAAACTCACTGATTCCGAGAAGATGATAGTAGCATCAATAAACTTCGACAGACCAGCACTAGACTGGTATAGATCACAAGAGGAGCGTGAAAAATTCACAGATTGAGTGAATTTGAAGAGGAGACTATTGGTTTGATTCCGATCAGTTAGAGAAGGATCCATTTGCGACCGATTTTTTAAGATCAAACAAGAATCTACGGTGGACGAATATCGAAATCTATTCAATAAATTAGTGGCTCATTTGCCAGATTTGCTGGATAAGGTGGTAGAAGAAACATTCATGAACGGATTACTCCTATGGATAAAGGCGGAAGTTGAATTTTGTGAACTGGTTGGATTAGCACAAATGATGCGATTGACTCAACAAGCAGAAAATCGGGAGATCATACGTGATGAAGCGAATCTCAAGGGATATTCTGGAGGTAAATATCCTTTTTAACCTAATATATCTATGAATGCGAGTGATAATAAAAGTAACACAACTTTTCCAATGAAGACTATTACTTTGAGAGGAGTTACGACCGGAGAAAATCGAAAGGAAGAACCATAAAAAAGGCTTTATGATGCTGAATTTCAAGCAAGAAGAGAGAAAGGCCTATGCTTTTGATGTGATGAGAAATATTCATCCACTCATAAGTGCAAAGCTAAAGAACAGAGAGAGTTGAGAATGTTTGTAGTAAAAGCAAACAACGAGGAAGTGGAGATCATAGAAGAAGATGAGATTGATGAGAAGGAGATGAGTGCAATAGAAGTTACAGAAGGAAATAAACCAATCATAGAGTTATCTATAAACACTATGGTAGGTTTATCCAATCTTGGTACCATGAAGGTTAAAGGAGCGATAAGAGGGAAGGAAGTAGTTGTGCTGATTGATTGTGGTGCCACACACAATTTTATATCTTAAAAATAGTTGCTACTCTACAGTTACCTATGAAAGATACATCACATTATGGGGTAATACTCAGGTTTGGAACAACTATAAAAGGGAAAGGGGTTTGTGAAGTAGTAGAGTTAGAATTAAATGAGTGGAAGGTGACAGAAAACTTCTTACCATTGGAGTTGGAGGGAGTAGATGTTATATTGGGAGTGTAGTGGTTGTACTCTTTGGGAGTCATAGAAGTGGATTGGAGGAATTTAACTATGACATTTATGCACCAAGATAAGAAGGTAAGAGGGGATCCCAGCCTGACCAAGACCAGAGTCTGTCTGAAATATATGATGAAAACATGGGATGAATCTGATCAGGGCTTCCTGATTGAATGTAGAGCATTAGTAGGGGGAATGACTCTAGCTGAACTCTATGGAGTCGAAGAGGATTGACTGTGGAGGAATCAATCCCTGCAGTTTTAGATAAATTCGAAGATGTATTCGATTGGCTCGAGAGACTACCACCAAGAATAGAAATTGAGCACCATATTCATCTCAAGAAGGGTGCAGATCCTGTTAATGTTCGGCCTTACAGATACGCTTAAGGCAAAGATGGAAAGACTGGTGGATGAAATGCTGTCATCTGGAGTGATACGTCCGAGTACCAGCCCATACTCTAGCCCTGTATTACTAGTAAAGAAGAAAGATGGGAGTTAGAGGTTTTGTGTTGTTTATTGAGTGCTAAATAATGTTACAATACTAGACAAATTCCCTATACCGGTGATTGAGGAACTTTTTGATGAGTTAAATGGTGCCTCAATGTTCTCGAAGATTGATTTGAAGTCAAGGTATCACCAAATCCGAATGTGTGCAGATGACGTAGAGAAGACTGCATTTCGGACACACGAGGGTCATTATGAATTTATGGTCATACCCTTCAGACTGACCAATGCACCCTCTACTTTCCAGTCTCTAATGAATACCATATTTCGACCGTACTTAAGAAAATTCGTACTGGTATTCTTTGACGATATACGGATATACAACCAAGATTTGGAAGAACATTTACAACACTATGAACTCGTATTAGAAGTGTTGAGGGAGAATGAGCTTTATGCTAACAAAAAGAAGTGTAGCTTTGCATGAACACGAGTGGAGTACTTGGGGCACATTAGTTATGGCCAAGGGGTTGAGGCATATCCAAAGAAAATTCGAGCTATTAAGAAATGGCCAACACCTACTAATGTTAGAGAAGTCAGGGGATTCTTGGACCTAACAGGGTACTACAGAAAATATGTGCAATATTATGGAACTTTGGCAGCACTATTAACCCAACTACTGAAGCTTGGGGCATTCAAATGGTTAGTGGAAGCACAAGAGGCTTTTATAAAATTGTAAATTGCTATGATGACCCTCCCTGTTTTGGCTCTACCTGATTTCAATATACCCTTGAAATCAAAACTGATGCTTCTGAGTATTGTATAGGAGCTGTTCTGATTCAAGCTAAACGACCCATTGCCTATTATAGTCAGCAAAGCCCTTGTACAAGAGGGAACTGATGGCTGTGATATTAGCGGTTTAGAGGTGGACGCCCTATTTACTTGGAAGAAAATTTTTAGTGAAGACTGATCAACGATCGCTGAAATTTCTATTAGAACAGAGGGTAATCTAGCCTCAGCATAAAAAATGGATAGCTAAGTTACTTGGCTATTCTTTTGAAGTAGTATATAAACCGGGATTGGAAAACAAAGTTGCTAATGCACTATCCAGAATGCCACCAACAGTTCATCTATATAACCTGACTGCTACAACCTAGATTGATTTAGTGGTGATTAAAGAAGTAGAGAAGGATGATCGCTTGAAGAAAATAATAGCTGATCTGGAGAAAGAAGGCACGGGAAGTAAGTACTCTATGCAGCAAGGGATGTTAAGATATAAAAACAGATTGGTGATATCCAAATCATCAACGTTAATCCCCACCATTTTGCATACATATCACGACTCGGTGTTGGAGGCCATTTAGGGTTCTTGAGAACTTACAAACGGTTAACTCGAGAACTATATTGGGAAGGAATGAAGCAAGATGTTAAGAAGTATTGTGAAGAATGCATGGTTTGCCAGAGAAATAAATCATTGGCTTTGTCTCCCGCGGGCTTATTATTACCTCTCGAAATTCCGAACAGTGTATGGAATGATATCTCAATGGACTTTATTGAGGGACTACCAAAGGCCAGTGGATTTGAAGTAAAACTAGTCGTGGTGGATCGGTTTAGCAAATATGCCCATTTATTGGTGTTGAAGCATCCCTATACAACTAAGACAGTAGCTAATTTATTTGTGAAAGAAGTTGTAAGACTCCATGGCCACCCTCACTCCATAGTTTCTAATAGAGAAAGTTTTCTTGAGCAACTTTTGGAACGAACTATTCAGATTGGCAGGTACAAGGTTGAACTGAAGCTCTGCATATCATCCACAATCGGATGGACAGACTGATGTAGTTAATCGAGGAGTAGAAAATTACTTATGCTGCTTCTATGGAGAAAGACTGAAGGAATGGGTGAAATGGTTACATTGGGCTGAATATTGGTACAATATGACGTACCAAAGAGCATTAGGGGGAACACCATTCCAAGCGGTTTATGGTCGATTGCCCCCACCTTTAATATACTATGGAGATAGGAGAGACTCCAAATTCAACACTTTGATGAGTAGTTGAAGGAAATACCATAGGGGGTGTTGAAGGAGCACCTCAGAATTGTAGAGGAAAAAATGAAGAAACATGCAGATTTGAAGAGAGGAGAGATGGAGTACCAAGTAGGGGACATGGTGTTCTTGAAGTATCCTTGAGAAAGAAAAGAAATGAGGAGCTATATCCAAAGTTCTTTGGCCCCTATGAAGTCATTAAACGAATCGTACCAGTGGCATACAAGCTGGAATTACCTACTACTGCAGCCATTCACCCTGTGTTTCACGTGTAGCAATTGAAGAAAATGTCGGGTGAACATAATGAAGTCCAGCAGGTTATTCCATACATGACAGAAAACCACGCATGGAAGGCAGTACCAAACGAGGTGTTCGGGTATCTGAAGAATAGGGTGGGAGGATGGGATGTGTTAGTTAGTTGGAAAGGGTTGCCGAGACATGAAGCTATGTGGGAGACCTATGATGAAATCCAGCAACTATTTCCAGAGTTTCACCTTGAGCACAAGGTGAATTTGGAGAGGGAATGTAATGATAGACCACCTATCATCCTGCAGTACAGTAGAAGAGGGAAGAAAAGCGTGGAACGTGTGAAAGGAGAAAATATGGAAGTTGAAATTAATTAGAGTTAGTTAGTAAGCCTGGAAATATAAATAGCTTTCTGTATAGGAGGGAAAAGCAGTTAGTTTGTTTTTCAAAATTTTGTTTCATCTTTGAGAGATAGGATAGCAAGAGAGAAGAGTGCCCTAGTTGATGAACCGATCCTTTCAATTCATTGTATTGTATGATTTCTTACCTTTAATAATATCAAGAGCAACTTCATTCTTGATCTTCAATTTTGGATTCCACCAGATTGATTGCACATATGTACATTTTCTTCCATTTAACAGATGTTTCGAACATGCTCTGACTTCATTCATACGAATGAGTTTTTTTTTTTCTTTCTTTCTCTTTGGTGTGTGTGTGGGGGGTGGGGGGCAAAAATCTGATCAATTGAACATTGTGAATGACTGTTCAGGGCTCACTGGTCAAAAGGCCTCGTTCCAGAAGCCCATCTGGGTCTGAATTGCAGTATTAAATCATTAGATTGGATGGAGGTCTTTGTGCAACCCCATGTTGCTATGGCCTTTAGGTTGTTTTTGTTAACCTTTCGGATGGTGTCTAGTAGACAACCTTCTGTGTGGGGCTCCCCTCTTGATATAGGGACTTCTCTCATGGCCTTTAGGGTGTTTTTTCGGGTTGGCTTAATATTGCTTTCTATGTCTCACAAAACAATAGTAGTTAAATAAGAGTTATGTTTATAGACCTTGGTGAATATGAGCTGAAAAAGGTTAGGCTTTGTGTAGCGATGGCTAACCTTTTGGAAAATTTGTTTCTCTAGGAATGATTTACACATCAAGAGTTCTTCATAGAACTACTTGATTTCAACATTATGTAATCAATGATGGGTTTTACATTGTTGGTTTCTTTTTCTTCCTCTTAATCCAGTACATTAATGTATTATCCATTATACAGCTCTATTGTTTTTGTTCTAACGCATCTTAGGTTTTAGTGTAACAAATAACAATATGTAAACGCATTTTAGCATGGGAAGAATGGTGAGACTACTGTAGAAAGTTTGCGATTATTGTGGAAGCTTTTTCTGCTTGTTAATGAGGTCCATAATTTGCAGCTTCTCATCATCAAATCAAAGTCTTAGAAAGTTGCATGCACTAAATCACATGTTTGCAATGTGGCATGACCATTCAGTCATAGTTCAATAGGCTTTTTTGTGCTGTGGATTTTGTCTGCAGTAATCAACATTAAAAGACTACTCAATATCTAACACGAAAGATACTGAATATTCAAATTTTTACCATATTTCTCTTTAATAAGAATTTTGCTCGCAGGATAAGCCATCTGCATCTTCACGTGATGAAGACTATTCTCAACATCGAGAGGAAAAATATTATGGAGCAAGGGGTTCTTTCTCACAAGGACGACATGTTAGTCCTGACCAGTTTTATCCTGAAAAGTCCAAAATGAGTGATAAAAATACAGAGCCCAGTGAAGTGTTATGGATAGGATTTCCAGCATTGTTAAAAGTGGATGAAATGATATTAAGGAAAGCCTTTTCACCATTTGGGGAAATTGATAAGATTACAACATTCCCTGGGCGGACATATGCTTTCGTTCGTTTTCGAGGTGTGGCATCAGCTTGGAGGGCTAAAGAGACTCTACAGGGGAAGCTATTTGGAAATCCCCGAGTACATATTTGTTTTGCGAAAAATGATTCTGGTTCATCAAACAGTGGAAGGAGCTCAATAAATGCACCTCTTTCTCCAAGATCTCCTCACCTTTTCTCAAACATGGATTCTGGAGATTTTGATTCCCGTGGTTTAAATAGGAAAAGTAATTTATGGACTAGTGGGAACAATGTGTTTGAAATGAAGAGGTCTGGAGAATTTTCATCAAAATTAGGTCCATCCCTTGATAGGTATGAACATGGTAGTCCAACAAAAGAAAGAGGTCCTCCTTTAAATAACTTTCCTCAGAGATTTCCTCAACCTAGTCCATTTTATGACGATCCATGGGACTTGCCAGAGGATATGAACTCGTATCATGGGTCCAAGAAATTGAAGACTGGACCCTTTCCCCAAGATAAAGAGCTCCCTGAGTACCCATTATCTGATTTGGAACAAGATAAACGTATTATTCCAAAGTTATATCCTGATTTTCCTCCATCAGAAACCTTTGATAAAAAGATGAAGTTTGGGCTACCTCTAGGGTATAAACAGACTCCAGATCGGCCTATAACAATGCCCGTATCTTATGGAGAAAAGAGTGAACATTGGAGGGAACCATATGATAATTTTCAGGATCCTGATTTTCTGCCACCCAATGATGTTGCAAGGAAACGGTTCTCTCCTGATTCAGAACAGTCATCTGTAAAAGAGTGGAAATGGGAAGGAACTATTGCAAAGGGTGGAACACCTGTTTGTCGTGCTCGCTGTTTTCCTGTGGGAAAGGTTCTGGATATACTGTTGTAAGTATTTGATATTCCTTCTTTTTTTTTTTACACAAAATCATGTTTAATTATAATGCTAATTTTATTTGCTCTCGTTTAGCCTCGGGCATTAACAAGGGTTAAATCCACTCCGCTTCTTCTTCCAGTAACTCGAGCACCTCTTTCCTTTATTTTATCCCAACTATTATAATTCCATCTTAGTTTTTCGTCGGCTTGTATTATTTTCCATGTAGCTTATAGTTAAGAGCGACATGTTCAATGTCTATTTGTTTACGATATTATTGTTAGAGACAGGTTTTTAGTTTCTTTTGACTAAAAAAAAGAAATAGTTATTATTTGAGTCGGGGGATGAAGCATGTAGAAAACTGCAAATTTTTGTTGTTCTGGCAATGATTTGTGAAGTTTACATTAACTGATTTAATTACGAATTAAGATGAGAAAATTTGTACTTTCACGGTAGCTGTAGTTTTGAAGATGAAACGTGTTAAGCAATCCTTTGTCCTGATTTTTGTTTTGTATTTTCGTGTTTGGACTCATTAATTAGCACTCTAAAGAGCAAAACATTAAGATGATTTTGCCCAAAACTTCCTACAGTTTTATGCGATCAGACTTGCTTCTATTGTAATTGAGTTTCATGGAATTCAAAGGGCTGTCCATAAATTGTGTGCAAATGGTTCAAAAGGAAAATTTAATCTCGCCTGGGAAAAATGTCCTATTAACTAACATAGATCACTTGTGAAATTGGTCTCGTATTTTGCAGGCCAGAGTTCTTGGATTGTACTGCAAGAACTGGTCTAGACATGCTTTCGAAGCATTACTATGAAGCAGCTAGTGCTTGGGTTGTTTTCTTTGTACCTCAAAGTGATTCTGACATCGTGTTCTACAACGAATTCATGCACTATCTTGGTGAAAAGCAACGAGCAGCTGTTTCGAAGTTGGATGATAGAACCACTTTGTTTCTTGTACCACCATCGGAGTTCTCAGAAAAAGTGCTCAAAGTACCAGGTAAATTGAGCATTTCAGGAGTAGTTCTGAGGTTAGAGCGTCCCGGTGCCATTGCAAGACCTCCCCCTTATCAAAATGAAACAAAAGATGCAAACTTGTTACCTTTACATAGTGAAACATTATATACAAAATTACCTACGCCTCCAGCCAGGTTTGGCCCTGTATCACCTTTATCCGATTTCAGTAAATCAGGGATCAATAGTACACCCTTGCCGAGGAATGTTGCTACTTCAGCTTCACCCGTGTTATTTCATGGTTCGGCCCAATCTGCTGGAAGTTTGTCTGACCAATATGTTGACAACAGGCATGAGTATCCAATTCAACAACAACAAAATGCCATGGGACCAAACTCGACTTCTCACCATCTACAGAATTCAATGTTGGATATTCGAAATATTCAACCACAACCTTCCAACAATTCAATGGATCCTGCAATTCAAGAACGTCATTTAGTCGATCTGAGGGAAATTCGGGAAACAGGTTCCAGTAATTATGCTTTAGCAACTCAACAAGAAATGAAGCCAGCAGCATCTTTAGCTACGACTCTTTCCTCCCTACCGCCCGACCAACTGGCACAATTAGCATCTTCTCTACTTGGGCAGCAAAGGCAGCCGGCAAATATGTCGATTGCAACTATGACTGAAGAATTGAGGCAGCGAAACTCGGTCAATGAATCTGTTGTGCCATTGTCAAGGTACCAAAATGTAGCTTTCCAGAATAATCTGATGAACTCTGAGCCTCAGACATCCCAAATTGTTCAAGTTCCACAGATACAACATGTACAACAGCACCAGATGTTGAACGTGACTGGTGGACAGCTTATGGCACAAAGAGAGGTTCAGTCAGAGGGTCTAGGCAATAATCACCAACAAGTTCAAAACTCTGATCACCAACAAGTTCAAAACTCTGATGTGCGTGGCGAAGCAGAAGCGGATCCACAGAAACGCCTCCAAGCTACGCTGCAGCTGGCAGCTGCTCTTCTTCAACAAATTCAACAAGGAAAAGGAAATTGACCAATCTTGCTTAATCACGTGAAACAAGCTAATGTGGAATTTCAAAACAATGGGGATAGTCATCCTACAGATGATGTGAAGGAATTAACCGATTCTAAATGGGAACTAACGCATCATTAGCCACTTGTCAACGGTAACATTTGTCATCCTCAATAACAAGTCTTGTTTTCTTATGTTTATTTTCTTTTAACTTGTTTATAAGATATGTTGATTAGCTGGTAGTTAGATAGTAGCCGACAGCTGCTGCTCTGATGCTATTAGAAACAGGAGGCATTTATGATGGTATTGCTATTTTGTTTTTTTTACCCCATCTTGAAATTTTGTTGGTCTTTGTTTTTTTCCTTAGTTACTATCACTTTGAAATTCCACTTGGTCGGCTCAACCATTTTTCGCACATCGGGTGATGTTTTTTAATTCTGTTAATGTGATGATGATGGGTTTGGCTTAGAATATATGATATTGAAGTTCATTTCTTGGTTCTGCCGGAGTGTCCGAGAACGCCACATCTAATTGATGAGAGAAATGGAAGTTTGAGAATGAATAGAATAATAATAGTCAAAATGCAATAAATTGACTAGGGATTGTTAATGAGGTTCCCATTTTTCATATGAATCAAACATCAACTAAAGCATTCCAATAGAAAATGATGTATTTGGTACAAGTTAAATGATGACGAGGATATTTAATCATTCACCATATAGTCAATTTCTGGCAGGATATAGTAAATTGTTAACATATAATATGAAGCAATGAGAATTATTATAATTATATGTAAAAAAACAGGGGCGGTCTATTTTATATTTCATTCATTTAAATGAGCCATGCTTTTAATCTGTAAACAAAATAACCTCGACGCCAAATTACAAAAAGAAAAAAGAGCTGAATCTGATATTGTTCTTAAAACTACAAAAATTCTCATTAGCTTAGTCTATAGAGAAGTTAAATCTAATTGAATCTCAAAGATCCTCTCTCAACCCAAATACACCTCGATAATGATGATGATTACAAGCAACAAATTAAAGCATCATGTAAGAGGGTAGGTTAATCCAGATAGCATTGAACTCTCAGCTGAAGGCAAATCAAGAAGCTGCTTTTATTGATCTTAATATAAAGAATAATAGAACAGTAATCCTTTGTATTAAACTACAACAATATAACCTATGAAAATAGATTGAATAAATACGGTAACAAATTCCTAAATAGTAAATAAAACTATACACCTACGCTACGGTATATTCATGTGAATTGAAGAAGGCAGAGAGTTGAAACTATCAAAGATATAAATAAGTGGCAGTGTCGGTAGCATTTGTGGAGTCCCTACAGAGAATTGAACGAGCTTCAACAACTGAACGAGGAGGATCAATATCTTTTTCTTGCACTGCATTTCCTAATAATCGCTGCATTTGAGAAGCAAATGTATCATCCAATATCTACACACACACAAAAGATACTCATTGTGAGCTCAAGCTGATGTGAATTATTTTCTTGCTGTTAGTGAGCACAAAGAAAGAGTTGAGTAGAAGAAGCGTGGAATTTTGCATACCCCAAGAGCGTAATATGACCCATTGTACCATACTCTGTTTTCTTTCCTGCCTTCCAGAAATTTCAAGACAATCTGTTCCAAAATAGTATGGTTTCAATAACTTAGAATATCCTTAAATGGGTTGTAGAAATTCCAATGTAAGTGCATAAAGATACTTAGAAATACTTAAAAAAAGTCATTCCAAACAGTAATCTCTAGAGTTTACCTGTCCCATCCTGTCCCAGAGCCCTCGACACATTGCAACAAATATAGGACCTGTGAAAACCTCGTGCAAGTTTGATATGGAGTCAACAAGTTGAGAACTTAGCATTTGCATTCTTTCACGAACTTCATGCTCCCCTTCTTCTTCCCTCGTTTCCTCCAAAATCCTTTTCAGCCGTGTGTTTCGGTTAGCTTGCATCTGATGATGAATTTAAGATTATAAGGTGTGTAGAAATTGTAAGTGCTGATTATATGTTATGGAAATTTTTTTATTGACTAGATTGATTGATCCTTAAGACACAGATGCTACGGAAGAATAACTTATGACTGAGCTTACATTGCATATGATATCAGTCTTACTATAAACAC
The DNA here is from genome assembly GCA_025688845.1 of Cucumis hystrix. NCBI lineage: Eukaryota > Viridiplantae > Streptophyta > Magnoliopsida > Cucurbitales > Cucurbitaceae > Cucumis > Cucumis hystrix. The sequence goes on from CM046893.1 coordinate 10,056,804, forward strand.
ATTCTATGTCATGGGGGAATTATAAAGTGATGTGAGCTTACATTGCATATGAGCTTCCCTACAGTTGCCTGTAAGTAGTTTTTGTACTTCGTCCTCAAAAGAACCGTGGTTGCATTCATTTGCTCTCCAAACAGTGACTTCTTGTCTCCCACAACAGGCATATAGGAAGCCCACGACTTCAAGATACCTTCAACTCTAATATGTAGGACATCTAGAATTCTCTTGATGGTATTCAGGAACATTCCCAACTGTTCAGGAAACGGTAACAAAAATGTGAAAATCTCATGATATATATGTGTGTGAATAAAAGTTCAAACTACAAGTATGTTGTATTGTCTGAAGGGTGTTTTTGTTATCTAACTCAAGCTGTTGTTTCGAATTAGTCCAAGTAGTGAGAAGTGCTTGAAAATATACACTTCCTCAATTCTTCTCTAATAAGAACAACAGTTTTACCCATATCCCCATATTACTAGAAGTAGGTACCGAAGCTAACAAGGAAAGGAGGAAACCTACTTGATTAGGAACGGAGTATATTGCCATTGATTGTCTTCTTGTTAGCTTCTGGACGTGCATATTCAGCCTCTTTGGAATGGTATCTTTCAGAGGTGTCAAGATATCATTGTATTGTTTTTCAAGTGCTTTTAATATTGCTCTCTCGACATTGGCAACAGCCTATACGGAACCAGCAAGGCCAGTCAATGCGAGTGAATATATACCGAAAAACTACAGGAATTGAGAATCTTATAAGTTTGGGCATTGACTGACGCCTATAAACAAGTCATTATGCAAAACAGAATGTAGTCTGATATGATGGTGGCCTCTGATTTCAGTCTTACATTTTCTAAAATCAATGAATACTGAGGCCATCGATTGATCACTACTTCATACTGAACTAGGGAGTCTCTTATTTTCTCATACATCTCCTCTGGAAAGGGCGAGGTGGAATGATGTGTTGACACACCAGACCATGGGACCTGTGTCAGTTGATCAAATCAAGAAAATTTGCTTAGAGGCTGAATGGTAACTTTCTTTGTAGAAAGGATGAATGAGCTACTAAAACATTGAGAAAACCATGTAGACTTGCAATTTTGCTTCCTAATAAGATACTGAGATAGAGCATACCTTTTCTGATTTACATAGATCCAGCAAACTTAGTTGCATATCCTGTACCCACACCATTATATAGCTGTGGAATAGATTTCTAGAGTCTACCCCACCCTGCACAGGACTGAAGGATTCCCAATGTCAGGATAAAAAATGAAATTTCAAGCACAATCTTCTCATTTTTCTAGCACAAACCTGATATTCCACGATTCAAGGCTTCTTTCAAAATCAGCAGTAGCTACTAAAAGTTCATTTATATAAGGCAGTGGACCAGATGGAGGCCATGCAGAGAGGAATCCTCTAAGCCTGTTGCACAGCTCGGTACTGTAAATAGCGGCAGTGATGTTTGACAGGTCAATCGAACTGTGACAAAATGGTAAAATATGTCAGGGCATATTGAAGGCACAGTATATTGTAGTAATATGCCAACTTCGTCCCAACTTTGTAAAATCTTATCAATTTCATTATCTTCTTGACTTCTCTAGCGTGTACTGTAATATACCTTGGTAGTATATGCTGATTATGAATTTTGATATCAGCCTGAATTTCATCACCAACATTTTTACATAGCTGTTTCATCTTCAAATATGCCGTGGATATGGTAATTGGGTCCATGAGAAGACCTTCAGAGTTTCCCGCCACAAATTCATCCGTCTCCACCATGTACTTTCGACACCGGTTTTTTGCCCCTCTCTGCAATCATCATGGGAAATTGCATTGCTTATCCAAAGCCTCAAGAAAGTATAGTTCTATGTGAGTTAAAAAACGGATGGTACCTGAAAATAGTTCCTCAGCATATTCTGGGCATCTCGAGAGAGTATATCATGTAGCTGCGTGTAGATTTTCACTGCTGGAGTTAGAGCAGGTGATGCAGAGTCTTTTATTGGACCAAGTAAATCTGCCAACCCCGTGGGTGAGCTTTCATCTAATGACTTGTAGTTCTCAAAAACATTTGCCAACAGACTCTCAATTTGAGTTTCACAATCCAGTAGTATACTTCTCTGGCAAAGAGAATGTACTAATAAGAACCAAAGATTCATCATTGGAGCGACGGATAGTTAGGCCATTCCCCAAAAGAGAGAACTAATTGGAGCCTCTATAAAGAATAAAGAAACATGCCATTTTGGAGGCAAAAAAATGCAAAATGTATAACAGGTTTGCCAATCTATGCTGAGAAGGGTGAAAATCTACTTCTCTCAAGCTACATCTTTACCATTTTTATGAGCTACTTAATTGCACTTTTCAAGTTGCACACTTTTAGATCAACTATATTCTCCTGGGTAATAATCACTTGCAGGATGTATAAATCCAAATTTCCAATCACAACGTAAACAAATCAGTACAAGGTCACTATACAAACCCAGACTTATTTTTCTATGAGGCAAATGTGGATAAATAACCCTCATTTCAAGAGATGCTTACTACCGTGATGTCTCTTATATGGGTATATATGGATAAACATACCTCTTGTCGAGTCAAACTTTTCTCGCCTTTGGCCTTCATTATGGGTTCAAGTAATTCATTTACGAGCTCTAAGCAATCTTTAGTTGGAGTAGCCACATTCATGATGTGAAAAAGATATCTGCGCACAAGGAAGAACTAATTGATAGATTTCCAAGAATATGAGTTATTGATCTTCTTAAATTGCTACTCTGCAGATTCACAAGGGCATCCGTTTAATACCTGATCCTTGTGTATGAGTCAGAAACTCCGTAGTAGTCTGCAAATTCACTCAACAACCACTTCCAAAGTCCATCAATCCTAAGATTTGTGGAACAAAAGTGTTGTGCACGCATAGCAGCCTCTAGCACTAAATCATAGGCAAGAGTTTCTACTACTGGTCCACTCTGTATCATAAAGGATCAGTCAGACCCAGCCATCCCCATCCACCATTTTGAACAATATATATATATGCCTAGTAATCTGCTTTCGAGTAAAAGCTCGACTTCATTACTGGTGAAGGGAAAAAATTACCTTCATATGGTTGGTCTCGTCACTTGTCATTGTATGAACAATAGAAAGCTGAATTTTTCCAACACATTCTTGGTCATCATGGTATATGGGCCACCACCGAATCCTATCATTCTGCACGTAATGGGTGAAGTGAGTTCATTTTGTACTGATTGATCAAATGCAGAAAGCATAATGTTACTCACAGTGTTATCGATCAAGGAGGAAATTGAAATCGAAGTTCGACCATGAGTAGCTTTTTTGACATCCTGAATTTCTAGCAAAAGAGTATCTCCTGGAGCATCTGGTAAACTGAAGTCCCAAATGCATCATATGAATAGAATACTAGAATCTTGTGATCTCTTGCTTACGAGTTAAGCTGTTAAACTAATTATGAGTAAAATAACAGGACTTACAAGACATGGTAGTCTCCACTGCCAGGGTGCAAGCAAACAGCAGAATCAGACTCCGGATCAGAGCCTTCCGTAGCACTCTTCAATTGAAATAAGCACGATAATTGTTCTGAAAAACATTAAAATAGTAAATCTCACCTTTTCACCGTTGAACTGGAAATTATTAAATCCTTGGTAATTATCTGGCTTTTAGTTTTGGAAAATTAAATTTGTAAACATTCCCACCTCCAAATGTCTTTACTTTGTTATCTACTAGCAACCAATATTTTTCATAAACCAAACAAAGTTTTCAAAACTAAAAAAAACTGTTTTAAGATTTTTTTTCCTTTTGGAATTTGGCTAAAACTTACAAAATCACTTAAAAAAACATACAAAAGGAACTTTCATTTTTCAACATGGTGAGAGATTAAAATGATAGAAAAAAAAGGATGCAAATTCGGAACTAACTGCAAACCTTCTGAAGTAATTGTGAACGAAGCCTCTTTTAGAGAATTTATGCCATTTTTCACCAAAGTCGAAATATTTCGAATATACTCTGCTCCTACTTGCATATAGATTGAGCCTCTTTGCGAATACGTATTCATCAGTTTTCTCTTTGGTATCAATCTAAGCTTTTTCACTGTCATTAACAAAAGGAAAAAAAATCATGGTCAATCAATATACTAACAAAATATTAAATAGGGGATTGTTTCGATTTTCTAAGCCTAGGGAGCGATAGAACCAGCAGAGAATTGGTTATTCACTAAACTGGAATATGGAAAGCATAGTCCTCACAAAAAAGCAGGAAGTTCATTTTAATAGATTGTTAGAGAACACAACATAACCAAGTAAACCTCTAGGATTTTTCTTTTCTTTTGATAGAGAACTGAACTACATGACTGCTTAATATATGGTGGACTCTTCTGAGAAATCTATCTGTACCTTCCACTCTTATCTTTCCGACAACTTTTTTCGGGTTCAGAGTTACTACTTGTTCTGAATGCTCAGTGTTCCTCCCCCTTTCAGTCGGTTGTGCAAGCCGAGGTTGCAATAAAAACTTGTGTAATCTGCATAGTTGTCAATTCATAGAAAAAAACCCATAAGAAGAGGTCCACAATAAACGGTACCATAAAGTTACAAAATGAGCAGTGTTTAATCAGAATGGATAAGAAAGATGATTCTTACCCAAAAGCATTTCGAAGAATCAGGCAACCATTGCGTAAAAATTCAGGTGAATCAGTGCAGCCTCTTTCCCATGCTTGTAGACACAACCGAATACAAGCATCATATGCCAGTAGCGTTTGCCAGGCATGTTGACCACTGCAATTATGAAGCTCAAAATGGCCAAGAATTTTAAAGATCAGTAATAACCAAAAGTACCTTAAAGCAAAATAATAAAAACAAACTAATGAATAACTATCTGAATCTAGAATCAAGAGGAGTAGAATTCATTAAGACCTTGTGCTGTAACAGGATGAGGGATCTGGATAGTTTGCTTGAAGATTAGAGATATAAGAATCTTTAGCTACAGTTGAAGTTCTGTTCACCCACAGAATATAACCAAGATTAAAAAAAGAAAAACAAAGCTAAAAGCTCTATCAGATAAAAGTAGTCCACTACAAACCACTAAACCTTTCAAAATTTTGGGTGGTTCCTGGAGAAAAAGCTTTCCAATCTGTCAAAACTTCTTTACAACCATCAAGACCCTCAGGAGCTTGCAATGGGCATGCATTAGCGGTTTGATCAATTTCACTTGAACCTTCTGAATCTCGTCTAGTCTGACTTTCACACTCTGTGCTTGTGTCTTCCACGCCTCCAACATCAGCGATTGGAGGTGCACTGGGAGTTCCTGCCAAATCTTCAAATAAACTTGCATGAACTGGAGGACCCTGCAACAATCAACTCACTTCAGCTGAGAAATTTTGCAACAAACAAAGAGAATTAGAAAGGATTTTGAAGGTCTTGTCTTACACGAGCGCTGTGAAAGTGGACTTGATTCTGCTTCTGACTGCCATAATTAGGAGTAGAAAATTTCTGGGGGAAATTCCTTAATCCCAATTTCCCATCATGACATCTTCTTAAATTAACAGGCACTTCAATCCTGAGATTTTCCTTCAAATGCCCTCTATTGATAGAACACATACTTCGGGTTCCAGGTGCTTTAATCCCACCGGAATACACACCAGATTGGTAGCTAAATGCATCTTCATCAAAATCCTGAAACCCTAGGCCATCGTCATCAGAGTAACCTCCATCTTCCTCAAATGGAACCGAAGCAATACTTTCATTAATGTCGTAATCTCCATCGTCGTCGTCATCTTCATAGTTGTGGGAGGGAGAAGCCAAAGTATGAAGAGGAAGCAATCCAGAATGAAATTTCAAAGGAGGCAAAGCGTGAGAAGACATGAATCCACTTGTATTATATGCCAAAGGTGATTTAGGAAAAAGATGGGGGGGGCTGGTTTTTTCCGCAAGAGGAGATCGAAGTCGAGTCTCATCTTGGAGTGTTGTATCCCTACCCTGTGGGGAGACAAGTAATGGTTTGGGAAGTGAATCAAATAGAAAGAAATAGAAAAAAGAAAAGAAAAAAGAAAAAACAAGGAGTTGGAGAAGAATGAAGAGTACCTTTTTGATCCAGTTAATAGCAGTTTCATCTAGGCCATCTGTGAACATGTTGGTCAGCTGGAACAGAGAGTGAAAGAAGATGAAAGAGCTTAAGGAAGAAAAGTTAAGGAGATTCAAAGAACATGATGATGATGAAGAAGAAGAAGAAGAAGAAGGAGCGTGACAGCGCATTCGTGCAGTGGGTCTTCGTTTCTTAACGGCTAGTTTCTGGATTTTCTTTTTTGAAATAATAATAATAATAATAATAACAATTTTACGAAAATCGAAAAAGAAGCATTTTCTCTATATTTATATTATTTAGGGTGTGTACCCAATACCTACTTGGTCATCCCAATTCTTGCGGTCCATTATTTTCATTGCAAGGAAAAATATATATATTATTTTGATTTTATAAGGGACATTCTTGTAAATTGAAAAATTATATAAATAATGCTGCTTCCAAAACTATTTATTAAAATAATCCTGTTTTCAAACTATTTATATTAATATAGCTATTTTGTTCTCTTTTTTACCCGTAAACTAATTTGTTTTTAATATTATAATTGAAGGCTCGTCCATTATATTTTTTTTTTAGGGATATTTTTAAAAATAACAAAATAAAATAAAATATTAACAAGCTATAGCAAAATTTTGGATTCTATCATTGATAGTATTCTATCACTATAGCCTATCAATGACTATCAGTGATAGAATTTGCTATAGGTTGTAAGTATTTTGTAAAATCTACTATTTTTAAAAAAAATTCTTTTTTTTTAATTTAAACTTCCATTTTATTTATTTATTTTTAATTTAAACTTCCATTATATTTTTACAATATGTTTGTTATATACTTTTTAATTTGATATTTATTATGTTTTTCTACATTCCTCCCATCACTTTTTTAATTTGAAGTTTCATTGTATTTTTTCAATCCAAATTCATATATATTTTTTAATTTAATACGCAAATTTCACTCTCTCACGAAAAAGCATATAATCATTCTCGTTTTCTTTATGAAACAAATTGGTTCAATCTTATTGTTATTGAAACCTATTATTGAAATATCATTTGAAAGCTAATAAAAAAAATATGGTTTTTTGTATTTTCAAATTTAAGAATTTTACCTTTTCTTTTAATTTTTCAATTTGTAACCATAATTTCAGGTCCCCTTTCCTCCGGCCACTGAAGCTCTCAACTGCTCTACAGACTAGAACTCGACCTTCTGGTCACTCTACATCTCTGCCCTTAACTGTGTGCAATTTCTCTTAAAGTGATCTACCTGCTTATAGTGATAGCACACATCAGTCCCAACAAGACACGAACCCCTATGAAATCTACCACAATCTCAACACGCTAGCCCTCTGCTTGCATTGGCTGTAGACTCTTGTCCTGTTCGAGACCCTGTTGTCAACCTGGCCGGCTAACTAGAAGTCCTCTAGCTCTATCTTTAAGAGGCACTCTCTGTACTGCCCTATCTTGATGACGAACCACCAAGACAACTCTTAAAGTCTCGCTTACCTGATACACCAGGTGTGTATCTCATCTAATCTCCACTCTTAAAGCCACTAATTGAAGGAGCCCCTTTACTAGGCTCTAACACTAGCTTTGGTCCTTCTATCCTCTACTCTACTCTTAAAGTTGTTTCTACCAACTGGGAGAAGTTGGTCCATTTTGCTATAGCTATAACTGGGGTACGAATCTCCTGTCGCGAACCCCTCTCAAACCTCTTGCATCTATCACTCTCATATGCTGTTATAACCTCAGCATACTGGGAGAGCTCAGTATACTTCCTCTCATACTCGGCCACTGATAGTGACCTTTGCTATAAACTTAGAAACGAATAATCTCTTTTTGCTTCATAGTAAGTACTTAGGTAGTACTTGTCCTCAAATATGCCTTGGAAGGTCTGCCAAACAAGTGACCTAGCGTCACTACATCTGACTAGGGTGGACTTCTACCATCTCTCTACTTCCTTTTGTAGCAGGAAAGAGTCTAACTTGGCCTTCCTCCCTTTAGGATAGTCCATCACATCAAAACATTTCTCTAGCATACTTAACCATGTCTTGGCATCTGCTATAGAACCCTCGAAAATTGGGGCTTTTAGAGCCTTAAGCTACTCTATGCCAAACTTCTTCTCTAGGTCACTAGGCACTAAGCCTACTGATTAAAACAACTGACGGGCAAATCTAGCAAACTAGTCTCCTTCTGGCTCAGCTTGAGCCATAGGGAAACTGGTCTCTCCCTTAAACTACCCTTGGGTAAGGTCTTGTGTTCTTCCCCACTCCTGCCTACTTCGTCTGCTAGTACGAGGAGGCCTAACTCCTATAACATATCAAACTATTAGACATATTATGGATGCCTCTAACTCAGTGCATGACATTTTGATTATGAGACTTTAACTTTATCTTAACTTATTCTCTTACTCCTAACTCATTCCCTAGACTTCCTTAGGTTTAACTTAACTCTCTTCGGTTTTACCTAAGACTCATACTAGAACTCTACTCTTCTAGTTCTACTTTAACTTAAGTCTCTTAGTTAGTTACCCATGAACTAACTCAACTTTTACTTACTACTCACAAGTTTCCCTTGGAGTTCACTACTCTAAACTACACTCTTTTTAGTTCCCTTTGGAGAGTAATGTTCTGATATCAAGTTGTCACACCCCATCTTGGAACACCTTTCCACTAGATCCGAGATGTGGCATGAAGTCGACCGACATCATTCTTCTTCTAACAATGTATGTCAACCCTGCTTAACATATAACTCTTATCTAAAACCCTCATGACTTTAAATATAAAATTCAAAAGAAAATGTCTATACTTGAAAACCATAAATTAATATCTCTACAAAACATCCTCAAGTTTACGCAATCAATAGACAACTTGTTCAACAGTTTTATATAGACAAAAGGAAGTTCAGAGTCCTAACCAAACAACACTATTACAAAACTCAACAAATTCAAACTATTATGCTAGTCTATTACATACAACGACAACTAAGTCCTCTCTTAGATTAATTACAATTTATCATGCATGTATGTGAATGAGTCTTACAAAATCTATTCAACTTCTAGCAGAGTAGGTGAATACTTTAACAGGCGTCAGAACCACGATCTCTACCTATAAGGGAATTAAACATTGAAAGGATGACTATAAAGGCTCGTGAGTGGCAACTTTTAAAACAAAGCATGACAATGAAAACTCTGAGCAAAATAAAATACCTAGCAAAGCAACATTCTTTTACAAACTTAGGTTTTAACGTTTTCTTTCTTTCTTTCTTGTTATACCTTGAACTGTTTGTATCTACAGGATGAAACTTTAGACATGGAAGCCTAATCCCTCGAAACAACACCTACGAGACGAAACTCTAAGCACAAGTAGCACCCTGTAGAGGCCCTCATCTCTTACCTAGTCAATGTGATGGAAACTCTAGGCATCTACTGTATACCCTCATCATAGGACCTCTATGCATAGGACAATCTCTCCCATAGGGTTTCTATCAGATCAAGACATCTTGGTATAGACTTAAACATATTCAGAATCTCGTCCTAAAACTTTAACTTACTTAAGTTAGCAACATTGTGAAAAACTCTTGCATTAAGCAAGTCTCAAATGTAGCTTTGCTTTAAATAATCTTTTTTCTCAAATATTTATAGAAACTTAGCATTCAAACATCATAAATTTCATGTTTTAAGAAAACATTTCTCAAATTGAGTGCTTTAGAACTTTTAACTCAATCATGTTTTCTCATAACTCTTTTCTAAACTTGAAACTCATGCTTTGTAAATAATTTTCTAAATCTAGCATATTCAAATGCTTAAACTCAAAGCATGCTTTAAAACATAAATGCTTAAATCAAGTTTAGAAATTCATTTTAAAATCATTTTAATCACTCACAACATTTGGTTAGATTCTTGGCTTATAGATTTGCCCTATATCCTTTTACAAAAATAACAAGAAAACTCAAGTAAGTCCTGGGTTTCAACTAAAGGAAACTTCTTCAACTTCTTACATGTTTCCTTTTCCACTCAAGAAAACTCTTTTCTTACTAGCATTGATCTCTTTGGACTCTTGGATGGTCTTAGCTCGCTCAAGACAGTTTCTACAAGCTTGTCCTAGCTCAAAACGAGCTCCTGTACAAATTTAGAGTTCAACTCAACATCCAAATCTAGCCAACTTGCTCTAGAACTTCTTAAACCAAAGAAAATGAGGTTTTACTTACTTGGATTTAAACCACAAGCTCTAACTCTTCTTCTTTAGCTCAATCTTGCCAAACACTACAACTTCTCAGGTAGCTTCTTGACAGGAAACTCAAAATTAAAGCTTGACCAAACAACCTTCTCCTTTGGCTTCAACACTTTCAAGAAATCTCAACTTCTCTCTACTTGGCTCTTGATGTGAAATGGTAAGAAATGAGAAGAATGAGAGTCTTTTGTCTTTAAAAACACCCTTGTGTCCAAAAAACGCTAAACTTTGCGAAATAGAATTTTTCGAAAGATCAGTTTGTCACACTCTTTTAAGTGATCTTAGTCGAGATCAGCCTGAGATCAATCGAGAACCCTAATATTCCTTTTCCTACTTTCAGTCTCGATCGAGCACAGTCTTAGGATGGGCCAAGAGCTTTGAAAATTTTCTTCTTTGTTTCCAATCTCGATTGAACTCGAGCTCGAGATGGCTTGAGATTTTCTCTCTACCTTTTCTGTCTTTTAATCTTGATCTACCACAGCCCCGAGATGCACCAAGATTTGCATTTTTTCTTTTTTTGCTTTTTCTCTTGGTCGAACAAGGTTCAAGATTTTCACTTTTGTCTTTGTTTTGCCTTTTCTCTCGTTTGAATAGGACCAAGTCCTAACACCTTTGTCCCGAGATTTCTTTACTTTAGGTCGAGACTTTTAGGCAAACTCTTAGCTTATCTTCTCAACTTTCTTGCAAGAAAATGGGACAGAAGATACAAGTATTACAACTCTAGGTAAGTCGTTAAAGCAAGCATTCAAATCAAGCCTAATCTATAATGTCAATGATCAAATGTACATAGCCTTTTGCTTCCATAGCTAGACATTCCAACGTTCAAGCATCATATCTAGTTGCATCCCTGTGATTGGACCCTGCCAATTTTCGTTTTAAAGTCTTAGCGTTGCAACACTATACTCTCAAATTTCCCTATAAATAATAGGAGTCAAAATTCTCCACTTTGAATCTTTGATCATCCTAAAATTTCCTCATTCTTTAAAATGGCTTAGAGATCAAAAACAAGGTTTCTCCCATTTTATCTTTATGAAATTTTTTTGGGAACAATTTCTATACTATTTTTGTGAGACTTATTTCTAATTTATGACTATCATTTCGTTTAAGGATTTTACTCTAACCATATTATTATAAATTACATTGGACGGTCCAATGTTGATTATGCGATTGCATCCTTTCATTTAATCTTGATTTAGGCTATGATTCACCTAGAAGCAAAAATGTATGATAACTTGCTTAGCGTGTTTGTGAAAAAAGCTTCATGTCTTATGACTAGCCGTTAAAAAGTCTCAAAATTCATATTTAATTTCGTCTATCTTATGTGATATTGTATCTTATATCAAATTTAACAAATTTATATTTTATAAAACTTTATTTTAGAAAATAAAAATAATTTATTCTACGTAGTTCAACCAATGAAAACAATAGAACATACATATATTGATATGTCAATCCATGTGCAATGCTCATGTTATTGAAACTAGTATAACAAAATACAAAACAAATCAATTAACTTGTTTATTTTTTTAATACAAATTAGGGGTGAGGTGAGGATATGAATCAAAAACATTTTAATCTTCGAGTGCATAAAAAGTTGTTAATTGAGTTGAACTTTTGTCAACAATTTATTTTATTTTTTTAAATTTTATATATCATCTGATTTGATGACATGTAAATTATATTTAATTTGTATAAATTATATTTAATTTGTATAAATTATATTTAATTTGGTATATCAATGGTAAAATATATAATATATTTTCATATTTCGGTATATGGATAGAGACTATTTTATGAGAGAAGTATATCACCAATATTGTTGATATACTAATAAAGAGATATATCATTCGAAATGACATACTTAGAAGTACAAGATTAGTATTTCAATCTTAGGTAAGAACTTGTTTAAAAAGCATTTCTTGTTAGCTTGGAAAGAACTCGTTCAGAAAGCGTGAGCTCGTTCAAAAAGCATTTCTTATGGATGTATCGATAATATATCATCATTCACTTAGAATGCAATACAAAATATTATATTGGTGTATAGCCCTCTTGCTAAATTCAATTCATTTAAATTTAACAACGGTGTATCATCAGTATATTACGTAATTCATTCAATATTCATTTCAAGTATATCATTTTAAATACATATCAACTCAGTATGAATAATATATCAATTACATTAATCCAAAACTAAATTTAAAATTTTGACATTGGTTAATCAATACTACATCCACCTCACCTGAAGAATAAAATAAAACAAACTCTTTAAAAGTGTTTCTTTTTCAAGAATAAAATACTTCGAATTTGATGTTGATGGTAAAGTGAAACTTTTCAAAAATCAAATTGAAAAGAATTTAACTGAATTTAACCTTAACTTTGACGTACACAAGGAGTCAAATACTTGTCTCAGTGTATTTCTAAAAGTAATAATAATGTGACAGAAAAAGCAAAAACAAGAATGTGGAAAAGAAATGAATAACATGGAAAATATCAATAGAGAAAGCACAATTGGTCTTTCTTTTAAAGAAATACAATGAAATGGTATACAAAAATGGAAGGGCAACAAAAAAAAACAATGGTGACTCTCAAGTTTCAACTAGCAATTTGATTGGGTAGAAGCGCTGAATCAAAACTTGATCAATGACATTAAGAAACCAAGACAAATCTTTCTTTTTTTTTTTTTCATGGGATTTGGTATTGGTGGGAGGGAGGTGGTAGAGATTTGCATTCTAAACATAGGTTGGGGATTCATGTAACTAGAAATAACTATCCCATCATCTCTCACTTCACTCCATATATAATGTAACAGCTCCAAAGACTATTTGCCTAAGAAACTTGCTAAGCTCAAAAGAAAGAAAAGAAGTATCAGACAATTCACCAACGACCAAAATGTTACCAAAAATCATCCGCTCCACGAGCGCACAATGGTGGTGCGTTGTTGGCTGTTTCTAATCTATCTTTACTGATGAAAATAGGTAGTGAACAAAGTAGAAAGACATTAAGAAGCCGATGGTGCCTGTTGATAACATAATAGCCGTTGCCATGATCAATGAATAACCGAGATAAAGAATAGCTGAGACCGGGCCGCTCAAACTCTGCAGCTCAAAGACCAAGTAGTGGATGGAATAAAGGAACACATAAAGAGCAACGGAACCAGAAGCAAAGAAAGCCTTCCACCACCATCGCCAATCTTCCACACAGAGATGCATGTAGGTAAGGACGACTGATACTTCAGCACACACAATAACCAACAAAGACAAAACTATCAGTAGGAAACCGAAAACATAATAAAATCTTCCAAGCCAGATGCTAGAAAGGATAAAGAAGAGTTCGATGAAAAGGGTTCCAAAGGGAAGGGTCCCAGCTCCAAGAATGAGAAGCCAAGATGGATACTTTCGAGCAGGAATTTCCCTAGGAATCTGGTTAGTTCTAACTGGAAACTGAATTTCCTCTGCTCGTGTGCCAAAGAATCCTCCAAGCAGGGTGAGTGGCACAGATATGCAAAACCAGAGAGCCAAGAGTTCAAAATATAGTGAGATGGGAATGGCACCAGTACTCTTGCTACTCCAAAGTATGAAGTTCAGTATGGTAAGAATGACGAAGACAATCCCAGGAAAGAAGCAAGCAACCGACCAGGAAACCGACCTCCACCCTTCTGACGTTCCTTTAATGGTTCTCCATGCTCGTACACCAACATAACCTGCAATAATCCCAAGGAAAAGATAAAGAATAATCATCCCTGTCAGTAGCATTCCTCTTGAAGCTGGTGACATGAAGCCAAATGCTGTACAAACAACAGTAACAACTGCCATCCCCAAAATTTGAACCCCATCACCAACCATCACACAGAGCAGCTTCGAACAATCGGGTTCTCTGAACACATCCCCAACCACAAGTTTCCATCCTGAGAGCTCCTCGTTCATCTGCGCTTGAGATTCTTTGTCCAACTCCTCATACCTTGTCAAATCTCTTCTCACAGTCCTTAAGAATATGACAAAAACTATACCTGCTAAGAAGAAGATTACCATTAGAGAATTCAAAATGGAGAACCAGTGTACTTTGGAACCCTCCATTCTCAAATATGCATCCCATCTTGATGGCCACCGTATATCACTCTTGACAAATTGCACCTCATAAGTGAATGACACTCGCTCTTTCTCCCTGATGATCTGGGACTTATCAAGTTCTTTCGGACAGTCTACACCTGTGATATTTTCAAGCATTTGATACTTTTTCATCACTTCAGGATCATGTTTAATACTACAAGGTTGCACCTGAAATCCAACAATCTCAAATCCAGAAGACTTCTTCCGTTCAGTTTGCGTAATCACACCCATACCTTCTTCCCCAGTGCCAATTATTTCCATGCCACTCCCTTCATACTCATGAACCAAGACTGTGAACTTTAGATGATTGATAATATAATCATCCTCACTATTTGATGGTGTATACCCAACCGGAAACCCAGTCCACTGGATTTTAACTCCATTTTGTTCAGTAAATCTCATGGCAGGTAAATTATCAAGTATCATATTTACCTGATAGAGATCACGGGTTCTGTGTTTCAAAAGCTTCACTTGATCCTCACTCAAAGGCTCGGTAATACAGAGGTAGACTGTTTCATTTACATTCATACGAAAACGATAAGGAGAGTTGTCGATCTGATCACCCATAAGCAGCTCCCCTAGATTCTCTGCACTTTTCTTGACACCACCCGGTGGTTTGCAGTAGGGGAGACTGTAATAGTTGAAGGGTAGCTCGGTTTCAATGGAAGTTAAGGAATTAACCTTTGCAAATATAGGATCCTCAGAGGAGTAAACATTCATGTAGCTTCCGGGAAGATAGAAGGCATCGCTATGATAGGCAAGAACAAGAAATAAAAGAAAAACCCGAGAGATTGAGGGCTTCCTCGAACTGGAGGAGGCCATTGGAAACTGAAAAAAATGCGGCAGTATCATTACCAATCCAACAG
This sequence comes from Cucumis hystrix, assembly GCA_025688845.1. Classification (NCBI taxonomy): domain Eukaryota; kingdom Viridiplantae; phylum Streptophyta; class Magnoliopsida; order Cucurbitales; family Cucurbitaceae; genus Cucumis; species Cucumis hystrix. Next base: position 10,072,070 of record CM046893.1, read on the forward strand.
AACTTAAAAGATCCATTCACTAGCAAAAGCAAGAGCAATTTAAATCATAAAACAACAAGAAGAGAGCAACGAGATCTACAGAAAGAAAATGTACGAGATTCAAGGCAAATTCATTATTGAACCGCATTAGATCTGAAATATTTAGCGGTTGCATGGAAGAAAGGAATGAGATTCAAGGAAAATATTTGTCAAATAAGGAAGGAAAACAATGTTAGGAAGATGCTGGGAAATGACAAATTCCGATGAAATTCAAATTGCACAAACAGTGATGAAATGAAAAATGGAATCAATTGCAGAGAAACAAAGTGCCTTAGAATCAAAAATTGAAAACATATAGTAAGAAAATAGGCAAAAAAAGATGAGATCTAGGTCGAGAACCTACCACCGACGCGGTGCGAGACACTCACGAAGCGCAACGGACGATACAGCGTGAGTATTTTGTTGGGGGTTCTTGATTTTTCATTGCACTGGGAATTAAAATTCCTTTGCTCAAATTCTTTAATATTATATATATATATATATATATATATTCTTTTACTTGAGAAAATAAATAAATAGTTAATGTTTTCTATCCTTTCCAAAAATATTTGTAATTTATTCTGAATTTTTTAAAAAAATAATCAAACATTTGTTTAGTTTCACCATACGTTGAGTGGTAAATTTGATTCTTATGATTTTTTGGCTGAGAATGGTAAGGTCCATTTTGATTGATGAATGAAAAATATGTTTTTTTAATCAAACTATTTTATAATTTATTTAAAATAAACTTTTTTTAAACTATTTCAAAACTTATTTTTTAGCAAACATTTTAATATTCGAAAAAGTAAACCAAAGGTATTTTTACTCTTTGTCCATTGGGGTAAGTTTTAACAAATAACCACACATAATTAAACTAGTTGAACATTATGCGATGCACTTGTTTTATATATGAACTCTATGCAATTTAACACTAACCCTCCAAAATGCTTCACTTTGAGAATTGAATGAAGATGGACGCTGAAAGAAAAAGAGTGAGAAAGTTAAAGTGGATTTCTCATATACTGACTTAATTTTGATGTACCATGTTTGGAATTGCGTTTGCATAAGTGAAAATGATCGATATAGAATATTAGAATGTGTTTAAAAAATATTTTCGTTAATGTAATTTAAAAAAACAAGTTATTTTAGAAAAAAATTTGAGATTGTTCAACAAAAATATATATATATATATAACTATTTTAGATTATTTTTATCAAAAGAACTTAAATACGAATCAAATTTTTTAATATATATTTCTCAAATCAATACAAACATATCCTTATTTTAGATTTATTTTAAATATATATTATTCTTAATGTGGCTTATATCTTTTTCGGACCTATTATTTTATTAAGCCATTAGGTTATATTAGGGTCTTTAACAAAGATAGCTTAAAATGATATACCATATTACAAGATGACTCAAATTTCTAAAATTTTTAAAAAATGTCCTAAATTGACTAATATTTTACACAAATATAAGGCTCAAATGACCAATTTACCCATCTTTATTATTAATAATATATTAAAAAAATAGAAAAAGGAAAAAGAAAAGTGGGTCGTGATTAATATTTGCATTTATTAGATATCTTATGTGAATATGATAAGTGATTAATTCTATTATGGTACCATTATAATAAAAAATTTCCCTTGATTATTTTTATTTTTGTGATTTTGTTCAAAATATCTTCCCTCTCGATCTTTCTCTATCTTTCCATTCTCTCTCTGTCCATTCTTTCTTTCGTTTTGGGTTGTTTTTCATATATTCCACTTAATTATAGTATATATTGAATAATACGGTGTATATTTTATGAATGAAAAGTTCTTATATCAATTTGTTTATAGAAGGTGGACCGACAAGGAGAGAAATCAGGGACGTGGATTACGGTTTAAAAAATTTAAAAAAAGGGTAAGAGTTTCCTTCTTCGAATAAGTTGAATATTGATTTCATTTTCTTCACAAAAGACATCAAATAATAGAAAATTGGGGGAAGTATAAGTGGTGAAGAAGAAGAACATCGGCGACCGACTGGTACAGTGATCTTTCAAAAAAGATTGACAAAAATTTAAGGTTAGTAAGAATTTATATTTCGTATTCGAAATACATTAGGGTATATTGAGTATATTGAAGATAACATCATTTATGTATTATTGAATATATGAAATAGTATATATATAACAAATCACAGAAAATATATGTATTATGTAATAGTATATATGTAAGAATTTTAAAAAAAATATTGATCAGATACATAATCTGTGTATACAATTGTATATAAATGCAGTAAGAAAAAATCACAAAACATGAAAAAAAAATTTGTATGTATTATTGAATATATGCAGTAGTATATATGTAACAAATCACAAAACATAAATGAATTTTTCAGTATCATATGTGTAAGAAATAAAAGAAAACAGTTAATGGATATATACCAATATATACACAATAAGAAAAAATTACAAAACATGAAAAAGAATATATATATATGTATTATTGGATATATGCAGTAGCATATATGTGATAAATCATAAAACATAAATTTATTATTCAGTGGTATACCATAGTATATACGAATGAGGGGACATTTAATAAAAAATCTATGTCGAGCATGACAGAAAGATGAATTGAATAATAAAAAATTGAACAAAATAGAATGAACATTACCGAAATATATGCTACGGAACGAAAGAAGAACAAATTTTTTGAGAAAAAAAATATATATGCTACGAAATGGAAGAAAAAAGAATATACAAAATGAAAAATGAAAGAAAAAAAAGACTAATTGTGTATTTTGTAGCAAATCAAAAGGGAAGAAGAAAGCAATTTTTTGAAATACAAATCGGAGAAGAAAGCCAACGCTGGAATTGATGATCGTGAGAAAAAAGCTTTTGGTTTGGGCATGAAATTGAAAATAATTATTTTGTAATATAATAAAAAATATTATTACCATATAAGATAATAATTTATACTATATTTAAATTATTGCAAAAGTAATAAATATACCAAAAATAAATATAAATATATATATATATATATATATATATATATATGTATTAATAATTAAGGAAGTTATCATTTACATAATAACTTGAGTATAATATAAATAAAAAAAATAATTTAAATTTAATTTCAAAAATTATATATAATTAATAATTATGATAAGGTTATAATTGTTCTAAAAATATACGAAAACCTAATCAAAAAAATAAATCATAATTTAGGACATTTGTAAAATGTTCTAGTAGATTTAGGTCTTTTGTCTAAATCTTTCAAGATAATATTCTAATTAAACACAATGATGGGTGATGTCTATAAATAGAACATTAGGGATTGATCCTCTTACTGTCTCATTCAAGTAATTCACTCTTCCTCATTAAGAAAATTAATTATGTTAAGGGAGGTCAAGTGTGAGAAACACGATCCCTTAGAAGACCATTCATGGATCAAAGTTTGTGATTATCTAACTAAGTTTAATTTGTGAAAATCATGTAGTTCAAAAATCTTGGTATTTGTTATTTTATATAATGTTATGGTTTTATTGTGTATTCATGAAAATAAAACTTACATGTGGTAACATAGCCTTGATTGAGAACTTATGATTTTCCATTGATGTGTAAGATATAAATTATGTTTAAGCTGAAAGATAATTTTGTTTTGACTTTTCTTTAATAGATGAAGAACTCTATTGAATGAGAAAAGATTAACCAAATAATAATAGTAAATAAATAAATGAATTGAAAGATATTTAAGAAGTCACCAAAAACTCAAGTTTGATTAAGTTTTCTTTGGTTGATTTTCATGATGTGATTGTTTTTATTTATTAATTTATTCTTGCTTTTGATATTAAAGAATGCATGTGGATTTCAAACTTTTCCGATAGAACCTGAGTCTAAATTTCGTTAGTAATGTATATATTCAAACATATGAAACATTAGGTATATTAGGTATATTTTAGATATTCGATTAAACAGGCAAACAAACGAAAATGTAGTTTTGAATGTGATACATTCTAAGGTTTATTGAATTTCAAAGTAACCAAAATTCTTGTATTGTGATACATTTTAGGGCGTAACGAAAACATACTCTGTGTTTATTTAACTTACATTGTGATTTACATATGTAACAAAAACTTATTGTGTTGATTTAAAATACATTATGGTTTACATATGTTAAATGGTAGTTAATTTTGTAAAATTTTATTTAAATGTAGTGTCGAAAATGGTTAGAAGAAGTAAAAGATGCTAGGGTCGAGGAGTAGGAAGATTAGATCAAAGATCCGATCATTATTCATGATTCGGAGGTATATTTAATATTAACTATTGTAAGATGTTACTGTATTGATGTTTTATATGTATATTACTTGTTCCATAGGTATATATGGATAATCATAATCAACAAAGAAAAGCTGGAAAAAACAATACAATTAATGTATGTATAACATAAATGTTTCAAATATATAACATAATATATTTTATATATCATTATAAGATTGGCATGAATAATCAGAGGAAGAGAAATTTTTGCTGACAAGCAAGGTGTGAGGAGGAGCCTGAGGAGAGGAAATCAATTATCAAATATAATGAGGTCACCATTCACAACGAAATTTGGATCCGCAAAGCCAAAGAAGAAAAAATTAGAGCTCAATAGCCAACCATTCGAAGGACCAAGTTTCAAATTGTTATCACAAGAATTTTAGAAATTTGAAGTTGAATATGATATATTTAATGTTAAAGGTTATGTGCTGAAGTAAAAATTAGATTTTTTGAAAACTTTATGTGTAATTTATGTTATGATGAATTGTTATGTTGCTAGTATTATAGAAACACTAAAATGTTATATGCATATATTTTTAATATGATACAGTATATTATACTATCGTGTTCATTATCGTGAAAATTTTATGAGATATTGGTTTAATGGAGATAAAATGTTCACTAGGTATTTTATAAGTATCTTTAGAATAAGAAGGTGTACAATACACACATAAATGTTTATGGTAAGTAATGTTGTGTTTCATGAGTATAAGTTTCAGTCACGGTGTGTATTTTAGAACCAAAGGTTTATGATAAGTATATGTAATATATGACGTTTGTAAAAGGAATTAAATTTGATGATGTTATAGCAATGTTATTTATGTTAACAGGAACATGCTCTGGTATTTGTATGAGAAATTGTATTAATGGAAAGAACATATTAAATTGTATTTTTTGCAGTATATTTGTTATAATATGATGTATATTAAAGATGTAAATTTCTTACAGTAACATGAAACACAAACATTAATGATCATAAACAATGTTGTAAATAAAATAGGATATGTATATACTAAATCATAGAACAAAACTATAATAGCTTACTGATATATTAAAGTATATATTGATCATTTAAAATACATATAAAGTGATAGTATGTATGTATGATATATTCACAATATATTACAGACACATTGAGAACGTGTCGTTTACTAATGTCTTAGTAATATTTACTATATGAACATATAATTTAAACCCAAAATTTGTCGGAATTTTGTAGTTTATGTGATAAACAAAATAACAAAAAAAATTAAAGAATGGAAAAATTTGGACGTCTTACTGTACATAATTATATATGTGATATTGTATATATGAAATGATATATATATATAAACAATATATAGGTAAAGTACGAAATTTGAAGAAAACGAAAACGAAAGTAATTGATGAAAATTTGAAGAAAACAAAAACGAAAGTAATTGATGAAAATTTGAAGAAAACAAAAACGAAAGTAATTGAGGAAGACAAGTAATCAGAAATTTGAAGAAAACAAAATTTCGAAATAAACTGAAGAACGAAATTGAAAATAGCGGAATTGATGAAAGAAACGATCGAAATTATACTATGAAGAAGACGAAGTCATCGCTGATGCCGGAATTTTTTCACTTAATAGGAGATGAAAATAATGAGATAATGTTATATTTAATTATTAAATTATTCTATATTAGTATATTAAATTAATAAAATATTTTTAATTAATTACCATAATAAAGTTATACATTAATTAATAGGCGAAATAAGGAAGTTATCATCTACAAAATAAATTGAGTATAATATAAATAAGAAAATAATTTGAATTTAATTTCAAATATTATATACAATTAATAATATGATCAAATATACGAAAACCTGATCAAGAAAATAAATCATAATTTAAGACGTTTATAAAATTTCCTAGTAGATTTATATTTTTTTTGGTTTGGTTTGACTACCTTTCAACCTATCTCTACAATTTTACCCTCTCTCACCATGTTTCTCTCTCCCCGTCTCCCACTCTCCTTCATAAATTCTCCATCTCACATATTAACTTTAAAGTTAGATATAAAAGGTTTCTTATTTATTTATAACTTGTATTATCAATGTTGAAATTTTCTTTTTATTGTCCTAGTCTTTAGGCCCAACGTGTTAGTGGGTAAGTATGTGTCATCACCACTAGCACACTAGTACCTAGTTTATAGGAGAGTATGTTTCTTTGTTTTATGTTTTCCACTTTCTGATTTGTTATCTTTCATTAGTTGAACGTGCTTGTATTGCCTATATATAGGCCATTTGATTGATTAAAGTTAAGTCAAGTGTTGAATATTATCCTCTTATTTAATTAACATTGGTATCAGAGCTATTGGGTTGGTGAGTAAAAAAAAGACTGAGTGAGCGAATGCTTCTTTGATTTGTCTTGCAGCAGCAGTGTATTGTCCAACCAACAATTCCTTGCTTTAATGGTCATTATGACCATTGGAGCTTGCTAATGGAAAATTTCTTAAGGTCTAAGGAATATTGGCTTGTTGAATCTGGAGTAGTAGAGCCTGCATCTGGAGCAATATTGTCCGATACACAAAAGTCAAAATTGGAAGCATTGAAGTTGACCTTAAAGCAAAAAACTATCTTTTCCAAGCAATTGATCGAGCAACTTTGGAAACAATTCTTTGCAAAGAAACCTCTAAACGGATTTGGGACTCTATGAAAAACAGATTTGGGACTCTATGAAAAAGAAGCATCAAGGGAACGCGAAGGCAAAGCGGGTGCAGCTTCAAGGTTTTCGAACCAAATTCGAGACTCTACAAATGAAGACGAGAGAGTCGGTAATTGATTTCTTTGCAAGAACAATGACAATCGCCAACAAAATGTGGATCCATGGAGAAAGAATGGAGGACGTGCCCGAGATTAGGAGGGAGACATGAATGAACCGGTATCACATCTGAATGAAAGGGATCCTGAGGACATGAAAGTAATGTTAAGAAAGACTTAAAAGAATTAAAAGTGACTACCTATACTAACAAGGTGCACCTTCCTTTTCGGTAGCTCGATCATAGGAACTTCAAAGTTAAGTGTGCTTAGCTTGGAGTAATTCTATGTTGGTTGACCTCCTGGGATGCATGTGAGTGAGGACAAAGCATGCTGAAAGAACTCGTGTTGGTTTGTGTCGGAGATTCGAATTCCAAATCTTGGTCCGAATCCTGGGCCTGGGGCGTTACAATGTCACCATGGTGGAGAAGATTCTTCGATCAATGACACCGAAGTTTAATTTCGTTGGAGAAGATGAGCAAATATTGAAGGCTTCAACTGAAAATCAGTCAACATTCAAAGGAGATAGAGGACGAGGAAGATGGCGATTTAAAGGCATAGGAAGCAACGATCGTGGCAGCCAACAAAGACACCACCAGTACGAAGAGAATTAATTTCAAGGAAGAGGAAGAAGAAGAGGAAAGGAAAGAGGAGGCCATCACTCAACAACTTACAAGCCAACAGACAAGTCGCATATTGAATGCCACCAATGCCATATTTATCAATCAGAATGTAAAGAACAAATTTGAATTGGCAAAATGGAGAAAGAACTCACTTTGCAGAGAAAGAAAATGAAATATCTCTTTTAATGGTGTGCCATGTAAATGAAGAAACTCAACAAAACATGTGGTATTTAGACACAGGTTGCAGCAATCACATGTGTGGAGACAAGAAGGCTTTTTCCGAACTTGACGAGTCATTCTACAATACTGTCAAATTCGGTGATAACTCCACCGTTTCGGTCTTGGGAAAAGGACGGGTGACTATCCAAACCAAAGGGAACTCTACCCACACCATTTCTAATGTTCTTTTTGTTCCAGAAAGACCAATCTTTTGAGTGTGGACCAGTTGCTAGAAAAAGGGTATGAGTTATCTATCAAAAATGGAGTCTGTAGAATTCAAGATGTAGAGATGGATTTAATTGCTCAAGTGAATATGACAGCAAACTGAATGTTCCCACTTCATCTGCAAAACATAACTCATTCTTGGTTCTTAGCGAAATCGAAGGATGTCTCCTGGCTATGGCATTTTCGCTATGGTCACTTGAATTTTGGTGGGTTGAAAACTCTATAGCAGAAAAATATGGTGACCGGGCTTCCTCAAATTGAAGTTCCTGCTGAAGTTTGTGAAGAGTGCATTGTCAGCAAGTAACATCTAGATCCTTTTCCAACAGAAAAGTCATGGAGAGCAAAGAGACCATTCGAGTTGGTGCAGCCCGATAAACCCCTCTTCAAATGGAGGAAAACGATATATAATCACCTTCGTTTATGATTATAGTCGGAAAACTTGGGTATTTTTTTTTTTTTGCAGGACAAATCTGAAGCTTTTATTGCTTTTAGGAGCTATAAAGTGCAAGTTGAGAAAGAAATTGGCAGCTCAATCAAAGTTCTTCGCACAGATCGTGGTGGAGAGTATATCTCATGGAAATTTGAAACTTTCTGTGAGAATAATGGAATCAAAAGGCAGCTAACTGCAGCCTACACGCCGCAACAAAATGGTGTCTATGAGCGAAAAAATCGCACTCTTCTCAATAGAGTGAGAAGCCTTTTGACGAAAAGTGGCATTCCAAGAACTTTCTAGCCTGAAGCAGTCAATTAGAGCATCCATATATTGAATAGAAGTCCAACACTTGCTGTACAAAATATAACTCTGGAGGAAGCATGGAGCGGATGGAGGTCGAAGGTAGATCATTTAAATTTTTTTGGGTATGTTGCCTATGCCACATTCCAGATCAGAAGCGAACAAAGTTAGATGACAAAGGAGAAAAGTGTGTCTTTCTTGGTGTAAGTGATCAATCAAAAGCTTACAAGCTTTACAATCCTTGCACTAAGAAAATTATAATAAGTCGTGATGTAGTTTTTGATGAAGAAATTTTTTGGCAATGGAACAAAAAAGGTTGCTGAAAAACAAATGTCCACAAACTTTGATAGAATTGATGATGAGGAGTCACAAAAGCCAGCAGAACGTGATCAACTCGGTTCAACAGATGGTCCAATTAATCCACCAAGCATGTCAACAACATCGGACAACGAAGAAAAACCTCAACGTGCTAGAAGAAAACTAGCGTGGATGACAGACTATGAGGTAACAGGAATTGATGAATCTGATGACCCGCTTACATATTTTGCTCTATTTTCCGATTGTGATCCTACGATTTTTTAAAAAGCTTTTAAGGATCCAAAATGGCAAAGTGCGATGGATGAAGAAATCGAAGCCATTGAACGTAACAACACATGGGAGTTGACTGATCTTCCTAAAGGGCACAAGACAATTGGGGTCAAATGGGTGTACAAGACAAAATTGAAAAAGAATGGCGAAGTCGACAAGTTCAAGGCGTGCTTAGTTGCAAAGGGGTATAAGCCTGAATTTAGTGTCGACTACATAGAAGTCTTTGCTCCAGTTACAAGCCATGATACAATCAGATTGGTGGTCTCTTTGGCAGTCCAAAATTCATGGCCTATTTTCCAGTTGGAGGTGAAATCAACATTTTTACATGGTGAGCTCCAAGCAAAGGTATTTGTCGATCAACCTCCTGGTTATGTGAAGGTCAAAGATGAACACAAAGTTTATAGACTCAAAAAGGCATTATATGAACTAAAACAAGCTCCACGAGCATGGTATAGTTGTATAGATGCCTATTTTACTAAGGAGGGATTTAAGAAATATCCATATGAGCATACTCTTTTTACAAAAATTGGAGATGGAAGAAAATTACTCATTGTTTGCTTATATGTGGATGATCTTATTTTTACTAGAAACGACAATGCCATGATTGAGAAATTTAAGAGATCTATGATGGTTGAATTTGAAATGTCTGATCTTGGACAAATGCATTATTTTTTGGGGATTGAAGTGGTTCAATCAGCAAGTGGAATCTTTATTTCTAAAAAAAATATGCACAAGAGATGTTGGACAGGTTCCGAATAGCGGATTGCAATTATGTGAGCACGCTTATGGAAGTCGGTCTTAAACTTGTTTGAGATCCTGAAGGAAGGAATATTGACAACACACTCTACAAGTAAATTGTGGGGAGTTTAATGTATTTGACATCAACAAGACCTTATATTATGCATGATGTAAGCATTATCAGCAGATACATGGAATTCCCAACAGAGATGCATCTTTTAGCTACCAAGAGAATTTTTCGATACTTACAAGGAACCTCAGAATATGGACTATTCTACAAGGAGGGTGAAAAATCAAGTTTAGTTGGTTTTACTGATAGTGTATATGCTGGTGATCTTGATGATAGAAAGAGTACTTATGACTATGTATTCATGATGAGTTCAGCAACAATTTCGTGGTGTTCAAAGAAGCAACCAATTGTTACTCTGTCAAGAAATGAGCGGAGTTTGTAGCTGCAACAGTCTGCACTTGTCAAGCAATTTGGGTGAGAAAAGTACTTGAGGAGCTATACTTCAAGCAAGAGGGTGCTACTAAAGTCTATTGTGATAATAGATCTGCCATCAAACTTTCTAAGAATCCTGTTCTACACGGAAGGAGTAAGCACATAGATGTGAAGTTTCACTTCCTAAGGGATTTGACAAGAGATGGAATTATTGATCTTTACTACTGCAAAAGTGAAGATCAAATTGCTTATATAATAACCAAACCATTGAAGTTTCCTGCATTTCAGAAGTTACGGAAGCTGCTTGGAGTTTGTGCAATCAATAAGTCTTTAAACTGATCTTTTCTGAAAAAAATTATCAGTTTAAGGAAGGCATTGTTGAATTTTTTTTTTTTTTATTGTCTTAGTCTTTAGGCCCAATGTGTTAGTGAGGTAAGTATGTGTCATCACCACTAGCACACTATACCTAGTTTATAGGAGAGTATGTGTCTTTGTTTTATGTTTTCCACTTTCTGATTTGTTCATCTTTCATTAGTTGGACGTGCTTGTATTGTCTATATATAGGCCATTTGATTGATTAATAAAGTTAAGTCAAGTATTGTGTTGAATATTATCCTCTTATTTAATTAACAATCAAACGTCTATCCATTTTAAAATTTCAAGAATTTTTTTTCTTATTTTTTTTCTTTTGTTCATATAAATGCAAAACTAAAATTGCTGGAAGCTTTTTCAACCATATTGACAATTGTTTATGATTGAAATACATACCAAAAACTTGCATGCTTTTTAATTATAAAATTTAAATACCATTTTGAATTAATTTATACTAGTAACTGCAAAATAAAAATATCATTGACGTGAAAGCATATGTAAAAATCTAATAAATAATAAGGGTGTGTTTTGCCATGAAATTAGAAATTAGGAGCATGAAACTCCATTTCTTGTTTCATCCTTGAGTTTGTGGATCTCTCTACCAACTCTTTATACTATGAGCCTTGAAAATTCACAACATCATACATTTCACTTTTTATCAATTTTCAACATCATACATTTCACTTTTTATCTCAAACATTCCATCATCATACATTTCACTTTTTATCTCAAACATTCCATTAAAAATTTATGAAAAAAAGTCAACAATAAATTACCTCTACTTTTAAATTTAGTTTCATTTTCTTGAGCTAAATAGATGTAGTCATAACAAATCAAATAAAATATATCTAATTAAGAGTTGTTTTTAAATATTACAAAATTAATAAAAATATTTATAACAATATATAGTTGTTTTTATGGGAACTACACATGATTGTCCTAAAAAAAGAAAAGAAAAGAAAAAGAAAAGCAAAAATAATAAAAATCAAATCCGTCAATAAAGAATGGCCATTCGTTGGGCAGATGTGGATTGCATTGGCCCACTCAAACTTTGTGGACACACACATTCCATTTTTAATTCTAAATAAATAATATTTGTGGTAAATTAAAGTTTGACGCTAAAAATAAATAAATAAATGAAGAGTGGTCCTAAATAAAAATATTAAATATTTCCTAAATATAACAAAAAAAAAAGAAAAAAAATAATGATGTTTCAATTTATTTGCTGCTATATTTGAAAATACCTCTAAATAAATTGTAAAAAAGAGTATGACTCACTACCATAGAAATAGAAAATCAGAAGATGGCCAACTTCCACTAATTTTATATTTTTAGAAAGAAGAATATCTCAAAATCTATTCGACAACCATCTATATTAAATATTTAAAAACTACTTCTTTTCACAATTTTTGTTAACTAATATTTTAAAAAAGAAATTCAAGTTTTGGAAAGTATAAAAAATTAGTTTTCAAAAAACTGATCTGTATGTTTAGAATTTGACTAAAAGTATTTGTTAAGAGAGAGAAAAGCATAATAAAAGAAAGAAACAAAGGTAACCTTGAAACTATAAAATTAAAAACTAATTTCCCGTTACTTAGGGATTAGGATGATTCAGTTTAATTTCTTTTTTTTTTTCCTCTATTTGTTCTAAGATGAATGATTTGTTTATTTAATTTTTTAAAATAATTAGAAAAGAAGGAGAAGGAGGAAGTTAGGAACAGAAAACACCATTCCATTTCTTTTAACTTATGTATTTCCCAAATGATGTTTTCTTCTTCGCAATGTTTACTTTTTCTACGCAAACCTTTTTTTTTTAGCTAAAATTATAAAACAAACACAAGTGTTTAAAATGTTTCTTTATTTCAAAAATAAAATAAAGTTTTGAAAATTTTAATCTTAAATTGATATCCATTTTATTTTTCGTTTTTGTTTTCTATAATGAAGTTTATTTCTTTTCTATGTCTCACAATGATTTATATTATTCTTAAATACAGTAGTTAAATTCATAGTCAAATTAAAAAAAAAAAAAAAAACAATATTTGGAAAGCTACATTTTCTTTGTTTTAAAATTTAGGCCTGATTTCTTAAAAAAATCATTGGTATAATGTAAATGAGGAACGAAGAAAGTTGGAGGTAGAGTGAGTGTTTAAAAATAAAAACAAAAATAAAATAATTACCAAATTTTATAGAAAGTGTTTGTGTTGATCTAATCCTATGTTAGAATAATCTTCCAAAAATTTTCATTCATCAAATTTAAATTAAAATTTTTATCTTATTTTATAAACGAATTTTGAGGTTAATGGTACGCCAACTATAATTAGAATATGATGTAGTTTAAAGAAAAATGTTAATAACTTATGTATAAATAATTTTAAAACTCTTAAAATAATTTTTTTATTAACCATTTATTTGTCCTAATAAAATTATTTAACTTTAAAAATAAAAGCCAAGTACGAACAAAGTCCATAAGTTGTTCTAATATAATTGTTAATACAATTTTAAAAAATCAAGTCGAAGTAGTCTTTGCAACTTATTTTTGTTTTTAGAATTTGACTAAATATTTAAATATCTAGTTAAAAAATATGAAAATCATAAAAAAAAAAAAAAATTACAAGAAAGATCTAATTTTTTTTTTTAAAATCCTAGTCAAACTTAACCTAATTATTTTTATAATTTTAATTATATGCACTATTACATATATGAGTTTCATGTTTCTTTTATTTACCATCTAAAACTAGAAGCTTAGAATAATAAGCCATGTGAAATATTTTCTTTAGGGATTTTTTTTGTAAAAGTATAACAAAACGCAAAAATATTTACACGATAAAGGAAAAAGCTCACAAGCCACAACGAAATATTAATGTTAATATTTCGTTATTAAGCAACTACCCATAAAACAACCAATTATGTTTTTATGATTTTTTTTTGTTACACGAGCCGTAAATACTCCTCGATATTTTGTTCTATATACATATATGTAAATTAAATATCTTTTAACTAAACCAACTTTTGGAAACTTTTTTTAGTAAGCTCTCACTTTTAAGTTTACACAAACACAAACACTTTTAAGTTTAAAAATTTTCATATTCTCAAAATCTCTTTTATAAAAATGTAAGATCGGTTAAACTCATGTATTATGATCTCTACAAAAATGTTGTCATCATTGATTTTAAGAAAATCCAATCTAACAATGTCAAACTTAAAACATACCATTTGAGAGCCATCTTTGAGAACTTCACTCTAAACAATGGATATTATTTTTATTTTAAAAAATATTATTGTATTTTAAAAATATTTTTATCAGTTTTGATATTTATAACCATTTCTTATTTAAATTATATTATATTCATAAAATAATAATAATGATGATGATTAGGAATAAAAAAAAAAAGAAAAAGAAAAAAAGAAAAAAAAAGAAAAAAAAGAAAAAAAAAAGAAAGAAAAGTATTGAGAAGCGATTGGGATAGGTGATAGACGAAAGAAGTGAAAGTGATTTATTATCTTCATATCTACAATCTTCTGACCTCCCTCTGCTTTTCTTTGGATTGAGTTTCTCTTCTCGAGCCATCCGGCTTCGGCTTCTGCTTCTGCTTCTGCTTCTACTTCTGCTTCTGCTTCTACTTCTGCTTCTACTTCTGCTTCAACTTCAATCTCCGAATCATCGCAGGCCGTGTTTGAAGTTTCCTCTTCAAAGGTTCTTTAATTGCTTCTCAACCCTTCTTTCTTTTTCCTCTTTCTTTTCATTCTTTCCTTCTGTTCCATTTCTAGTATTCAATTCCCAAATCATAGTTTTTCTGATTCTTTTGCTTTAACCCTTCTCACATTTTCTTTCTCTTAATTGACTTCAGTTATTCCCATGGCTTCCACGACCAAGGATGTTGCTGCTGGTAAATTCCTAATTTGATTTCTAGTCATTCCAATCCATCATATATATTCATATTCTGTATCCTAAATTTCAGGTGTTGGGGGTAATTTCTGGGTTTTTCTTTAAACATTTATAAAGGGTTTTTCTTTTTCTGTTCAAGTTCCTGTTTAGATTTAGGCTTTAATTTTGAGCGGCTGGAAATGCATATCAATGGAGAGCATTTGATGGTTATAGGAATTGTGTTTCTTGGTTAATTTAGCCTCTCAATTGGATAATAAATTTGATGAAGTTAAAATTTTTAGTGGAATTAGTGTACTATGGTTTAAGTTAGTTGTAATGCTGCTTGTTCTACAGCGATAACGGTTCGTTTGATATGCACAATGCAACTTGGGTTTGACTCCTTGTAGGATCTCATCTCTTTAAGCGTGCAAAAACGGAAATATATGCTCGACCGTCCTCCCATTTTGACTCTAGATAAGATTTTTCCCGGCAGGATAAGGAGATGAACCTAGTTTCAAAAGAATACCGGGGTATTGATTAGTGCAAAGAAAGAAGCAAACAAATCAGAGTGTAGGGGAGTTTTTCTATTGATGTGACTGAGTATATACTTCTGTAAAGAAGAATTTGGGATAGAGGAAGCTAACCATGAATTTTTTGTACTATTTCAAAAAGAAAATTTTGGTGTGTAAATCTTCTTGGATCTCCTTCCACCTACATTCATCTTCATAGTATCAATAAACGCATTATTTTTTTCCATCTCTTCATTGTTTTAAAAAGTTATAGTTTCTTCTGAACTCTTCTCTCTTTTAGTTTCTTTCTGACAATCTGTTATCCATTTGCAGATGAGAAGACAGCTTTGTCAGAGACCCAAAGCGCAAAAAGTGAAACATCGAAGAGCGAAGCATCCAAAAGTGAAACATCCTCTGCAGAGCAACAGCCAGATAAACCAAAACCTACCCCTGCTGCACCTCATGAAGGAGAATTTCCTCCAAATCCTTTTGATTTCTCAGCAATGACTGGTTTGCTTAATGTAAGCCAACTTCTTTCATGTCTAAGATATATTTAATTTCTGAATGACTGACATCTATTTGGTTTTATGATTTATTACAATTTCATGTACTCTACAATTACTTTGTTATAACATATGATTATTTAGTTGGTGGATTTTATTTTCTTTATCAAATATGAATTAGAAATGACGTTTGAGGTGATGAGGAAGCAGTTTCTAGAATTTAATCTGCATGCAGACATGAATAAGGTGGATGCCTAAGATATCTACGAAAGTTTATTTAGTCCACGAACAAGCTGAAAGAATATAAGATAATGGTAGATTGGGTAAACTCTTTCATTTTAATTTCTTCTAAGTTTTGGATGGCGAAATTAATTTCCTCCAGGTGTGCACTGAATAAGGTGAATTCCTAAGACATCTAAGATAGTTACAAAAAGCTTTGTCGATTGGGATATAAAAGAAGATAAGCTGTACTGTTGAAATATAGGAGAACCTTTACACCATGACATAAGTAAAAAAAACTATAGCATCCAAAAAACTATCGAAGTAGTGACCTTATCAAATTGATTATAGAGCAAATATTGGTTACTATGCTATCTTGTAACCCATCGTTATAGTGGTTGAATTTGGTTTTCTTAGTGTTAGTGTTAATTTTGGGAATACTCTAGTTGAAAAGGTTATTAGATCTATTCTATGTTTAAAAATATGTAAGTTGGCCAATGTAAAAAGGGAGACATAGCCTCAATATCTAACTAAGAGGTCATGGGTTCAATTCATGGTGGCCACCTACCTAGGAATTAATTTCCTATAAGTTTCCTTGACACCCAAATGTTGTAGGGTCCAGCGGGTTGTCCCGTGAGATTAGTCGAGCTGCGCGTAAGCTAGCCTGGACACTCACTGATATAAAGAAAAAGAAAAATGTAAGCTGGCTATCTTTAAACTATGTAAAGGTTAAAATATTATATGGAATTCCTCACGTCATCCTAATTTTGAAGGGGAGGCGTAATAGTCAAAGACTTGCATTTAACCAAGTTGTTGATTGATTTAAAATTCTTGCCCAACTGATTTGTGTAAGGACATTATATATATGTCATGAGTTACCCAACTATCAGAATTTCAATGTTTCGGGAACCTAATGGTTTCACATAGGAATCCAATTTCAATGTTTTAGCTTCATTGATATTGGATTTACATCTCAGTTGCATGTGCAATCCATGATGCCAAAAGATGTTTTTGGATTTTGATAATGGGATACAATTTTTTTTGGAAAGACAAACAATTTCAATGATACTTGAATACAATTTTTAGTGACTGAAAAATTTTGAAACGTGTTAGAGGAAGTTGTGGATATCGAGGACTGTTTGTTTACCAGAGAAAAAGAAGACTGAACTTATATTGCATATTTTATTTTCATGCTTAGAAATGTAAAAGCAAAAGAACCTTTGTTTTCCTTGCAGGATCCCAGCATTCAAGAATTAGCTTCTCAAATAGCAAAAGATCCTGCATTTAATCAGATGGCGTCGCAACTTCAGAAGACTTTTCAAGGTGCTTCTGCACAGCAGGGTATTCCTCAGTTTGATACACAACAATATTACTCTACCATGCAGCAGGTCATGCAGAATCCTCAATTCATGACTATGGCCGAGCGCCTTGGCAATGCTTTAATGCAGGTAGTTGTTTATTGAATTGAAATGCTTTCACATTGTTCTGCATCCTCTGTTTTTGAGAGCATGTAGCCAGAATGATATGATTTTATTTTGCAATTTTCCAGGATCCATCCATGTCTAGCATGTTGGAAACTTTTGCAAATCCATCAAATAAAGAGCAGCTTGAGGAACGTATGGCACAAATCAAGGAAGATCCTAGTTTGAAGCCAATTTTAGATGAAATAGAGACTGGTGGTCCAGCTGCCATGATGAGGTTATGGTTTTTATGATTATTATTTCTAGTCCTGCATCAATTTTTGGAACAAATTTGTCTACTAGGTTACATAACCTTCTGTTAAAGAGAGAAAATTTGCTTTCTTAGGTATTGGAATGACAGAGATGTCTTGAAAAAATTAGGGGAAGCAATGGGTTTTGCAGTTTATGGAGATGCTGCCAATGCTGAAAGTTCTGCTGCAGATGATTCAGAAGAAGTGGGGAATGATGATGAATCTGTAGTTCACCAAACTGCCAGTGTTGGTGATGCTGAGGTACATGATTATTCATCACAATTTTTTTATTGTCAAGGTCCATTTCATTATGTTCATGTGAAAGAACCATTTCAGTCCAATCATCAGATGAAAACTCATTTATAGAGGTTGTATACTTGGAATTGTCTTAATTAGTGTAACATTTACATATTTTGTAATGTTTGCTTTTTATTCTACGTTGTTTGGTTGCCACTTTTCTCTGCTGTTTTTATGTTGTTTAAATCTTAGTTTAATTATTGGAGTAAATTTTGGTTTACTTTATGCATGATTCAGAGAATTAATACCTTCTAATTGCAATGGTAGGGTAGTTTCGTGAGGATAGTTAAGCTAGACCAACAGACGAACAATGCATTCTTGTTTCTTTACCTGTATTAACAGTGTTGTTAATCTATTTAGATTATAAGTAAATGTAGTCCATGGAGAGCTATTTCTTACTATCATAATTAGATATAAGGTGATATCTGTAGGTTGCTGATTGTCCTTCCCATGTGACAATACTGTGGCTTATCATTTTTATCTTCAATATGGTTAAAAAAAATTTAGAAACTCTGTTGCGGACTATTCTTTTTTTGTTTTTGTTAATAGAATTGCATTAAACTCACCTGTTGGTTTGTGTACAAATTTTTCTTTATAGTATAAAATCAATTGGTTCATGGTCACTCTCGTCTTTTTTCTGTTCACATAAAATGAAAAATATATTTTTATCATTATCAATTTGCCTCATTGAAATGAACTTTTTTATTTCATTTATCAATAAAATTGTTTCTCTTCCCAAAATATTCATTTTCTATTTACCCCACCCCCTTGTTCAGAGAAGTAATTAAATAACTTGGAGTTTGTTTCGAGGTGGAGACTATTAGACTGGAGCAGGGTGATATCCAAGTGATAAGAAATAGTGTGCCTAATCCAGGTCTTATTTGTGTTTTTTAGGGCTTAAAAAATGCACTAGCAGCTGGTGCGAACAAGGATGAAGAAGATTCAGAGGGAAGGACCGCATTGCATTTTGCATGCGGGTATGGCGAGGTATGATTGCTTCTTGTGGGATCCTTCTTTCAAACTTCTTATTTTCTTGTCTCAAATACTTGGCATCTTTGTGTACTTGGGATGTTGAGTACATTTGCCATTTTATTTATGATAAATTGATGATGAGAACTAAGAAGTTTGATGGCTACCAATCTAGGATTTAATATCCTATGAGTTTTTTTTTGTACTTAAATATTGTAGGATTATGCGAATTGGTCCAAACACCCATGGATTAAAAGAAAACCCTGAGAAAATCTGTTTTCTTAGACAATGCTATGATTCATAGTTGCTAGCTTTACACAGATTAAGATGCAAACATACAGCTGGGCTGTTTGCTAAATTGGTTGTACTTGGTATTCCAGTTGGCTAAAAAATATATATTTTTTATTTTGTTCTTGGTATTAGCCTGATTCTACTTCTGGCATGGGTAAATTCATAGTTCATCTGCTATCAATTTGCCTTGTTTCTGTTTTTGACAATCTGAAAATCTTTGCTTTACTTTTAAACTGAGATATGACTAATCTCCAACACCCCTACCACTCCAAACAAAAAAACAGGCTACGTGCGCTCAGATCCTTCTCGAAGCTGGAGTGAAGGTGGATGCACTGGATAAGAATAAGAACACTGCACTTCATTATGCAGCTGGTTATGGCAGAAAGGAGTGTGTTGCACTATTACTTGAGAATGGCGCGGCAGTGTAAACAAACAGCCTTTAGATTGACATTACTCCATTCAATTCTCTTTTTTACTCTATTTCACTGTTTTATCCTCTTTTGCTTGCAGCACTCTCCAAAACTTGGATGGAAAGACTCCCATAGATGTTGCCAAGCTAAACAACCAACACGAGGTGCTAAAATTGCTCGAGAAGGATGTTTTCCTGTAAACATTGATGACACAGGAAATATTTTGTCACAATTCGCGCACACCACCGGTGTTCCAGTGTTGTTGTGATTATCTACGTTCGAAAAAGTTACTCAACTTAATTTAAGTAATGCGATTTTCATTAGAATGCTATATAGTCAGACGAAATCCTTTCCTTATTATGAGGTGTGCTGTGTGAGCCTTTTGTTATTTGCATTGTGCCTGAGATTATGTACTGTCTTGCTACTTGGCAAAAGAGTGTCCTGTGTTCAATTCTTTCTCTTGTTTTAAATAATATTCAAATTCAAATTTGCAAAACTTTTAACTTGCTTGGAGAAAAGATTGAAAAAGTTAATCTTCTGAAGCAATTTGTTCCCTCTCTTCATAACAGTTAAAAGTTTTTAGCATTTTTTCAAAGAGAGAAGTGGGGTTCAAAATTCAAATGTTCTTCAAGCATGTGCTGTTAAATGTTCCATTTTGCAACTCAGATCTGAAATCAGGTGAAGAAAGCCAGGAAAAAAAGAAATTTTAAGCTAGCTTATAAAATACTTTTTTTCCTCAATTTAGTCTCTATTATAAAAAATCTCTTCAAAACAAGTGTCTAAAGTTTAACTTTTTATCATGTAACCACCCAGTCTTTCTGGTTTGTAAAATATAATACAATTCCTAATCAATTTATCGTCTTAAGATTTAAAAATTAACAATACTTTAATACAGATTCATTACAAATTATAAAATAGTCTCTAGTTAAAGAGCTTACCTGTCACAAATTGGAAATTCAAAGTTAAATCGATACTAATTATTACTTATCAAAGTGAGTATAGCACACGCAAGTGTTTAAGTAACTACTATATTTTTAGTTTTAGTTTATTTTAAGTTAAATTATTTTCTTTCCAATATATGGATGCGAAAGATTGAACTTTATATTTTAAGATCAATATTACAACAACTTTGACACCGTTAATAATTATGTTTGGAATTAGGGTAGGCATAGATTTTTAAAAAAAAAAACGAATAGTCAATTGCACAATCAATAGTATTGGTACCTTCAATATTGAAGATTCTTCTAAATGGTTTAAAAGTCAATTCTAAAGGGAGGCTTACCTTTCTGTAATTGTAAATATAGCTTCAACCAAAAAGTGTTAAAAGCAGAGCACATGCCAAGTGACAAAGTAAAAATTAGAAACACAAATAACAACCCAACCCAAGTTTAAAATATTCTTGTCAATACAAACATTAATATCTTACTTTTACAAACATTTTGATAACAATATCGATTTGGAAAAATTATAAAACTAAAAAATTATAAAAATAAATTTTAATTAGTAAATAATTATTTTGCTTTATTTGAAACGAGTAAACATGTCTATTATTTATATTAGTGACATTTTGACATTTACTTTTTATATTTTGTGAATTTTGTACAATTGATTCACCATTCGTATCCGTATTCAATTTATGGAATGAAAATTTAATATCATAATCTCTACTTACCTAAGTATGAGAATCTTTTTATCATATATTTACACAACAATACATGTGTACAGACTTTTCTTTTTGTTAGGAAGACTTTTTTAGTTAAGTTTTAAATGAAGAATGTACTTTTAACTTTTCTTTTTTCCTTCTCTCTCGAAGTCTGCTTTATTAATGCATGCAGCCAACGTAGTTGTATTTATGAGTAGCTATAGCAACTAGCAAGCTAAGACTTTTTTGGGACAAAGAATAAAGTAGTAATTTCCTTGGGAACTAATTAAAAAGCTCGAATTTAATCTCAAATTATTGTAAAATCAATGGTAGAACAAAAATGGGATCATCACACATCAAAATGGTTGGGAAAAGGAATTAATTTAGTATTATAAGATGAACAGTGATGAACCGTAACATGAACTTGGAATTAATATCCATTACAAAACTATTCCATTCCATCCTTTCAAAAATGCCGTCAAGTAAAGAGTCGTGGAAAAGGACTACAGTATAAAAAGTTAATAAAAGATAAGATTGAAATTTTGTAATCACGACCCACAAACTGTTTAGATTACACAAAAGAGTGTAGTTTACAAATTAAAAAGAAAAATCCAAAATTTTGATAAAGGTGAGAAGCACAGAAGTGTAAAGGTTGGAAAGCAAAACAACTTGTCTCATTCTTCACTCCACCTTAAAAAAAAAAAAAAAAAAAAAAAAAGAGATTATTTTATTTCTTGAAACTCGAAAAACTTTCATGGGGATTTGTGGGATCGATAAGTTTATTAACGTGCTGGTTGCTCTAAAATGCAGCAAAATCCAATTGAAATGCAGAAGAAATAAGCTGAGGCTGTAGAGGAAGGGAAGGGCCTTCCTTCCATTGAGCGTAGACTTTTGATGTTTGCAGCAACAATTTCGGAGGTAAAAATATTCAAAGTACTTTGAGCATTTAAAAACATTGTAAGTTGACCCACAACACCGATTAATTTCTCATTTTTCTCCCGTTTTTATTCTCATTTCATCTTTTTAATTTTTTTTTAATTTTTTTGGTTTTCCAGCTTCGTTTCTCATGAATTTGGGAGCAATATCTTTGAACAAAGACAAATCCCCTAAAAAAAACAAGTTTTTTGATCTTGATTTGAAGAAGAAGAAGAAGCCAAAGTCGATGGAGGATAGAAAATCATCATCCTCTGTATCAGATGTTGGAGCTTGGAGTATGAACATTTTCAGCTCTGTGGGCATTATTATGGCTAATAAGCAACTCATGTCTCAAACTGGCTTTGCATTTTCCTTTGGTTTGTATCTTTTCTTTCTTTTTTTGTTTCAAATTTCATTACCAGAAGCCTTGCAAGCAATTTGTTTCATTTAAGGCATGCTCTGTAGTGATTGTGAGACTGAAAATCACTCCCACACATCAAATTTGATTGTTTAGAATTAACTTGTTTTACACTTTTAAACTCAACTTTTGTAATCTTAAAAACTGATTTTCAACGTCATAAAAGTGATTTTATTTTATAATAATTTAAACTTAGGTCTTTTTTCTACAACTATTTGGTCTTTGATTTTTAAAAATCAAATTTATATACATTAGTTTTACCCACAAGTTTCTATGTCTTGTGATTGCATTTCTAATAATGTTTAAAAAACGAAGCCAAGTTTTGAAAATAAAAAAATAGTTTTTAGAGACTTATTTTAGAATTTGACTATAAATTCAAGTATTTCTGAGGTTTAAAAAAAAATAATGGGAAGACAAATCAGAAATTTCTAAAGCACAAGAGTTAAAAACGAAATCATTACTAAACATAGCCTTAGTTCCAAGACGTTAAGGAGCAGACTGAATCTGATCATCACACTCTTCAGATAAGCATAGCATTACTGGTTTCTCTTTTGATGAACATATTACAACACCAAAAAGATGGAAAAGGAGTGATCTTTTAATCAGATCATAGAAAATGAACCTGAAAATTTTGACTTTCTGGTAGCCAATAGCGACTGAACGAAACGGATTTAATAGAACCTGTCAATAACTTATGAATGATCCACATGCATATATTTCATTTCATCAATTAGTTGCTTTGATCCAAGGCTTTCCCTCCTGTGTTTCAGCTACAACTTTAACTGGATTTCACTTTTCTGTCACTGCATTAATTGGTTGGATTTCAAATGCCACTGGCTATTCTGAATCCAAGTCGGTTCCCTTTTGGGAGCTTCTTTGGTTCTCCATTATCGCCAACACGTCGATAGCAGCCATGAACTTCAGCCTCATGTTAAACTCTGTTGGATTTTATCAGGTTCAATTCTTGCCTCTCTTACTCTTAGTTCTCACTCATCATCATCGACCATAACCAAACTTTTTCGCTGCTTGTAGATATCAAAGCTAAGCATGATTCCAGTGGTTTGTGTACTGGAGTGGATTCTTCATGGAAAACAATACTCAAGGGAAGTGAAGATGGCTGTTGCCGTGGTCGTTGTCGGTGTTGGAGTCTGTACTGTAACTGATGTCAAAGTTAATGCCAAAGGCTTTCTTTGTGCCTTGGTAGCAATCCTATGCACATCACTACAACAAATTGTAAGCATTTCTCTTTTCTCTCTATAAATTCACTTCAAACTCAGCAATTAAATTTTAAGAGCCTAATTATGAAACATCAAGCTGGACACTTTTGCTTTGATTAAACAGTCAATAGGGTCATTACAGAAGAAGTACTCAATAGGATCCTTTGAATTACTAAGCAAAACAGCTCCAATACAAGCACTTTCCCTTCTAACAGTTGGTCCGTTCGTTGACTATTGCCTTACTAGCAAATCTCTACTCAAATACAACTACACTCTTGGTGCATTTGTAAGTTGTAATTTCAATCTCACTCTTCCCCATCTCGTATTTATTTTGCTTTTGCTTTCAAAGTTCAACCAAGGACTAAAACGAATCCAACCGAAATCTATCCTTAATGAATGTTGCAGTGTTTCATATTACTCTCATGCTCCCTAGCTGTGTTCTGCAACATCAGTCAATATCTATGCATCGGGCGATTCTCGGCCGTATCGTTCCAGGTTTTAGGTCATATGAAGACAGTATGCGTGCTGATGTTGGGGTGGCTGCTGTTTGATTCAGAGATGACACTGAAAAACATATCAGGGATGGTACTTGCAATTGTTGGGATGGTGGTTTATAGCTGGGCAGTTGAAAATGAGAAAAAAGGCAATGCAAAGGCCACTCCTCAGATAAAAAGCCAACTTTCAGATGAGGAGTTGATGTTGATGAAAGAGGGTATGGATGACAGTAGTTTGAGAGATGAAGAGCTTGGTCAAGTCTCAAAATGATAAAAATCATTTTTTTTTTCTTTTTTTTGCTCTTCCAATTTTTACCCACCAATGTGGATTTTAAAGTCTTCTAAATGGCTATTCTAAGAGGTTGACTTGATTTATAAACATTGAGATTGTTACACTTTATTTGAATAAAAGTATTTGAAATTGTTTTGCTAATGTATGGTGGTTAAGAGGTAGTGACACATAAATATATAAAGAGGAACATATGAGAAAATAACTATCTACTTTGATTAAACATCTGAGTGTTATTACTATATGATACTAATTGCTATTTAATTGCTGCTTAGTTACTATTTGATACTAATGGTTAGTTAGACTAATTACTATTTGATACTAATTGCTAGTGATATTGTCCCCAAACCGTACTGCGGCGAAAACGCTGAAGTAGTAAAAATATGATGCGAGTTAGTTACAATATTGAAATTTTCTTATCGCAAAATCTTATTCTCAACTTCTTTTAAACTATGAACACTCTAAACGTAATGATGATCAATGTAATGCCAAGCAAAAAAAATACAAACCAAAATGTATACTTTATTAATACAGACGTTTCATACATTATTACAATACTTTGACCAATTAACCAATGCTTAACCATTTCTAAAACGCCTTGAATCACCTCGCCGCAAATCCTTTAACCTTCTTCTCTACTTGGCCTAAACACATGATCCTAAAAGATAGATTTTTAAAACGTAAGTCTAAAAGACCTAGTGAGGTTTTATGAAAACTTTTCGCAATACATTTTCATAATCATTTCGCAAAAACAATATCAAATCATTTAAACATACCGACAAATTATTTCATTTGGCATAAATCTTTCTTTATGCTTAACAAATCATTTCATTTTTTCAAGGATCGAATCGTTCTCTACGCTGGTCTCATTACCTTGCGTTTAGACTATTGTATCAACAGCATCCGAGAGAACATACAAATTCGTCCTTGTTGCTCACACCGCTAAACTTTATACACTCCTTTCAACACATAAGCCAGCTTCTTATCACCATGTAGCCCGTACACCCCATGGTGACTTTGACTCTTTATGTGCACGTAAAAGTTAGCATCATCTCAAAGAACACAGTATTGAAATCATAATCATCAAATCAAGCTTTAATATTATAAATCATGCTTGAAAACATAAATTTTCATAGAAATCTCTTTGAAACATTCTCATTTGAATTCTTCTTCCAAATCAATAAAGAGAAATCATAATAATTTTTTTTAACATAAATTCATTTGAGAGAAAAGCAGTCACCGAACTTTACTAAAGAAGTCATTCTTCTTCTTCTCGCAAGCATCTTCTTGTGTGGCTAAACCAGTAACACTTTAACATTTCAACAAAACTCTCATCATCCCCTCCTTAGTTACCCAAATCCTTTTATTTATAGAGCCCTTAAACTAACTTAGTCATGCATAAAGTCTTCTCAGTTCGCCAACTCCTGCTTAAAACTTCACATGTGAATTTAATATTCAACCTAAACATGCTTAAATCCTTAATCTTACACGTTAACCTCTGTCAAATCAAATTTGACATTTTCTTCGCCAGACCTTACTTCCTACCTAACCCAAATCGCGATAACTTCAACCACTTAACATTTCTAGCTAATAACCCTATCACGTGGTTATATTTTTACTATAAGAAACCTTCCACGCGAACTAACCAACTTTTACTCGCATAGAACTCTAATCGCCAACTTAAACTCCAAGCCTTCCTCGCAGACTTCTTCTCCTCGAAATACTTGGTTCTTCTCGCGAAAATCACCCAAAACTCCTAGTCTAACACTCAAAACTTTCACTTCTTAACTTACCTGAAGACTTTTTCTCTTCATATCACACAACTTCTTTCACGAACTATCCACTTAATCTCAAAAACGTATACATAACCATAAAAGATTTTATCACTTAATCTTTTCTACGGATTTATTCAAACACCAACTTCTTAATACTTAGCCTAATTTTACTTCCTCGCTCAAGTTAGAAATGAGTCTCACAATTCTTCCCCTCTTAAGAAATTTCATCCTTGAAATTTAAACAGTAAGACAATAATGCCAAAAAAAACAAAAAGCTTTTTATTACTTTAACTTTCGAAATTACAACCATTAAAATTACAGCTTTCTTGTTCTTTCAACTTCCTTCTTCTCCTTTCTTGCCTAAGTGGGAGCCTGATCTTTTTAAGCTCAAACTCTTTTCCACTCGCAGGGCTGTGTCCACCAATTGTGCGTAGTCACTTCTCATCAGAATCGACACAATAGGTGTTCTGATCTCCTCCCGCAAGCCGTTTACAAAACGCCTGCATTTTTCTCCCTCATCTACGATTAATATTAAAGCGTATTTTGCCAATTCTATGAACTTCCTCTCATACTCAGCAATCGAGAGTCTTTTCTGTTTCAAATAGAGGAACTCATCTTCTTTGATAGGTTTTATAAGATTTTGTTTAACATGTTTGTGTTTGTATAAATATTAAATTTCTTTGGAATATTAAAAAAATTTATAGGCTATTTACAATGAATTATTTTCAAGGTTCATTCGTACAGAGGAAGATGACATGGAAACATCATGGAAGCAAAATATGGTGAAGTGATATTATGATAAACTTTTCAAAGAGTATCCTACGTATAATCTAATGCCATATCTTTTTGGGCTTAGCCATTACGTGTTTTTATATTTGATTAGATGAAACTTTAAATCTAGTTTTTGGCTTGATTTCTATTTGTTGATGTGGTTGAACTTTTGAAAGTTTGATTTTAGTCATTAAACCTTTTTTTCCATTTTCTTAATTTTGGTTCGTTAATATTTAAAACATCAACATTAGTATTCAAGTTTTTGGTTAAGAGATCATATTTAGTCTCTCTTATGGATTTTGGTTTACTTATTCCATGAAATTTCTTTTTTTAGGTGGATGGTACAAGCTACAAGTAATCCCTCATGCTATAGTCCCTATTTTGAAGATCGAACATATTCAGCACAATATTTCCTGTCATATTTCCATCCATAATCGTGTGGGTCAAATCAAGTCCAAAATTTTGTTGTGGCTTAATGAAATAGATGGGCGCTTCCATGATATGGTTTTACTAGTATGTTCTATTAGTTTAGCATTGCCAAACTTGTGTTGTTGGTACATTCATCACTAAATACTTTATTTACCTTTGTATTATTAAGTAATTGTGGAAGTTATTAATATTTATTGTGCTGTGAAGTATTTATGTGTAGATTTAACTAAAGTTGAGTGCTTAATTTTTTATTTATTAAAAGCTAATTAATTCAAAAATTATTTTTGAGAAAAAAGTTATATCTTTCATAGCCATAAGTTTAAGCTATAGAAAGATTTATATAGCCAAAAACGAAATGCAATTAAAAGGTTATTATAATTATTATAATAATTGGAAAGGATTAAATAACATTATTATAGCTTAATATTGTAGCTATAAATACTATATTATAGCATTGAAAAAATGCTATTATATAGATAGCACATTGTTTAAAGTATATAAACTTATTATAGCTCTAGTGAAAAATGCTATCAAATGTTTTTATTGGAATGCATATAAGTTATATCTTCATATTCTACAATAGCACTCATTATAGCTTTAGAAAAACGCTATAAAAAGTCCAAAACTTTTAATAACATGGGCTGTCAAGACTTTCGAAAAAAGCTATAAAAAGTCTAGTATAGTCTTTTTCGTTAGCTATTGTATATGTTATTTCTTGTAGTGATTATAAATATAATCCATTGACCGTTATTAATAAAGTGTTGTTATTATAATAAATGTGATTAATTATATTATTAGTTTTGTCTTAATAATCCAAATTCAATAAACTAACATCCTAAGCTATTTGATGAGGCTTGAACAGTATGTAGAAATATACAATGATCAATGTTCGAGATCAACTTAAAGGGTCTATAGTATAGGGATAAGGCTAGGTACCTTATCCTGGTAATACTATGGATATGAATCACGTTGTATTTGATACAAACGCAATGATCCAACACGTTCGTGTAGGTGACATACGAGTGAGGGTATCATATGCAATGAGTTTGTATAAGACCGAACCATGAATTAGTAACCACTAGATGTAACTCCATTAACTAGTTAGGTTTCTATTTCATTAGGATGACCTAGGTAACTTAGTCTTAATCCTAAGTGTATCATGAACTCCTGTTAGCGAAGTGTTGTCTTTTGATTTGTATGGGGGAGAGTGGTCAGATTGCAAACTCAATTTGCATATAATTTTGGGGACAAGACCCAGAGGGGAGCTGGGAGCATAATCACATTAGATGAAATTCACTCCTTTTCGACTTTAGAGTAAGTAAATGAGTGTTCCCTTAAATAGTGTCTATAGGACTTGAACAAACGACCCTACCCTCTCTATGACACGAGAAGGGTTTCTATTTATTGGTTGGACCATGAACAGGTTGTTCATTAGAGGAGCACTGATATTTAAGGACTAGAGGTAACCTAGGGGTAAAACGATAATTTGACCTAGGTGGTGTTATGAACACTCGTGAAAAACTAACTTACCGTTATTGGTCTATATCCATGGACACAAAAATATATCTACAGTGAGAAGAGTTTAATTGTGAGTCTTTAGTGGAGTGTACACACAGTTAACGAATATTGATTACTGTGGTTAATGAGTTTAGCCAATTAATCTCATATCGTTGTAGTTTCTGATCTGTAGGTTCATTAGATCCCCTTCCTAGCTCGTAAAGGGTAATAACATTTATTTATATTAGTTGTAATTTGAAAAGTTCAAATTTACTTTGGAAATTAGTATAATGTATGTTGATACATTATAATATAAAATTTATATATTTTAATCAAACTTTATTATATAAATTTAATTTTGGATATGATTCAAAATTAATTTATGAGAAATAAAATTTTGAATGAATTCAAATATTAATTTAATATGAATTGGATTCATATTAAAATTATTGGTTATGAGAGAAATTTCTATTTAAATATGATTCAAATTTAATTTATCTTAAATATAAGATATTTAATTTAGCTATTAATTAATTGAAGAAGTAATTAATAGTTTAGTTTAATTTTATTTAATTAAATTTGATTTAATTAAATTAATTTAAAACTATAAGATATTAAAGAGATATTCATTAAATATGATTTAAATGAAATATTAATTAAATATAATTTAAATGAAATATTAATTAAATATGATTTAAATGAAATATTAATTAAATATGATTTAAATGAAATATTAATTAAATATAATTTAATTAATTATTAAGTGATTAATTAATTAGTTGATTTGAAATTTCTATTAATTTAATATTTTTTAAACTAATAGAATCTAATGATTCTCTCCCACCCTCTAAAGGAAAGAGAGTTATAAATATGTAGAAGAAAAATAATTTTTCTTAATCAATTAAGCCAATGCTTTTGCTTTCTGCAAAAATAGTTTCTCTCTAATTTTTTTTTTTTTTGTAGATTTAGAGGCGTCAAACTAAGTAAATTTTTATTTCTCTAATTTATAATTAGAAAGCAATGCTTAGCCTTTAAGTTAAAATAAGAAAATTAGTTTCTGTATTATTTTTGCCAGACTTGGAATTTTGGGATTTTCAAATTAAATGAAGGAATGGTTCTGTAAAATCTTTCGCTGCCTAGGACTTTTATCCCTTCACCTACCTCATAAGAACCCAATGTAACAACTTTGACTCTTTGTACAATTGTAACAACAATAGAATACAAACTCCTTACAGAAAAACTAACTTTGACATGGCCCACTCAAGGTAATAATGACATTGAGACCTTCAAAGTGATGTTTAAGCCTCACTCTCTCTCAAACGCACTCCATGATCAAACTATCCCATAAGAACCCAACCTCTCAACTTTGACTCTTTCTACAAGTTTAAAACAATAGAATCGCTGACACATTGTTGGTGGTGTCAAGAAAGGTATTGGAAGTTCCCACATAACTCCCAATGCATGGTGGTGTGCGTCAGGAGATACTCCATCATCTCCGGACATTCCAATTATTGCATCGAAAAATACCATATCTTTCGATCATTTCTCCCGATGGTTTAAACTAGCATCAGAAAATCTGGAATTTCATATAGTTTTTGGAATAAAGAATAAATAAAATTTTTGATTTAAAATCTAGCCATATTTTCAAAATTACAAATATTGAAGATACACCTACTAAATTCTATTCCAAAATTGCACCAATTACAATTTTCCAATAACACCATGTTAATGTTTTTTTACATAACCGTGTGAATAGCGAAATAGTAAATAACAAACTGAAAAATTACAAATTTCAGAAATCTTTTGATTTAGAGCAAAACCGTCGGCTACAGACTTTTTTGACTTTTTAAAACTTGATTATACCCCTTTATATAAGACAATTCATTTC
Organism: Cucumis hystrix; assembly: GCA_025688845.1. Lineage (NCBI taxonomy): Eukaryota > Viridiplantae > Streptophyta > Magnoliopsida > Cucurbitales > Cucurbitaceae > Cucumis > Cucumis hystrix. Next base: position 10,103,230 of record CM046893.1, read on the forward strand.
TTACAGATACAGTGTATTTAGACAGGTAAAAAAAAGAGGCAGAATATCACAAATCACGAATACAGTGTATTTGTAAGCAACATTCAATTTTGGTAAATCTTAACTAAACATGATATTTTCTTGCTGGAGAAGATTGCACGCACCAACAATCCCCTAAGAATATGGCTGTAATTTCTACCAGATTTTCTGATTCTTAAGATTTAAATCAATTAATTAACAATTTATTTCTATAATTCATAATAGATATGTTTAATAACGATTTGAATTCAAATTTTAGATAATACCCCTAAAATAATGGCAAATATAAATTCAATAGGTCCAGATATCCTTTATATTTCATAATATTTATCAAAACAATATTAAATAATACATAATATATATTTTTAATAATAATTTGAATTTAGATTTTATATCATCTCCTAAAATCATCAATTTGAATTCAAATCTTACCCAATATCCCTAAAATAATGACAAAGATAAATTCTTAATAACAATTTGAATTTAAAATTTAAAATTTAACAACTTATATTTCAAAATATTTATAATTTTTTTTTAAATAATACAGAATCAAAATTTTAATAACAATTTGAATTTAAAATGTATTAATTAATTTTTTTTATAACAAACTTGAGAGAAAGGTATGAATTTAAAATTTGAAATTAGAATTTTATAAGTTTTAGTAATTTTTCATAACAACCATTTAGTTTGATATAGGAAAATATTTTATTAGTTTTAATTTGTTTTGATAATCTCCTAAATTTATTTATTTATTAACAATTTTTTTTAATAAATTCGATTTAATCCAAAATATTTCATTGAACTCCTTAAAAATAATTTTATGGTTAGTAAATAAATATATTTCATTAACCTACTTGAAAATATTTGTTTGGAAAATATAAGAAAAATATAAATTTGAATATAGTTAATTTGTTCCATTTGTTTTGTTGTTTATGTCTTTTCTTTTTTCTTAATTTAACAAAATCGATTTATTGGTTAAATTGACCAGGTTTGATTGCCTTGATTTTCTACAGAGTTACAGTGTATTTGTATATACTACATGACAATATTATTCTTTCCATATTAGATCCACAATATTTGATAGAATGTATAACATATGTTGCTGACACAATTACATTGTAATTTATGCTTTTAAATAATGTGATAAACAATTTGTTCTATATCATGATCACATATTCAAATATTAATATTTACTTGCTCATATAATCATATACTTTTCAAATCCAAAAAACTTAACAATAAGATGGATTTGTTACAAAACCAAGAATAAGAACGATATTCTAAATAATGTCATTGAATCATAATCATGGTTGTTTAACTAACCGAGCTTTATAATAACCAATAGAATTAAGATTTTTCAAACATAGAATATGTCGAGTATGAATGATGTTATAAACAACAGATTTAGGACACACACAAAAAGGTGAAAATTTTGGTCATTAAGATATAGTATCATTCCCATGGGTATAAGATAGTCCATATATTTCAAATACAATGTATTTGAACAGCCAAAAAAAAAAAAAAAAGAGACAGTATATTGGAAATAGCACAAAGATAGTGTATTTTGCAAACAACATTCAAATTTAGTAAATCTTAACTAAATTTGCTGTTTTGTTCATGAACAAGATTGCAATAACCTTCCTTATAATAATGACAAATATATATACAAGATTTTCAGCTTTGTTACATTTTAAACAATTTATTAACAATTTATTAAATAATACATAATATATATTTTTAATAACAATTTGAATTTGAACTTTAGATCATCCTCTAAAATAATTCCAAATATAAATACAACATTCTTCAGTTTTTTTATATTTTAAACAGTTTATAAAATAATACATAATATATATTTTTAATAACAATTTGAATTTAAATTTTAGAATTGTAATTATGCCTCAATGACATTTTTGCAATTATTTGAATCTTCTTATTTTAGGTTTTATTTGAGAAAAGAAAAGGAGATTGAAAGAGGGGGTAGTCGATGCAAGAGACAAACACAATGAGATGGAGAAAGTTTTTCTTGCAAACAAGAGAGGAGAAAAGTGTGGCCAACGGAGAGGAAGACGTTGGAGTTTCGATGACAGGCTTTTTTGGTCATGGGTTTGCGGCGGGTTCTGACATTCCGATGTTTGTTGGAGTCAGATTTAGTTGACTTTCATGGGTTTCGCCACAAGCATGAGGATAGAAGGGTCGAGTGGCGTTTTCGGCGAGTTTCACCGTGAGTGTTCTACTTTTCAGTCGTGATTCTTTTTGGAGTTTGCAATGGGTTGTTCTACATGTGAGTCTCCATTCGGAGGAGCTGGCAAGAAGAAAATCCCTTGATTTGCGCCAAATGTATGAAACTTTGAAGGGTTTGAAGGGGACGAAGCTGAAAACTCCAATAGTTTCTGTCTGAACGTTTGAATGCCTGAACCGCATGATTTGAAGAAGATATGAAACAGTTGCAGAAATTATGTGGAGCTTTGATAGTGATAGATGTTAATTGTGTGTTGGGAGTTTAATTTTAATTATAGGGTATTTGTGGTTTCTTGAATAATTGTATTTAGGATTCAATTTTTTCACTTAGTAGCGGCATTTAAGACATTTGAATTTTTTTTCCATATTTTTCAATTTTTTTATTTCATCAATTTAAACAAAAATTTTCCATTTATCCAAAGTAAACTTTCTATTTTGCTATTCTTTTTGTCAGCCTTTTTATTTTTCTTCAAGGCCGAAATAAAAAAATGACTCATTTTCTTATAGTGAATCAAAATTGGTCTTTTGATTGTATCATCACTATTGGCTTTTTGGCCCTCAATCTCAAATTAATTAATGTTTTGATGATAACAAATCTGAATTTTTATTGACAATTTTATTATTTTGAATAGTTCATAACGTAGAGCTTGGAACAATAAATCTGACACCTCTTGAATCACCCAAATTGGAGTTCAAACGAAGAAAATATTGTTAAAAGAAGCTTAACGAAAAAAATACTCGAAATGGTGACGTGGCAGCCAAGTATTCAATTTGAACCAATTAGAGAAAGTCACTTGGAGTAAAGAGGAGTAAAACATGTGGCTTTTGCTTTTATTTTTGTTTTATTGGCTTTTAAAAGGAAAATGAGTTTAAAAAGAAAATAAATTTAATATTATTATTTATCTCTGTGTCTAACGGCTAGTTTTTTTTTATAAAAAATAGTGAATTTGTTTTATTGGGCTTTAAACAAATTATTTTAAAAAGGACATATTATTATTTTATTATGTATCTTTGTGTTTAACGACTAGTTTTTTTAAAAAAATATTGTGAACTTGTTTTATTGAGCTTCAAACAAATTATTTTAAAAATACATATTATTATATTATTATTTGTGTTGTGTCTAACAACTAATTGAGTTTAAATGTCTAACCATTTAATTTTCTTTTACTTACACATCCAATGACCTAAAATGATTTTAGATTTCAATATCTTTCCTTTCTTTTTAAATACTTCATTTTTCTCCAAAATTTTTAACAACTCTATCAACTTTACAATCCTCAAAAAGTGCAAAAGTCACTATTGTTATTCTCTCTAAAGCTTTCAATTTTTTATTCTTTTCATCTTGTCCTTGAGAGAATTTTTATTGTATTGTGAGGATTAAATATTGTGATCTTCAAATTGTATTCTCACTCTTTTAGAAAGTTTTCTTTTGTGTGATTTAAAACTTCAACATATTCTAACGGTTGGATCCTATAACCCATGGAAAAGATCGGGTTTGCTATTGTACCCAAAAAAGAAGCAAGTAGCGGTTCAACTCTAATCCATGGAAAGAGTCAAAAGAAGATTTTCAATCAAAATCCCAACAGGTGTTTGAGAAAGTAGATGTAGGTCGAGTTTGATTGAACCATGTAAAATTATGGTGTCTTCTTCTCAAACTCTTTTCTCTAATTATTTTTGCATTTAATTTTAGTTGATTTTGATTGCATACTCTATTTCATATTTTTTTTTATCAATCTTGTTATTTAACATATTTTAGCCCATGTTTTTTTATTTAATTTAAATTAGGATTATTTGTTAAAAAGTTTAATTAAACCCTATTCACCCCCTCCAGGGTTGCCATACCGGTCCAACAATGTGTGAAGTTATCGAATTGCCCCTCAAACTTGTTCGCATGTTTGAACTTCACGAAGGTCACTACTTGATGCACACTACTCGACACACGATTCCTTGTTTCATCTTTTACAACCAACAATTAATATTATTTATTCATTTAGCTTACTCGCAAATTACTTTACTCAATGCATGATGTCTAGATGAACAATACTCGATCCTTGATAGTTACCTTGTTTTAACATTTGTATACTTAAATAAAGTGTCCATTTTCTTTCTTTACTTCACAACTTTATCTTTCCCCTTCTCTAAATGATTTTTCACCCATTCTCTCTTGTCTTCACATGTTCATCATCTTTCTCACGATTCCATTATTCTTCAATTATATCTGCAAAAGGTAACACTTGCTCATTTTCTAGCTTATTTTAGAACATATTGCCATTTGCATGTAACAAGTATCTCGATACTTGGCCTTATTTGAAATATATACATTTCATTTTTTTTTATACTATTGTCGAGTTTGGAATAGTTTGTCCTCTTCATTTTGGTTTTGGTATTCCTCTCAATTTTGGTCCAAAAAACTAGGGTTTACGGTTTATGAAAGTAATTTCAATAATGTTGAGTATAACCATTCATACCGAGTGTCGATCATCGAACATTGAATCTCATATAGCTTGTAGTTTGTGTCAAGTAATGTATTGGTATTGCATAGAGTTTATCGTGTAATAAGTAGAGTGCAACGAGACATCGATCCACAAGAACCGAGTGGCCTTGGCGAAGTGCTGATGAGTTTGAGATGCAAATTAGTTACTTTGCATGTGGCAGATGTAAGCAAAAGACCAATTTTCATTCACTTCCAAAAGTAGATCAATTTTCATCCACATCATGTGATATGTAATGACATTATTGATAATGTTGCTTTTACTGAATCTTTGGCTAATGTTGTTCTTGTTGATACGCCTTCTGATTTTGGAGTTTTTAAGACTATATTAATTGTTGTTGATTTTGGCTGCTTTTGTAAATCAAACCAAAGGAGGTGAATGAATGTGGTCATGGCTATCGGTTGCTCATGCTTGTTTGGATTGTTTCTGTCGTTAAAATTGTTAAAGCCATTGGGTTATTGTTTGTTAATCTGGGTTCTCAATGATTTGTTTGTTGTATGTATTGTGTTAATCTGAGTTCTCAATGATTTGTTTGTTTTGCCTTAAAAAATAGCCAAATGAGGAGATTGCTATAGTTTTTGGTTGACTTGTTTTATTAAAGGCACAATTGGAGCATCAATTTCCTTATGATTATTAACAAATCAAATCCTTATGTTTAATATTTATTAATAATTATTAGAGAATATATTCTCAGAAGTTGGTTAATATTTAATAACAAATATATGGTTAATATTTATTAATAAAGATAAGAAGTTAGATTTGGTTGTTATGTTGGGTTAATAGTTATTAATAAATATATGGTTAATATTTATTAATAAAGATAAGAAGTTGGTTTTGGTTGTTACTATATATTCTCATAAGTTGGTTAATATTTATTTAATAAATATAACATGTTGGCTTTGGTTGTTTCTTTGGTCTTGACCTAAAATACAACTTGTGGGCTTTATGGGCCGTGTAGAATATATATTTATGTGGAGGACAGAAGTGGGTGTGTACGCCGAACAAATTTTGGTTTGACAGTAAGCCTCTTACGAAATACTCAGTTTATGTGGCGTGTGGTGTTGAACACCTTGTTACTGGCATTATGAGTCACTTGGTTGAGAAGATTTGTGCAAGTTAGGAGGAGCTTAACATTGAAGGTTATTCTAAGGAGTCTCTCACAGGGGGAGCCAGGACATTGAGACATAAGGGTAAACCATGAAGCATATGATCTAGGGGTAGCCTAGATCGAATCCCTTGTTCACACATCAAGTGGTTTGGGGAGCCTAAAAGAAGTCTAATTCAAGATAGTTTATTCTTGTTAAGTTAATGTACTTGTAGTCCTCTTGAATATTAATAAATGATCGTTTGAATCGGGCTAAAGGTCCCTTAGAGGTAGTTGTGATTACACCGAACTGGGGTACCAACATGTTGATGTTCTATTCTATCTTTTACTATTGTTACTTATGTTGTTACTTCAGTTATTAACTTAATTGTTGACTTTAGTCACCAAGTTAATCGGGCCTTTTTTTTTTCACTTTGGAATAAGATATTCTCATTCCCAAGATTGAAAACTTGGTCCTAAACATGGTGAAATAATATCATTTCCCTTTCCCACGTCTTATCTTTATGAACCAAAGGATTTGTTAACAGATCAATGGTTGGATTCACATTAAGTGACTCATGCACTAACTACCGTCATTTTAGGTACCAATTACATTTAGATTTCTAAACGATTTATACTCTAAGATAGTTTTTAAAAGATTATAAAATATGAAGAGTAATAAGGAAACAGAGTGGAGGTAGAGATGCCCCTTAAACCTTAAAGTTAGAAGTTTGTTTTCCAAAAAATACATTTATTTAAACAAATTTTCTAAAATCTCCTCAAAAGGTAAAACACATGTGTTTGATAATTTTTTTTTCAAGTCTTTTTAGGAAAAAAAGTGTCTGAATTGTTATATACTAAAAATTTGTATAATATATAATTTCAAATTATAATAAAAGAATTTGTTCGTGGAGACTTTGATAGAAGTTCGATAACGATCATCCAGGATGGTGTTCGAAGGTGGTTGGGAACAATCATTGTATAATGATAATTAGAGGTCGTTGACAATGTTGTTAGAAGTCAATTGACGAAGCTCATCAAGAACAATTGTTGGCAGTTGTCTGATAACAACCATAGAAAAACGGTCGATGAAAGTTGACCGACAATGGTCACCGAAAAATGCTTGACAAAAGTAAGCTGATAACGGTCACAAAAAATGATCGACAAAAATCAATAGCCAACGACCACAAAAACGGCCAAAGAAAGTTGTTGACAATTGTCATCAAACAATAGTTGACAAAAATTGGTCGACAACGGTCATCGAAAAATGTTCATTGATAGTTGGCCAACATTTTTTTTTTATTGAAAAACGATCGATGAAAGTTGGCCAACAACAATTACAAAAAATGGTCAATGAATGTTGACTGCCAATGGTCACCGAAAGAGGTCTACCCAAGTTGGTCGAAAATGGTCATCAAATAATGATTGACAAAAGTTTATTAACAACAGTCACAAAAAAACAATCATCGATAGTTGGCTAGAAACTTCTATCGAAAAAAGATTGATGAAAGTTGGCCAATAATGGTCATCGAAAAATGGTTGATGAAGTTCGTCAATGGTCACAAAAAATGGTCAACAAAAATTGGTCGACAACGATAGAAAAAAGTTGGCAAGCAACAGTCCCTAAAAATGGTAGAAAAAAGTTGGCCAACACGATTGCTAAAAAGCAGTCAACGAAGGTTGGCAAGTGGCAATGCTAAAAAATGATGATTAGAGGTTGACGACTGTAGCAGTCGGAGGTTGGACTGACAACAGCCATCAGAAAATGGTTGTTGAAAGTTGGTTGACGAATATTATTGAAAAAAAGTAGTAGGAAGGTTGTCAACAACAGTTACTAAAAGTCGTTGTTGGAGGTTGACCAACAACGATTACAGGAAAAACAATACAAAAAAGTTGACAATAAGATGTTGATAAAATACAATTATCATAAAAACATTCTTAAGAAGTTGATTGATGATGGTTGCCAAAAAGAAATTTTTGTACGTTGGCCGACAACGGTTGTTGAAAAACAATAGACGAAAGTGGACCGTCATCGGTCAACAAAAAATAGTTAGCAGAAAAATGGTGACTAGAGGTTTGTTGGCGATGATTAATGATGGTTGATAGTTGTTCTGCGACAATCGTCATAAAACAGTCATTCGAAGTTTGACCATTTGCAATTGTCAAACATCAATTATTAGAGGTTGGTCAAAAGCGATTTGGGGGGAAAATGGTAGACGAAAATTGATTGTCGACGATTGTGTAAAAAACAGTAATCAGAGGTTCCTCGACAATGGTCGTTGGAGACAGTAGTCGAATGTTGGCCGACAATAGTTGACATAGATTGTTGTTGGAGGTTGGTTGATGAGGATAGTCGAAGGTGTTGGTCAGAGTGTTTCTTGCAAATTAGGAAGATTAGCCATTAAATACTTAAATTTCATTAGTGTGAAAATTGATTTTAGGTGTTATCCCAAACCACATTATTGATTCATTTTTTTTTCAAAACAGTTTATTTTTTAATTTAATGACTTGAAATAAATAATAATTGAAGAGAAAATAACATATAAAACCCGTAATTACTTGCTCTCATATCTTGCTAAATCATTGAGTTGATAAAATAAACTTAAGATAAAAGTATATTTAACATGTTAGTTTTTTTGTGGTTTTTTTTTACTTATTATTTTTTAATTTTATGTTGATCTCATCAAGTAGTATAGTCCTCAGGTCTAAATCACAAAAATTAAAATACAATAATAAGAGGCATAGTTATTAATTATTTAAGATTAAAAGGTAGCACACTCTCTACAAAAAATTCTTATTTATTATTTGGTTTCTTGAAGTTCGAAAATTATATTTCAATGTTGAAATCTAATTTAACAATTAATAAAAATAACATAAGATCAATATTTCTACAATCACCTCAAAAAGTTGGTAGAACTATTTCACAAATTTCACATACAATGTAATATTGTAAAAGAGGGCATGCATTTGAATGAAAAATTTCAGTTAAAGAAAGGAAAGGTCTCACGAATGAAAGATTTTAAACATTCAACAAATCATGCCCTATTTGTTGAAAGCAAGAACAATCAAATATTTGAAATTTATGAAGAATTTGAGAGATTATATGATAATTCAAATCTATAACCTCTTGATCAATAGCGCCTGTCAACTGAGTTAAATTTAAACGATGACAAATTAACAATTAGCTCACGTCACATAACCTATGGATTCCAGAAAACTCTACTCTCTTTCGTGGTGGATTTACATGGAAACCTCGGTACAAATAACATGTCAAGGTTGCCAATACCACCATAACATTTAGCAAATCATTCATACCTGGTCTAAATAATAAGATAATCCATCTCAAGTCCAGATTTTTATACACGATTACTTGCAGCGCGATGGGACTTTTACGACTCGGCTCATTCTTACACCAGGAGCACCAAGGCTGAAAAATCTGTGCAACAAAGAATGTCAAAAGTCACCTCTATTTACTTGGAGTCAGTTGTTCAGGTGTTTGATCCCCTCCTTCTTGACCCATTCTCAAAAGACTAGGGGAAGATTTGGTCATTGTGCTTGCTGGTCTCCTCGAGTTTAACGCCTGACTCTTCGATTTTGAGAGAACCTATATCTAAAGCCTGCAAGTGCAAAATAAACATATAAACATGTGAGCACTAAAGATGACATGTCATCTTTCTAATCTTACTTCAGGAATTTTGAATAAAAGCTTATGGAAAGGTACAAGAGAAGAAAACTCCTTTTAATGTCAAGGGGTCTGCAGAAAGCAACTCAAGGGGAGAAACTTTCTAGACATATCATTTCAATGAGAAGTGATAGTTTCCTATTTCAAAACCTTTAAAGAGAGTATTTCATGGGTTCCACTTAGAGATTTTTCACCTTTGCGCTTGTAGTCTCGGCTGCTGCTTTTTCTGAACCTCTGGCACTCTCCGGATTAACTTCCTAAAAAATTTAAAGAGCCCATAAAGAATCAAAAGGCATGCTGGAAAAAAGTCATGAATGGTAGCTTGAATTGGTTAATGGGGGCATGAACAAAAATAGCACAATCTGTATTCAATTAGAACATACCGGATCTTTGATTTCAGATTCAACTGTCTCTCTTTTAACTCTGCTTTGGATGGGTTTTCTGTTCAAAAAGCAAGAGGAAAGCAAAAGTTAAGATGCTGAGGATTGAAAAGATAAAATAAAATAGAAACCAAGTACCAAATAAAATACCTCTCTTCATCAACTTCCATATCCGAGTCTGGATCCCATCTCTCATCCCTATCCTCTTGATCTTCTTCTGCCTGGAGGATTACGAATGACATGATAGATGAAGTAGATTGCAAAATTAAATGTGTTTCCAATTTCTTAAGAAACAACAAAGAAAAAGATGGAAAAAGGAACAACATTTGCATCTCAAGTATAAAATTTTATCAAACTAAACCCATCTTTTGTATTTTACATCTTTCGACAAATTATTGTCACGGTAGCTAGAAGACAAGCAAAACCAGACACATTGGATCTATTTGCCCAGGCGACTATCAAACCAACACCTCTGGGTTAAATTAAAAAATTCAAATTCCAAAGGCTTTTTGAGAAGTATAACTAAACCTTGGATTAGTAGTTATTACTAGGGTTGTTTCAAATATAGCAAAATGAACCAAAATATTTACAAATATGGCAAAATTTTACTTTTTGTCTACGATAGACCGCAATGTACTTCTATCTAACTATTTTTTAAAAATGGAAATGGACCTCTTAGTTAATAAAATGAAATGAGATTAATGCTCCAAATACAAGAGAATTATACAAAGTGCAAAAAGCAAATAAGCCTAAGGATCACGAGCGGAGATGCACCAAGACATCTCAACTGGGTTGACACCTCCTTAGGACCCTCATCATATCCAAACAAATTAACCGAAATATAAAAATCCAAGGCTAAAACTAAGCCTATGGAAGGGAATAACAAAGACAGACAATTACAGCATAAACCAAAGCTGGACAAAAACTACAATTTGGGTCTATCGTAACCCAGATAGTAATCTATCTCGGTCTATAGTGAACTATCACAGATAGACTATGACATTTTGTATTTTTGTAAATATTTTCAGAAGTTTCGTCATTTAAACAATATCCCAAATTATTGACTAGTAAAAGGAAATGTGAGTTATAATCTGCATCAAAAAGAAATTTTCAAAGTTGTTGAAGCTTGCAAAATATGAGGTCAAGTCAAGGAATAATTTCATGTTAAAAGGGGACGATCCAAAATCATATCTACAGTGCAGTGCAACTAATAAGAACTCTTCTAAGTGCGTCTAACTGTGTACTTTACAGCATAGCAAAATGGAAAATTAATAAACAAAACTAATGAAACAAATTATATCATGTTAACCTACCTCTGGGAGTTCAGTATCAGGAGGTCTTTCTTGAAACTGAACACTGGGGGCATGCTGAAGCCTTGAAAGGTATTCAAGCAGCTTTCCTTGTATTTCTTCTAACATTTGGTGTGTATTTTTGTTCTCCATATTACTGGGAGCAACATGCAGAGTGTAATCAGGGCCAAAATACTCATAATATTCATGTTGTGGCATTTTATCATCAACCTCCATCCCTAATGCAACTCCTGTCTGCATTAGATGAGACAGTTTATTGCCAAACAGCAGGTCAGAAAAATGATAGAGATATGAGAAAGAACCTTAGAATAACGATCTAGCATCAAGGACAATGCAACTTCGTAGAAAATATAATTGCCCAACCATGAAAATTGTAAAATGCACTACTGCTATGAAGTCACAGAGTTTATCAGTTCTATCCACATGAATTTTTTGTTGTAATTTGGAACACAGAAATGGGATGGATTGAAAGGAATGTCTGATGCCTCGCTGGTCAGAAACTTCAATATATATGCTCACAAAAGAAGTCAACCACAATCTTTCAGGAATATAGATTTGTTTAAATTGAGTTCACTGGTGTCATATAAACTGAAAAAACCTATAAATTTTAAAGACTTGAAACACATTAGTCAAGTAAGATGCTTCCATTCCGATGCCCTTCCTATTCAATATAACACAAGCAAAATCTTAAAGTATATCATTCGCCTCACTAATTAAGAACTATTAAGATCAAGTGGTTTACTTTCCAAAACTTTGTAACAAGAGAAACAAGAAACCAACACTTGCTCATACAAATATTATTGTTTGAAAGCAAACTGTATACCTCGTAGCACCAGCAGCGAGCAACATTACGGATAGTATAGCCACCCCCACCAAGCAGTAATAGAGGCACATTGAATGATCTCATATATCTAACACACTCTGCATGACCTTTTATTGACAGGTTAAAGCATCCTAGCCTATCGCCAGAAAGAGAGTCAGCACCACACTGGAGAACAACAGCACCAGGTTTAAAAACTTCCATAACTTTTCCCATTATAGGTTTGAACAAGAAATGATAGCTTTCATCATCAATTCCGTCATCCAAAGGAACATTAAGGGAGTAGTACTTTCCTTTCCCATAACCAATGTCTCTTATATCTCCTGTACCAGGAAAATAATCTCCAAACTTGTGGAACGATACAGTCATGACCCTGTCGGTTGTATAAAAAGCCTCTTCAACACCATCTCCATGGTGGATATCAATGTCAACATATAAAACACGCTGCACATAAAGAAGTCACAAAATTACAAGATCAACATGAAGAACAATAAAATCACAAATTGTCAAGATCACATCCCATTTCCAGTATGAGTGTATTTAAACCAAAACCATGCTACATGATGCGACGGTGACTAAAGGTTTCATAAACAATATTTGTAATCTTGTTTCTTTACCGTTAATCAGTGGTACACAACCTTAATATGATATGATATCACAGGACAAATACATACTTCCGGTAAGACCTTAGGGTTATACCAAGGAAAGATTTAACATCAGTTAACAGTTAAGTAAACCTCAGGATGGATTAGAAAGAACAATCTAACAAAACTAATAGTTAATGGTTAATAGTTCAGTAGCTACACGAACCTCATAATGTTTAAGGAGTTCCAGTATCGCCAAAACAATATCATTGACATAACAAAACCCAGAAGCTTCGCATTTCTTCGCATGGTGTAGCCCACCAGACCAATTAACAGCAATATCACAAACCTTATGGTTTAACTTAACGGCACCACCAACAGATCCACCAGCATAAGTCTGACAAAAAGAATAGAGGCCATCAAAGACAGGACAGTCCTCACCGACATTGAAGCGCTTAAGCTGTCTCAGCTGGTCTTGCTGCGTTTCAGGGGTAATGCTTTTAAGAAACGCCACATAATCATCAGCATGAAATCTGCAGAGGACTTTGTCTCTGGCAGGAAGAGGCTTGAAGACCTGCATATGCTGGAGTAAGCCATAATGGGCAAGAAGGGCATGTGTCATTCTGATGCGATGCGGCTTCATTGGGTGACCCTGCCCATAATAGTAATTCCCAACCTCAGGGTCGTAGAAATAGCAGACCTTCCTCTTCACACCGTCAGGCCCAGATGGTAATGAATTCCCCCCTGTCTCCATAACCTGCACAAGGTGCAAGACTTCGAGGGCAAAAGCACAGCCAAGATGGTAACCTAACTTGAGTTGGGTCACCAAAATTCTTACTACAAATGTCAGGAACCACAGGGATTCAACCAGATTTTACATCTAAACCAAATTCGGAGAGAAAACAACAAAAAGGAAACGAAGAGAGCAAATTATAGTGTCTAACTTAACGTCAACATCCAGATTCAGGCAAAAAGAATGGTTGTTGAAACAGGGTTTTCGTAATAAAAGTGAAGGAAGCAAAACTTTGATGGGTGCGAGAAATGTAATATGGTAAAGAAAGGTTCGGGAAATTGACAACTTCTGTAAAGAATGAGTAAACACAAGACAATAATAAGAACAAAAAGCTGAAAGTGGGAAGAGAACAAACCTCGAGAATTGTTGAAGAAGCGGCCACAATACCTGCCTCACTATGCTCAACAACGAGAAGATCCAACTCCCAAACTTCTTCGGAAGAGTGAAAAATGGAGAATACGGTCCCATATTTGACTAAATAACCCTCAATTTTCTAAAATTCTCATAAATAACTTACTAAAAGTTTTCACTTTACTAATTCGTTTTTTTTAAAACTTAGTTAAACTAGTGTTAGGGTGATTGCCCAAAGTAACCTTTTAAAGTTTTTACTCTACCAAAATAGCACACTTTTAAAATACTTGTGAACTACTTCAACACAGATTTATGTTTTTTAAGAAACTCATTTTTGTTTAAACATTTTTTTTTAAAATTGTTTAAAATACACTTAAAAATCTATTTTGAGTGCCTTTCAAACACTTTAGCTTTTTTTTCAAAATAATTTATTATCTAAATTAAGCACTTGAAAATATAATCTAAACACAACATCAACATTAATTTTAGAGGTTAGGAATTCAAATGATGCAATAATGTGAAATTACAAAATTATCCATGTTTGTAAAAACCCATTTATCTTATGAAAATCAGTCTATGTCCTCACTTTGCCCAAGTGCTCCCTCGTCTTCTTTTCAAATTAGATATTCTCCATTGTTATTTGCATCCTTCAAACGGTTACCGCTACATTAAGCTTTGTTTTGTAGAGGTGTTCCACTCTTTCTTGTATTTAGTTAGATGCTTTAGTTTTAATATGGAATATTAGGGGTTTTTAAAGTTATAGGAGATATATGAGATGTATGCATGGTCTATAAAGTTGGGTTGTTTTTTTCAACTTTCTATTTTCCTCATGTATATTGGAATGATTTTTTAGATGTTTATTCATTTCACTCATGAAACTAGATTGATTGTGATTGAGATTGGATGAAGGTGTGTCGAGATTTGGTTGACTGATGAGTTTTTAGCTCCATTGTGTATAACATCTTGGGGTATATGTGGACAAGAGAATGTCCCAAGATTTTGTACAGAATGGGGTTGAAAACCCCAATCTCGTGATACCTACTGTGAATGTCTCGAGTTCTTCATGAAAAAATATGATCTAGACTGAGATTATCACAAGTTTTCCTCGAGAATTAAGGCATATTGTCATACATAATGCTTTTGTTTGTTGTGTTGTTTTCTGTATTTGATTGTCCAGCATGTTTTTGTTTTTTGGTTTGTTTGGCAGATGACATTTGTATCTAAGATTCGCTCTGAAATTACTTTTTGTCTAATTTGACTTGTTCACATTTAGCTAAGATTATCTTGAACATCAAGAAAAAGTTAACACCTAAATAGTTGTCATGTTTAGGCAAACCATCTTCGATCATTTTATAGACGTGAAGTTAGTTTTGAAAAGGCCCATTTGCCATTATATTTTATTGAGTGAGGTTTAGAAGGATAGAGAAGGTGCCATTAGTTTTATGTTATTTGGAAATAATGCCTCTTTTGGTCGTGACAAGTTTTGATATAGTCACATATTTGAGATATAGGCATGGGGCGCATAGTTTATTTTCAGTAGAATAGAGCTCTAATTAGGCTTAGAAAGTTATACTTAACTTGATAATAAGACGAACATGAATGGGACTGAGTTGGACAAGAATTTTCTTGACCTTCAAAGGATGCGCTGAAGATGGTTGTATCTATTTCATCTAGTTGGCAATGATGGAAATAAAAAATAGACAACATATGGACTATACTATGTTGGGGTTAATCGATGAGTGAGAGGACTTTTGTAGTTACAACTGGAGTCACATGATATTTACAAAAACATTGAGTAGCTTGTAGAAGTGCACTTAAAGGGAAAGTTTCACACTTCAAGAAGAAGCCTACTAATAGTAAATTCCCCAAGTCATATAGCTTGTACGAATTTTCGCTCACTTTCCAAGTTTGCTAATTTAATTTTATCATCATTGTTATTGGTTCTTCAACTTGATCATGCAATAACGATTACTTGTTCGTTTTTAAATTGATAGATTTTGGCGTAAGAGATAAATTCCTCCCTTAAAGGATAGGTGGAGTGTAGGATTTTCGATGATGCAATATCGTGTGTCATGCGGTGGAGTTGTACTTACTCATATGGGTTGAGGGTGATTCATACACAAGTATTTGAGTCTCAAGCAATAAATTCTTTTTCCTAAGACATGATATACATATTTGCCACTAACTTTCTAGGTTTTGGCCCATGTAGGCTCCATTTTTTGTGGTCTAATCGGACCTCCTTTCTATGTTGGAGGTGAGATTCTTTTTATAAGCAACTTTAGGGGGAAAACTTCTATTCTTCTGAGCATGTTAGCGCTGCCCGCCAAAAGGTGTCTGTTGCGAGTCACATCATCTCCAACTTCCACTCTTTGTCCTCTAGTGAACCTTCCTTGCATGATGACGTGATTCCTCTCCTGGAGATGTTAATCACCAAATGAGTTTCCATCGCGTAGTTCTTCCGCGAGATGTCTCATTTGCTTCAATAGTTTCTTCCTTTCTGTTCATCCTGTGTTTAGACATGAAAACCACATAAAAATAGGCATAATTCTTATGTAAAATGTATTTCTAAATAATTATGTATTTACAACATAAATTATGCACTTTGATCCTCCTCTTATGTGTTTTGGCCTTGTTATTCTATATAAGAGACTATAATAACAGGTATTTATACACGTTATCATCGACAAACAATAGTTATCGTTAAGATCGATTATCGTGCCTATTAACAAATAGTTGTAGTGATGGTCAATAACCAATAGTCATGACCCTTGATGATCGATTGTTATGATGGCCGATGACCAACCAATCATCTTAATCATTGGCAATCGTTGACCATCTTCACTATTGAAGATAGATTGTCTTCACCAAGGCTTCCTACACTCTTTTCCATGGGTATGAATAGTAAATGTTATTTAAGCCCATTGATTACTTTTTTTTTTCTAATTCAATCTAGAAAATTCATTGGTCAACTCTGAACACATATCTATTTATCTACACTAGAGAATCTGTAAAGAGGGGATTAGGATGAAGGTGAGATAGATTTGTGAACTAACTTGTATATAAGAAAGAGTGAAGGAAATTCTACGCATTATTAGGTGATTAAGCAATATGAAAGCCTTGATGCGAGATAACTTAGTTAACTACCTTATAATTAAGGCGAGCATCTATCAGTGTCTTAAAAGCGACACTTGCTCGCCTCTCAGGATGCAAATGACTAAGCTTAGTTAAGCAAGATATATCTAGAAGGTTTTACTTACAAGACTTATAGAGCTTCTCTTTTAAGGGTGACAACCTCTCGACGCCAAGTACCCTCACTTGTTCTACTTTCAGAGCACAAATGATGGAAGTTATCTCGTCAAGGTGGAGTTTGTCTCCAAGCTCCTCCTTGCGCATGTTAGCCATATCCTTGCTACTTGCTCTCTCAAGTAGTTAGTGATAAACACTGGTAAAGTGATGAATATAGCTTAGCTAACACGATAAGAGTTATAAGTTAAGCTTCTTATCAAGAACTTATCACAAACATAAACTACAAATAACACATTGACGGATGAATAGTAAAGATATGATGGATTGAAAAGGTATAAACATGCAATTTATTAGAGAATGTAAGCCTTTGGCCATTGTACAATATGAACAAATACATTGCAAAGAAGTACAAAAGTGGTAAGTACAGAAATGACATTACAACAAATGGAAAATGACATCTTCCTTACTCAGGTCTTAAACTTTCACCTATAAACTGACTGGAGAAGAAGAAGAAATATTTTTACAGATGGGGGAAAGACTACTCCTTTCCACCCTTCTCTAGGATTTGGGCCAGCCCATACAAACATTTGACTTTTCTCTCAGCCGGCCTTCCATACAGGTTTGGCCCATTTAGGTGTCCTTTGCTTGGTAGGGATTGAGTCTTTTTATAGGCAACTTTCAGTGGAAAACTTCTTTTCTTCTAAACAGGTCAGCGCCAAGAGTTGCTTTTGTCAAGTCACATCAACTCCATCTACCGCTTTTGTTTTCTAACGAACCTTTCTCGCATGCTGATGTGGATCTCTCCTAGAAACTGTACTTGATAGGCAAGGACTTCTCGGTCGTCTTCGCGCGACTTTCTTTGTGATTCGATAGCTAGTCTCTTCTTTTATTCATATTATTCTTTAAAACACTAGAAACAGAGCAAAACAGGCATGGAAGCTTATGTAGAGTGTATTTTCAAGTATTTATGAATTTACAACATATGCTACGCGTTTTGACACACTTATTACACATTTTGGTCTCATTATTCTATCTAAAAGGTTATAATAACTTGTATTTCTACAAGTTATCAACCGCCATCAGTGACCATTGTTGGTCTACCACTAGGTGTCATTTCTGACAACTTCGCTGGCCAACTTCCGACCACCAACCTTGAATAATGAATAAAAATGAATTTTTGAAAAAAAAATTCTGAGTCATTCCAAATAAGCCTTTGATTTAATCACAACAATATTTTTAAAAATACACATTTTTTCATTTTTCTATTTTATTTTCTTTTGGAGTTTTTTTAATAGTAATTATTATTAGATCACCTTTTTTATTTATCTTTTTTATCTTCTTTGTTTAAAATTAATCTTTCCTTCATTTTATGAGAGTTTGTTTTTTTATATATATTTTTCCTAGGTGAAAAATTGATGACCAATATATTGTGATCTCTAAGTATATGTCAAATATCAATATTTTGGTAATATAGTGAAAATTGTAAATGTATATTGCATATACCATGGTTTAATTTTAGTTTAAAATATATTGCATGTGTGCCAAAGGAAGGCAACCATAACCATGCTAAAAGTAACTTTACGTGACTTTCGCTTTTGCTTGACCATTTTGGTTATACTTATTTTGAAACATATTGGACCATTTTTAATGTTGCTTAACTTGAACCTTTGTAAACCCCATCAGATTACGTGACTTGTTATATTTTGTAAATGATTTATAATATTCCTAATTAGATCATTCATCACTACAAAAATTCGAGGTTATTCCGACATAGAAAAATACATCGGGATAAAGGATGTCGTAAGAGATGGGTTTTGCCAACGCCTTTGCAATGACATTCACAATAAGGGCAACAACGACGCAATACAATGATGACGTCGTTGAAGGTCATCAGTTAAAAATAATATTATAACTTCTAGCGACGCCATGGAAGCCCGCGTCAGCATTTCCACCCTAATGGCAATGTCGCTGACGACGGGTTGACAAAACTTAATATATTATTAAAATGGATGATCTATGGTGACGTTGGCAAAGGCTGGACATTTTAGTCACAATGATGAATGTCATTTTGATTGATTTGACAGGGAAATGTCGATGCCATAAGTGGCTGTGTCGATAGAAGCGGGTTCGCACGACATTTTTGTTATGCGTCGCGAGAACCCTGCTTCCTTTATTTGTGTTCATTTGAACATAGAAAGGCATAGAGAAAAAAGAAAGGAGGAAGGAAGATGAGAGATGAAAGAGAGAGGGAGATTGAGTCGTTGCAGTCCTTGTCGCCGTTTGTCTGTCGTCTTCGTCTATCGCCACCAA
The DNA here is from genome assembly GCA_025688845.1 of Cucumis hystrix. Classification (NCBI taxonomy): domain Eukaryota; kingdom Viridiplantae; phylum Streptophyta; class Magnoliopsida; order Cucurbitales; family Cucurbitaceae; genus Cucumis; species Cucumis hystrix. The sequence continues at coordinate 10,122,541 of CM046893.1, forward strand.
CCGACCTCCTACTGGTAAAAAATGGTCATTTTGTATGTTGGATATTTTATGTATATTTTATGTGTATTGTATGTTTAAGGTTTAGGAATTGTGTATTATTGTATGTATATGTATATTGTAAATTGTATGTATGTTTAGGGTTTAGAGATTGTGGATTAATGTATGTTTATTGTATGCATAGGATTTAGGGTTTAGGGATTGTATGTTTATGGTATATGTGTATGTGTATTATGTATGTGTAAATTGTAAATTGTATATGTATATATTTGTAAATTAATTGTATATGTATTTATTTGTTTGTTGTATGTGTATATTGGAAGGTTGTATGTATGTGTATTATGTATATTGAAATTGAAATTGAAATTGAAATTGTTATTGTATATATGTTTATTGGTTAATTGTTTAAATTAAAATTGTATATATATATATTGTATTTGTAACGACCAAACTTTTTGAATTAAGCTGAAATTGTTACTTGAACATTAGACTCATACTTAAGACATAAGGCTTGATAAGTTTAATAAAAATTTAAACAACGATAAGGAGATTTTATAAAGGTTCGGGCCCTAATTCAAACAAATTTTGAAAGTTCAAATTTAATATTGAAAAGAAAAAAAATTCATACATGAAAACCTTTAACAGCCGCAAATACTAATGAAAACCAAAAAAAAAAAAAAAACAAGACATAAAGGAAAAGCAGTTTGAAAGACATCCTCCTATGGCAATCACGGCTCCTTGTCCCTCGTCGGTCCGCCTCCCTTTTTACCTTTGCCTGAAAAATTAAACATAAAAGGGTGAGTGTGAGCATACCCAGTAAGAGACCCACTACTGGTCCCGTTAGGAAAAAATTAAAACTGTTAACTTCCTATTGGGGGTGCCCTACACTTTATCAGTTTTATGATCCGTAGGAACACACATAATCAGTCTAATGCCCTGCAGAACATACATATCAGGCTAGTGTTCTGCAGGAAGCACATATCAGTCTAGTACTCCCGAGGGATGTACAACAGGTGGTGATCCCGTAGGACACCTACAAGGCACACTACCCTATAGATAAAGTTAACAATTTCCCCTCAATCCAAATTTAGCATTTTTAATCAGTCAAACATATAGCAATTTAAACTACCATCATTTCGTTCTTTCAGTTCATCACATTCACAGTCAGTTTATGCAATCCAACACATGATCAAACGCTCTCAGGACGGTTCCTCAACGAATATACTTATACGTAGGCATCACTCTGCTCAATCCAGTCAATTCAATTTGGTTCATTTATTCCTATCTACAAAACACCACATGCCTTGACATAACAACTATACAGTCGTCAACTATAAAGTTGCACATCAATCAGTCCATCTCAGTTCAATAGAATTCATTCAGCTAAACAGTTATCAATTATAAAGTCGCACATCAGTCAATCCATCTCAGTTCAATAGAATTTATACAGACACTACATCTCAATTGCATTGTTGAGTTCAGTAGCCCTTACCGTAACGTTACCAAAGTTCCTTAATCAAACTTAAGTGCAACGAAACAAATCTACACACATAACAACAAAACTTCAGTACTTTCCCAAACCCGTTTCCTCATTCAAATCATTCAACCACGATATCCACGAACTTACCCAAGAGATGGAGAATTAAGCTCCAACCAACCCATTGTAACTCCAAGAACTCGAACACCGTCTACCATGACTCCTTCAATAACCAATATAGAACCAAACGATTAATTCCCCATTTCAAAAAAAATATACACCATAGATCCATAACTCACGACAAATATTACCGCCAAAACCACTGTAGCTTGCAGCGTAATTAGGCAATGGTAAACAAACCTAGTTGATCAACAATATGCAATGCACAAGACGAATCTGCATGATAGATGCAAGGGACACCGGCTTACATCTCACGGTGGAAAGAGGAGTCGCGCGCTGCTGCTTGACAGTGGACGAACAGAAACGCGGGAGCGCGACTGCTTGACGGTGGACGGACAGAAACGCGGGCGACACCCCTCTCTTCACATTGGGTTTCTTCGGATGGAATTGGCTAGGCTAGTGCAAGGCGACTGCGGACAGCTTCAACGATGAGTGAGAACGACGAATAGAGAAGTGAAGGGTCGGGCAGTGAACGATTGGGCAAAAATGGTCGGAGGCGGAATGTTTCGGCTTCAACCGAGACAGCATCGACGACGGCGGGCGGCTACCGGAGACTCTGCGTTGTGGCGTGACAGGCCGAAATAGAAGAATGGTAGAAATTTTGGAGGCAGGCGGCGGCTGGGTAGGGCACGAGAAGGAAAAGAAAAGAAGAAGAAGAAGAAGACGAGGGGGGCGTGTGAGGAAGAAAAGAAAATTCTTTATTTATTATTATTATTATTTTTATATAATAATAATAATAGTAACAACAAGTATGAATATTTAAATTCCTATTCTTTTCTTTTCTCACTCTACCATAGTATAACAACACCCAAAATTTTCAAAATCTCTAAATAATAAGATAATTTAATTAAGAATAAAGTACCTTAACATCTGGGGTGTTACAGTATTTATGTTATAAATTGTAAATTGTATATTGTACATATTTTTATTATAAATAATTGTAAATTGAAATTGTTCTTTGTATGTATGTTTATTATAATTAAATTGTAAATTGAAATTGTTATTTGTATGTATGTTTGTTATTAAATATGTTGTATGAATAAGTTAAAATAAATTGAACTTGAAATTTTTATTATATGTATGTTTATGGTAGATTGTTGAATTGATGAAAATGATGAATTTGATGAAATTACATGTATGTGTAATGTGTGTATTGATACTATGTGTTATCTGAATTTTAGATTGTATGTGTATAATGTATGTATGTGTAATTTATGTGAAAATTGTATGAGTTTGTATGTGTAAATTCTTGTTGTATGTGTATAAATTTGAAGAAAATAAGCGTTCGATTGTTCTTGTTAAAATCCATGGATAAAGAGCTCTCGATGTATGTATAAATTATTGTTGTTGTATTTATATTGTATGTATAGATTGTAGATTGTATGTATGTTTAATATTAAATTTGTTGTATATTTCATAATTACAATCTGTTATTGAAGCAGCGAAGAAAGAATATGAAGAGTATGAAGAGACTGTAGAAGATCTTAGGTGCAAGAATTTCCTTTGACTGCTTTTGAGGACCTCAAATCCTAGAGTAGGGACATGGGTAGAATGTGCAAAGAGGGAAGTTGAACATTATTACAAGCTGCGTCGAAAGAAATATGAGGTTTCTTCAAAGAGAAACTATCCTTGCTCTGGTGGTTCCAAAAAATTGATTGAGAAAAGAGGATCAGAAAATGACAAGATCGAGAACCGAACAGGTAAGCCATAGAAAGTTCCCCACTTACTCTAGTGGTCTCATATGCAAGTGGAGAATTTTTATGTCTTAAGTTTTAAGTGAGAGCTTAGAACAAAAGAGAGAGAGTTCTTCCCCCAACCATTTCCCCTCATAACAACAGACAAAAATCAGAGCCGAAGAGTATGTGAAATCATATTCTAAGGCTCGATCCATTTCTATGTATTCCATTTTATATCTTTCTTGTATTAAATTGTAAAATGTACTCTATGGCTGAGAGGCCTGAAGTTATGTTTATAATATTAATGCAGTTTTTCTACCATTCTCCCATTTATTTGTTGCTATTCATTTTCAAAGTATTTAATTAGTTTCTGAACAATGCAATGTGTTATTGATATTAGAGAATCTAGATGTATGTCTTGTAAGCTTTGTTTAGCAAAACGTGGAAATCAAGTCCTGTTTATTAGAAAGAAGAGACAATCGCATTGACAGTAATCACCTGATAAGTGAGAACCCGTATTTAACTAAGCAAGTAGCGAAGAGATTGTAGGAATACAATCTCATCACCGAATTCATTCTTTGCATAAGTTGCAAAAATGCTAACTTATGTGGTGAAAGCACCGAAAGGATGCTTGCCTTAAGTTAGGATAAATTACTTGCAATGCATACAAACTTTAAATATGTGGATTCTGAGAGGTGAGCAAGTATGGAGAAGGCGTCGAGAGGACGCTCGCCTAATTCTAAAGGTATTAGATGTTTTGTATCGCCTCAAAATATTAATGCACAATACATTATGATTAGTTAATTAAATTTTTTTTCATACCATGCCTGCTATATGAGTTCACACTTCATTACACTCCATCGTCATGATCATCTTGCATCGTCAACTGCACCTTAGTGTGTATAATTAGGACACAAATATTGTGCATACTTATATTGTATAGAGTATACCGCCTAGGGTTAACTGCACGATAGGTTCAATTGGAACACTAATTCCCTGAGTTCGACCATAGACTTACCAGGAAACCTCTCTTCGTTTACACTTGGGCGATAAGGAGGAAAACTTGTATTACATGCATATCAATAGGAAATTAGCAACCACATAGATAGGAATTGTACATTTTATCGCATCATCCTATTCTAGTCGTCCATTAAGTTGCTCACTTAGAGCTTAATATGACACATCTACAAATGAATGTTGCACAAACAAGAAGTTGACTTTTTACTTGAAAAAGTCAAAGTTTGACTTTGACTTGAATAGTTAAATGACCATTTTATCCTTTGACTAAAGTTAGTGGAAAAATCCAACATTTTGTTGGATAATCCATGGTGATGACACAAGCCCACTAAGAGAAAGTGCAATTTTGCATAATTTTACTAACTCGTTAGTGGGCTAAGTGGAAGTTCATTGTGATGACACCAAGTCCACTAAGAATTAATGAAATGTGAGGTATTGAGGTTTGGTAAGTGTACACATAGAATTGTTGCATGACATTTTTGTATTTATAGGTCCACTCTCAAATGGATAAAAACTTTAAGTTAATTTCCAATTTTACTTAAAAGAAAAATTCTCACCAAAGTTTTTTAAAAAAACCTTTACAATCCTCAAAATTTTTCCATCTCTCTCTCTCAAATCCTTCATTCATTGGGTCACACAACCCAGTTCTATGTCTAGAAAATAGCGGGTCAACACTAGTTGTGATTTGACTTCGTGATCAAGAAGAAGACAAGTAATACAGTAGCTACGAAGGTATGTGATTGATGAACCCTAATTTCTAATTAATTAGGGTTTAAGGTTATGCATGTTAACTAGATGCAATTAGGATCAAATCTCGATTGTATTTTCGCTGCACGTGTTTAAATTTCATCAAGTGCAAGGGTAAATGTAACCTAGGATAGGAGTAATTTGTTGGGTTAAAATTGTGTACTATACAATAAAGTTGTTCTTGAAGTATTGTTCAATAAAGCTATTGAATAAGAGATTTTCTTATGATAAAACTCAAAATCCAATAAACAATGTTCCTTGACTATAGTATGTGTACTTGAACTTTATGTAGAGATATAAACGTGGATCAAGTTCGAGTACTAGCTAAATGATATATAGTATAGAAATAAGGTTAGGCGCCTTGTTCTAGGAAAACTATGGATGCAACCCACTTTGTAGTAATTAATAACTAGCAGAGTGATCCTAGAATCATCCTATACAATGAAATTGTATAAGACTGGACCATGAAATAGTTACCTTTTATATTATAACATCGTTAATTGATTAAAATTGACTATTTCGATTATAGATGACCTAGGTAACTCGACCTTATTCTTGAGTTAACTATGAGTTAACTATGAACTTATGTTTACACGAAGTTATCCTTAGATCTGTATAGGTGATGTAACACCCCAGGCCAAGGATTCAGACATGAGTTCTTTCAGCATGTTTTTTTCTCACTCACATGCATCCTAGGAAAATTCCCAAAAGGTCACCCAACATAGAATTGTTCCAAACTAAGCACACTTAATTTTAGAGTTCTTATGATTAAGCCATCGAAAAGGAAGGTGCACATTGTTAATATAGGTATTAACTCTTAATTCTTTTAAGACTTTCTTAACCTTACTTTCATGTCCTCGGGATCCCATACATTAGTTTAGATGTGATAACGATTCATTCATGTCCCCCTCCTTAACTCCAGGCATTACATGCCCACCATCTTTTTCTTGATTCATCCCCAAACCACATCTTACTAATAAAGGTTCCACTATAATACCATCTATAACGACCCAAACTTTTAAACTAAGGTGAGGTCATTACTCAAAAGATAAAACAACAAGTCACATTTTCATGAAAAAAGGAAAACTAAAATTCTTATAAAATTAACAACAATGAATTTTCAAAAGACATAAAATTTGTAAATTCAACAAAATACTATGAAAACATGACTCGCGACTTTTAACAATTTTGAAGAAAATAAAAATAAATAAATAAGATAAAGCTTTAAATAAAATGTTTGAAAAAAAAAACTAAAAAACTGATAAATAGACACAGAAGCAAAATGAGGTTCCTATATGACATGTCACCTGTCCTTCCTGTCACTCACCAACTTTCTATATCCTCTACCTTTTTACTTGAAATATTAAACATAGAAAAGAGTGAGTATATAAAGATATAATCAGTAAGGGACCCACTACCATTCCCACTAGGTGATCTGTTAACTTCTTGTTAGAAACATAATAATAATTTTGTGTCCAATGGAGTATACCTGAGCGAGTGAGACTATACAAACACCTCTAATCGTGTGAGTGGTCTCGTAGGAACACTCTTAGTAGTTTAAGTGATCATAGGTACACACTCCTAATCATGTCTGTGATACGTAGGTACACCCCTAATCGTGCAAGTGATTTTATCGGAACACCTCTAGTCGTGTGAGTAACCCCGTATGAAGATAGTATAACTAACCCCTATCAGTGTATGTGACCCATAGATACACTCCTAATCATACGAGTGATTCTGTAGGAACACCCTTAGTTGTACGAGTGACTCCATAGATAGGAACACAATATAGTGGGGTATAAAGCTTAACAACCAAAGTTAATAGACACACCACATTTCAAAAGCATGTAACAATCACATAAACATGGCATGAATTGTAATGCCCCGAGTTTAGGAGGGGGACATAAATGAACTGATATCATATATGAATGAGAGGCATCCTAAGGACATGAAAGTAAGGTTAAGAAAGACTTTAAATAAATTTAAAGCTACTACCTATGCCAACAAGGTGCACATTTTCTTTTTCGGTAGCTCGATCATAGGAACTCCAAAGGTAAGTGTGCTTAGCTTGGAGCAATTCTATGTTGGGTGACCTTTTGAAAATTTTCCTAGGATGCATTTGAGTGAGAACAAAGCATGCTGAAATGACTTGTGTTGTGATGGATATGCAGTCTCTTAAATTTAATTCGAAGGTCTAGTAGTAGAATCTCTTACCTGAGAGATTAGCTAACTGATATTCTCTAAACTTAATTAATAACATTTGACCCAAATTTCATCCAAATCAACTCACCTAAAGTTGAGGTTGAAACCAATTCAACCTTGATTGGGAAAATTCCATGGGTTAATTTCTCGAATGTACCAATTACACCTTCAAAGAAGCAAAAACCAATATTTAATCCAAAATTAAATTACTTTAGACCGATATTTATTATTTGATAGGTAAAACCAAAATCCATATAAAAACCAACAAAAATTCACACAAGAGTTGGCTTGAATCGACTGGAAAGCTTGGGTCACATGTGGCTTAGGTTGGCTGGAGGAGACTCACATGCGACTCGAATAGAAGAGGGAGGCTCTGCTCTGGTTTCTGGGGAGGTGGCTTGAACGATAAAGAAGCAGCTCAAGTCTCGGTGGCTTTAATTGTAAGGCTCTGATCGCGTGCCGTCAACGCAATAAAGACCCTGCGATAAGGATGCTGAGGAAAGAAATTTATGATAGCAAGATATGTATTATGCGAAAATAGTATGTGTGAGACCCTGACCCAAAGAAAGTCATTTCGATAGGAATACAGGACATTCCGCCAAGGGGCATGAAAAAGAGAAGGAGGCGATGCAAAAAGAAATGCTTGTCTAAGTCATATCGCGTGAGTGTAAGCGATGTGATAAGAGTAAGTGGCAAGGAAGAGGCCTGCGTTAAATGTAAAAATTTAGGCGTTTAGTAATGCAAAAAGATGTGCCCACACCTAAGATAGAGTGGCAAGAAGTAGGAGCCCTGTTGACGTGATTGGACAATTCAAAAAGTACGTATGTGATGTTTCCCGAGAAGATATGAGAGAGTCTGGCAATAAAAGAGTTTGGCTTCTGAAGGAGATAAGGTGCACGTCTGAAGGAAAAGTCAAATCACCACTGATGTTCAGATTACGTGTCAAGTTGGGGTTGGCTGCTTTACGCGGTGAAATGGCAAGAAGACACGTGTAAACCATAGAGGTGCCTTAGATGAGGAGGCTACTATAAATAGGGCTAAAAATCAAAGGAATAAAGAGTCTTTTGTTTAGAGAGTTAGATTTTTTTATGAAAGAGGCAAGAGAAAGTCTGGAGTGCTGAATGACAATATGAGAGAACCATTAGGGAGAAGAAGAGTCCAAAAGCGAAGAAGAGTCCAAAAGCAAAGATGGAAGAGTTTAAGGTTATGTATATATGTGTGAGTGACGAAACAAGATTTAATGTGATCTCTATGTCGCCATGTGCCTGAGACGATGATGAGCGGCCGACATCCTTAAAATGGTTTAGTTTTAAAACAAAATAGGAGTCGTCACCAATTTTTTTACGGTGTGATTGAACACCGAAAAAAAGTAAATAATTTTTAAATAAAATCATAAAAAATGGTCTGTGAGAACTAAAGTTGAGTTCGGGAGTTAGTCATTTGTGTGTAAGGAAGGTGTTAGCACCTCACAACACCCGTTTAGAAAACAGTATCCAAATTTAAAATCTTGAATTGAAAATATTCTTTAATTTATTTTAAAACTAATGTCTTATTTTACCCCTCACTACTCCAATATTTTAAAACTAATCTCACAACACCCATTTAGAAAACGGTGGTCAAATTTCAAATCTTGAATTGAAAATATTCTTTAATTTATTTTAAAACTAATGTCTTATTTTACCCACTACTCCAATATTTGAAGCAATAATCTCATAAAATAAATGGAGAGCATTCCATTAATTGGCCTATATTGAAGAAATTTTTCTCACTTCAAGAAAGTGAGAAATTAGTACAATTTCTCAAAATCCGTCTTAGGAATAGCCTTATAATAAAGAGATGTTTTTTTTTAAAAAATAATTAATTAAAATCATTTTTTCTTGGGATCAAATCTTGGACTACCAAAGATGTGATCCCTCATCTCTTCTAGGAAATTGGACTTCCGAATTTTGTAGATTCCATCGTATGATTTTGTTTAAGGAAAACGGTATAAATTATTAGAAAACCAAATGAAATCATAGATTCAATTTTGAACGTTTGAGAAAACATAAAAAATTATAACTTTAAAGAAAAAAATTTCTAAATGGTTAAAAAAAATATCCAAATGATTAAAGAAAAGTCTTTATTTTAAGACATAGAGAATTTTAAATTGGAATGATTTTAGAACATTGAAAATTTTAATTGGAAAGAGTTGAAAATTTCAAATAGGAAACAAAATGAAGCTTAAATAGGAAAGTTAGATAAGTAAAAACAAGAGTAAAGAAGCACCATAATACATTATACAAACATAAAATAACATATTGAGATTTAATTTTCATAAAAACGTATTGGAGATCGATCTCAGACTCCCAAAAAATCGACTCCTCACCTCAAGAATTCTAAGAAATCGGACACCCAAATTTTCTAGATTTCGTCGTTGGATGTTTTTTTTAAAAGAAAAATTAATTGAAAATATTCAAAAAATTAAACAACTATTAACAAAAATATATTAAATGAGTCATAAAGCAACACACAAACATATAAGGACCTATTTGGGCCTTGGGTTGGAGTGGGGTGGGTTAATAACCCACTCCTTGTTTAGGGTACGTATTATGAAAACCCTAATATTAGGGGGTCCGTATTATGAAAACCCTAATATTAGGGTTTCCATAATCCCTCAAAATATGTTCACACCATTATTCCCTCATACTGTAATACCCTCCAAATCAGTATAATCCTTTCGTAATCCTTCTCCTTTCTTCTTCCTCTTTACTCGTTTCTCTCATTATCTATTCTTTCTTTTTTCTTTTCATTTTCAACTTCGTTCTTTATTTTAGTTCTAAATTTGTATTATTCATCTTCCTCTCTATTCTTTCTTTATTCTTTTTTCTTTTAGTTTTAAATTTGTTCCTCTTCATCTTCCTCTCTATTCTTTCTTTTTTCTTTTTCTTTATTTTTTTCAGTTTTAAATTTCTTCTTTTTCCTCTTTATCTTTTTCTCTGTTTTTTTTAGTTTTAAATTATTCTTCTTCATCTCTCTATTCTTTGTTTTTTTTTCTATATTTTTTCATTTTAAAATTTCTTCTTCTTTCTCTTCATCTTCTCTCTTCTTTGTTTTTTTTCTATTTTTTTCAGTTTTAAATTTGTTAATTGAAAACTATGTAAATCAAATTCTTTTCGATGAACTTTGCCAATACCCCAAAATCACGAAATCACGTCCTTCCCTCTCCGAACTCGTATCTCCATACCTTGCATGTTCGAAGAGGATTCTCGATGAACATGCAAGGATGTCTTCCTTACCGCTTAGACTTCCTGCCTTTGCCGCTCTACATGTGTACCAAGAACAAATAGATGCTACATTTGGAGAATGGTAGGGGCATCAGAAATGTCTGAGCACGGTAGGGATGAAGGTTCATGTTGGTTTGATTCGAAATCCTTATAGCTTATGATGAGATCGAAATCTGATATTTATTCCATTTTTTTTCATACTTGTGTGTTAATTTTTAATGTATTTTTTCTACATTGTCTTCTCTTATATGTTTTTTTCGTTTCCTTATAATGTTGTTTAGGCTCATGAAGGAATACAGTGTTACTTTGTTTCCTTTGCTCCAAATCCATGTTCAGTCCTTGTGTCCATATTTCAAAATCTATTGTGTACTTATGGGTCATATTTTACAGACTTGTCTTCATACCTATTGTGTACTTATGCTATTAGGTCTCCTCCTATTGTGTACTTATGCTATTAGGTTTTCTATAGTTCTTTTGACTGCCATTTCTGCTTGTGATATGGGTCAATTCTTTCTTTGCTTCTAATATGGGTTGTCACAGAGTGGTCATATCCCTTATTTCTTGGGATATTGTTGGTTCTTTACTACATCAAATCTTCATTGCAACAGTAATACTCTCATCTTTTATTATAAATACCTTGTCCCCTTTTCTCATTCCATTCTTCATTCACATGGTGCTTAAATTGATGTCCATGTTTAGTTTATCTTCTACAACACATTTTTTTACTTGCGTGTTGAGTTATATTTACATTTTTAGTTACTTTTGCACTAGCTTCGATCAAGTTAATATTTGAAGTTGTCCATGTTATTTCTTTGAATCTTTGATCTGTCACTGCTTCCATTTAAATACATGAAATTCAAGGTCAATTTATAGAATGAATTTCAATCCTCTGAGGCTTATTTTTTTCCCTACTTTTTTACTTGCTGACTCTTTAGTTGGTCCTTCACGGTTTTATGGTTTTATGCAATTATAAGGGTTAATTGCGGCCTTTGTTGTCGGTATGTCATCTCAACTTTTTTTTTTTGTTTTATCCAACTGGGATTCATTTAAATTTATTTTTGTTGTTCATCTCTTCAGGTCGCTCGAGTTCAAAATTACTATCAACCGAGGTACTAGGGTTCTTTTTGTATTGAGACTTTTATTTCGTATGTTTGAATCGTATTTATTTTACTATATTGTAATAGTTAGTAATATTTTCACAAACGATCGTTGTTTCAAACATTGTCTGTGGACTTGCTTTTTTTTTTATTTAATATATTCATAGCATTATCTTATAATTCACTTATAAATACATTACTAATATGCAATACTTTATTTCATGTACACTTTAGAAAATTTGAATTTTGCAATTTCATTTCAAAGTATTTCTTAGGCATATCAACTATGTAGAATTAAGTTAGGAAAACATTTTTAAACACACATGATTTAGTATTGCACAGTTTTCGTGGATAATAATAAGTTGAAAATAATAAATGTGGAAATCCTTCAAGGAAAGTAATGAATTATGAATATGGTTGTTAGAAAAAAATGTTAAATAATTTGTAATGCATTTTAGGGGTGTTTTTCAAAGATTTGAAAATGGGAATAATACTTTCAATTCAATTTACTTCCAAATTTATACAATTAGACTATGTGACAATTTAAAATTAACTTAAGTATTTGAACTAAAATTGTCATTTGAAAGTATAACACACAAACTATTTTTTTCAACAATGATTAATTACAAAAGTTTTTTAATTAGAAAACTTTACAAAACACTTTTATCACACATTCTAGAGTCCATTTATGACCTTTTTAAAAGGGCAATTCATAGGTTTAGGCAATGTAATTCTTTAGATCAACTACACATAAACTTACTTTGATTACACAAACTATTCTAGTCTTAGGCTATTATAATTTG